>CAWUFW010010949.1:0-653760 GCA_963921515.1 Calotriton arnoldi
AACCCAACATACCTCCGCTTCTACATACACCTTGGTACCTCTACCCCTGCCCTGCCCCGCCGCCTCTACCACTACCTGTAGACCTGAACATCTACAATGGCTGCTACGCTAGTACCTCTTTATTACATGCACTTTGGTACCTGCATCCCTGTCCTGCTGCCTCACTAACTACCTATACACCTGTACCTCTACAACAGATGTTTCACTAGTACCTCCACTCCTACATAAACCATGGTAACTCTACTTCTACCCCTGCTCCCTCTACCACTATCTATACACCTGTACCTCTACAGCGGCTGCTCTTCTAGTACCCCCGATCCTACAACACCATTGTACCTCTACCCCGGTGCCTCTAACACTACCTATACACCTGTACCTCTACAGTGGCTGGTGCTCTAGTACAGCTTTCTTACATACACCATGGTACCTGTACCCCTGTCCTGCTGCCTCTACCACTACCTGTACACTTGTAGACCTACAACGACTGCTGCGCTAGTACCTCCGCTCCTATATACACCATGGTACTTCTATCCCTGCCCTACTTTCTCTATCACTACCTGCACACCTGTACCTCTACAACAGCTGCTATTCTAGCTCCTCCCCTCCTACATACACCACGGTACATCTACCCCTGTCCTGCCCTGCTGCCTCCACCCCTATCTGTACCTCTACAACGGCTGCTACTCTAGTTCCTCCCCTCCTACATACACCACAGTACCTCTACCCCTGTCCTGCCCTGCTGCCTCCACCACTATCTGTACCTCTACAACGGCTCCTACTCTAGCTCCTCCCCTCCTACATACACCACAGTACCTGTACCCCTGTCCTGTCCTGCTGCCTCCACCACTATATGTACATCTACAACGGCTCCTCCCCTCCTACATACACCACGGTACCTCTACCCCTGTCCTGCCATGCTGCCTCCACCACTATCTGTACCTCTACAACGCCTGCTATGCTAGTACATCTGCTCCAACATACACCATGGTAGTACTCCTGTCCTCCTGTCTCTACCACTACTTCTACACCTGTACCTCTACAACGGCTGCTGAGCTAGTACACAGCTCCTACATACACCATGGTACCTCAACTCCTGTCCTCCTGCTTCTACCACTAACTATACTCCTGTACCTCTGCATGGGCTGCTGAGCTAGTACCACCACTCCTACATACACAACAGTACCTCTACCCCTGTCCTGCCCCGCTGCCTCCACCACCATCTGTACCTCTACGACGGCTGCTATGCTAGTACATCTGCTCCGACATACACCATGGTAACTCTACTCCTGTCCTCCTGTCCTCCTGTCTCTACCACTACTTCTACACCTGTACCTCTACAGCAGCTGCTGAGGTAGTACACAGCTCCTACATACACCATGGTACCTCAACTCCTGTCCTCCTGTCCTCCTGCTTCTACCTTTACCTATACACCTGTACCTCTGCATGGGCTGCTGAGCTAGTACCACCACTCCTACATACACAACAGTACCTCTACCCCTGTCCTTCTGCTTCTACCACTACATGTACACCTGTACCTCTACAACACCTGCTACCCAAGTACCTCCACTTCTACATACACCATGCTAACTCTACCCCTGGATGTACCTTATACCACTTAGTAAATCTCCTCCTGCCCTACTACGTTTACCAGTACTCTTGCATGTATGCCTCTACAACTACTGGTACATCTACTGCCACACATACCCTTGTACCTCTACCCCTGTACTACCACCTCTACTACTACCTATACTCCTGTACCTCTGCAACTGCTGCTACCCTCTTGTCTCCACTCCTCTATATACCCGTGTACCTCTGCCCCTACAGATGCCTTGTATGACTGTTCATGACTTTGTATGTCTAACCCCTTCTGCTCCTGCCTTTGCCCTGGCTCTCATACCCCCACGTGTACCCTAGGGCCTGCAGAACGTATGCCTAAGTATCTACTTACACAACTATGCCTCTATCCCTACTAACACCCCCACACCTCTACCTACTGCTATACCCTAGGAACGCAACCCTACCTATAACAACATATCTCTACCCATCCCTATGCCATATTACATCTAGCCCTGCCCTAGTAGCTCTTCTCTTGCATATACCGTAAAACATTTACCCTTCCCTATACAATTTGCCATCACAATTACCAATACATAAATACCAGTAGTCCAATGTATATCCCTGTACTTATTTTTCCTTCTTATTCCCTAGTACTGTAACTCCTGTCTGTACCCCAATATTTCTTTCTCCCTTATCTTTCCATTAAACTCGGCCATTTTCTCCTTGTCTGTTCTGGCTCCTGCCTTTATCCTTTGTCCTCTTCTCTGGGTGGATTTTGGGTGATTTGTCTGATTTTTTCAATGGCAATGTTTTTCTTTATTGTGGAAATTGTCCAAGAGGCATTTAATTCCACCTGTCTGGGGTAGTCAGGCGGGTCGTCTTCAGTCTGGATTTTCCCTGAAAACAGTGATATGTTTCAGAGCAGATGGAATAGCAAGAGGTGGCATCTGGTTTCACAGCTGGGCTGGTAACTTGGTGGAAGTTGTCAAAGAGTGACTGTAAGTGTATACAAGGGTACACATGTTTATTCATGCATTTGTGAGTCCAACTCTCTGTGTGTTTGATGTACGTTTTCATGTATTTGTGTGCTTATATGTATTGTATTGTAATTGCATCTATATAGCACTTACTACCCCTGAAGAGGTGTCAAAGCGCTTTTTTAGCGAGTAGCACCCTACTTCGGAACCCATAAAGGATTAGTGGTGAATTAGTATAGTGAAAATATGAAAGTAATTTGAGTGGTGGATATGTTAGGCAGATTATTTGGATTGAGAGGATAGTGGAGGGATAGAGAAGAGAAAAAAGGTTTGCATTTATATAGCGCTTGCTACCCCAAATGGGGGGTTGACGTGTTTTTTCGGCAAGTAGCACGCTACTCTGGAACAGTGTCAGTGGTGAATTAGTATAGTGAAATATAAAAGTAATTTGAGTTGTGGACTTGTTAGTCTGTTATTTGGATTAAGACGGACAGTGAAGGGGTAGAAGAGGTAGAAAGGTTTGCATTTATATAGCGCTTGCTACCCCTGATGAGGTGTTGAAGTGCTTTTTCGGTGAGTAGCACGCTACTCCGGAACCCATAAAGGATTAGTGATGAATTAGTATAGTGAAATATGAAATTAATTTGAGTGGTGGACATGTTAGTCTGTTATTTGGATTAAAAAGGATAGTGGGGGGATAGAGAAGGAAAAAAAGGTTTGCATTTATATAGCGCTTGCTACCCCAGATGAGGTGTAGAAATGCTTTTTCGGTGAGTAGCACGCTACTCCGGAACCCATAAAGGATTAGTGGTGAATTAGTATAGTGAAATATGAAATTAATCTGAGTGGTGGACATGTTAGTCTGTTATTTGGATTGAAAAGGATAGTGGAGGGATAGAAGGGAAGGATTTACAATTTGTTTTGTGTTTGTTTGGGAGCTCATAGCAGTAGGAGGGAGGAGGCTTGGGATGAGTAAAAGGGAGGTGGAGGGGAATGAGTAAAAGGGAGGTGGAGGTGGAGGTGTCAGAGTGAGGGTTTAGAAAGGCTTGTTTTGGGGGATTGGAATAGTAAAAAGAGGTATGAGATGATGCAAGGAGGAGTGGAGTAGGGAAGAGTCTCGAAAGGGTTATTTTGGGGATCATAGTAGTGGTATGGGGTTTGGGATGGATGAGAGAATGGAGGTAATGGATATATTGATAGAGGTATAGGGTGAGAAATAGGACAGTGCATTGGAAAGAGTAGTAGAAAGAGGTTTGAGATGAGTCAGAGAGTTGAGCTAGAGGATATATTGAGAGCGGTATGGGGTGAAAAATAGGGTAGTTCGTTGGATATGCTGAATGAGAAGAAAAGTAATAAATAAGTAAAAGTAATAAAGATATAGATCCAAAAGTAATAAAGATATAGATCCATAAGTTCATGGAAGGTATATAGATGCATAAAGGAAGGTAGTATATGTAGATTAAAGATGCATTAAATAAACTCTGGCTTTCAAGTGTTGTTGTACTTTAAATTAGTTTTATTTATTTATATAGTTTTTTAGATCGATAGTGAAGCAATTGTAGATAAATAGTTATGATAAAAATATTTACTTATTTATGCAGTCACTTATATACATGTTACAAACATAGAATAATGTAACTATCAGTAATATGCACATTTGTTAAGCAGAACTAATGAATATCTATATATGATATATTTTTTTTAAACATAAGTATTCTACAAGTTTATACAAAGCAATGCACATATATAGGTACATATCTATAGTACAGATAAATGCTAATATACAGAGAGATATGCTGTATATTTCTGTCTGTGTATGGTGGTTATGTGGGGAAGAGCCAATTCTTGAGTAGTTTTCTGAAGTGAGATGTGGTTTTGTGGTTTTATATGTAAGAGTAGTCTGGCAGCCGAGTTCTGAATCCGTTGTAGTCTTTTCATGGTCATTAAAGGTGATCCGTGATAGAGGCTATTGGCGTAATCGAGTTTGGACAGAACAAGGGAGATGGTAGCCTGGACCTTGTGTGGAAATCCCAAATGGGGGAAGATTTTTTATATTACCAAAGCTTGATCTTGCTAGTTTGTCCACTTGGGAATTCATCGATAGCTTGGAGTCCATACTCATTCCGAGGTTTCTTACTTCCTTCGATATTTTAGGCAATGTTCCCAGATCATCAGGCCAAAGGCGAGCGGGTCACGATTTTTCCAATTGCCACACGTGAGTATTTCTGTTTTGGAAGCAATCAATTTGAGATGGCTCCACGTCATCCATTGATCCACAGCTCTGAGACAACTGAAAATTGGCGAGTTTCCAATGTCTTTGGGTCATTGTAGTTGGAGGAATATTTGCGTGTCATCTGCATAGTTCTAGCACGTGAGGTGAAATTGATTGATCAGTGCCGGTAATGACTTCATGTAGATGTTGAAAAGCATGGGTGAGATAATAGAGGCTTGAGGGACCCCTGCTTTTGTGAAGTACGGTTTGGACGAGAAAGGTGGGGTATGGATGACATTAGTTCTGTTAGAAAGGTAGGACGCGATCCAGTCTAGAGCAGTCCCCTATATGCCGGCTTCCTCAACTCTTTGTACCAGATTGTCATGGTCAACCATGTCAAAGGCAGCCGAGAGGTCCAAGAGAAGTAGCGCATCAGCCCCGTTGCAGTCAACTATGTTCTTCAGGTTATCCCAGATGGCAAGGAGGGCAGATTCTGTGCCTCTTCCTGGACGGAATACCGTTTGAAAGTCTGAAAGTATGGCATTCTCTTCAATGAATTCTGACATCTGGGCTAAAGCTGCTCTTTCTATCAGTTTGCCCAGGAAAGGTCCATTTGAAATCGGTCTGTATTTGTCAGGGTTCAGTGGGTCCAAGTTTGTTTTCTGCAGGAATGGGCGTATGTATGACTTATTGAGTTCTTCTGGAAATATTCCCAAAGTTAAGGAGTTGTTGATGATTATCCTTACTGGAGTGGCAGTAGAGGTCGTTAGAAGAATTGTCTTGAAGGTTTGTTGTGGACACGGGTCAGAAGGGCTGCCGGCAGGCCTTCTTGCTTTGCTCAGGTCCATAAATTCATTGTGTGAAATGTGTTGGAAGGAACGGAGAGGCTGGGTTAGAGTATTCTTGGATTCTAGCTTTGTAAAAGGGTTAGTTCTGATGCTTTGTCTCTATTTATAGTATGAGTCCAACGTGTCTGCTTTGTCCGTGTAATGATTTGCCAGTTTGTCTGGGAACTCCTGAGTAGCGGGATGAGCAGCTTCTAGGCAATTTGGTTTACGAAATGCATTGAGAATTTTACAGAATTCTTTATTTGCACATTTAGCATTTTGAATTCTGTCTGAATATTCACTTTTTTGATGGCTGACTTGTACAATCTGTTAATTTTCTGTAGGCGAAGGTTGTCTTGGTTGGCGTTTGTTTTGAGCCAGGCACTTTGCAGCTTTCTAATTTGTTGTTTTATCTCTGTGTTTCTCCACGGTGCTTGTTTTCTTTTGCTCTGTTGTGTGGTTTTTAGTGGTTCAGGATATCAAAAGCTTCCTGTAGCCACCCATATAGTTTTTGAACAGAATTTATTGTTTCTCGATCTCAACTGGATGTTAGTTGTGTTTCTAAGTGTTCCAAATTGAGTTTGTTCCACAGCCGAATGGTGGATGCATTTAAGGTGGTTTTAGGTGCGTGCTTAGTGTTGTTTTATGTTGGAAAGCAAGCAAATGGTGGTCTGACCATGTGACTGGAGTCATCGTTTGAAAGCTACCTAGTTCTGTATTAGCAAAAATGACATCTAGGATGTGTCCAGCGATGTGTGTGGGTTCGTGGATGATCTGATGCAGGTTCAGTGCTTCTAGGCCAGTGATGATTGTTTTCGGATGGGGCATATTTGGTTTGTCAAACCAATTGTTGAAGTCACCCAGAACGCATAGGTGGGAGGGTAGTGTTATCAAGTTTGAAACTGTTTCTAGAAGTGCATCTGGGAAAGTTGCCTTGCCAGGTGGAGGTCTGTAAAGGAGCAGGAAGTTACAGGAGGAAGACGGTGTAGAATTGTATCTGGTGAAAAGGGCCTCACAATTTTTTATGGAGACGTCGTCAATTTTAGTGATATGTAGTGTTTGCTTGAACACACCAGCTAGGCCACCTCCTTTTTTGCCTATACGATTTTGGGTGATCATTTGATAGCCTAGAGGAATGGCTTCATACAGGACTGGAGCCTTATCATCTCCCAACCATGGTTCAGTAATGAATAGTATGTCTGGTTTTGTGTCAGTGAGAAGGTCGTGGATGTGATGTTTGTTCTTAGAAAGCGTTCGAGCATTTATTAGTAGACAGTTTGGAGAATGTGCTTTGGAGCTAGTAAGCCTTTGTTTTGTAGAGGAGTGAGCAGTATTTTGTGGGCTTGCAGCTGGTGTGTCCTTAGTGTTGGTATTAGGTATACGAGGATAGCAATCATATAGCTTTTCTATATCATGTTCTTCGTCCAGCAGGGTAAGAAGGCATTTTGATGGGTCTGCGTGCGTAGGTGGAGGAGACGGTGTTTGAGAGTAAGTTGGTGTGCTGTGTTGTTTTTGGAGTGTAACCTTGTTGTGCATTAGACATGGAGAAGCAAAGTTGTGAGGTGTGGCATGTTGCCTATTTTGTTTGCGTCTGTTTAGGGCGGAAGGTGTATGAGTTAGGGGTGGTGGTGCAGTATGTGGATTATGTAGTAAGGTTCTAAATTGTCCAATGGATGAGAGGCGGTTAAAAGATAGTTGCTGTGATGCTGTATATGTGTTGGGTGTGGTGGAAGAGTGAAAGCTTGGTATTGGAGTTTGTTCATTTATGTAATTTGAAAGGCGGGTGTATTTTTGTACTTTGTGATGGTAAGTATTATGAGGTGTGGCGCTTGAGAGATTTTGTTGTACTGGTGTGCGTGATATGTTTTGTTTTTGAGGAGTAGTGAAAGGGGATACTGATGTATTTGTTTTATGAGATTTATTTGTTAGTATATTATTGTTTGTGAGTGAAAGTTGTAAGGTAAAGGGGTGGTGATGTGTTTGTGATTAGAGTGTATGTTGTGTGCAAGAGGGGATGAAGTAGAGTTAAGAGTGTTTGTCTTAGACTTGTTTGCTGCAAGAGGTAATATGTGTGGTGTTTTGGATCAGGGAGGATCTGCAGCAATCATCCTCCTTGACTTAAGTGCCGCCTTCGACACTGTAAACCACAACATCTTATTACATCGACTCACCAGTCTGGGAGTCTCAGGGAAAGCAATAGCTTGGTTTGAATCCTTTCTTTCAGACCGTTCCTTCCAGGTTTTTGAGGGTGATATCACCTCCCCTAGTAAGCCTCTTGGATGCGGTGTGCCACAGGGCTCCTCGTTGAGCCCGACGCTTTTTAATATCTATATGAGCCCACTAGCTGAGATAGTTCGTCCGTTCGGGATAAAAATAATCACCTATGCCGACGACACCCAGCTAGTGGTGGCTCTCAATCAGCTACACACCGCGCACAACAGCCTGAAGGACTGCCTGGAAGAGGTGACTAAATGGATGACATCGTCATGTCTCAAATTGAACGGAGACAAAACCGAGCTGATGCTCCTGGGCAATACCCCCATGCTTACGATCAACTCATTGTGGCCCACCTGCCTTGGCCCTGCTCCCACGCCAAAAGACACAGTCAAGAGCTTAGGCATTTGGCTGGATAAGTCTCTTAATTTCAATTATCAAGCAGCTAAATTATCAGCCACCTGCTTTGGCCTACTTAGGCTATTGCGTAAGATTCTTCCTCTATTGCCTTTCCAAGCAAGACAGATCATGGTCCAGGGTCTCATCCTGTCTCGTCTGGATTTTGGGAATGCTCTCTATTTAGGGGCCCCCCAAACCACCTTGCGCAAGCTCCAGATTATACAGAACTGCGCCGCCCGAACACTGCTTCAGATCCCTCGTCGACTGTCAATAAAACCCGGACTAAAGAGCCTTCATTGGCTCCCAGTCAGGGAAAGAATTGAATTTAAGACTCTGTGTATCGCCCACCGAGCCTTCTGGAAAACAGGTGCTGGTATCAATCATTCATTAATCACCCCCTACCATCCGAACAGACAGCTCAGATCAGCATCCTCCTTCCTCACGACAGTACCCAGGATCAAGAGAGCTAGATGTGGGGGTCGGTCGTTCTCTTATAACTCAGCCAAGCTTTGGAACTCCCTTCCCTTTCATATACGTTCAGAGCCCAATTTACTATGGTTTCGTAAACATCTAAAAACCCTGCTTTTTAACAAACCTGAATAAACTTCAACTGTTTCCTCCATATGCATTGTCCGTAGCGCTAGGACGCCTGAGGGTAGCTATCGCGCTCAATAAATAGTCATTTCATTTCATTTCATTTCAGTAGATGTTGTGTGGTTGTTTTAATGTGGTTGAAAGAAGAGGAGAGTGTTGGTCGGAGAAGTGATGGAAGGCTGAATATAGGTTTGTTAGTGACAAAAAGGGGTCTGTTGGGTATAATTAGAGCAGGTAGTGTGTGTCTGGTTGGGATATAGTTCAGTGTGGTGTGGAATTGGGTTGTGTTAGTCATGAGTGGATTGGCTAGTGGTATAGGATAGAGTTGTGTGCTGTTTGCAGGTGATGGTGCAAATGTGTGGTAGCTAGGATAGAAGGATGTATAGGTGCGGTTTGTGTGGTTTTCTAGTGGGTGCTGAGACATTGAATTGTGCATAGGGTTAGTTTGTAGTAAATGAGTGGAGTACATTTGGGGTGAGTGTGTTACTCTGTTTGTAGAAGTGGAGGGTGGGTATTAGTGAATGGAAAAAGGGCAGCATTTCTGGCCCTAGTCCCGACCAGTCTTGAACCGACCAGTCTTGAACAGACACAAACAGGCACTCACCCTTGTCCTCTCTGCCCTTAGCCTCGACACCCAGGCTGAGACGCCCTAAGCCCTGGCCTTATAGCACTAGTAGTCAGGTGACCTCTTCAGTGAATGGGAACCCTAGCCCTAACCAATCACAACACTAGCCCTAAACCCTAGGACCAATAGACGATCAAGCCCTTACAACCAATCACAGCCCTAGTCCAAGCACCCAATCAGGCACAAAACCCTAAACCTTTCATCCAATAGAAACCATAAATCCCAACCCTAGTCCCAAACCTGTTCCCAGCAACAAATCACACAAGAAACCCTAAGCCCTTTATCCAATAGAAAACCTAACCCTAGGCCTAGTCCCAACCCTAGTCCCGGCAGCCAATCACCCAGGAAACCCTAAGCCCTACATCCAATAGAAAGCCCAGTCCCAGGAACCAATCTGAAACGCTAAACCTATCCACCAATCAGATTACTAACCCTAAGCCCTACATCAATGAAATCACTGACCCAGGAACCAATAAGAACGCTCAAACAACCAACCAATGAGAACGCTAACCCTAATCCAATAGAAACACAAGATGAAACCTCCAATCAGTGCACACATGTATCATCCAATAGCAGACTATATAAGGTCCCTGCGACCTCAGTCAAGGTTTGCTGGCCAGGGAGTTTGAAGCTGCTCCTCTAGAATCTCCTAGGAGACAAACAGGCTCAATTCACACTTTGGACTTCTGCAGGTAAGGGCCTAACAAACTTTGTCCTCTAACAAAACTGTTTGTATACAACTTTACTCACTCTCCTAGCCAAAACACGAGTGCACAATCCCTACAAAACACAGCTTAAACGGCTCACAGCAGATTACTGCTGTCTCAGAGCACCCTCTGTTCACTCTATGATGTAAAATATCCCTGTTGCTAAGGGGGAGATTTGGTTTCACTCACTTGCTAACACAAAATGGGAGCTGGGGGTGGACTGCTTAACATACAGGTCTGAGCACAGAGGAAGGGAGAAATTAGGAGGGAAAAAACATATAGTCACAGGGAATGTGAGGAAAAAACAGATTTTGGACTGCAAATCCCACAATTCAACAGGTTAAATCAGTCACAGGCAAGTAAAAACCACAAGTTTCTACACAAAACAGGTGAGAAATGATGCATTCACAGACAGGTTAAAAACTTCAATTTTTAAACTTTAACATCCACAGGCACAACAGTTAAAAATTATGCAATCACGGGTAGGGAAAATCGCTTTTTAAATTTTGAGAAAGAGACAGCACTAATCTGCCTCCTTACCGACTCCTGGTCTTTGGTTCACTGCAATCTAGGGCACAGGTAAACTGCTGCTCACAAAATGGAGGTGAATGTTTTGGGGTTCACCCTGCAAACCCTTAAGGGGCCTGGACTGGTGTGCGAGGAGGGCTCAGGTTTGCCTGGGAGCTGGGGAGCCAATCAGCAAGCGTAGGCTGCTGCCCAGGGGGGCTGGAAAGCTGCTCCTCTATTCAGAATCTCCTAGGAGACAGACAGGCTCAATCCACACTTAGGTGCATGTGTACCTGATCCTGGTGCGATGTCCATCGCTGGCATACAGAGGCCATCTTTTGAATGACAGAGCCCAACCGTGGCATAATGGAATTTCTGCACAGCAACTGTGGCATAATGGAGTTTCTGCACTGCAGCTGTAGCATAATGGAGTTTCTTGCATAGCACTGGTGCCCATTGTTTTTTGTTCATGCTTCACATAGCTGTGGCTATCCAAAACATAATGGCGACCAAGTTCTTACATATTGTTGACATTGTTTCCGTAATGCTGGCTATTCTTGGCATACTGTTAACCCTGTAATGCCACTACACGGATGTGACATATTGTGGCAATTCCTGCAATGCTTGTGGCTATCCATGGCATCATAGTGCCATCCTTAATATATCATTAACAATGCCTCAAATGAAGCTATTCTTGGTATAATGGTGATGAATATCGAAATGGTGGGCATTCAAGGTATTGTTGACAAAGATATGAAGGGAAAGGCAGAGCCTGTCTTCGGGTGGCGGTAATACACAGAGGTAACTGTTGCTAATGTCAAGCTGATGGTTACAACGTAAACATGTATTTGCTAGACATGAAATTCTGGTATTTCTGCACAAATATTGTGTTTTATCTCCATACAAATGACAAGCTTTTATGTTGAGGAATCAAGACTATTTACCCCAAATTTAAAGTTTGTACTTGATTAAAAATGTGCATATTTAAAAAAAAAAAAAAAGCTAATATTCTAGTGTTAATAAATGTTGGTTGTGGGATGTTTTTAACGATCTTGGTTCTAGATTGCTAGCGGGCACTTGCTTACCAACCACACCAGCGCAAAACTAGTTGTCTCCTTGGATCAGCTGACTTGTGTTTCCAACAAGCAGCTGGATTCACAATGAGCCTGCTACCACCAGCTGGAAAATCATCATATCCAAAGAGTAGTCACTGAAAACCAACACATGCGGACCTGCAAGTGAACTATACGGCCGTAACCTTGAACAATCATCTTTGTCCTTTAGGTTTTTTGGCCAAAGTACAATTCACTGAACCTGTACTTCGGATTTCCAGAGGATTTAAGACATGCCATTAATTAAGCTTCATCATATGAAACAAAACAAGCTTGTAAAGTTATCGAAACTCCAAGAAATGCAAAACGCAAGACTGGAAACACTGTGACATCACTTCTGTTGTCTATATATTACTCAACAGCTTCAACAAAGCATATCAGGGTAGGAAATATTTTAAAATGTATTGACTCTAAAAGCCCTCGGTGCATTCATCATGTGTAAAGTTTATCTATGGGGGTCCCACACCAGGACCTCCTGAAACGGGCCCCATATAACTCCATCTGGTCATTAACGGGATAGATAATCCTCTCAGCGGATCATGCTGAGCAGCTCCATCAGACATTCACTTCAGGTAGTGACTATTGCTGATCCCCGGAGGCTCATTTATAGAGCCCTGCATCACTTTTGCACCTCGTAAATTGGTACATGCGTAATGCCGAGCTCTCAAAGATTTATAAAGCCATGCAAAGCCACCCTGCATGGCTTTGAGTGGCCTCATAAATCATGAGTAAGGTAACGCAGCGCAAATCACTGCGCTGCCTTCCTCTGCGCCTGGGAGGCATTCGATGGGCATTGCGGTGGGTTTTCCCACTAAACACCCATGGAATTTGACGATGCCCCAGATTTAGAAAGTGATGTAAACCTGGGGAAGGGCCAAATCCGTACACTTCCTGAGGTGAGGCGTAACGAGGAGAAATAAGTTCATTTCTGCTTGCTTTTTTTCTCTTTCCATGTGTTCTGCATTCTGTAGCACACATAGAATGAGAAAAACACCTCTTAGCATTGTTTTTGTGTAGGAAGGTGCCCATTCCTTCACAAAAACAATCCTGCATGCAACAGAGGCACCCTTGCACTATGGTGCAAGAGTGCCTACATTGGTGCTAGCCTGACGAAATGGCACCAGCGCAGGCAGAAAGGACAGGAATGCACCGTATTGCTTAAATATGGTTAATTCCTGCCCTTTCACTTTGGCGTAGGGCAGCGCAGCAAGATGACTTGCTGTGATACCCAATGCCAAAATCCAATAAATGAGGCCTTCTGGTGTCTCAGTAAACAGGTCTTGGCTTCTGCCAACGTGGTGGCGATCTATCTGTTTGTGTGAGTGCAACTCCTTCAAGATCCATTGCATTGTGTAACACAACTTATTGTGCAGCTGGGGAGATAGTGTATCCAGTAACAGCAACCACTGTATCCCACATTTCTGCACAGTAAAGATCGAGGGGCCTATTTGTTAAAAAGTAACACAGCGCAGCACAACAAGTCACCTTGCTGCGCTGTGTTACAGAGAAAGGGCAGGAAAGAGCTGTAGTTATTACTATACAGCTCATTCCTGTCCTTTCCTAGTGCTGGCACAGAATGGGCTGCTAGCGCCAATGCAGGCACCCTTGCACCATGGTGCAAGGATGTTTGTGTTGCATAGAGGAATGTCTTTGTGCAGGAAGGGGCACCTTCCTGCACAAAAACAATCCTGGGAGGCGTTTTCTCTATCGATATACGCTGCAGAATGCAGCACACATAGAAAGAGAAAGTAACAAGGAGAAATGCAGATATTTCTCTTTGTTATGCCACACCTTAGAAGGCGTATTTGTGGCACATTCTCAGGTCTACCAGTGATAATAAATCTGGGGCAGCATCAAAATCCATGGGAGTTGCATGGGAACACCCACACAATGCCCATGGAATGCCTTCCTAGGGCAGAGTAACGCAATGCAGTGAGTTGTGCTGTGTGACGTTACTCGTGATTTATCAAGCCACGTAAAGTGGCCTTGGGTGGCTTGATACATCTCATTTCAGGGTTTGCGTTGCGCTTGCACCACGTTGTGTGGTGTAAACAAGAAGCAAACCCTTGATAAAAAGGGCCAATAGTGAATGGCACTTTGAAATATGTGGAGCAGATCACACCACAGTTAACTGCACCTGCAGGAAGTTGTGTAACTTAAGAAGAGACCGGCGTCAATTCTGCAAGATCTTGAGGCTTGTGAATGTAAGCCTTGCCCCTCTGCTGTGCCTATAACGATGAGTTTAAAGAGGACTTAGAATTTGTAGAAAAAAGGCCCTCCATAATCACTCCACATAGCCCAGATATCACCCTTTTGAGCGTATATTTGAGAGAGATTTGAGTATAGGAGACTTCTTCAGATCAACAGGGAAAGTCCCTTTCGGTCACTTAAACTGGACGGGTGTCGATAGTGCCAGAGGGTTGTCAATGATTGAGGCAAAGTTCAGTACTGAGTGGAAAGATTTGAGGGGATTAAAAATTGATTTTAATAATATATATACAAAAAGGCAAAATGACATCTTTTTTTTTTGTTAAAGATGCTTTATTGAATGAAATTGTAAAACAATACATAGTAAAATGATATACATATGCTCAAGCATTATGTAAGAATAATATATGAAACAGTGAAAATATTATAGCTAAAAGGGATTAACAAATAACAAACAATAACAAGAGAAAATATAATGCCTATAGTCGAAGAACAATACTAATACAAAACTGTCGCATTTTCTAAAAATTTTAAGAATAAAGATGAAAGAAGAAAAGAGAGAGAAGAGACAAAAGAAGAAGAAATAAGAAGGAAAAAAAGAAGAAAATTCAGAACAAGGTTAACATAACATAATTAGTAATCATTTATTGTTACCAAAATAACCAAAACGAGATAGTGGCTACTCATGAGAGTCCAAAAAGGTGCTCACATGTCTAGCAGGGGTAATAGTTCTGGATAAATATGATGTTAGAGGAAGCTAGAACAGATCTCATTTAATCATTAGTGCTATTGAGGTAGCGAGTGCTCTGTCTAACCCTTGATGATGATATAGTAAATTCCACCAGGCAATGAAGGTAATTTTTGAAGTGTTTTTCCAATTGGATGTGATAATTTGCAAAGCCAGGGCTATTGTCAAGTCCATAAACTTCCCAATTACCTTGCGAGATTGCCATAGAGGGGACACACTACCCAAAAAAAGATGTACGATGTTAAATGTATAATCCGTAGACAACATTTTATTAAGCTTATCCCAAATTAACAACCAAAAGCACACACTTGGGGACATTAAAAAACATATGCAAAAACTCACAGTTTTCTTGGGTACATGACCAACATTTGGTGTCGTTGATTAGATGAAACTTATATAAATGAGTTGGGAGTGTAATATAGTCTATTATAGAAATAAAATAGAGTTTGGGTGGTGGCAGCAGAGCGAGAAGTAGAGTGTATCTTGGCCCAAATATTTTCCCAAGTGTGTTGAAGGAATTCTTGATTGAAGTCCAGTTCCCAGCATAATTCAATTTTTGATTTGGGTCTACTCTTAGGCGGGAGACATAAAAGTTTGTATGTATACAAAGCTTTCACCTTTGAGGAAAAATCAATGGAAGGAAAGGGAGACAATGGGAGATGAAAAGGAAGATTGAGAATAAAGCTGCAGAATGGTGGGCCTAATGATGTTAAAATGAACTGCATAAAAAGATGAAATATCGTACTTAAGTTGGATGTCACTAAATTCTAACACAGAATCATTTGAAATAATATGACCAAATACTAATATTCCTTTATCTATCCATTTCTTCCAATAAAGAGCCCGATTATTGAACTTAATGTGCTTGTTGTAACATATCGGGGTTTGTAAAAAAAAATCTTGTAGAGAATTAGACTTAAGGAGAAGAGGTGTGACTGCAGAGAGAGAGTGTGTAAGTAGGGGTGAAAGGAAATTCCTAGGAGCTTGGGATATGTAGGCCATTTCTGTAAGTGAAAAAGGGGCAATACAAGCTTGTTCCAGTTGGCTCCAGACTGTACATTCATCCAGCGAAGGAACTGAAAGAGATGTCCAAGATCTGCTTTAGAGAAGAAGCGTAGTGGAATCTGCTAATAACAGGAAAATTGACTCCTCCATTACTCCGAGCCTGTTGAAGCCGAGAAAGAGATATTCTTGATTTGCGTTTGTTCCATAAAAAAGATAAAAGTAAACGATTAACAGACTTGAAAAAAGTAAGAGGGAGTTTGATTGGAAGCATGGACAAATAAAAATTAATTATCTGGAACATCATCATTTTAATCGTAGCTAGCCTCCCCCACCAAGATAAGAAAAGAGGGGACCAGGCTAGCGACATATTAGACATTTTTAATTTTAGTTGTTCTAAATTTATTTGAATGATTTCTTTAATGTTATTAGAATATAGAATACCAAAACATTTGATGGGTTTGAATGTCCATCTGAAACCAGTGTCCTTAAACATATCAGAGAGACAATATTTATTTAATGGCAGCACCTCTGACTTATCTATATTGAATTTATATCCGGATACCAGGGAATATTCATTTAATAATTGAAAAAAAGCGGGTAGCATATTTAGTGGGTTAGAGACATATAATAATACATCACCTACATAAGCAGTGAATTTAACTTCCAAATGCCTGTACTTGAATCCAGAGAAAGCCGATGATCTATGTATTTTCTCTAGGAAAGGTTCCAGAGAAAGAATAAAAAGGAGAGGGGAAAGAGGGCAGCCCTGTCTGTTGCCTCGGAAAAGAGGAAAATATGAGGATTGTATGCCATTAGCATAGATTGAAGTGGAAGGCTGAGAATGTAGTAGATTAATATATCTAGGAACATGTGGACTGAAACCATGCCATTTTAATGCACCAAATATAAAATCCCAATTAACACGATCAAAGGCTTTCTTTCTCAGCACCTAAAGTTATGGCTGCATAAGGTATTTCGGACTTAGAGGCCATATGGATTATATTAAGGAAGGATCGAGAGTCATCTGTAATAAGACGACCTTTCACAAATCCTGATTGATGGATGTCTATTAAATCTGGAATAACCTGTTTATTGCGTAACGCTAGAATCTTTGCAAAAATTTTACAATCCGTGTTAATAAGAGAAATGGGCCTATAATTCCCACACTTAGATAAGTCTTTATCCTTCTTAGGAAGCAAGCAAAGCATCGCCTGTGAAAAGGTTCCTTGTGTGCATTTTTGAGTGACAAAATAAGAAATCAAAAGAAGTAGTTTTGGAAGTAGGAGATGAGCAAAATGCGAGTAAAATTGAACAGAAAAACCGTCAGGACCAGGAGCTTTGTCTTTGGGGAGTTGAAGAACGACATTCTTGAGCTCCAACTCAGTAAAATCGGCATCTAAGATGGAGAAGTCTGGTTTGTTGACCGTTGATTTGGGAATAGATTGAAAGAAAGAATCTAATTGGTTAGTCGTGGGAGAAAACTCTATTGAATATAAGTTGGTGTGAAACAGTCTAGAATTTCTGTTTCTTTAGTGCGATTCAATCCATTTTTGTCTGTAATAACTTGTATTTTTGATTTTTGTTTTTAAATTTTCAAATAGATGGCCAACATTTTCCCCGCTTTATTACGATCAACAAACACTTTTGCATTGATTTTAAGTAGAGTACCACACGCGTCAATACAAGATTGCTTGTTCTATTGCAATTTAGCCTGGATTAGTTTAGATAAGGTGTCTGCTTTTTTAGCGGACAAAATATTCATGCTCTAACACTTTTATTTGTTTAAGCAATTCTGAAGAATCTTTATGTGATTTCTTTTTCTTCACTGCAACATAGTTGATTATAAAACCCCTAGCGGTCGCTTTATAAGCATCCCAAATGAAATTAATTTGTGAATCAACAGGAAGATTAACAGCAAAGAAATTTGTAGTAAAATCAACAAATGCATCAGTAAACTGTTTATCTTGCAGTAGTATGTTGTTAAACCTCCACCTGTTAGGCCGAGATTTGTTATTTGGAAAATCTAGGTCTAGAATAACATGGGCATAATCTGAAATCAAAATGGAGCCAATCTCAACATTTAAAATCGATTGGAGAACATTTTGAGTGACAAACAAATAATCTATTCTGGATTGTAAGGCATGCACAGGAGAAAAAAAAGTAAATTCCAACACATCTGGGTGAACAGTTCGCCAGGCATCGATTAAACCTCTGGAGGAAATAACCCTCTGAATTTTGCATTTTGCTGGGGCTGTATCTTGCTTTAGAGCGCCGAACAATAAAAGGGTCTATTAATTGGTTGCAATCTCCCCCTACTATAAAATTATCTGAAGAACAATCGGATAGGATGGTAGAGAATTGTTCCCAGAATTGTAAATCCACTCCTTTAGGGCCATAAACATTACATAATGAGAAAAGAGTGTCATTAATTTTGACATTCAACAATAACCACCTCCCAGGATCATCTTTGGTTTCCTTAATCACTTGAATGTGCAGAGATTTATGAAATAAAATCAAAACACCATTCTTATTATTAACAGCAGAAGAACTAAAAACAGAACCTACCCATTGCCTGCGCATACAATCAATGTCAGTATCTTTAAGATGTGACTCCTGCAAAAAAGCAATCTGGCAATTCAACCTGGATAGGTGAGTTAACACCCTCTGTTTATTAACAGGGTTACGAAGTCCCTTTACATTTCAGGAGACAATACGTAAGTGAGCCATGAATAGAGTATACAATGACTAGCAAATTGGCATCTTAATTTTGCTTTTTGTTCCTTCACTTTGTGGTATACTTTTGTTTCTTCCCTATGCTAGAAGTGCGTGTTTTCATTCTTCCCCGTTGTTACAGACAGGCTATCGCACACAGTTTTTACTCGCTCATTGAAGTAAAGCGCCGCCGCCTTCTCTTCTCTGTGCTTCATGCGCCCCGCCTTCTCACACATGCACTGGTCCTGCTACGGGGCACTCCTGGGTCCTTAAATGTCCTGCCTTTTTACTGAGTGACTTACCAGACCAGACACCAAACCTATTTATTGAAACGAACCTCACAATTTCTCACGTTTGCTAATTTGGAGACTTCCACTGATCTGTACACATTTTTAGGAGACCCGTACTGCGCTGTGGTCTGTGTAGAGGCAGGCCTCTCAGCGCTGTATGTAGGTGAGAAGTGATTGGGTGCGCTGCTCTCACTTCCAGTAAAAGTTTTGGGGTAGACTCCTGCCTCTCACATCTGCCCACTCATGTAAGGTTTACATGCGCATGCTGGCCGAGAAGAGACTTGGCATAGATTTGCATATGTATTCTCGAGAGAGTGGCTGAGCGGCTGCCATGAGCAGCAGGTGAGAGATGACACTCTCGGTACAGCAGGAAACCCACCCCCACTCCTGTCCCATGAAGTTTCTCTCACTCTCACCACTTCCCTCTTTTCTGCTTCCAGCTCTCTGTGGTGAACCAGCAAGTATTGTTTGTTTTCTGTTATTTAAATTTTGATGTGTCGTACTTATTACATCTGACTGCAAACCCAGGCCGGCTTTCGTTTCACCCTGTGAGCTATCAGAAGCTCATTTGGAGGAAATTACCACGACACTCCATTGTGTAATGTGTGCAAAAGGCCACTTTATTGGGAGCAAGCTCTGCAACTCTAACTCCTTCAACTGAGACGCACATGCTAAAGCCCTACTCAACCTACTAAACATCTTGGGGTAAATTTACAAAGACGTCACGCAGTGCAACGCACCAAGACAACTTGCAGCGCTGTGTGACAGGAAGAGAGCAGGAATGCAGCATATGTACTATGATACAGCCAGTGCTTTAAATGGGAAAAAATGAGTGCAAGTACTCAAGATGGGTAGTGAGGGGGCGGGGCTAAAGGCAAGACATGATGATACTTAACGACTTCTATATTAGTTGCAGCACATACCAAAACACATGAGAAATGTTTTTATATAAACAAAGCAAGTTAACTCATTACACAAAATGAAAGAGAAATGCTATAATATGTTAACATTTCCTTTTTTTTGCAATAGTTGCACCTTCTTAATGCCATACTGTTAATTGCTGTTGTTTGGCACAATACTATATATTTTTCAGCACGTGAGTAGGAAGAAACTGAAAATACCCCCACTTCGAACCAAAGCTCTTATGGCACAAAGCAAATGAAGCAAATCATCATGACCCTCCCCAGAAGATATCTCTTGTCTCTTCCATCGATCTATCCATTCATCCTTTCATCCTACCATTTACCTGCTGATGTCCACCATTTAACCTTTACATTCTGTCGTCTATTCAGTCTTTCATCCATCATTCAGTTTTTCACCATTCCGTCTGTCCATCCTTCATATCCAAACCTATCCATCCATCCAACTCAAAACCTATCCATTCATCCTTTCACTCATCCATCTCTTTATCCACCCTTTCGCTCATTCATCAATCCTTTCGCTCATCTATCCATCAACCCTTTCACTCCTTTATTCCATCCACCCTTTCATTCCATCCACCCTTTCACTCAATCCCTCCTTTCACTCATCCATCATCCACCCTTTCATCCATCCTCCCTCCCTTTCATTCATTCATGCAATTTTCACTTATCCACCCATCATCCGCCCTTTTATCCAATCATCCACCCTCTTTCACCCAGAAATCCATGCTTTCACTCATCCATCTATACATCCACCCTTGCTCACTCATCCACCCACTGAAAATACCCTCACTTCGAACCAAAGCTCTTAAGGCACAATGTAAATGAAGCAAATCATCATGACCCTCCCCAGAAGATAGGTCTTGCCTCTTCCATAGATCTATCCATTCATTGTTTCATCCTACCATTTACATGCTGATGTCCGCCATTTAACCTTTACATTCTGTCGTCTATTCAGTCTTTCATCCATCATTCAGTTTTCACCATTCCGTCTGTCCACCCTTCATATCCAAACCTATCCATCCATCTCCAAACCTCTCCATTCATCCTTACACTCATCCATCTCTTTATCCACCCTTTCGCTCATTCATTAACCCTTTTGCTCATCAATCCATCAACCCTTTCACTCCTTTATTCCATCCACCCTTTCACTCAATCCCTCCTTCCACTCATCCATCATCTACCCTTTCATCCATCCTCCGTCCCTTTCATTCATCCATCCAATCTTTCACTTATCCACCAATCATCCGCCCTTTTATCCAATCATCCACCCCCCTTTCACCCAGCCATCCATGCTTTCACTCATCCATCCATCTATTCATCCATCCATCCATCCATCCATCTATACATCCACCCTTGTTCACTCATCTATCCACTCACCCACCCACCAACCCTCCCCACTATGCTATTTATGAATCTTTGTCGCTGAGCAGACATGTACACACAAAGTGCCACCCATTTTCTTTAAAATACCTCCTGAGAGTGTTTTGATTCTTTCTCTCTCTCTCTCTCTCACTTTTTTCTTACAAAAACAGGCATACGAATGCAGGCAAACACACAAACATAAGCAGGCACACAAAAGACTTGGGTATGATGAAAGGCATGTTATACTCTTCACCTACCATGGCTTTTTTAATTGCCACCAGGGCCGGACTGGCCGTAGCCTGATTGCCACTGCAGGGGACTGCCATGATTCCTGAGTTTGCACAAATGCACAGGATAGTGTGACTGTGATTGACAGCACAGGGCCTGAACGGACCCTGCTCTGTCAAACACAGCGTGATGGTGAGCACCTGGACATTATTCAAATGAGCCCAGCTGAATAGCGCAGCTGGGGCTCAGATCGGGGATACAGAAGTGGCGCCTTGGCTGCCAGAGACACCTTCCACTCAGGCTCACCAGCACTCACAGCCAATAAACCTACCTTTTCATGAGTACCGGTACTCTCCTCGGCAGAAGAGAAGTGCAGGTACTCGGAGGGATAAATCTAAGAAGTGCCGGTACTCAGTACCGGTGAGTACCGGCCCATTTAAAGCACTGGATACAGCGCATCCCTGCTCTCTCCCTGCGCTGGCGCACTCAGTGCAGCCCAGCGCCAAGACAGTCACACTTGTGCCATGCTGCAAGGGTGCCTGCCTTGCATGCAGGATAGTTTTTGTGGAAGAAAGGGCACCTTCCTGCACAAAAACAATCCCCTGAGGCATTTCCCCCTTTTTGTGTGTGCTGCAGCATATGTAGAAAAAAGAAATAGTGAGGAGAAAGAAAGATACTTCTTCTTGTTACACCTACGCTGGGATGGGGGACCATTTGGATGCATTCCCAGGTTTACAAGTCTTTGTAAATGTGCCACAATCCATGGGTGGATGTGTAGGAACACCCATTCCCCACCCATGGAATGCCTTCCCAGGGCAGAGTGCACTACCTTGTGGTACTTTGGATTTACTAAGCCACTCAAAGCCATACAAGGTTGCTTTGTGTGGTTTAGCAAATGAAACTTAAGCCCTTGTGTTTCCTTGCATCGCCTTGTAGGAGCTTAGTAAATCAGGCCCCTTGTTACTAACCCACCCCCACGCCTAAAAACTCCCTGCCCAACATTACCCCCTGGTTCCCCTACACCCTCAACTATATGTCATAAGTTATTCATGTGTTCTTCTTTTGCCAGTTCTTTCACCTACTTGTGTCGCCTGCCTGCCTTTGGACCAGACATACATCATGACTCCTCTTGCCTCCTCACTCATCCCCTACTTCCTCTGTCCTCCCTTTCTCCCACTTAACAATCTCTCTGACTTTGCCCACTCAAACGCTACCTGAAAAACCCTCCCCTGCGGTGTAAAATCTGTCCCCCTGCACTTTACTTCACCCATACCTCTTTTTCACCATGAGCTTTTCCAAATATAATTTGTTTCCAAGTATGGAAAGGTGAACCCCATTGTGTCGGTACAACACTGGGCACTCATAAACTATCACCTTATACCTGATAACCTTGATCCCTCTGGCTTTGAAAATACCCTTCATTTCTCTTTTGGCTTCTTTCAGCGCTCTATTAATTGCTGTTGTTTCTTTTTTTGGCACATCTCCACACCCTTTTTGGCAGCACCTGCGTCCAGCAGAACAAAGTCCTGTCCTACTATCCTTCAAACTCCCTATGTCTTTCTTCGTCCGCCTATTCTCCGGACAGCTTTACAATCGAATGCCTACATACTCATCCTGCCTTCCTTCTACCTGAATCCTCCTCCACACACGACTCTCACCCGGCACATCAGGTGTGTCAACACCTGTATCATCACAGTTGCCTTTTATCCTTGTTTTCCCTTTTTCTCTGGAACATCCTTCAAGAATCCACCTACTCAGTTCACCCCATAAAGAATCATACCTCAGCCACATCTTTCCATAGAATGAGATCTCAGACATTTGTCCCAAATGATCACATTATATTATTTATCTATCACAATATGTAAATATTGTAGGAAAATGCCTCCGGGACCTGGCTCACCTGGGGGCCTAAAGTAAACGAAGCGCGGTAGCCCTTTTTGACATGTTCACCCCTACTTTTTGCCCTAGAACTGATGCCTTTTGACTTAAAGTGCACTCGGTCCCTGCTAACCAGGCCCCCAGTGCCAGTGCTCTTCCCCTAAAAAAAGGTAAATGTCCAATTGTAACCCAATTGGCAAGGACGTTAGCACCCCTGTAAGTCTCTAGTAAATGGTACCCCTGGTACCTAGGGCATGGGTGCTAAAGAGAGTCCCTAAGGGCTGCAGCATGTATTATGCCACCCTAAGGGACCCAACCCAAATAGCACACAGACTATCATTGCAGGCTGTGTGAAATGGTGCAAACCATTCTGAAAACACGACATGGCACACTCACTGTGTGCCATGCCAAGGTGCACTGCATATACTATATGTAAGTCACCCCGACAGCAGGCATTAGAGCCCTAAGGCAGTGTGCATTATATTATATGTGAGGGCACATTTGCATGGGCAGATAGGCCCCTGTGATGTGTAATTCCATTGCTAGATATTGCAAGTGATCAGGCAGCCATCTTAAGGACATGTACTGGGCACTGGTCATTACGAGTAACCCAGCTACATGATGGCTGCACTGAGACCAATGGTGTTTGTATCAAGCCCATTTTCTTAATAAATCTAGTTCTGATGCCAGTATTAGATGTATTATGACATGCACCCAGAGGTCACCTTAGAGGTGCCCCTAAAAACCTACTAGTCCTCTAGTGTGCTGACTGACTGGTATCATCCAGCCTGCCACCACAGAAGAGTTTCTGACCCCCTGTAGGTGAGAGCCAGCACTCCTAGAGGTCAGAAAAAACGTCTTCTCCGGCAGAAGGTGATCACACCTCCTCCAGCAGGATGGCTAGGCAAATAGCATGTCAAGCCAGAAGCCTCAAAGTCTCTGTTGCCTTTGATATGTGACAACGGATTCTCCCCAGATCTGGGGAATTCCGCTCCCTGCCCTAGGGCCCATTTGGCACCAGATCAGGTGGGAAATCAGATAGTCAGTAGGCATGTTTCAATTTCAGGCTAGGCAGACCCCTAAAGTGGGCCACCTGAAGTGGACAGCCAAGAAGTGTATATCCTCCTCAACACCTGAAGGCACAACTAATATGCTTGCCTCACACCCTACTGTTCCCTTCTCACATAATATCCCCACATACAGTTGATCCACCATCTCCCCAGACCTTTCAGCCTGGTGGCACTCCTCCCCAAATTGTAGTCTTCCATCGCTGCACCAATCTGGAAAAAATGGGTTCCATTTTGAATTTGGTGAAACTAGGAACTCCGAGTCAGGATTATGCCCACTCTTTTCAGGAAGTGGTCATATAGGAGGTGTACTCAACCCAGGGGTAAATAGCCCATTGTCTACTACCTTACACTCTTCTAAACGCCCCTAAATTCAGTATTTAGGGGTCCCCCTGACACTAGGACTTCAGAGACGAAGAAGTGAGAACAGAAGTCCTGTACTGAAATTGGCGCCAATCCCTGCCTGGGTGCTTGTACCACGACAAGCACAAAGACCGACTCGTCCAGAAGCTGAACACCCTCCCCAAATCCTTGGAGGACTGTCCAGCACTTCAAAAGCCAAGCAGCATCTCCCTTGGGGTGGAGAAGCCACTCCCCTGCATCTGCAGACACTGGCTGCACTTGTCCGGTACTTCGTTTTGCTGACCATCGGACCACCGAGAGAACATCTCGTCAGGATGAGGTCGCTGTGGTTCTAGGAGGTCAGCCCCGTCTCTACAGTGAGTTTAAACATGCTAGACCCCCCAGGAGCCTCACAGCACCTATACCCTGGGTACCTGAGCATTTGCTGCACCGAAGGCTTGTTGAGTGTCCAGCCCAGACACCACCAACACCGAAGCTGGCCTGCCTACAAGGGACTTCAGGATCAATGAAGCCTAGACCAAGAGTGGCCCTGCTGTTCTGTTTGCTTACCTGATTCGCATGATCTTGGTGTATAAAAATATATAAAAATCTGTGTTATTTTTCTAAATTGGTCTCTGATTTCTTTTTAAGTATGTGTCTCATTTATTGACTCTGGGCCTGATTCACAGAACTAACTTACATCAAAAACGTAAGTTAGTACTTTTTGGTATTCACAGAATACACTTACTCATTTTGGTATTCACAGAATGAACTTACTCATTTCGGTATTCACAGAAGTTAGTAGTCCTAACTTTAGGACTCCTAAATGCCTTCTGTGAATACCGAAAGTCTTAAAGTTAGGATTTTTCTCAGTTTAGGAGTAGTAAAGTTAGGACTCCTAACTTTAGGACTCCTAAATGCCTTCTGTGAATACCGAAAGTCTTAAAGTTAGGATTTTTCTCAGTTTAGGAGGAGTAAAGTTAGGAGTCCTAACTTTACTACTCCTAAACTGAGAAAAATCCTAACTTTAAGACTTTCGGTATTCACAGAAGGCATTTAGGAGTCCTAAAGTTAGGACTACTAACTTCTGTGAATACCGAAATGAGTAAGTTCATTCTGTGAATACCAAAATGAGTAAGTGTATTCTGTGAATACTAAAAAGTACTAACTTTACGTTTTTGACGTAAGTTAGTTCTGTGAATCAGGCCCTCTGTGTGTACCACAAATGCTCCACACTCCTCTCTGATAAGCCTAAGCTGCTAACCACAATTCCATAAATAGAGCACTTGGGATTTTTAAAGTAAGCCCCTGTAAACCAATAACGGTCGTCCAGACTTTTTGCATGGTGTGCCCCTACATTGGTACACTAAATAAAAAGCCAGCTTCCTAAAAATATGATCTTAACAATTAACTTCTGCTTGGGGGATGAAGTCCTGAGGTCCTCAGGACACAAGGGGACACAAGGGGACCTCATCGCCCCACAAGCAGTGTGCCAAGAGGCGCTTTTGCAGAGTGGTGTAAAAAGGGGCGTGGCCTCCAACCACCTCTCAGCAATCCCACTGTGTGGGGCTTTCTGGAGGTAACAGGTGGGCTAGTTGGCCCTTAAGGACCCTCAGCATCGAAGAGGACTTCATCCCCCAACCCAGACCGCGCCAGGAGGCGTGTTTACAGAGTAGTGCAGAGAGGGGGCAGGGCTTCCGGCGAGTTGCTGGCTTCTGTTATTTTTCCCTATTTTAGGAAGTGGGGCTGTGTGGCCCACCTTCCCTGGATACTTTTTTGGCCCTGGGGACCCTATCCCCCAGGCCCTGACACGTAAAAAGAAAAACAAAATGGGAAGGCCCCCCTCCCAAGGCCGATTTCTGCCCCAGGGACCCCATCCCCCGGGGCTGGGCCATTTATTTTATATATATATAATTGTTTAAGGAAGGGGGGCCGCGTGACCCACCTTCCATTGGCCAGTTTTGGCCTCGGGGACCCCATCCCCCGGGGCCTGCCCTTTACTTTATTTTTTTATAATTTTTGGAGGGGGGCCGTGTGGCCCCCCCTTCTTAGGCCGATATTGCCCGGGGACCCCATCCCCGGGGCATGGCCACATCCTCTCTAATTTTTGGAGGGGGGCCGTGTGGCCCCCCCTTCTTAGGCCGATATTGCCCGGGGACCCCATCCCCGGGGCATGGCCACATCCTCTCTTTTTTAAAATAAATGAATGGGTAGAGGGGCCTGTGCGGCCCCTCCTCCCGGGCCATTTTTGGCCCCTCTACCCGGGCCATTTTCGGCCCCAGGGACCCCATCCCCCAGGGCCTGCCCTTTATTTTTTATTTTTTGGAGGGGGCCAAGTGGCCCCCCTCCTGAGGCCGATATTGCCCTGGGGACCCTATCCCCCAGGGCATGGCCACGTCCTTAGGGACCGCAGGGGGAGCCCCAAGGCCCCTGTGCTCCCTACCAGCTCCCTGCCTCCTGCGGGAGCCGGCATTGCTTTTGGGCACAGGGAGCTGCTACCCTCTGCCCAAAAGCAATTCTGCAACGCTTCATGCAAGCGAGAACATTTTCCATGCTCTCGCTTCCATGAAGCGAAGCAGAGTTTGCTATGGCATGGTGGGAGCACTGCAAATTACGAACTGCAAAGACCCGTGGGTGGGCACCCTGGGACATTGCTGGGGGGTGGAGGGCCATTGAGGGCTCCTGCAGGGGAGCCATGCGGCCCCCTTCCCATCTCCTCTGTAGCCCCGGGGAGGTGGTGGTCCATGGGGCTGGAGCCCCCCTACGCATGTTGAAATCTTGCCCCGAGGAGGTGGTGGTCCCTGGGGCTCTGTGGGGGGCCGCGTGTCCCCCCACATTTAACAAAATTAGCCCTGGGGAGGTGGTGGACCCCAGGGTTGCCTGGGTGGGGGGCAGGAGTCTGCAACGGATCCGTGTCTTTATTTATTTTGTGCTCTGGGAAGGTGGCGGTCCCTGGGGCTGGAGCCCCCCTACGCATGTTGAAATCTTGCCCCGAGGAGGTGGTGGTCCCTGGGGCTCTGTGGGGGGCCGCGTGTCCCCCCACATTTAACAAAATTAGCCCTGGGGAGGTGGTGGACCCCAGGGTTGCCTGGGTGGGGGGCAGGAGCCCCCCCACGCATTTATTTTTTTTAAAAGCCCCAGGGAGGTGGCTGTCCCAGGGGCTCTGTGGGGGTTGCATGGCCCCCCGCATTCAACAAAATTAGCCACGGGGAGGTGGCAGTTCCCGGGGCTGCGTATGGGGGCAGGAGCCCCCCCCACGCATTTTTTTTTTTAAAAGCCCCGGGGAGGTGGCGGTCCCCTGGGCTGTGGGGAGCCAGCATTCCCCCCGCACTTAATAAAGAAAGCTCCGGAGAGGTGGCGGTACCCGGGGCTGCAGGGGCCCGCTCGGGCCCCCGCATCTATTTAGATAATTGCCACAGGACCTGACCCACCCGGGGGCTTGAAGAAAATGAAGCGCTTTTTTTAAACAATTTCAGCCGGATTAGAGCACCCAGCATGAATCCCACCGAATTTTCTTTTTTTTTAATGCTTTTTTTGGCCCTCGGGGTCCCTGTGGGACCCCCATAGCAGGCCTAGGGGGTCAGGGTGTTTCTACCCTGCCCCCTTTTCTTTATTTTGTATGTTTTGAACCTTTTTCCTAGTGACTCGGTATAACCGAGTCACAAGATGGCTGCCAACACTTCCTGGTTGGAACTGTTGGCAGCCAATCGCAGACTTGAGATATATGGATATCTGAGAAATGTTTAAATTTCTCAGGAACTACTGAACGGATTTACACCATTTAACAAAAAGAGTGTTTTCTGAACCAAGAGCGAGCTACCTTTTTGCCAAATTTGGTGTAATTCTGTTCAGCAGTTCGGGCTGTAGCCGTGTCTAAAGTTTCCTATGGAAATTAACATGGATAAAATGCGTTTTGGGACCCCCCCTTTTTCTCAGCCCCGCTTGACAAATCACCCCGAAACATTTAACACAGCAGCTGACTTGACTGCCCCATTAGTTTTGCAAATTTCACGAAGATTCGTCAAATAGGCGCAAAAGATATTGGCAAAAGAAAAACGCCTTTTGAATAGAAACAAGGTCCTAACTATAACTACCCACTGGAGACTGCAGTAGGTTATATATAAATTTATATATATATATATATATACATATATATATATATATCTATATCCTTGCAATTCCGCGAGTCTCTCTGCCTCAAACAGCGGCGGGCTCGAAGCGAGGTCGCTAACCTCAGAAATCCCAACAAACCGTTGTAGTAACAAACGATGCCGAGCCCAATTCCTTCTTAGCGTGGTTTATTAGTATTTACATGCAGAAAAAAACGCCTGATGCGTTTCGGGACCCGTGACCAAGGAGCGGCTGCTCCAAAATGCGTCGGGCGTTTTTTGCTGCATGTAAATACTAATAAACCAAGCTAAGAAGGAATTGGGCTCGGCATCGTTTGTTACTACAACGGTTTGTTGGGACATATATATATTTATTATATTTATTAGTGCTCAGCAGATAACTGAAACTTGGGACAGACGTTTTACAGCACACAAGTTTAGGCTTCAGTTTGTCTGTTCTAGTGTCCATTACGTTTCATACACTTATAACAATTCAGTAATCACAGCGGTTACCCACGTATTTACATCATAGTACATTTAACTGACCTTAGTCCTTCCATAGGTGTCAAACTGTTAATTTGTACCTTTTGGATTTTGTGAGTCTGTCTATTATGTCATTCGATAAATTTGATGTGTCAGCACTGTAGTCACCTGCCTGTGACTCTCCGGGATCCGGTCTCAACTTATGTTGTGATGTCGGAAAAAGAACGTAAAAAATGTGTTAACCGCGTAGATCATGTAAACTCAGTAGAAATACTTTCATGTCTATTTAAGCTGTAACTTACCTGCAGCGCGCCATGTGATCAAGGCCGCAGTCCGGCGGCCAAAACGCATCATTTGGACCTGATGATGTTGAAATAAACTACCTGTTTTTCATCCACTTGGAGTCTGTGCCCCTGGTTTTCCTCCGGCGTGGTTGTACCTTGGGATTTTGGTTCGATATTTTGGTGGAGAACGGCTGTCTCCGCGTCACAGACCCCCTCTTCACCTTTCATCTCTGAACTAATGTGATTACTTGCAGTCGTATTTGTGTGGTGTCTCCAGGAGGAGAAAGGACTAATCACTGCCCTCTGCCAGCCAAGAAGTTTCCGTACTCTGCCACCGTGGCCGAGGTGTATTACGAGTCGGAGGACACGTCTGTCATCTCTTCGCCAGGTGGTGAGTACTCATGACTCAGGAATGTTGGCGGGTTTGAAGAGGTATTCTCTGGTTGCATCGATAGCCAGCACTTGCTTCCCCGCTATCGGCAATCTGTCATTTCTACAAATATCAATCATGTCCAATGAAGCGCTGCGTGAGCAAGAGGCAGCTGCAGAAGCGCTTTTCGATAATCTACCCAACGTTCAGACTCAATCAAGAGCCACTGACCCCAGTAAGGGCTCTTGTAACAAGGATTACAAAACTAAGTTGAAACAACTGGAAAATCTTATGCGTACTGAATTGACTAAGTGGTGGGAGGGCAAATCTTTACAGAAATACCGCGACGTGGGCCGTGTCCCACACGGACTGAGAATTATGCTGGCCCGCAGTTTCGAAAACCCCAACCCACAAATGCTCAAAGAATGGGCGGAGAGCTACCTTGACACATCTATGAGACTGATCATAATCCTAATTAAATATGCGGAAATCGACTGTATAGCAACAATGAAAGAGATTGAGCGCATTAACAATGAACTTGACACAATGGAGCAAAAGGATTTGATATCTAAGGGTCGCGATGACATCACTACAAGGCTCAAGAAACATGAAGAAACGATTAAGACACTTAAAGCTTTTAAATTCACCCGTGATAAGGTTGATTACGAATCTGGTCAGATATTCACCTTTGCCAGGAGATATGACTTGGTAAAAAAACAGAGAATGAACAAACCTTCAACAACCACACGAGGAGCCGCAACAGTCTTGGAAGAAGCAGACTCGGCTTCGACATCTGATCTCAGCTCAGCAATTGAAAGTGGCACTGATTCAGAGGATGGCAGTGGATTAAGAGGACGGGTCGACACCATAGTTGGCAACTTCAGTCTTGCAGAGGAATTGGATTTTTTAAGATTGGACTGGAGACAAACCCTGCGTCCTCGGCTGCCCAAGAAACAAGGCACCGACGTAACCGCAGGAGACATGAGCGAAGGAAGCGCAGTAAATGCAAAAACAAACAACAAAAAGAAAAGCAATTGGAGACGCAAATGAACTTGGACATTAAAACCATAATCAATCTCACTGACTTGAATCTCACGGAAGCTGAGAACCAACTCCTCTCCCTTGGGTTGACCTTTTGCCCGGAAAGCAGCTTCAATTACAGTAGTACACAAATCGACATCTTTAAGTTCATCAGGAAACTGAAACTGATTAAATTCTTCAAGCTTAAACACACAAACAATGTCATCCCAACACCCTCCACTTCCAGGACGCCAGCTGGTAGTAATCTACAGGTCTCGGATATCCCCACTATCCGCACTCTTGTTGAGCTAGAATCAGTGTCAGAGAATATTTCCACACAGCAAATCTTATGGAACGAGGGCATTGACTGAACAACAGCTGTCTCCAGCCCATTCAAACCACAGTCCACATTTACTCCCATGATGCCGAGAGAAGCCATTGATACCTTCCATGACGTCATTGTTGATGAGCTCAAAGCTTTACACCCAAAAAATACATGGAAATGACCCTGTCACCACTACCACAACAAACAATACGCAGACCTAATGAACAAACTACAAAAAGACAATGAGGTAATAATAAATAAATCGGACAAAGGTGGCAACATCGTACTTTGGCCCAGAGCAATGTATCTTGAAGAAGCATACAAACATCTCAATGACACTACTTGCTATAAAACATCCAGCCACAAGGAAGTTGCTTCCAAAGGCAAGGAACTCAAAAAGAAACTGAACGCCTACAGATCGGATGGCATTCTCAGCAAAGATGAATTCTTATTCCTATGCAATGACTCCCCAGTGCTCACAGTGCTATATTTTCTCCCCAAGGTACACAAAGGACTATCACCTGTTCCGGGACGTCCAATCAACCGATCAATCAATCATGGGTTTGTTAAGCGCGACTACTCACCCGTAAGGGTCTCAAGGCGCTGGGGTGGAGGGGAGGTGCAGGATCCTGTTCATCAAGGAGGAGGTCTATCGAAGAGCCATGTTTTGAGGTCCCTAGTGAAGATGGGGAGTGATGTCGTCTGTCTGAGGTGGAGCGGGAGGGCGTACCAGGCTCTGGCCGCGAGGAAGGAGAAGGAGCGGGCTCCCGATCTGGACTTCCTGGTGCAGGGGACCACAGCATGGGAGAGCTGGGATGATCGTAGGGTCCTTTGGGGTGCGTGGATTTTGAGTCGGCTGTTCAGGTATGCTGGTCCGGTGTTGTGGAGGGCTTTGTGTGCGTGGGTGAGAATCTTGAAGGTGATTCTTGCCTCGATGGGGAGCCAGTGGAGTGTGCGCAGGTGCTGGGAGATGTGGCAGTGTCGTGGCAGTTTGAGGATTAATCTGGCGGCGGCGTTCTGGATGTTTTGTAGCTTGCGAGTGAGGTTTTTGTTGATTCCGGTGTAGAGTGCGTTGCCGTAGTCAAGTCTGCTGGTGACGAGGGCGTGGGTGACGGTCTTTCTGTGTTCGAGAGGGATCCATTTGAAGGTCTTGCATAGGAGGCAGAGGGTGTGGAAGCAGGAGGATGCGACGGAGTTGATCTGGCGGTCCATTTTGAGTTCGGAGTCCAGGATGATTCCGAGGTTGAGTGCGTGGTCTGTGGGGGTGGACGGGCTTCCGAGGGCCGGGGGCCACCAGGTGTCGTTCCAGGCATCGGAGTGTGGGCCCATGATGAGTACTTCTGTTTTGTCCGTGTTGAGTTGTAGACAGCTGCTCTTCATCCATTTGGTGACTGCTTCCATGGCTTCTTGAAAGTTGTGTTTGGCTGCGTTGGGTTCGTTGGATAGGGAGAGGATGAGTTGGGTGTCGTCTGCGTATGAAACAATGTTGAGGCCGTGGGTTCTGATGATGGGGGCGAGCGGAGCCATGTAGACGTTGAACAGCGTGGGGCTGAGGGAGGATCCTTGGGGGACTTCGCAGGTGGTCGGTGTAGGATCCGAGAGGAAGGGAGGGAGTCTGACCCACTGTGATCTACCGGAGAGGAATGAGCGGATCCAGTCCAGGGCCTTGTCCCAGATCCCTGCGTCGTGAAGTCTGCGTGTTAGGGTGCGGTGAGAGACTGTGTCGAAGGCCGCTGAGAGGTCGCGGAGGATGAGGGCTACTGTCTCTCCTCTGTCCAGGAGGTAGCGGATGTCGTCTGTTGCGGCAAGGAGGGCGGTTTCTGTGCTGTGGTTCTTTCTGAAGCCGGATTGGGAGGAGTTGAGGATGTTGTGCTCTTCGATGAAGGTGGCGAGTTGGCTGTTGATGGCTTTCTCGATGACTTTCGTTGGGAACGGGAGCAGGGAGATAGGTCTGTAGTTCTTGAGGTCGGTGGGGTCCACCGAGGGTTTCTTCAGGAGGGGGTTGATCTCGGCGTGCTTCCAGTCATAGGGGAAGGAGGCGTTCGCGAGGAAGCGGTTGATGGTGTGGCGAAGCATGGGTGCGATGGTGTTGGCGGCTCTGTTGAAGATGTGGTGGGGGCAGGGGTCCATGGGGGCCCCAGAGTGGATTGACTTCATCGTCTTCAGTGTGTCTTCGGCTGTGAGGGCTGTCCAGCTGCCAATCGTTGGCTTCAAGGTGTCGGGGGTGGTTGGTGAGGGTTCAGTGTGTTGGCTGTCTTCGTCAAAATTGTCGTAAATGTTCTTGATTTTGTGGTGGAAGAAGGTGCTGAGTTTGTTGCAGAGGTCTTGTGAGGGAGGGAAGTCTGTAGACTCGGTGATGGGTTGGGCGAACTCCTTGATGATGCAGAAGAGTTCTTTGCTGTTGTGCGCGTGCGTGGAGATTCTGTCTTTGATCGCTTTCTTTCTTGTATTTCTGATGAGTTGGTGGTGGGCGTTGGTGGCGGCTCTGAAGTTGTTGTGGGCTTCTGTAGATTTGGAGTTCCTCCAGGCCTTTTCGAGGCGGCGGCATGTGCGTCTGGATTCTCGGAGTTTGGTGGTAAACCAGCTGGCTTTCCTGGCGTGTGTGTTGTTGTTCTTAATGAGGGGGGCTATGGTGTTGGCGCAGTCGGAGATCCATCGGTGCAGGGTTCGGGCTGCGGTGTTGGGGTCGTCGTTGTCCACGATGGTTGGGGTGGAGTTGTTGAGTGAGGAGGTGAGCTGGTCATCAGTGATTTTGGTCCAATATTTTCGTGGGAGCAGGTGTGGATGGTGGGTGTTCTGAAGGTGAAGTGGATGCAGCGATGGTCTGTCCACGGGAGTTCGGTGGTGTGGCTGAAAGTGATGGAGTTTCCTGTTGTGAAGATTGGGTCGAGGGTTTGTCCTGCTGAGTGCGTGGGTTCAGTTACGATCTGGCGGAGTCCTATGTTGTGGAGGTTGTCCATGAGGGATGTGGTGTTGGGGTCTTGTTGGTTGTCAAGGTGGAAGTTGAGGTCTCCCAGGAAGGTGTAGTTGGTGAACGCGATGGCCTGCGGGGTGATGCTGTCCGTGATGGAATTGGTGAATGGTCCGCGGGGTCCGGGGGTCGGTAGATGAGGGTTCCCCTGAGGGTGGTGGTAGGGCTGGCCTGTATCTTGAGGTGTAGGTGTTCCATCAGGTCTGTGGGCTCGTTGGGAAGTGTGCTCAGCCGGAGGGTGGATTTGTGGACGATGACGATTCCCCCCCCAGGGCCGGTGGGGCGGTCCTTCCGGGAGATCTTGTATCCTTGGGGATTGGCAATGGTCCCAAAGTGGTGTTGGTCCAGGTTTCAGTGAAGAATGCGACGTCCGGGGTGGTGCTGTCGAGGAGGTCCCAGATTTCGGTGGCGTGTTTGTGGAGGGATCGGACCTTGAGGAGGATGCATTGCAGGGTCTTTGGTGCGGTTGCATTCTTGCGGCTGGGTTGTGCTGGATCCGTGGTCTTGGCGGTGCTGCAGGAGTGGTGGCAGCGGTGACAGCTGAAGGGTCTGCGGGTGTCAGCTGGTGATGCTAGCTTGCAGTTGTTGTTGCGACCTGGGTTGAGTGCGTGGAGTGCCGCTGAGTTGTAGCGTTGGCGGTTCGGAGGTCCAGGGTTTCTGGCGCTGGTCGCGTTCGTGACGCGGACGGGCACAGATGGGCTTGGTTTTGGCGCGCCTTTGGCGCGGCCGCACAGCCGCCGCCATTAAGTAGGGGTTGGGGAGGGCTGGACAGCTGGTAGGCGGGAGCGGGGAGGGTAAACTGGCTTGGGCTGGTCGCGCTGGGGAGAAGGGGCCGCGGGGGCAGCAGCGGCAGGAAAAATGGGCAAGAGGTGCCCAGAAAAAGGAGCGAAAACAGCGCAAAAGTTGAAAAAGAAAAATGGAAAGTGATAGAAAAGTGATAAAAGTGATAGGAAGAGAGTAAAAGAGTGAAAAGCGAAGGTGAAAGTAAAGAGGCTAAAGAATGAAGCAGGCAGTATAAACGGAGTGAGAGAAGGGGTGAGAGGTCCACTGGACCACCAGGGATGAGGCGCAGGTATAGCCTGCGGGTGGAGGAGGGCCTCGAACACCAATACTCGAGAGTGCAGGGGCTCAGGAGGGCCTCACTTGATGGTGGAGCTGCGAGGGTGGGAGGACAATTTCACTGACAATGAGTCATCTCATCTCAGCCCGCAAGAGTCTGTGTGAAAATATATCGAAATATGTAGTTTTTTTTCTACAGGAATTTGTCACTCAATTACCTTCGTACCTTGGAGACACCAGTGACTTCTTGTTAAAAATCAAAGACATTCCATGGTCTGATGATTTGATTTTGATGTCCTTAGATATCACCTCATTGTACACAAGCTTTCGTCACTGTGATGGTTTGTCTGCTTGCCAACATTTTCTAAAGAAGAGACCTATTCACTGTTACAATGCAAAACCAAAGGGGATGATGGACGGAGTGTTGAACATTGCAAGCACTCACACCAGTCAACTGATCTGGGTTTAATCCATCATCATTCTTTAGCTCACTCCGCCACCCCAGTTCAGACATGGCCATATGCAAATCAGTCCTACCCTGTGCTTCATGGGAACAGTCCAGCCCGAACTGCCAAGCCATGTCTTCCCTGGACCGGAAACAAGCATCCTAGGTCGGGTTTCGGGCTCACAGCCCTCATCAGCCGGGCTATCTTGAATCCAGTGGCAAAGTGAGCAAGGGACCCACGTCTGGGCATACCCTGCCAACTTAGGGCGAACAATGCAAAACCAAAGGGGATGATGGACGGAGTGTTGAACATTGCAAGCACTCACCCCTAGTCAACTGATCTGGGTTTAATCCATCATCATTCTTTAGCTCACTCCGCCACCCCAGTTCAGACATGGCCATATGCAAATCAGTTTGACCCTGTGCCTCATGGGAACATTCCAGCCGGAACTGACCCCCTGACTGGGGGTGAGTGCTTGTAATGTCAACACTCCGTCTATCATCCCCTTTGGTTTTGCTCTATTCACTGTTACAGACACAATGATTTGATTGTATTTATGATTGAGTGGTGTTTGAACAATAATTTCTTTATGTTCGATAAATCAGTTTATCAACAGCTCAGGGGTGTTGCCATGGGAGCCTGTTTCTCTCCCAGCTACGCATGTCTCCATGTAGGCTGGTGGGAGGAGCAGGTTCTCAGGGCAACACACTCTGATGCTTGGAATAGGCACATTGTGACATGGCTACGTTACATAGATGACGTGTTTGTTATTTGGATGGGCACCACTGTTAGTGCCATGTCATTCATTTCTGCTATCAATTCCAATGATCTCAACCTTGAATTCAATGCCAATATAAGCGCTATTTCTGTTGAGTTTCTGGATGTTATGATTTATATCTCCAATGGTATATTGCATTCCAAACTACACAGGAAACCCACTGCAGGCAACTCCACTTTACATGCTTCCAGCTTCCATCCTAGACACTTGATTGCCAGCATCCCCTACGGAGAAATGCTCCAGCTATGCAGAATCTGCAGCTCTACTAGTGACCTCGTAATATGCCAGAGTGAGGCGCACCATAGAATTAGAGCACGAGGTTATTCTGAACACAGCATAGTCACAGCTACCAGGGCCAACTCTATACCTAGAGAAGAGCTCTTGCTAGGCAGATCCGACATCAACCTCAGCGACACCATTGCTCCTGTAGAGTCTGCTAGTATAGGGGTAGTCAATACTCGTCTTATCATTACTTACAACAAGGAGGAGCGGGCCATCAGATCGATCATTAACAAACACTGGAGGATCATTCAGTCTGACCCTATTTTGGGGGCCCTAGTAGCACAACACCCGACAACCACATATAGACGTGCATTTTCCATGCACAACGCATTGGTCAGGAGTAGCCCAGAAGTCATCTTGAAATCCAACTGGCTTGCTGACATCAAAGGATTTTTTAAATGCAGCAGCTGCAGAGCATGCAAGTTTGGTATTAACACTACCCAAGTAACTGCCACTTTTCACAATGAACCGCTCACCATTAAAAGCGGGCTCACATGCAGAACGGAATTTGCAGTGTATGTACTGCAGTGCAACTGTGGCCTAAGGTATGTTGGTAGTACCAAACTCCAAGTCCATCTACGCATCCTCCAGCATCTATGTGCCATTGTCAACAGTGATCCCACGCATCCTGTTGCCAGGCACTTCAAGGAGGTACACAACAACAATCTAGACCATCTGAAATATTTTGTTATTGACAGTGTACCCCCACTGAGACGAGGTGGCAACCGCGAAAAACAGCTTAGGCGGCTAGAAACACACTACATTCTGGAGCTCAACACGAAATCACCGGCAGGCCTTAATATCAGTGAGGATTTACACAAATTTTTATAGCTCTCTCAGATTGTGTTGTTCTGTGAACTTAACCTGACAACCCTATGCACATAACTCCTTTGTCACTCCCAATCACTTGATTGGCGACTCACACCTTGCTTCATTGTGTATGACAGAATGATTACCAATCCTCTATCGCATATTTCATAAATGATTAAGCATAGTTTGACATTTATCAGTTTGCTCAATCATCACCATAGGTAATGGATTTGTTCACATGATGTTGGTCTTTCTCCTGTTGTGTTGCATATGATCGCACACTATGTCTATTTGTAGATCTTACATTTCAGTCACACATTTTCATACATATTTGTGGATTACTCGTTCCGACCGGAACTTGTATGCAGTTGTTTTTCTTAAATACATGACGTTCTTATTGGTCATATAGCTGTGACCACTATGATTATCCAGTTTTAACTTTTTGCACACCATCGCACCATAAGTTAGTCCACTGCACGTTTACCACGATACTTATCAGTTTAGCACTCCTGCACTTTTCTGCCCCCTAATAGTTGACCCTTTTTCTTTTCCATTTTTTAATTGACTTACATATCTACTGCCGTTTTTTCCAGTCGGTCTTTACAGATGTTATTTGACCGGTTCCCGTGCTGACATGCATTCCACGCATTTGTGCGTCTTGATATTTTAACTCACTTACTTTTTTTCTAAACTCCATTGTCCATGATCCACCTATTAACCCATGTCTGTCTTCTGTGCACTACCAGGAGTCCACTCCGTTCCCCCTGGTGACATGATTTTATTAGTGCTCAGCAGATAACTGGAACTTGGGACAGACGTTTTACAAGACACAAGTTTAGGCTTCAGTTTGTCTATTCTAGTGTCCATTACGTTTCATACACTTTAACAATTCAGTAATCACAGCGGTTACCCACGTATTTACATCATAGTACATTTAACGCCTTCGCTGGGAGCGGAATTCCAGCCAGGTGCTGGACATTCCAATCGCGGGCGTGGTCGTGACGAGCTCAGCTCGTCATGCGCACAGCCCGCCGGTGCAGCATGACGAGCTGAGCTCGTCATGAGCAGGGAAGGAGTTACCTGTCCTTAGTCCTTCCATAGGTGTCAAGCTGTTAATTTGTACCTTTTGGATTTTGTGAGTCTGTCTATTATGTCATTCGATACATTTGATGTGTCAGCACTGTAGTCACCTGCATGTGACTCTCCGGGATCCGGTCTCAACTTACGTTGTGATGTCTGAAAAAGAACGTAAAAAATGTGTTAACCACGTAGATCATGTAAACACAGTAGAAATACTTTCATGTCTATTTAAGCTGTAACTTACCTGCAGAGCGCCATGTGATCAAGGCTGCAGTCCGGCGGCTGAAACGCATCATTTGGACCTAATGATGTTGAAATAAACAACCTGTTTTTCATCCACTTGGAGTCTGTGCCCGTGGTTTTCCTCCGGCGTGGTTGTACCTTGGGATTTTGCTTCGATATATATATATATTATCTACTGGCGGTCGCCAGTAGATAGTTATAGTTAGGACCTATTTTCCATAGGAAATCCACAACATTCTATTTGAAATAACTCTTGCGTCGGTTGACGAATCTTCGCGAAATTTTCAAACTTTGTGGCCCGCTCCAGTCCGCTCCTATCCTGAAAGTCTCGGGGTGATTCGTCAAGCGGGGGCCGAGAAAAAAGGGGGGTCCCAAAACGTGTTTTCCCCATTCATTTTCCCATAGGAAACTTTAGCCACGGCTACAGCCCGAACTGCTGAACGGAATAACACCAAATTTGGCAAAGAGGTAGTTCTTGGTTCAGAAACAACCCTTTTTGTTAAATGGTGTAAATCCGTTCAGTAGTTCCTGAGAAAATCAAAAGGAAAATCACATATATATCTATGGCCGCGTCGGATTCGCGCACCCTGAGCGCACCCTGCGCGCACCGTCCCGATCACGAGCTGCATGCTAATTGACTGTCAACGCTCCAAATCAGGAAGTGTTGGCAGCCATTTTATGCCTCGGTAGAACCGAGGCACAGAAACAAGTGCGCAAAACGCACAAAGGGGGCAGGGTAGAAACACCCTGACCCCCTAGGTCTGCTCAGGGGGTCCCACAAGGACCCCCTGGGCAGAAAAAAGCATTTTTCTTTTTTTTTAAACGGCGGGATGCGCTTAGGGTGCGCGGATCCCGCCGATTAAAAAAAAAAAAACACAAGAAACAAGTGTGCAAAACGCACAAAGGGGGCAGGGTAGAAACACCCTGACCCCCTAGGTCTGCTCAGGGGGTCCCACAAGGACCCCCTGGGCAGAAAAAAGCATTTAAAAAAAAAATAATAATAATTTAAAAAAAAAACGATTGTGCCGCAGGCCCCGCCCCCTTCCTTTACCACTCTGCAAACGCGCCCCCTGGCGCGTTTGCAGAGGGGGAACGAATTCCCCTTGAATACTGGGGGTCCCTGGGGGCCAACTAGCCCACCAGGAACCTCCAGTATGCGCCAGGGGGCTGCGTTGCAGAGAGGTGTACAGAGGCCACGCCCCTTTTTACACCTCTCTGCAACGCAGCTCTGTGGCGCTTTTTGGAGGTACATGGTGGGCTAGTTGGACTCCAGGGACCCTCAGGATTCAAGGGGACTTAATTCCCCAACTTAAAACGCGCCACGGGGCGCGTTTGCACAGTGGTGAAGGGAGGGGGCGGGGCTTCAGGTGACATGTGTGCAAACAGGCCCCGTTGCGCGTTTTAAGATGGGGAATTAAATCCCCTTCAATCCTGAGGGTCCCTGGGGCCAACTAGCCCATCAGGTACGTCCAGAAGCGCCACAGAGCTGCGTTGCAGAGAGGTGCAAAAAGGGGCGTGGCCTCTGAACACCTCTCTGCAACGCAGCTCTCTGGCGCATACTGGAGGTATCTGGTGGGCTACTTGGCCCCTAGGGACCCTCGGGATTGAGGAGGATTTAATTCCCCATCTTAAAACGCGCCACGGGGCCTGTTTGCAGACATGTCACCTGAAGCCCCGCCCCCTCCCTTCACCACTGTGCAAATATTCCTCTAAAATCAGCCGAACTACGAATTCCGATTTACTCACCTGTTATCAGGAGAGACCTCAGTGCTGCATCTTTGAGCCCAGTACTGATCCTGAAAAGTAATTTTAACCGTACTTACCAGTAACTTGAATTTCCTTCCATAGGATATCATTGCCTGCTTTTTGCTGAAAAAGTTTCTAGTGTCGATTTTTGAAACATACAAATATTCCTCTAAAATCAGCAGAACTACGAATTCCGATTTACTCACCTGTTATCAGGAGAGACCTCAGTGCTGCACCTTTGAGCCCAGTACTGATCCTGAAAAGTAATTTTAACCGTACTTACCAGTAACTTGAATTTCCTTCCATAGGATATCATTGCCTGCGTTTTGCTTGAAAAAGCTTCTAGTGTCGATTTTTGAAACATACATAATATTCCTCTAAAATCAGCAGAACTACGAATTCCGATTTACTCACCTGTTATCAGGAGAGACCTCAGTGCTGCACCTTTGAGCCCAGTACTGATCCTGAAAAGTAATTTTAACCGTACTTACCAGTAACTTGAATTTCCTTCCATAGGCTAACATTGACTGGTTTCACTTGGAAATTCTTCTACGTGTGGAGTTTTGGAACTTTATAATATTCCTCTAAAATCAGCCGAACTACGAATTCCGATTTACTCACCTGTTATCAGGAGAGAACCCAGTGCTGCATCTTTTAGCCCAGCACTGACCCTGAAAAGTAATTCTAACCGTATTTACCAGTAACTTGTATTTCCTTCCATAGGAATCCATTGTCTGGTTTTCAGCAGAAAAGTTTCAAAGTGTCGATTTTCACAAACTACAAATATTCCTTAAAAATCGCCTGTATGACTTAAACGCATTATTTCAACTGTTTACAGGAGATGCACCAGTGCTGGATCCAGGATCCACCACTGAGTAAGAAAAAGCAACGATAACACTACTTACCTGCTAAGTGAATTTCCTCCCATAGGATAACATTGGTGATTCTATGTGAAAAAGTTTCTAGGTCAACTTTTAAAATACAATAATATTCCTTAAAAATCACTACTGTAACCAAAACGCTTTTACTCAACTGTTTACAGGAGATGTCCCAGGACTGAATCTAGGATCCAGTCCTGTGGTTAGAAAAGTAATCCATAAAGTAACTATTTGCATTTAACTAGAAATTCACATTGAGCTCAATGTTGTATTGTGTTTGAAATTGTGTTGCCCATTGCAACAACTGTAACTACTGTACTTAAAAGTCTACTGCCTATTTGCAAAGTATTTAAACTAAAGTAATTCATTCTGAGAAAGTATATTTTGTAATGTAATGTATAATGTAATTATAATGTAATTTAAAAAATAAAATATCTAAAAATAAATAGTTTAAAAAAATGTAATAAATCAGTATCAAAAAAATAAATATAACAATTAATACATTTAAAAATTGTCATTTACAAAACCTTTGAAATTCACTGAAAAAAACCATAGGTTTCAGACATGTTATAGTTAGGAATTAGCATTTAAAAAACCTTTGAAATTCACTGAAAAAACCATAGGTTTCAGGCACGTTATAGTTAGAAATTAGCATTTAAAAAACCTTACAAATTCACTGAAAAAACCATAGGTTTTAGGGACAGTTATAGTTAGTTGAACATTGCACTCGTACAAAACCCGTGAAATTCCCCGTTATAGTTAGTTCAGGTAACTATAACTCGCGCCCCGCAATGCACTGCTGATGACGTCACATATTACATCACTCATGACATGGTCAGTGACATCACTGATGACATCACTGATGACATCTCAAATGACATCACTGATGACATCACTGATGACATCATCCATGTGATAATTTGATGCATCTTCTCACACCCTAATATAACTTTTGATACACCCACTGTAAATTACAGACTGCCATTGTCAAAACCATAGACACTCCAACACCAATTACTATATACACACTCACTGATTCTTAGGTCTGCACACACACATCTACTCACTCACCCGTACAGTCACTCATACTTATAGTCACTCAGTACAGGACTATTATATGCACTCATACACCTATATAAATACTCACACACCGCCACTCATCCATAGAGGTACTCACACACCTAGTCAGTCATGCAAAAAATTAAGCACACACCCATTTACTCACCTATACAGTTATACACACACCAGCTCACTTACTCATACAAATACTAGCACATTCTTACGCTCTTATACAATCTCTGATACAAGCAAACACTCATCCATACAGTCACTCTCACAATCACACACTCTCGCTTATAGCTATTTATATACTCCAACACACATATATACTGCCTTTCACATATGTAGTTACTCACACATGTACCACTGGGACATACATTCACTCACTAACACACTCTTACACACACTTACCCACCCATACAGTCTATCACAGATGCACTCTTGAAACCATCCACCCAGTGAATCACCCACTCACACATCTATGCACAGAGTCGCACACACCCCACCCACACAAACACTCAGGCACCCATACAGATACTCAGACAACCAATCAATAACTCATATAGACACTCATGTAGCTATTCACAAACCCATGCAGCCACTTACACAGCATCAGACAGACGGATACAGACATTCACCCAGTTTAGTCACTAACCCATGCATTCAGTAAGATACGTTTAATCACTCACTTATAGAGTTAGTCACGCACCTACTAAATCATCCATTCAGACATTTATACACCCACTCATTCTTCAATACGCCTTTCCCTATATATATTAAACATATTTAAACTTTACAGAAACACACAGTCACTGGATGATGTCATCAGTGATGTCATTTGAGATGTCATCAGTGATGTCATCAGTGATGTCACTGACCATGTCATGAGTGATGTAATATGTGACGTCATCAGCAGTGCATTGCGGGGCGCAAGTTATAGTTACCTGAACTAACTATAACGGGGGAATTTCACGGGTTTTGTACGAGTGCAATGTCCAACTAACTATAACTGTCCCTAAAACCTATGGTTTTTTCAGTGAATATATATATATATATATATATATATATATATATATATATATATATATATATATATATATATATATATATATATATATATATATATATATATATATATATATATATATATCCACACAGTCTCTTCGTAAGCGGGAGCCCATGACCCTGCAGGGCAGCCTCAGCAAGCCACGGGAGCGAAGCATCCCGCTAAATTGCAACCAGCACTGTGAACAGAAAACGCCGAAGCACTGGTAGGATGAGAAAGGAGCCATTTATTATACATATGGGCGGCAACATTCAATTGCTGGTCTGACGCGTTTCAGCTGTGTTAGCCTTAATCATAGACCTTCCTTCGCAGCTTGGTAAAATACTCATAGTCCCACAATGCACTGTTCCGGTAAGTACCCAAGCAGGCAAATTGCATAATCTCATAGTGCAAAAAGTGTGTGAATGCAACGCTGCTTTGTTCCTGTTGCCGCAATACCTCAGTAAATGTCATTTTCCATCATAGCAAGAAGTGGTGAAATACCCCTCTTGTCTCCCTTGCTCCTCTCCATATTATCGAGTGATTGTTTGGAGGAGCGGGTCAGTCTCCCGTCATAGATACCCACACAGTCTCTTCGTAGCGGGAGCCCATGACCCTGCAGGGCAGCCTCAGCAAGCCACGGGAACGAAGCATCCCGCTAAATTGCAACCAGCACTGTGAACAGAAAACGCCGAAGCACTGGTAGGATGAGAAAGGAGCCATTTATTATACATATGGGCGGCAACATTCAATTGCTGGTCTGACGCGTTTCAGCTGTGTTAGCCTTAATCATAGACCTTCCTTCGCAGCTTGGTAAAATACTCATAGTCCCACAATGCACTGTTCCGGTAAGTACCCATGCAGGCAAATTGCATAATCTCATAGTGCAAAAAGTGTGTGAATGCAACGCTGCTTTGTTCCTGTTGCCGCAATACCTCAGTAAATGTCATTTTCCATCATAGCAAGAAGTGGTGAAATACCCCTCTTGTCTCCCTTGCTCCTCTCCATATTATCGAGTGATTGTTTGGAGGAGCGGGTCAGTCTCCCGTCATAGATACCCACACAGTCTCTTCGTAAGCGGGAGCCCATGACCCTGCAGGGCAGCCTCAGCAAGCCACGGGAACGAAGCATCCCGCTAAATTGCAACCAGCACTGTGAACAGAAAACGCCGAAGCACTGGTAGGATGAGAAAGGAGCCATTTATTATACATATGGGCGGCAACATTCAATTGCTGGTCTGACGCGTTTCAGCTGTGTTAGCCTTAATCATAGACCTTCCTTCGCAGCTTGGTAAAATACTCATAGTCCCACAATGCACTGTTCCGGTAAGTACCCATGCAGGCAAATTGCATAATCTCATAGTGCAAAAAGTGTGTGAATGCAACGCTGCTTTGTTCCTGTTGCCGCAATACCTCAGTAAATGTCATTTTCCATCATAGCAAGAAGTGGTGAAATACCCCTCTTGTCTCCCTTGCTCCTCTCCATATTATCGAGTGATTGTTTGGAGGAGCGGGTCAGTCTCCCGTCATAGATACCCACACAGTCTCTTCGTAAGCGGGAGCCCATGACCCTGCAGGGCAGCCTCAGCAAGCCACGGGAACGAAGCATCCCGCTAAATTGCAACCAGCACTGTGAACAGAAAACGCCGAAGCACTGGTAGGATGAGAAAGGAGCCATTTATTATACATATGGGCGGCAACATTCAATTGCTGGTCTGACGCGTTTCAGCTGTGTTAGCCTTAATCATAGACCTTCCTTCGCAGCTTGGTAAAATACTCATAGTCCCACAATGCACTGTTCCGGTAAGTACCCATGCAGGCAAATTGCATAATCTCATAGTGCAAAAAGTGTGTGAATGCAACGCTGCTTTGTTCCTGTTGCCGCAATACCTCAGTAAATGTCATTTTCCATCATAGCAAGAAGTGGTGAAATACCCCTCTTGTCTCCCTTGCTCCTCTCCATATTATCGAGTGATTGTTTGGAGGAGCGGGTCAGTCTCCCGTCATAGATACCCACACAGTCTCTTCGTAAGCGGGAGCCCATGACCCTGCAGGGCAGCCTCAGCAAGCCACGGGAACGAAGCATCCCGCTAAATTGCAACCAGCACTGTGAACAGAAAACGCCGAAGCACTGGTAGGATGAGAAAGGAGCCATTTATAATACATATGGGCGGCAACATTCAATTGCTGGTCTGACGCGTTTCAGCTGTATATAAACACAAATAAATTAGCTTCTAAGTACAGCAACAGCTGAAAGTCTGAATCTCTAACTATCTATCCATACTTGCACATTTGGAACTTATGCATTCCAATTTTTTATCTCTTTATCAACTTCTTCCAATGCACTACTTCATGCCTCATCCTATACCTCTCTCAATATATCCTCTGCCTCTTCAACTCTCTGACTCATCCCAAACCCCATTCTACAACTATGATCTCCCTAAAATCCTTTCTTGACTCATCCCTCCTCTATCCCTCCTTGACCCACCCCAGACCATTTAACCCTTTCCAAACTCTGCCCTCCTCGACCCACCCCACACCTCATCTAACTAATATGATCTCCAAAATAACAATTTCTAAACTCTTCCCTCCTTTATCCCTCCTTTATTCTATTTAATTGAACTAACAGACTCACATGGCCACCGCTTAAATTAACAACTTATGTTTCCCTATACTAATCCACCACTAATCCTTTGGGTTCCGGAGTAGCCTGCTACTCACCGAAAGGCGATTCAACGCCTCGCAAGGGGTCGTAAGTTCTATATAAATACAATTACAATTACACTCTCCTGTGCATGCTTAAAAAAAGTGCTGTCTACCGGAGTCAAGGGGTGACAAGGAGATAACACACCTCCAGAGGATGAGTTGAAGGTTTCTACAGTGCCTTGCAGTGACTCTAGGTACGTCCTCTGCGCAGTCACATCTTCACAAGCCCTGAATCACGCATAATATCCAGACACCTAAGCTGCAGATTCATGTGCTACTCTAGAAGTCTGAAGAGACCTCCCCGACCGCCGAGACATGTAAAAGGCCTTACTCGCCTGCCTCACCTCTACTCCTCATAAAGTCCAGCATGCATAGTTCCCCAATCTCATTTCCCTCACGCCCAGCCTCACCAGACTATCACCAACCCTCCTTGCAGCACCACAGCACATTCCTCGCCACCCTCAGTCGATGTTCCCTGCTTGTTCATCTACAAGAGCAGCACAACCATGAGTCACCAGTGACCTTCATCTGCATCATGTCCCACCTTCTGTGCCTTCTCACATCCTCACCTTCATCGCAGGCGAGTCTTTGAGGACACTTCCCAGTGGATCTGGTCCCATCTGGCGCCATCCTTGGTAGAAGCAGCCATTCCTGCAGCCCGTCCAACCCCTTTATACTCAATCAACTCTCATGTCTCTAATCGCCCAAGCAGACGCCTACCTTTACGAGGGAAGCCCTTTGCCTCTGTGCCCGTGCTGTGCCGTAGGTTCAGAGGTCATCAGGAGGTGTGCTGCAGAATGTTGGGGCACAGTCAGTGCTCCCCTGAGGAGATCCCTAGACACCCCCCTGCAGGTGGGTGCAATGACTCTATTTCTTTATGTATTTGTGACATCAACAAAGACAAATAAGACAACGACATATTTACAATTCTTCAATTTACTTACAAAAGGCATTTAAAAGGAAGGTCAGTACAACATTTAAAAATCATTCATTATAATACATCGACCATGAATGGATAAGATCGATATATAAATTTGACGCCATGCATACTTCTGTCTCAACAATTAATTCTCTGTAATTTACGTCTCACATGTCAAGCTGATTCTAAACATTTTGAGACAGAAAATACCACAGGAAGGCTCGTGTCAGACGTACAAATCCTAACTGCTGCTTTGTGGCGTCTGATTCCCAACAAAGGACCGAGACGAATAATCCATCTTGATCTCTGAGTCACTGCACCCACACACCCGCAGGAGATCTCTGCTCCCCTTTGTGAAGCAGGTGGGTACCACCTGCACAGTGAGAGATGGAGCGTCTGTGTTCCCTCTTTCACTAATGCCCCTCTCCGATGGCATCACATCTGGGGCTGTATTATACAGTGCGGTGCATTTTCCTTGTATGTGTGGGCGCACCTTTCAAATTGTGCACCTGGCGCTAACAAGAAGAGTGCGCCGTATTAGATTGAATGCGCTGCCTCCAAGGCAGCTGCAAAGTCATGCTGTCCTGGGGGCAGCGCACTCAAGTGAAATAAGGAGCGGCTTTGAAGCAGTCGCTCCGTGTTTCTCTGTGCAGGCGGCAACCGGCCTGCACTTTTAAGGGGGATTAGAGATCCCCTTGTAGGTGGGTGCAGTGAGTGACTGCACCCGTCTGCAAAGGGCTGCCTGGGGGGTTCATGGGGCCCCCTTTTCCCCTTCAAGAGGGATGCTATCAGGGGGCGCACTGACAGTGCACCTCTTGGCAGCTTCTTTGCTTCTGCACCCGTGTCTATAATGCAGCGCAGGAGCAGAGGCAATGGGATTCCTTCATTTGCCCCAAAGCAAATGATGGAACACCCTCTGGTGACAGCGCTGTCGCTGTATGTGCACCAGCGCTATCTATATTAAAGATAGGGCTGCACAAGCGTTTGGGGCCCCTTCTGAAATACCAACGTGCCCCTGGGGCGCACAAAGTGGGCACGCATGCCCATCGCGCCCCCCCCGGGCACTTTCCTTAATACAGTCACTCACTGCACCCGCCTCCAAGGGGATCTCTAATCCCTCATAAAAGTGCAAACAGGTTGCCGCATGCACAGTGAAACAGAGCGGCTGTTTCAAAGCCGCTATGCATTTCAGCTGAATGCGCTGCCCTCAGGTCTGCACAAGTTTGTCGCTGCTCTGAGGGCAGCGGTTTCTTCTTAATAGGGCTCACTTTCTCTGTTTGCACCCGGCGCACCTGCTTTAAGGCGAAAATACGCCTTAGCTATAACTGGCCACTGGTGGCCTGAATATCTGAGGATGAGGGACAAAGATGAACTTCATGGATTTAATTGTGGGTCTGTCTGCAAAATTATAACAGGCAGACCCCCTTAGTAGGTGCAGTTTCAAAGACTCACAATTGAAACCTATCCCTGCCGGACTGGTAGATGTCTGCACGTGCCCCTACGTCATGCATTGAGGCTAGCACGAGACATCCCACCTGCTATTTATATTTTTTGTCTCCTAAATCTGTCTTGAGCATGAACAGTTGGCAACAAAATAAAAGCTGCACTGTTAACGTGTGAACCGTCCTCCAATAATGAGAATGTGCTGGGGGGAAACTCTCATTTAAATGGCTATTCACTTATTGCAGTAAGTCGATACTCTTAGAAGGACCCTTCAGTATCGCGACTAGTCCAGTTTATGAGCCAAGTTTGGAGTTGTGTCGTGCTGCAGAGGGCCGAGCTACAAACTTATCCTGCCCGGTTCCAATAAAGCCGGTGCATAGAAACAAGCCTTGTTTCACAGCATAACGCGGCTTGGGCTTCCGGGCTAAACAATATGGAGATTATTTCAACCAGAAAAGTATATATTGGATGAGTTTGTGTTTAAAGTGTGTTTCAGAGCATTTAGTGCACATTTGAGGCAATTTCACCCCTTTCCTCTCTGCCCCTAGGAAGCCAAGCAGTGTGGCGGGGCTGCAGGGCTCCACTTGGTAAACATGTGCATTGAGTTCATGTTGAGCCTAGGGTTAGGGCGCCTGGTCTCCACCCCTAGGGCTACCATTGGCACCAGGTCACCGGACAACCAGAGGGTTCCCTTCTACTTGAACAGTTCCTTTAGGGCATCCAACATCCAGCTAAAAGGGTGACAGGTTGAGGTGCTGCTTGTTGGGCCTCTTAGGGCCTGGAAGTGGGCCAGGGATTCTGCCGCTCTACCTCCAGGACACCAGAGAAGCAGCCACTCATCACCACAGGGGATGTTTACTGTTGAGCTCTAGGGGACTAGCACACCTGGGTGGCAACACTTTAAAAACAACCCCAGGGTGAGGATTGCTGGTACTTAGCTCCAGGGAGCTATCACCCCCGGGCACAGCCCATCTACTGGGGTTTAAGTGGTTCAAGCTACAGTCAATCTACTGTCTCTAGGCGCCTATCACCCTGGGTACAGTCCACCAGTGGGTCAACTAGACAGGTAACTGCCCCAGGTGCAACTCACCTCCTATTCCGCAGGGAGAAGATAGTTTACTCTACAACAGCAACTCTCTCTTCAAACACCCGCACCAGGGTCTAGAACAGCAACTCTCTCTTCAGACACCTGCACCGGGGTCTAGAACAGCAACTCTCTCTTCAGACACCCGCACCGGGGTCTAGAACAGCAACTCTCTCTTCAGACACCCGCACCGGGGTCTAGAACAGCAACTCTCTCTTCAGACACCCGCACCGGGGTCTAGAACAGCAACTCTCTCTTCAGACACCCGCACCAGGGTCTAGAACAGCAACTCTCTCTTCAGACACCCGCACCAGGGTCTGGAACAGCAACTCTCTCTACAGACACCCGCACCAGGGTCTAGAACAGCAACTCTCTCTTCAGACACCCGCACCGGGGTCTAGAACAGCAACTCTCTCTTCAGACACCCGCACCAGGGTCTAGAACAGCAACTCTCTCTTCAGACACCTGCACCGGGGTCTAGAACAGCAACTCTCTCTTCAGACACCCGCACCAGGGTCTAGAACAGCAACTCTCTCTACAGACACCCGCACCAGGGTCTGGAACAGCAACTCTCGTCAGACACCCGCACCAGGGTCTAGAACAGCAACTCTCTCTTCAGACACCCGCACCAGGGTCTGGAACAGCAACTCTCTCTACAGACACCCGCACCAGGGTCTAGAACAGCAACTCTCTCTTCAGACACCCGCACCAGGGTCTAGAACAGCAACTCTATCTTCAGACACCCGCACCAGGGTCTAGAACAGCAACTCTCTCTACAGACACCCGCACCAGGGTCTAGAACAGCAACTCTCTCTTCAGACACCCGCACCAGGGTCTAGAACAGCAACTCTCTCTTCAGACACCCGCACCAGGGTCTGCCCACTCTGCCTCTACCCACAAGATGGAGGTCACTGACTCCAGTCTTCCTGATGCTCCTCCCCGTCTCAGTGTGTGTCTACATATGACAGCACATACTAGTTTACTGCCAGGTCCTTCTTCCTCAACGGGACAGATATACAATGTTTGAAAGGTCCCGTGGAACATTACTTACAACTGCAGGGCTCAGACACTGCGTACAGCAGCCCTCCTACCTAACCACTCAATACTAACCAGACAGCTTTGCAGAGACTGGCGAGGGATGCATCCAGTGCTGGCCGCCTTAGGACTCGGACATAGTCCCCCTGCAGACCCCAGACAGTCAGATACCCTGAGCACCAAGAAGGATGTTTACAACACAGTGAATATTGGAAAGGTTTGTTAACTGATCATTCGCAATGGCAATCATATAAAGGGGAACTGTAACAGCCAATCCAGGTGCATCGCAGATTCTCACACACTCCTTCTCCACACCTGTGACCTCCCCAGATCCATATGTTCACAGAGTGGACAACCTCCTGACACAACCGGCATAAGAAATGGGATTCACAACATTCAGAAACATTACCAACACAATCAAGGGACCTGCAGAGGTAATAACTGCTGTCAGCATGCCACAAACTATAAAAAGTTCACACTTCCTCATCTATCACACTACCAAGTGCCACGCCCCCTAACAACATACCGCATGCCACAAACTATAAAAAGTTCACACTTCCTCATCTATCACACTACCAAGTGCCACGCCCCCTAACAACATACCGCATGCCACAAATTCTAAATATTCACACTTCCTCATCTATCACACTACCAAGCGCCACGCCCCCTAACAACATACCGCATGCCACAAACTCTAAATATTCACACTTCCTCATCTATCACACTACCGAGCACCACGCCCCCTAACAACATACCGCATGCCACAAACTCTAAATATTCACACTTCCTCATCTATCACACTACTAAGTGCCACGCCCCTAAACAACATACCGCATGCCACAAACTATAAATATTCACACTTCCTCATCTATCACACTACCAAGTGCCACGCCCCCTAACAACATACCGCATGCCACAAACTCTAAATATTCACACTTCCTCATCTATCACACTACCAAGTGCCACGCCCCTAACAACATACCGCATGCCACAAAGTCTAAATATTCACACTTCCTCATCTATCACACTACCAAGTGCCACGCCCCTAACAACATACCGCATGCCACAAACTCTAAATATTCACACTTCCTCATCTATTGCACTGCCAAGTGCCACGCCCCCTAACAACATACCGCATGCCACAAACTATAAATATTCACACTTCCTCATCTATCACACTACCAAGCGCCACGCCCCCTAACAACATACCGCATGCCACAAACTCTAAATATTCACACTTCCTCATCTATCACACTACCAAGCGCCACACCCCTAACAACATACCGCATGCCACAAACTCTAAATATTCACACTTCCTCATCTATCACACTACCAAGTGCCACGCCCCCTAACAACATACCGCATGCCACAAACTCTAAATATTCACACTTCCTCATCTATCACACTACCAAGCGCCACGCCCCCTAACAACATACCGCATGCCACAAACTCTAAATATTCACACTTCCTCATCTATCACACTACCAAGCGCCACACCCCTAACAACATACCGCATGCCACAAACTCTAAATATTCACACTTCCTCATCTATCACACTACCAAGTGCCACGCCCCCTAACAACGTACCGCATGCCACAAACTCTAAATATTCACACTTCCTCATCTATCACACTACCAAGCGCCACACCCCCTAACAACATACTGCATGCCACAAACTCTAAATATTCACACTTCCTCATCTATCACACTACCAAGTGCCACGCCCCTAACAACATACCGCATGCCACAAAGTCTAAATATTCACACTTCCTCATCTATTGCACTGCCAAGTGCCACACCCCTAACAAGATACCCGCACCTCAGTTCTCATCAGTGGTGCTAGGGAAGGGAGTAATCAGGGAAACGATTGTGGAAAAATGGGGGAAATGAATAGGGAGAGAAAAAAACTGGAATTACATGCAACTGCTGTTTACAATCGATGATAGCCCTACGCCCACATTGCAGTTTCAAGAAACTTTGCTGTTCATCCAAGACTGGATAAACAGCAATCATCTGAAGCTAAACTCTGATAAAACAGAGATAGTAAACACCAAAAACAGGCGCGACCTCTGGAACCCTTTCTTCTGGCCCAGTGAGATGGGCTCCCCCCGCCCACTTCCCTCCTGAAAAGTCGGTAAAAAGCCTCAGCTTTATCATTGATGAGGAACGATCACTTAAGCAGCAGGTTGGCGCCGTGACGTCCTCTAGCTTTATTCAACTTCACCGCATTAAGAAGATAAAGACATTTCTCACCACAGACACCTTGGATCAAGTCATCATGGCTACAATCATGTCAAGAGTTGACCACGCCAACTGCCTCTATCTGTGCCTCCCAAAATATCTCACGGGCAGGCTCTTGCTGATTCAAAACCAGGCTGCCCGGCGGATATATCGCCTGCCCAAACACTGCCATATCTCTCAGGTGACCAACGATCGCCACTGGCTCCCAGTTGCACAGAGATCCACGTTCAAAGTATGTTGTACTGTCTTCAAGGCCTTGAACATGGACAGTCCAGCCTTCATGGAATCTCGGATTATTAAATATTCCCCCAACAGAGAACTGAGGTACAGTCATCTACACTATTTAGCTGTCCCTCACTTTAAGAGGAAGAAGACAGCTGCAGCACTAGGTTCTCAGTCACTGGCCCTGCGCTTGGAACTTGCTGCCTGTGGAACTTAGGACCACCACTAACTATGCTAAATTCAGACAGCCGCCGAAGACCTGGCTCTTTAAGCAAGCCTGCCAATAAAATTCTTGAGCTGTGCTAGCTCATTTACCTAGTGCCAAGACACAATTTGGTGAAACTGTGCTCTTGAAATTAAAGTAACATAACATAACCATGTGGAGGAAACTTAGAGCAAAGTAAGAAAGATGCGGAAAGGAAGGCATGGAAAGTGGAAATAGATGGAGAGAGTGAAGAGGGAGTAAGACAATTTGAAGAAACTGAGTGTAGGGACAGAAAGGTGGTGAAGGTAGAAAGAGGATGTGAAGGAGCTCCACTGGCTCCCCATTCACAAACGAGCACAATTCAAGCTCCTCACCCACACTTTCAAGGCACTACATAACACTAGCCCAGCAAACCTCAACAACCGCATCTGCTTTCACAAACCTACCAGACACCTATGCTCACTGGGACTCCTACTTCCACGAATCCCACACATACGGAAAGCCAGATCCGGCGTTCGGGCCTTCTGTGACATCGCTCCTAAAGAGTGAAACGACCTCTCACTACACATCGGAGCCTCCTCCTCACTTCTTGAATTCTGCAAGAAGCTGAAGACCTGGCTTTCTGATTGGCCCACTAGGCCCTAGGTGTGGCTAGACTCACCTGTTCCGGTTCAGGGAGGATCTGGCCTGGCAGTTCGGGCTGGACTGTTCCCATGAGGAACAGGGTCAAGACTGATTTGCATATGGCGGAGTGCACACTGAGGTGGCGTGGTGAGCAAAAGAACAATGGGTTGGAGTGCTACCCCGAGCGATTGCCAGTGGTGTGATGTATTGCAAACAGCCTCCTGTCACCTTCTGTGTGTTTCATGGCTAGACTCACACCTGCTCAGTGCCAGGATTCCCTCACTGGTGATAGTGCGCCCTACTAATTTGCATAACATAACATAACAAAGTAGGAAGACAGAGGGCAGTAAGAGAGGAGAGGAGAAAGGGGTCGAGTAGATAAAGAAGGAAAGATAATGAATGGACTGAGAAGATGGCAAGAGAAGAGGGGACAGTAGGTGGAGACGAAGGATAGCTTGCAGCAAATGACAACGCTTTCTTTAAATCATTAACATTTTATTCCGTTAATTTTGAAAAATGTGGTACAAAATGCATCGTTTCGGCCCATAAATTTCAAAATGTTCTCAGCTGGAGGGATCCTCCCCCACCCAAACCCTTCTTGGGGATGAGGGGGTTGCTTCTGTCACTGCAATCCACCTTTGGGCATTGCCTATGCAGGCAGCTGGTAGAACCACTGATGGTCAGGGATGGAGCCAAAGACAAAGGTGGGCATCTCCATTGGTGCCAATGCGTGGCATCATTGCCTGACATACATGACAGCCTATAAAAAAGTTTGGCCACCTGAAACTATATTATTACAAATTAAGCTCTGCCCCTGACTGCCTGTTTGCTCCTGCTCCCCACTTATAATATGGCATGAGCACAGGAGTAATGGTGATTCTGCATTTCATGGGGACAGCACACGCATGTAAATAAGGGACCATCCACTTGGAATTGCGTGAGTTAAAAATTCATGCCACCATCATTCATAGTGGGAGAGCAAGGGGCAGCACAACTGAATGCGTTCCCTTGTGTTCCTTAACACAGGAGTACCCCAGGGATTCAAAAATGGGAGTAAGGTCAGATGCACCCCTGGGGCACTTTCTGTAATACGGCTCTTTGTAGGCAGCATGGTCGCCACAGAAAATTCAAAGAGGATTTATGGCACATAAGACATGTTTGTGGCTAAGACAATAGCTACTCACTGCCATTCTCACAGAATAAACTAGTCAGATGTGCTGGAAGGGCCTAACTGGGCATGTGTTGAGGAATGCCCAGATGTCGGGGCTGACTCAAAGAGTCCTGGGCCCAGATTACAGAACCAGCACCGGGTCCTGGTGCGTGCGGCGCAGAGTGGAGCATTTTGCCCTATTATCGTAAATGCGCTGCACCAATGGCAGCTACAACCCTGTGCCTGCCATGGGGTCAACAAATTGAGTGAAAGAGGGGGTGGATGCTTCAGGACATTACATGTTTCTCGGTGCAGGCGGCAGCCACCAACAGTTTAAAGAGGGCGCAGAGATCCCTTTGCCGGTGACTGCAGCCAGTGACTGCACCTGCCAATGAGTGGCTACCTGGATCCATGGAACCCCCTTTTGTCCCCTCCAGAGCTCTGCCCTCATGCAGCACACTAACAAATTGCCACCTTTTTTGTGGTGTACCATCACTTTGCCTCCTAAAGCCCTCTTTGCCACTGCACCTGCATGGGTGGTGATGCCATGCAAATAAGGGAACAACCTCTCCAGATAGCTTTGGCGCAACATGTGCATCAGCTCTATCAGTATTACTGAAGCACCTGCAGCCCCTTCCGTGATACCATAGTGCCCTCGAAGTGCACATGGTGGATGCCTATGCGCTTTGTCCCCCCGGGGCACTGCATAATACAGTCCCTGGAATCCAGACACCCTGGCAATGCCCAGCTGTGAGCGGCGATCATGTGACTGTAATGGCGTTCTGGTCCCTGTCACTCCTCTGCATTGAGTGAGGAGTTTCTCATGCCATCCTTTGTTGAGGAGGAGGTGTGCGTGCTGAATCATCTGTTAGTTAAGTTTTTGTGCCCCTGACACTGCTCATTTCTAGCTGTGTCTGTTGCAGGAGGTGGCAGTAAGAATAGCTGCTGAGAGTTTTACTTCCTCTTTCACATCTTTCTCCTCCACCATCTGATCTCTTGAAGCTCTCTCCCATCTCTAGCATTCAGTAAATGAAATGGCTGAGGATATCACCTACGCGGACCTCAGACTCCCGGGGGGGCCTGGGCTACCCGCGGCAGACGGTGGCTCCAACCCGGACTGCTCTCAAACCCCAGGTGAGTGTTACTTACTAGCAACACGTATATTCATTAGTGTGTCTCCTTCTATCATTCTTCTCTGCATCGCCCAGTGTTCACTTCTGGACCACCCTCGTTGTCTCTTGGTCAACTTCCCTGCCTCACCCAGTGTTCACTTCTGGACCGCGCTCGTTATCTCTCCCTCATCTTCTCTGCATCACCCAGTGTTCACTTCTGGACCGCGCTCGTTGTCTCTCCCTCATCTTCTCTGCATCACCCAGTGTTCACTTCTGGACCACGCTCGTTGTCTCTCCCTCAGCGTCTCTGCATCACCCGGTGTTCACTTCTGGACCACACTCTCTGTCTCTCCCTCAACATTTCTGCATCACCCGGTGTTCACTTCTGGACCACGCTCGTTATCTCTCCCTCAACATTTCTGCATCGCCCAGTGTTCACTTCTGGACCACGCTCGTTGTCTCTCCCTCAACATTTCTGCATCACCCGGTGTTCACTTCTGGACCACACTCGCTGTCTCTCCCTCAACATTTCTGCATCACCCAGTGTTCACTTCTGGACAGCGCTCGTTATCTCTCCCTCATCTTCTCTGCATCACCCAGTGTTCACTTCTGGACCGCGCTCGTTGTCTCTCCCTCATCTTCTCTGCATCACCCAGTGTTCACTTCTGGACCACGCTCGTTGTCTCTCCCTCAGCGTCTCTGCATCACCCAGTGTTCACTTCTGGACCACACTCGCTGTCTCTCCCTCAACATTTCTGCATCACCCGGTGTTCACTTCTGGACCACACTAGCTGTCTCTCCCTCAACATTTCTGCATCACCCGGTGTTCACTTCTGGACCACGCTCGTTATCTCTCCCTCAACATTTCTGCATCGCCCAGTGTTCACTTCTGGACCGCGCTCGTTGTCTCTCCCTCAACATTTCTGCATCACCCGGTGTTCACTTCTGGACCACACTCGCTGTCTCTCCCTCAACATTTCTGCATCACCCGGTGTTCACTTCTGGACCACGCTCGTTATCTCTCCCTCAACATTTCTGCATCGCCCGGTGTTCACTTCTGGACCACACTCGCTGTCTCTCCCTCAACATTTCTGCATCACCCGGTGTTCACTTCTGGACCACGCTCATTATCTCTCCCTCAACATTTCTGCATCACCCGGTGTTCACTTCTGGACCACACTCGCTGTCTCTCCCTCAACATTACTGCATCACCCGGTGTTCACTTCTGGACCACACTCGCTGTCTCTCCCTCAACATTTCTGCATCACCCGGTGTTCACTTCTGGACCACGCTCGTTATCTCTCCCTCAACATTTCTGCATCACCCGGTGTTCACTTCTGGACCACGCTCGTTATCTCTCCCTCAACATTTCTGCATCGCCCAGTGTTCACTTCTGGACCACACTCGCTGTCTCTCCCTCAACATTTCTGCATCACCCGGTGTTCACTTCTGGACCACGCTCGTTATCTCTCCCTCAACATTTCTGCATCGCCCAGTGTTCACTTCTGGACCACGCTCATTGTCTCTCCCTCAACATTTCTGCATCACCCGGTGTTCACTTCTGGACCACACTCGACTTTCCCTCATCTTCTCTGCATCACCCTGTGTTCACTTATGGGCCAAACTCGTTGTCTCTCCCTCATCTTCTCTGCGTCACCAAGTGTTCACTTCTGGACCACGCTCGCTGTCTCTCCCTCAACATTTCTGCATCACCCGGTGTTCACTTCTGGACCACGCTCGTTGTCTCTCCCTCAGCGTCTCTGCATCACCCAGTGTTCACTTCTGGACCACGCTCGTTGTCTCTCCCTCAGGTCTCTGCATCACCCAGTGTTCACTTCTGGACCACGCTCGTTGTCTCTCCCTCAGCGTCTCTGCATCACCCAGTGTTCACTTCTGGACCACACTCGCTGTCTCTCCCTCAACATTTCTGCATCACCCGGTGTTCACTTCTGGACCACGCTCGTTGTCTCTCCCTCAACATTTCTGCATCACCCGGTGTTCACTTCTGGACCACGCTCGCTGTCTCTCCCTCAACATTTCTGCGGCACCCGGTGTTCACTTCTGGACCACGCTCGTTGTCTCTCCCTCAACATTTCTGCATCGCCCAGTGTTCACTTCTGGACCACGCTGGTTATCTCTCCCTCATCTTCTCTGCATCACCCAGTGTTCACTTCTGGACCGCGCTCGTTATCTCTCCCTCATCTTCTCTGCATCACCCAGTGTTCACTTCTGGACCACGCTCGTTATCTCTCCCTCATCTTCTCTGCATCACCCAGTGTTCACTTCTGGACTGCGCTCGTTATCTCTCCATCATCTTCTCTGCATCACCCAGTGTTTACTTCTGGACAGCGCTTGTTATCTCTTGCTCATCTTCTCTGCATCACCCAGTGTTCACTTCTGGACCGCGCTCTTTGTCTGTTGCTCATCTTCTCTGCATCACCCAGTGTTCACTTCTGGACAGCGCTTGTTATCTCTTGCTCATCTTCTCTGCATCACCCAGTGTTCACTTCTGGACAGCGCTTGTTATCTCTTGCTCATCTTCTCTGCATCACCCGGTGTTCACTTCTGGACCACGCTCGTTGTCTCTCCCTCAGCGTCTCTGCATCACCCAGTGTTCACTTCTGGACAACGCTCGTTGTCTCTCCCTCAGGTCTCTGCATCACCCAGTGTTCACTTCTGGACCACGCTCGTTGTCTCTCCCTCAGCGTCTCTGCATCACCCAGTGTTCACTTCTGGACCACACTCGCTGTCTCTCCCTCAACATTTCTGCATCACCCGGTGTTCACTTCTGGACCACGCTCGTTGTCTCTCCCTCAACATTTCTGCATCACCCGGTGTTCACTTCTGGACCACGCTCGCTGTCTCTCCCTCAACATTTCTGCAGCACCCGGTGTTCACTTCTGGACCACGCTCGTTGTCTCTCCCTCAACATTTCTGCATCACCCAGTGTTCACTTCTGGACCACGCTCGTTGTCTCTCCCTCAACATTTCTGCATCGCCCAGTGTTCACTTCTGGACCACGCTCGTTATCTCTCCCTCATCTTCTCTGCATCACCCAGTGTTCACTTCTGGACCGCGCTCGTTGTCTCTCCCTCATCTTCTCTGCATCACCCAGTGTTCACTTCTGGACCGCGCTCGTTATCTCTCCCTCATCTTCTCTGCATCACCCAGTGTTCACTTCTGGACCGCGCTCGTTATCTCTCCATCATCTTCTCTGCATCACCCAGTGTTCACTTCTGGACCGCGCTGGTTGTCTCTCCCTCATCTTCTCTGCATCACCCAGTGTTCACTTCTGGACCACAATCGACTTTCCCTCATCTTCTCTGCATCACCCTGTGTTCACTTATGGGCCAAACTCTTTGTCTCTCCCTCATGTTCTCTGCGTCACCAAGTGTTCACTTCTGGACAGCGCTTGTTATCTCTCCCTCATCTTCTCTGCATCACCCAGTGTTCACTTCTGGACAGCGCTTGTTATCTCTTGCTTATCTTCTCTGCATCACCCAGTGTTCACTTCTGGACAGCGCTTGTTATCTCTCCCTCATCTTCTCTGCATCACCCAATGTTCACTTCTGGACAGCGCTTGTTATCTCTCCATCATCTTCTCTGCATCACCCAGTGTTCACTTCTGGACCGCGCTCGTTATCTCTCCATCATCTTCTCTGCATCACCCAGTGTTCACTTCTGGACCGCGCTGGTTGTCTCTCCCTCATCTTCTCTGCATCACCCAGTGTTCACTTCTGGACCACAATCGACTTTCCCTCATCTTCTCTGCATCACCCTGTGTTCACTTATGGGCCAAACTCTTTGTCTCTCCCTCATGTTCTCTGCGTCACCAAGTGTTCACTTCTGGACCACGCTCGTTATCTCTCCCTCATCTTCTCTGCATCACCCAGTGTTCACTTCTGGACTGCGCTCGTTATCTCTCCATCATCTTCTCTGCATCACCCAGTGTTTACTTCTGGACAGCGCTTGTTATCTCTTGCTCATCTTCTCTGCATCACCCAGTGTTCACTTCTGGACCGCGCTCTTTGTCTGTTGCTCATCTTCTCTGCATCACCCAGTGTTCACTTCTGGACAGCGCTTGTTATCTCTCCCTCATCTTCTCTGCATCACCCAGTGTTCACTTCTGGACAGCGCTTGTTATCTCTTGCTTATCTTCTCTGCATCACCCAGTGTTCACTTCTGGACAGCGCTTGTTATCTCTCCCTCATCTTCTCTGCATCACCCAGTGTTCACTTCTGGACAGCGCTTGTTATCTCTCCCTCATCTTCTCTGCATCACCCAGTGTTCACTTCTGGACAGCGCTTGTTATCTCTCGCTTATCTTCTCTGCATCACCCAGTGTTCACTTCTGGACCGCGCTCGTTATCTCTTGCTTATCTTCTCTGCATCACCCAGTGTTCACTTCTGGACCGCGCTCGTTATCTCTCCCTCATCTTCTCTGCATCACCCAGTGTTCACTTCTGGACCGCGCTCTTTGTCTGTTGCTCATCTACCCGAGTGAAACTACCTGGGGAGACATTTCTCAACAATGGCAGCTTTGTGAATCTCCAACCCTTGTATAAAGTAGCAGCTCCTTTGCTGCCTTCACACGGTTAGTTTTCAGGGGCAGCAAGAACTAAAGTCTTTGGGGGCTTTAGGGGCAGATCGAAAGGGAGTGTCTGGAACTGAGAACAAAACACTAAAACTGCGCGTCACTGTTATTGCTCCGAAGGAGTTGGCGTGAAGATGTCATTCCCAAATACTCTCTCCCGAAAGCTTGACCTGAAGTGCAGTCAGTTGAGCTGTGGAACGTCCGGTGTGGTTGTGTCTCACACGTGCGAGTGAGATGTGTTTAGATAGATTGCTGTACATTCTTCCTGTACAGCTGACTGCTCTCGACACGTGGCGGCCCCACACCACAGTGACCTAAAGACGGACCGGACACTGGTGTCCTATGAAGGCCTGAGGTGTCTCCTTATCGGGGACGAGCAGCGCTGGACTCCATCGATGGCTGTTGTGGGGCAGAAAGGCTACACATCCTTGGTTGTTGTCAGGTAACCACGTAACCCAGGTGTGTCATCATGTTGATTGTGAGCCATCACGGCCTCCTGGCTGAAAGAAGCGCTACATTCTCGAAGACTACTCAAGCGCTGGGTCTGGTGGCTCAGTGGACTATTGCATCTAGTGCAGGGGCCTGTGTTTGACCTCATGGTCACAGGTTCAAATCCCGGCAGGTCCACTCGGCCTTTCATCCATCTGAGGTCCATAAAATAAGTACCATTGAGTTATTCAGCGCCAAGATGCCTAAGGGTGAACGTGCGCATATGTTAAGCGCTAAACAGGTCAAGTCAAAATATCTTTATTCGGCATCAAAGGTTCCATAAAAAGCATAAAACAATTTGCAGAGAATTAAATAGCAATAAAAGAGAAAGACGCATTTGTACAATTAATATTAGTTCAACCATTCAGACAATTGATACCACAGCAACTTTAGAAACAGTGCCACACTGTATCAGCTATACAAGCACTATATCGCAGCACTCCCAGTTAATTAAGCTAAACAAATATTAGATATTATCCAGAGGGCACGCAATAATAGGGGGATCATATTTCCCAAACATTGTGTTTGTCTTATTATTAAAGTGCTTAGAGCCTTAATATTTCATAAGCCATAAAAAACAATTTCCGGTACTGTACAAAGAAAGTTCATAACAGGGCACTAAAAACCCTTTATACAAAACAACTGAATAAAACTTCGAGCCGCTATTCGTGGTGCTGTGGGCGCAGGCTGCTTCCGAGTCCCTGTCGCATTTACAATGATGCCGGTTACAGCAAGACACATTTTTCTGAGACTAGTTGTTGCAAAACCAATAATGCCCGTCTCGCGACAGATAGTCCTAAGTGACGCCATAGAGGAAAGAGATGCCCTTTTTTGGGCAAAGCATAAAATGTCCTAAAAATGGCAAAGTGCTGTGAACATTGCAGTTGTCACCAGGCACTAAGAGAGCCTCTAAACATGTCAACAAGCGAGACAACCAGCCTTCCTTCTTGGGTTATTTCTTGTGAAATGGAGGCCAAAGGAGACAGAGGCCCCGATTTCAAAGGTTTGGCTGTGAGCAGGTGTGACATACTGTACTCCAAGCTTACTCCAGGTTTTCAGGAGTACTCCTGGCTTACTTCTAGAACTCATTTCACAAAAGCAAACCATTGAATTAGATTTTTTATTTAAATATGAATGATAGCCCTTGAATTACTTTCCCACTTTTACATATCAGGCACCCTACCTTGTGGCCAACAAGGGGTACCTGGGGTGACTTATTAATATGTGAAAGCAGTGTTTCTTGAAGAGATCTCTGCACACAAGGGTTTATGCCTACGACGAGGCACAAATCTTTGCCTAGAAGCAATTCACTAGCTTCGGGGGGAGATTTACACTGGTAGTCGAAGAAGATTCCCCCACATCCCCCCACGTTTCCCCACACCCCTCAGCTCGAGGATGTGCGGACGTGGACAACTCAAAATACTCAAAAACTTTATAAATGTTTTTTAGGGGAACATCACCAACAAGTGCATAGAGCCCACACCCCGGGCTCCCACCTTTCCACATGTGATGGGAGATGCTATGAAATTAATTAATATCATTTTTGTAATTTTCTCTGTATGTATCTCCTGTGTTTACGTTTTTGAATTATGATTTTTATAGCTGTCAGCAGTGGTTACAGTTAAATGGCTATTTTTATTTGTATTTTTTTAAAAATTATTTTCTAATGTGTGGAAGGTGATGTTTCTGTGATGTTTAATTTATTAACTTTATGATTTTTTTATTGTATACACTGTGGTGTACTTGGGTATCTGCAATGTCTAAAGTAATAACATAGTTTTCATTTTCTTTTTTGTTGTTGGGCTTTGTGTTGATATTGTGATTCCTACTTCCAGAGAGTTGTATATTGTTCCTTTGCCAAACCTGCAGTACATGTGAGTGTCTGTGTGTGGTGTGTGACCTTGTGGTTCGGATGAAGGTAGATTTGAGGCTCTTTGGGCTGCAGTACTACTGGAGTAGATGGGGCTTGGAGCAACTGATAAAGGTAATTCTGAGAATGTGAAGTAGCACCAGTTAGTACCACTTCGTGTGCTCCTGCCTTATTCCCAGGATTGATGAGCTCTTTTACTGTAAGTCTTTGTCAATCATGTGAATTGGGCCCATGAGCGAGGACAGGTGTTAGCAAAAACCACCGCCTGCACCTTAGTGAACTGCATTTAGTAGCACATGAAGTTCACTACTGGAGTAATACTTCTCATGATCAAAAGTACCTTTGTGAATTGGGCCAGCGTCTCACTCCGCTGGAGACAATTTTAGCTTAGGTCTCTGCTATAACCTAATTGTTGTTAGTTGGTGCATCTTCCTTATTCTTGTTCTGTCCCTTGCTGCTCAGCCAATAGTGATGTCATTTGGAATGTTGAGTGTGTGGGACTTGAGGAGATGTCAGTTGGAAGAGATGGGCTGAGCAGCAAGGAAGCTGCTCCTGGTGGGGCATTACATGGACTTTACTACCATCCTGTAACTTATATCTGAAGCTGTTACCATATGAATAAACCTACAACTTATTTCTACACAACCTGTCTACGAGACATCTTTCATTATAACAGTCTCGCTGTGCTACAAAGGATTGAACCCTCATGTGAAGGAGGACATCTGGTGAAAGAGGTCATAACATCTCAAACCAGCTGACATCACCACATCTGGTGAAAGATGTCATAACATCTCAAACCCCAGCTGAAATCACCACATCTGGTAAAAGAGGTCATAACATCTCAAACCAGCTGACATCACCACATCTGGTGAAAGAGGTCAACATCTTAAACCAGCTGACATCACCACATCTGGTGAAAGATGTCATAACATCTCAAACCCCAGCTGAAATCACCACATCTGGTGAAAGAGGTCATAACATCTCAAACCAGCTGACATCACCACATCTGGTGAAAGATGTCATAACATCTCAAACCCCAGCTGAAATCACCACATCTGGTAAAAGAGGTCATAACATCTCAAACCAGCTGACATCACCACATCTGGTGAAAGATGTCATAATATCTCAAACCCCAGCTGAAATCACCACATCTGGTGAAAGAAGTCATAACATCTCAAACCAGCTGACATCACCACATCTGGTGAAAGATGTCATAACATCTTAAACCCAGCTGAAATCACCACATCTGGTAAAAGATGTCATAGCATCTCAACCCCAGCTGACATCACCACATCTGGTGAAAGAGGTCATAACATCTCAAACCCAGCTGACATCACCACATCTGGTGAAAGAGGTCAACATCTTAAACCAGCTGACATCACCACATCTGGTGAAAGAGGTCAACATCTTAAACCAGCTGACATCACCACATCTGGTGAAAGAGGTCAACATCTTAAACCAGCTGACATCACCACATCTGGTGAAAGAGGTCAACATCTCAAACCAGCTGACATCACCACATCTGATGAAAGAGGTCAACATCTTAAACCAGCTGACATCACCACATCTGGTAAAAGAGGTCATAACATCTCAAACCAGCTAACATCACCACATCTGGTGAAAGATGTCATAACATCTCAAACCCCAGCTGAAATCACCACATCTGGTAAAAGAGGTCATAGCATCTCAAACCAGCTGACATCACCACATCTGATGAAAGAGGTCAACATCTTAAACCAGCTGACATCACCACATCTGGTGAAAGATGTCATAACATCTCAAACCCCAGCTGAAATCACCACATCTGGTGAAAGAGGTCATAACATCTCAAACCAGCTGACATCACCACATCTGGTGAAAGATGTCATAACATCTCAAACCCAGCTGAAATCACCACATCTGGTAAAAGAGGTCATAACATCTCAAACCAGCTAACATCACCACATCTGGTGAAAAACGTCATAACATCTCAAAACCCAGCTGAAATCACCACATCTGGTGGAAGAGGTCATAACATTTCAACCCCAGCTGACATCACCACATCTGGTGAAAGATGTCATAACATCTCAAACCCCAGCTGACATCACCACATCTGGTGAAAGATGTCATAACATCTCAACCCAGCTAACATCACCACATCTGGTGAAAAACATCATAACATCTCAAAACCCAGCTGAAATCACCACATCTGGTGGAAGAGGTCATAACATCTCAACCCCAGCTGACATCACCACATCTGGTGAAAGAGGTCAACATCTTAAACCCCAGCTGACATCACCACATCTGGTGAAAGATGTCATAACATCTCAACCCAGCTAACATCACCACATCTGGTGAAAAACGTCATAACATCTCAAAACCCAGCTGAAATCACCACATCTGGTGGAAGAGGTCATAACATCTCAACCCCAGCTGACATCACCACATCTGGTGAAAGATGTCATAACATCTCACACCCCAGCTGACATCACCACATCTGGTGAAAGATGTCATAACATCTCAAACCAGCTGACATCACCACATCTGGTGAAAGAGGTCATAACATCTCAACCCCAGCTGATATCACCACATCTGGTGAAAGATGTCATAACATCTCAAACCCCAGCTGAAATCACCACATCTGGTAAAAGAGGTCATAACATCTCAAACCAGCTGACATCACATCTGATGAAAGAGGTCAACATCTTAAACCAGCTGACATCACCACATCTGGTGAAAGATGTCACAACATCTCAAACCCCAGCTGACATCACCACATCTGGTGAAAGATGTCATAACATCTCAACCCAGCTAACATCACCACATCTGGTGAAAAACGTCATAACATCTCAAAACCCAGCTGAAATCACCACATCTGGTGGAAGAGGTCATAACATCTCAACCCCAGCTGACATCACCACATCTGGTGAAAGATGTCATAACATCTCAAACCCCAGCTGACATCACCACATCTGGTGAAAGATGTCATAACATCTCAAACCAGCTGACATCACCACATCTGGTGAAAGAGGTCATAACATCTCAACCCCAGCTGACATCACCACATCTGGTGAAAGATGTCATAACATCTCAAACCCCAGCTGAAATCACCACATCTGGTAAAAGAGGTCAACATCTTAAACCAGCTGACATCACCACATCTGGTGAAAGATGTCACAACATCTCAAACCCCAGCTGAAATCACCACATCTGGTAAAAGAGGTCATAACATCTCAAACCAGCTGAAATCACCACATCTGGTGAAAGAGGTCATAACATCTCAAACCAGCTAACATCACCACATCTGGTGAAAAACGTCATAACATCTCAAAACCCAGCTGAAATCACCACATCTGGTGGAAGAGGTCATAACATCTCAACCCCAGCTGACATCGCCACATCTGGTGAATGGTGAAAGATGTCATAACATCTCAACCCAGCTAACATCACCACATCTGGTGAAAAACGTCATAACATCTCAAAACCCAGCTGAAATCACCACATCTGGTGGAAGAGGTCATAACATCTCAACCCCAGCTGACATCACCACATCTGGTGAAAGATGTCATAACATCTCAAACCCCAGCTGACATCACCACATCTGGTGAAAGATGTCATAACATCTCAACCCAGCTGACATCACCACATCTGGTGAAAGATGTCATAACATCTCAAACCCCAGCTGACATCACCACATCTGGTGAAAGATGTCACTGACATCACCAAACAAGTGACCTTCCATGGTGCCTATTGTTGGTGATTGTTAGAGATTCAAGTCTGGAACTGAGGACAGTTTTCCTTTACACTGGATGACTCCTGTAGAGATGGAGAAGTAAATCCAACCTGGAGGTTCTACTGACTGACTGATATTTCCCTAGATTCCCAACATGGAGGATAATGAATGAGGTCATTGGTCTGGGCCTACTCAGTCTCTGTTACAGGATGGCTGGTACAGCTGTCAGAGCAGGGACCTTCAAGATATATGGAGCGAAGTCTTGGCTTTCTAAATTGATCGGTCATCTGTAGAGCACCAATATGTTAAATACATAAACCACAAATTTAATATTTTAAATAGGTGTCGCACTTGTCCTGGCGACGTATTCAAATTCAACTGTATGTTGAGCTTTAACCAATGATCACACAAATGAATTAAAAAAACGAACTCTCTCAAATTAAGATCAACTATTGAAAGATAACTTAAGAATACCATTCATGTGCGCACTTGAATTGTGTTTTATATATATATATCTATGGCAAATGTACACATGTACTACATAAGAAGAGACAAGGGCTTGTCAGCTTTGCGACTCGTTGAGTGAGTGGGGGATGCAACCATCATGCTCTGGTAAAAGGAGTTTAGCTTTCTCACGTACCTATGTAATATTTGTTGTTTCCAATGGCGAGCCGCAGGTGCTTCTAGGTACAAAGCGTTGTTAAAACAGAGACTACTGTTATGGTTTCTAACTGTACTTGGGCTCTGATTGGTCACATTGTTTAGTCTCTCCTTTTCAACTTCCTTCTTCTCCACCGGTCCCTCTGGGGAGGTGCGACCTGTGTCACCGCACCGGGCGCCTACTTCACGACGGGTGCTGTGTTTGCAAGTATATTATGGTTTTAGAAGCACCTGCTGGCGGGTTCCTGGTCTCCAGCAATTTTCAGGCAGCAATAAAGAAACCAAGATAACTCTGGTGATTAATTTTCTTCCAAGAGAGAGATTGGTGGAGTTGCGTGGAATGGAAGTTTTGACTTCTCATGAAGGAGCACAGAAGGTTAATATGGCTACTGCAAAGCACGCGTACCACATAGATCACAGAAGTGCATATAATGTAAATAGGTCAGTGGGTCACTGCTTTTGTCAGAGAGATCCTTTTGTTACTTGCAGTTTACAAGTTAAAGTCCTAATATTGAACAGTGTCATCAAAGAGCTGCATGCAGACTGCAAGGTATAGGTTAGAGCGTTATGATTTTTCCCCAGTCTTTCATTATCCCAATGTTGCAAAAAAAGGGTTAAATTCTTATTAGTAAAGTCAAACCCCAACCATGGTGTTACCTTTTAAATTATGAGTTTGTGCTTCCCCAAACCAAGAACTCAACCTATACTGCCTGCCAGTATGGATGACGTCACTCCTGCACCTTGTAGTGCTCTGGTTTATGTAACATTTCGTATTCACTGAATTACACATGTACGATTGATTGTCTCTGTATAATGTGTGTGATGTAAAGTGCCATGACACCCTACACTGGTATGAGTGGCGCTATAAAACTAATTAGATGCATCTGAGAGCATCTAATACTGGTGGTGTAATGACTCCCTCGTACTTCCGGTTTCTTTGTAAAGGCTTCTCATATTTAATCCTTCGTGGTAATGGACATTTCATATCTGAGCCAGCGTGGCTATGGAGACTTGAGAGGCACTGGTAAAGGGTGGCACTGAGGAAATCCATGGCTGAGGTGGTCACTGGGGGGCTCCACCAATCATTGTCGCACCGGGTGCCATCAGCGCTAAAGCTGGCCTTGCCTTTAGGTTAATAACTCTGACATGCAGCTCTATACAAACAAACAACTAAGCATAATGTCTCCGTTGGTCTGTGTGCAGGCCATACTGAGTGTCTGATGGCCTGTGTCCAGGGTTGCCTGCGTGTCTCCTGGTTGTGTGTGTTGGTGTATGTGTGCACGGATTTCTGTAGGTATGTTGCTGTGTCTGCATATGGCATGACTTTATCATCTATACCACTACATTCATGGATGCTGTGTGTCTATGCATGCATCATACATAAGTCATATCTCTAGGTGGGTGCATATTTGTGATTTGTCTGAGCCTGGTTTAGAGGTGGCTGCATTTAGAAGTTTTTCAGATTTCCCAGGGCACATCTTGTGGAGGATGTGCCCTGGGAAGGTCCTCTAAGCACTATCCCTACAGTGCTGGTGAATTCCCATAAACATATATAGCAATCCCTCCAGAGATCAGAGGATTTCTCCTACCGCCCAACTCTAAACCAGGCCGGTAAGCACTGCTCCTTCTCTGTTACAGTTCGGCGTTGCCTGCACTGCTCCCCGCTTTCGATGTCTCTGCTGCTGGCGGCTGTCCTGCTCCTTGGATTCGCAGTTGGCATCGGTACCCACAGTGAGTACTAGAGTAACAGCGGAGGATGTTACTTTGCTGTTTTCCCATCTTGTGTTATTTGAACATATCTCTCAGTGCTTACTGAAAGACCCTCCTCAGGGGTCTGGTAAATGCTGGTTACTACCATGTGGGGCTTTGGTTGAAGGGTGAGGCTAAGAAGTTAAATCTTAACTTTGAAATTAGTGAGTATGCCACCTGGCCTTATGTATCCCCAGACATTGACAGGAAAAAAGGGATTGCTTTGAAAAGAAATGTCAGAGCCCTGATACTTTTCAGGTCGAAGGGTGACCATTCTCTACCCACAATCCTCCTCATTTTCCCCTTGTAGTTGTTCTGGTAAGGTCTAGTTGTACTGTTTGATGAGTCACTGCATGGATGTTGTCATTGCAATCAAGGAAGGACTTGTGAAGAATCAAGCTAGAGTGGGACCAACAAAGATGGCTGCTTCCATACACACGTCTAAAAATAGTCTGAACTCATAAAAGTGGACATAGAGAATGTTTTGAGATCAATGATTTACTTAGGACTTAACCCCCTCCCCCCGCCTGGCTGTGATTAGAATCTTGTTCTGAGGCACATTAGGAACCCTGCTACAATGAACAGTGCAGTCACGAACTCGCGCCTGCAGTTCCAGAGAGCGCATTAGAGAAACGCAGACAGCTTACTTGAAGCCTGCAGGTCTGAGTTTCCAAAGTGGGAAACACTTAGGTGGAACCAGGTGACCACTGGTCACCCTTGGCGGCAAGCACGGATGACAGAATATCCCACCTCTCATCGGTAACCATTACCTAACTCATGCCTCCACACAGTTATAAGGGTCCAGTAATCTCAGTTATGTACATCAGAGATCATTACAGACTCACACCAAATTCTGGTCTTTATTTACCATGGGTGGTCCTTTGATTCAGAGAGGGCTCAAAAAGTGTTTTTCTCATCACAGGTGTGAGAAGTTGGCCTGGCATATGCTGTCCACTAATTATAGTGGGCACCTTGCACCAGTCCAAATCGACTCTTATGGTAGGTAGGTTAAAGACAACCTTATTGAAAGCTATCCTAGTGGTAGCTATGGAGAGCAGCCTTCAGGCTAAGTCTTGAAGGAATGTAAAGCAGCTTGTTTTACCAGTCTATAATCTCTTGAGTGACCAAATGAAAGAGCACCACACCAGGTATATATTCAAAATATATGTATTTATTACTAAACACACCCCTCTAGTCTCTTTATGAGGCTAGAGTTCGAAGTACATAGGTTATAAGATCTTAAATCACAGTAATAGCACAAATACACGTTTGGGCCCTAGGGGCGTACCAAACCATATACCAATAAAGTGGTATGCGAACCACGACTGAACTAGACACTAGGCCTAGAGCCTCTAGAAGTGCTTGGACCACAAGGAACCACCCAAGGTAGTGACACAGGGGACCCACGGGAGACGCGTGCAGTGTAAATACACAACCGCGATACGCCGTTAACTTCTATGGAGAAAGTCGGGATCGGGAAAATAGAGGAAAGGGACACTTAAAAGAGGACTAGGACAAAACCCTTTGAGATCTAGGACTTTGAAGAGTCTCTACCCACGGGAGCACCGGAGTACTCGTGTTACCTCACCCAGGGAAGCCGGGTGCATAGGTGCCTTTCGGGGTCGGGTTTCGTCGTCGTTTCGTATGGCGATCTGCTGCAAAGTGCTGCTGGCGACCAGGAGAAAAGTGTCCGGGTGGATCCAAGAGTGGATCGGAGTTCTGAAGAACCTGAAAGCAGAGGGGACAGAGTCTGGGTCACTAGCCAGTGACCAGGAAGGCGATGGACAGATGCCCACCGATGTCGAGTGCTTCAGGTGCGGTGACAGTCGTCTTGACTCTTCAGCCACGAGGTCCGGGAGGCGTTGTCGGCGACCAGGAGCAGGATTCGGGCTGGTGCTCGATGTCTGTCGAGTGCTGAGGTGTCGGCGACCGGATTGGACCCAACAAGCCTTGGCAACGGCAAGTCTCAAGTAAGATGTAGATCGTCAATGATGCAGACCAGCAAGGTCTGGGGAACTCACCCAGCGAGGGTAAGTGAGGGCAGGCCTGGAGCAACCAGGATGCCAAGTAAAGAAAAGATTGGCCTTCGTTAAGGGCTACTAGCCAACGGGCTAGCGACTGCGAAGGAGCCTCGTGATGCCGCACGTGGAGCTGGCTTACAGGACACTCGTGGAGTGGGGGCCAGTGATCTTCGGTGCAGGTGGTGCTGGAGGCTAGGGCTACTCGGAGCCCAAAGCACGACTTCTTGGGAGACCCAGAAGATGGTGCACTTGCAAATGTGCTCGGTGTCCAGGGGTCACGGTCTCAAGTCACCCACGATAGCCACGGGCCTCAGCTTTGCTGGGGACTCAGGGTAGCCTCGGGGAAGTCTGAGAATCCACCTCTGGTGATGCGATGACTTCGGCGTCCGACGGGAGCTTCAGTAATGCGAACCGGACAGATGCTTCTTTGGTGCCTGCCAAGCAGGGGAGTCACTCCTTGACCCCAAGGGAGATTCTTCAGTCCTCTAATCTTGTCGTAGAGCGTCGAAGGTCCAGGATTCCGTGTCAGAGTTTCGTCCAGGTATAATCTGCTTTGCAATGGCAAGGTTCCCCCTCTTATACTAAAAAGAGGGGATGGACTAGCTCTATGACCCCACCTATGGGAGGGTCAAGGGAGGGGGTGGCTACACCCACTTCCCTTTGTCCAGTTTCGCGCCAGAGCAGGGGCAGGTAGCCCCTGAGCTGGTTTGAACTGGCATATGCACAGAGGAGCCTTTTGCTCCCCCAGTGCAGGACTTCAAAGCACTCTAAGAGTGCACCCACCCAGCCCCAATACACATTATCCTGTCTGGGGAGGTGGTCATACCTCCCTGCAACAGGAAACCTATTGTCCAGGCCTCCCCTGCCGGAGTTTCATCCAGCAGCAGGAGGCCAGACTTGTGTCTGTGGCAGCAGCATCCATTTTGTGATGCCAGGGCTTCAGAAAGAAGTTACCGGGTAAGCCAGAGTTACCATGTCTTTCCCTCTAGAAGGGTGGAATGCTACCCCCGCCGCCAGGATTGGCGGGGGGTAGTATTCCAAGATGTTTGACACCAAACACGACATGTTTAGGTGCAGCCATTCCAAAGTTAGCATTTTACCGCGAGGATATAATGCGCTTAAGAGTATATGGTCAGGCTGCACTACAAACAGCATCAGAGATGGTCTCCGAACGCTGCAGAGGGGCCCTGCTCATGCAGGGGCACCCTCTCACATAGGAACCATGCACTCTGCCTTTAGGATTGATAAGGCCTGCCTTAGGAGTGACTTATAGGTTTATATGTGTGTATGTATTTAGTGATATAGGTAACCTATATCACAGTAAGGGGTGCATGCACCACCCTACCCAGGCTGCAGTAGCAGACCTGTGGTGTCAGTTTGGATGGCCTTCCAGGGGTGGCATAATACATGCTGCAGCCCCTGGTAGGCCTCTGAGGTACCTATGCCCTTGGTACATAGTATACCATATACTAGGGACTTATAAGGGCACTCCAGATTCCAATCAGAGATGTGCCTAAGGCACATGGAAACCTTTTTACAGAGAAAGCAGATAGACTGGGGCCCTGAATAGCAGGATCCCAGTCCAACTAAGTCATAAACCAGCAAAACACCATAAAAAAAGTGGGGGGCAACCATATAGTCAGATTCCACCTTCCTACATAACCCCCCCAAATGAAAGGAGATAAGGCTAACCTTGGCCAGTTGAGCCTTCATTGACTAAGTGGTCATATAAGGAAGCACCTGCACTAGCATGGTTGCCCCCTGTCTTATGGTCCACTAAGCAATCCCTCACCCTAAGGGTATGAGAGGGTCTCCACCATGGGGAATCACTACCTGTGGTGTGCTTAGGTAAAGTACAAGGCTGGTGAGGTGTCTGAGTAGGGAAGTGAGGCCCTAGGAATGTTGGCCTCAGCTTCCTCAGATCACTGGTCACCATGTATGCCTGTCTTTCCATGACTGAGTTGTACTTTGCTCTAAGGGTCAACCTTTGGCTGCCTACAGCTGTGGGTTGGGTCCCTTTGGATGGACTACTGGAGGGACATGGCAGGTTTGGAACCTTCTGGTCCCAGGTTTGCCCTTGCCTACCAGAGTCCTTCTGGGGGAGGTGCCTACATAAAGGTATGGGGGATCCCTCAGTGTGTAGAGGAATTTTCACCTGGCTAGGGCTACTAGACTGGGTGCCCCTAATCTGCTGATGGGGGCTTCCTCTGGACAGGGGGCCCTGGGGGGTCCACTGACCTCCCTGACCTCTGCAGCCCTGGGCTGACTGAGGCAGGGTAGAGAGGGGCAGGTTACCTGCTCCAGACGGGGTACCACCTTGGAAGGGTCCTCTGCCATCAGGGGTGTGGCCAGGCCAGGCCTGACTACCTCTGTGGCAGTTCCTTCACTAGGGGTAGGGTCAGTTCCCTGAGGAGGCTGACCCTTACCTACTGTCTGGGGGAAGAAGACTTTTCTTCAACCCTTGTGCTCTCTTTTGGGGAGAGTGGGCCATTCTTTCAGGCTCCATCTCTCCAAATTCTTGGGCTGGGGCTGTGGCCATCACAGCCCCACTAACCTTTACAGGGACGCCCAACATCCTAAGATGGGTTTGGTGTTCCACTTCAGCCCAGGCTGAAATTTCCAGATCATTGCCCATCAGGCAATCTACAGGTAGGGTTGGGGACACTGCCACTCTTTTTGGGCCTGTGACCCCCTCCCAGCTGAGATTGACTATGGCCATGGGGTGATCTGTTCTGACACCATCAATGTTGGTCACCTGGTATTTAAACTCAGGTAAAAGCTGGTGAGGGGGACTAGTTTCCCTTCCACCATGGTGACACTAGCCCCTGTGTCCCTAAATGCCACAGCTTTCTGACCATTAATTATTGGCTCCAATCTGTACCTGCCCAATGCTATGGGACCCATGGTAAAGGTGGCAAATCCTATACCACCATCAGAGTCAGAGGAGTCTGTTGAGGGGTCCCTGTCTAAACTAGGGCCCACCTCTGTTCCTCTTGCAAAAGCACCTAACTTTTTGGGTGCACTACTCCCAACTGGAGGATTACTACTGGTAGTACCAGGAGGGGTGGTAGTAGTTGTGGGAGGAACATTTTCTTTATTGCCAATCCTGGGGCAACTGGGATCAGTTTTCCAGTGCCCAGGCTTTTTACAGACATGGCAATAGGGTTTCTTTTCAGGAGAGGAAGGAGTTTGGGACCCACCCCCAGAAGAGGAATTTTGGGGCCCTGTAGGGGACTTATCCTTAGATTTATCCCCACCTTTCTCTTGGGACTTAGTAGAATCTTTCTTCTGGTCACCACCCTGATTTCTAGTTTTTACTCTGGTTCTGACCCACTTGTCTGCCTTCTTTCCCAATTCTTGGGGAGAGGTCAGATCAGAGTCCACCAGATACTGGTGCAAAAGCTGGTTTTGACAATTATTAAGGATCTGCTCCCTCATAATCAAATTGTACAATCCTAAAAAGTCCTGCACTTTGTTGCCATGTATCCAACCTTCCAGAGCCTTTGTAGCACAATCTACAAAATCAACCCAGTCTTGAGTCTGTGCCTTCTGGGTATCTCTGAACTTCAACCTGTACTGTTCAGTGGTTAGGCCAAACCCATCTATCAGAGCACTCTTCAAGACTGTGTAATTGTCAGCATCCTCTTCTCTTACAGTGAGGAGCTTGTCTCTACCTTTGTCTGCAAAGGAGAGCCACAAGATTGCTGCCCACTGCCTCTGGGGGACCTTCTGAACTTTACAGGCCCTCTCCAGTGCAGTTATCCATTTGTGGATGTCATCCCCACTCTGGTAGGGAGGGACAATCTTGCTCAGGTTCCTATGGTCATAGGACCTTTCCCTATCTCTAGGGACATGGCTGCCACCATGGGACTCTAGTCCCAACTTTCTTCTCTCTCTAAGGAGATCTAGGGATTCTCTATCTAAAGCCAATTGCTTCTTCCTGATCTCTAGTTGAGTTTCCTCATACTGGACCAGTCTCTTTCTTCTCTCATGAGAGGATTCCCTCCTGTGAGAAGAAACAGAGCTCCCTATGGAGGTGCCAGAGTGGTTAGACTCCTGAGAAGGAGACCTAGACTTTCTGAGCACACTCATAATCCTTCCTGGGGGACAAAGGTGTGGTTCTCTAGATCCTCATCTTCATCTTCCCCAGAAGGGATTGGGTTTTCCAGGTCAGGGTCATTGTCACCCTCCTGGTCAGTTTCAGAGGGGGCTGGGGGTAGTGGTACCCCTGGCCCCTTCCTCATCTGCTGGCCCACCCTCTGCTCCTACCCCTTCAGTCTCTGAGGACTTACTAAGATCATAAGCCACCAACAACTCCTTGAGGTGTTGGGTGATGGGACTTTGGCCTGTCCTTAATTTCCTCACGTTACATAAAGCTCTCAATTCCAAGAATTGGAGTGTATCATACTTGGAGGGTGGAAGCTCAATGGCTTCCTGCAAGGAATCTTTGGATCCTGCTTTTAAAGACATTACTAGTATGGTGTGGTGTATGCACTACCTACTCTAGTGTGGCCTACTAAACTCTCTTGAGTTGTAGAAAGGGTTGTGCTATCCCTTAACACACAACTCTAAGTTCAGTAGAACTTACTGTTATTCTAAGCTTAAATTATATGTACCTTAGGTACCTTTAGTGGTTTTCAGTTGATCAATTCAATTGAGATTATCTGGTAAAACAATAGCAAGCTGGAATCCCACCCGCTGCACACCAATGTGAGAAGTTGGCCTGGCATATGCTGTCCACTAATTATAGTGGGCACCTTGCACCAGTCCAAATCGACTCTTATGGTAGGTAGGTTAAAGACAACCTTATTGAAAGCTATCCTAGTGGTAGCTATGGAGAGCAGCCTTCAGGCTAAGTCTTGAAGGAATGTAAAGCAGCTTGTTTTACCAGTCTATAATCTCTTGAGTGACCAAATGAAAGAGCACCACACCAGGTATATATTCAAAATATATGTATTTATTACTAAACACACCCCTCTAGTCTCTTTATGAGGCTAGAGTTCGAAGTACATAGGTTATAAGATCTTAAATCACAGTAATAGCACAAATACACGTTTGGGCCCTAGGGGCGTACCAAACCATATACCAATAAAGTGGTATGCGAACCACGACTGAACTAGACACTAGGCCTAGAGCCTCTAGAAGTGCTTGGACCACAAGGAACCACCCAAGGTAGTGACACAGGGGACCCACGGGAGACGCGTGCAGTGTAAATACACAACCGCGATACGCCGTTAACTTCTATGGAGAAAGTCGGGATCGGGAAAATAGAGGAAAGGGACACTTAAAAGAGGACTAGGACAAAACCCTTTGAGATCTAGGACTTTGAAGAGTCTCTACCCACGGGAGCACCGGAGTACTCGTGTTACCTCACCCAGGGAAGCCGGGTGCATAGGTGCCTTTCGGGGTCGGGTTTCGTCGTCGTTTCGTATGGCGATCTGCTGCAAAGTGCTGCTGGCGACCAGGAGAAAAGTGTCCGGGTGGATCCAAGAGTGGATCGGAGTTCTGAAGAACCTGAAAGCAGAGGGGACAGAGTCTGGGTCACTAGCCAGTGACCAGGAAGGCGATGGACAGATGCCCACCGATGTCGAGTGCTTCAGGTGCGGTGACGGTCGTCTTGACTCTTCAGCCACGAGGTCCGGGAGGCGTTGTCGGCGACCAGGAGCAGGATTCGGGCTGGTGCTCGATGTCTGTCGAGTGCTGAGGTGTCGGCGACCGGATTGGACCCAACAAGCCTTGGCAACGGCAAGTCTCGAGTAAGATGTAGATCGTCGATGATGCAGACCAGCAAGGTCTGGGGAACTCACCCAGCGAGGGTAAGTGAGGGCAGGCCTGGAGCAACCAGGATGCCAAGTAAAGAAAAGATTGGCCTTCGTTAAGGGCTACTAGCCAACGGGCTAGCGACCGCAAAGGAGCCTTGTGACGCCGCACGTGGAGCTGGCTTACAGGACACTCGTGGAGTGGGGGCCAGTGATCTTCGGTGCAGGTGGTGCTGGAGGCTAGGGCTACTCGGAGCCCAAAGCACGACTTCTTGGGAGACCCAGAAGATGGTGCACTTGCAAATGTGCTCGGTGTCCAGGGGTCACGGTCTCAAGTCACCCACGATAGCCACGGGCCTCAGCTTTGCTGGGGACTCAGGGTAGCCTCGGGGAAGTCTGAGAATCCACCTCTGGTGATGTGATGACTTCGGCGTCCGACGGGAGCTTCAGTAATGCGAACCGGACAGATGCTTCTTTGGTGCCTGCCAAGCAGGGGAGTCACTCCTTGACCCCAAGGGAGATTCTTCAGTCCTCTAATCTTGTCGTAGAGCGTCGAAGGTCCAGGATTCCGTGTCAGAGTTTCGTCCAGGTATAATCTGCTTTGCAATGGCAAGGTTCCCCCTCTTATACTAAAAAGAGGGGATGGACTAGCTCTATGACCCCACCTATGGGAGGGTCAAGGGAGGGGTGGCTACACCCACTTCCCTTTGTCCAGTTTCGCGCCAGAGCAGGGGCAGGTAGCCCCTGAGCTGGTTTGAACTGGCATATGCACAGAGGAGCCTTTTGCTCCCCCAGTGCAGGACTTCAAAGCACTCTAAGAGTGCACCCACCCAGCCCCAATACACATTATCCTGTCTGGGGAGGTGGTCACACCTCCCTGCAACAGGAAACCTATTGTCCAGGCCTCCCCTGCCGGAGTTTCGTCCAGCAGCAGGAGGCCAGACTTGTGTCTGTGGCAGCAGCATCCATTTTGTGATGCCAGGGCTTCAGAAAGAAGTTACCGGGTAAGCCAGAGTTACCATGTCTTTCCCTCTAGAAGGGTGGAATGCTACCCCCGCCGCCAGGATTGGCAGGGGGGGGTAGTATTCCAAGATGTTTGACACCAAACACGACATGTTTAGGTGCAGCCATTCAAAAGTTAGCATTTTACCGCGAGGATATAATGCGCTTAAGAGTATATGGTCAGGCTGCACTACAAACAGCATCAGAGATGGTCTCCGAACGCTGCAGAGGGGCCCTGCTCATGCAGGGGCACCCTCTCACATAGGAACCATGCACTCTGCCTTTAGGATTAATAAGGCCTGCCTTAGGAGTGACTTATAGGTTTATATGTGTGTATGTATTTAGTGATATAGGTAACCTATATCACAGTAAGGGGTGCATGCACCACCCTACCCAGGCTGCAGTAGCAGACCTGTGGTGTCAGTTTGGATGGCCTTCCAGGGGTGGCATAATACATGCTGCAGCCCCTGGTAGGCCTCTGAGGTACCTATGCCCTTGGTACATAGTATACCATATACTAGGGACTTATAAGGGCACTCCAGATTCCAATCAGTGATGTGCCTAAGGCACATGGAAACCTTTTTACAGAGAAAGCAGATAGACTGGGGCCCTGAATAGCAGGATCCCAGTCCAACTAAGTCATAAACCAGCAAAACACCATAAAAAAAGTGGGGGCAACCATATAGTCAGATTCCACCTTCCTACAACAGGTAAATTAATCCATACTAAATATAGTACAGATCAACCCTCCAAAACACCAGGTCAAGACAAGGCAAGTGTTAGTCATCCAGGGAAATGCAGCAACGTGTATACAAGCTGAGTTTCATGTTTTTAATGTCTCCCGTATTCCCACCCCTTGGCTTCCGGGCGCGTCTACATATCGCTTCCCCTGGCATGCTTCCGGTCTTGTAGCCGCTGGTGGAATCCATTTCTCTCCTTTCCCTCTTGGCCTCTAACTTGCTTCTGCTCTCAGATTTCTTCATTTAGACTGAGGGTCCTACACTAAGCACCTCTAAGCGCTTGATTAAGTCGGTTCTACCCCCGGTTGTAAGCGATTAGTTATTTTTACCACATCAGTCTGGTCTATGGATCGATCTAATTTTCCCAAGGTCAGATATTGTGTCTCAACCTTCCTACTGGCTCATCTTCCAGCCATTAGTTTTTATTCCCCTTTCTACCCTCCCATGATATCTAGGGAGGGTTCCTGCTTCTACACTTACTTCCTCACTCACCAACACAAGGTTATCTACGGATACTGGCCTGGAAGTATCAGTCTCAAAAGTCATCGCTTGAATTACTACTGTGCTCGACTACCCTAATCTTTTAAAGCTCACTAAAGCTCCCTCCATTCTTCCCTCAGCTCCTTGGTGTACTGAGGACTTGAGAGCTCTAGACAAAGCATGTAAAGCTCTTGAAAGTCTGTGGTGTAAACATGCTAAAATCATTTTTCATATCTAATGGCCCTTCCAAGCTACACCTGTCACATGTATTGTACAACCACTGTTGTCAAAAAGCGACTCGAACACCCTCTCTGAGTGTTCGACTGGTAATGTTCATGACATTAATACCACTCTCCTGGCTGCCATGTGAAGGGTCCCCTCACATGGCTCTGGCTCCTTATAATATCATTGCATCCAACTTGGCAAACTTGGGGGACTTTAATTATTGCATTGACGACATATCTGATCACATGTCACAACAATTCCTTGAAGTCCTGCCTTCCCTTTCTCTGACTCAAAGGGTTTCTCGTGCTACTCACATAACTGGACATACTCTGGATTTCATAATTTCCAATTGTAATAACCTTTCCTGCGAAACTCCCCCACCACTAATCTGGTCAGATCATTGGACTATACCGTTGTCGGGTCCAATTCCTTTGAATGATAATTGCAATATGCGAGATTCCGATAGTAGCCCTCCGCATCTGGTCAACGAAAGAGAGTTCAACGCAGTCCTTGGCGCCAAGCTTCCGCTAATGATAGCAGCAGTAGAGGCAGATATTACTCTTACTAAGAGCGGATCACTACCACCCTTAACAAACCTGCCCCCTGGTTAAACATAGGAATTCCACTTGCATCTCTTCCGCTCCCTGTTTAACCAACATTTGCTTTTGTTGAAAAAAAGAAAGTGATTTCTGTCATTCTTATGATTTCTCACTTATAATCTATCTAAAGTATTACAGCCCATCATGGTAAGTCTTCTGTGTGTGCAGAGTGGGAAGCACAAATATAACTCTAGCTTACTAAATGAGTATTATGAAGGCAGCAAGATGTTTCATTAATTATATAATTCACCCAAAAAGTATTGCATCTCACAATCATTATTCAGTCCCATTTTAACTGATCTAGCAATCAACGAGCCCAGTGCTAAATCTGTAAAAGAATGAGCGTTGGGGCTCAAAGCCCAGCTCAGAAGCCCGCAGACGGTGCAATTAAATGTTGGCGTGCCGAATACCAAAGTTGGGAGTGTTTCATCCCCTACCAGACACTCCCTGCCCCACTATCCCACTCCTGCAGGCTTCTGCTTTCTCCTCTTATGATGGTCTATCTGTCTTTCATCCCTCTGTCCTTCTGCTGTGTGTGCTTTTTAGGTCGAGCATCAGCGCGCATGCAAGACCTGGGGTAATCACTCTACGGAGTGCAATTTCACTCAATGCTTGCCATTGGTCAACTTCTAAATCACTTTTCTTTCCTGTCTCCTTATTGGCCAGTGCTCCCAATACATCACTTCCGTGTTTAATCCAGGAGCACCGGCCAATTACAGTTTCCCTACACAATAGGTCTAGATGTACTTCTTTGGGGACTACTTTTTATTATGTACTATGGCGTCCGCTTCACTCGCAGGCACTATCTACACATAGTTAAAATGCAAAGTGGGTCAAGTTTTGTGCCATCTGCCATGCAGCCTCTAGAATGGAATGTGCACCCAAGCCCCCTCCGTGCGGCGCCGTCTGGTGCATCACAGCCGGTACAGTGCAGAGCGGTTGCCTGATGGACTCTTGTCTAGAGTATGTGAGGGTCTGCGCTCACGTTTTAAAGTGGCAGCTATGCTTTCACTGCTATTTAGCAATACACATCAGGAGCTGAAAAGGCGTCATCCCTTCACAAGACACTAATGCGTTTGCGGAACCATTCATAAGACAATTTTTGGAGCAGAGGCGGGGCAGGGGCCTGACTAAGGAACCAAAAGCAGCCGTGGCACAAAAAAAACGCAAACCAGCCGCGCTCCCGTCCTGATTCCACCCACATTCTTTCTCTTTCACCTTTCATGCTTTCTTTCTCTTTTCAGAGCCCCAAAGACTGCTGCAATTAATCTTAAGCAGCTGCGATATGAAATCAATGGCCAGCCTGCCACTGTGGGGATCGGCAGCACTCACTGGAGCCTCTTGTTCAGTAAAGTATCCGTTGCCCTTGTTTGCCCGTCTGTTGTGTCACACCTCCACAACTGATGACTTGCGGCTGCCCGCGGCCCCCGCATGGGGGCACCCTAAAAGGGCAGCCCTTTAGTGCCATTTGGGCACTACTACACCCCTCACTAGTGGTTGGACTCCAGTTTGGAGTCCTCTTGCGGTGGCGTGCTTTGTGCGTCACTTCCGGGGCGCCATGGTAGGGGAGGGTATATATGTCTCCCCCGCCCCTCCTGGCGTCCTCTGTTGCGCCAGCTATAGGGGCAGCATAGGTTGGTACAGCTGCCTGCCCTGGGATCGCCCGTAAGATAACTCACCATATTGCATACTTTTGTATGGAATAAACAAACCTGCAGCAATATTTTCCCATAACAAAAGTTGTCTTGTGTATTTATTTATTCCCGCATGCTCAGACTGTGGGTGGGGGAAGTTGCCAATAATGGCACTTTGACCTTTTCTTCCTGGCAGGAGTTACACAGGGAGAAAAATAAACATCGCACCTCCCAACACACACTATTGCCAACTATGAATGTGTCTTTTGTGTAATGTAACTGGTGCTCATGTAAAGCCTCCATTACCTTTGAGTCGAGTTTGCGCTATAAAAAACTGAAAAACAAAAACCCAACATCCTTCCTGTTGCTTTTTTTTTTAATGCAGTTTTAAATAGCGCGCACTCGACCCGAAGGTATTGGAGCGCTTTACATGAGCACCAGTTACGTTACACAAGGACACGTTCAGGACCAGGGAGATTAAGTGATTTGCCCAGAATCACAGGATATGGACGCGACCTGGAGGCTCGAACCTTGGTTTCCAGCACCAAAGTCGGCAGTCTAGCCGTCAGACCGCATGTCCGCCGTTGCTAGCCGCCCCCCGCCGTTGCTTGCCTCCCCCCGTTGCTTGCCTCCCCCCACCCTTGTGCCTTAGTGTAAATGGTGCACTACACTTCTTCCACTTCAGCAGGTAGGACAATTTTTAGATATTGGGTACTGCTTGTGGAGAAACAGTTTCAGAGGCAGTTTGCAAGGGTTTTCTCAAAATAGGACTGCAAGTCATGCAGCTTTAGAACGTTTCTCTGGGAACTCTATAACTGCGAGACGAAAACCAGGCGAAAAGGTGCAGCCTTTTCGTCTGTCATAAAAGCTCCACGGCTGACACTCGTCTTTCCAAAGACAGCGTTGACATTCCCTCATTGGGGTGTATGTGAAGGGTGGTGTGAAAGGTAGGTGGATCATCTGCATTTGTGCAATAGATGAACACAGCGGGAGCTCGTTTCTTTAAACATCTAAATTCATTTATATCTCTAATCGTAATCTTGGCAGCAACAGAAGATCTCGGTGCTCGTTTCATTTGCAGTGAACACAGAGCTGGCTGCTGTAAGTAGTGTGATTGAAACACTGATTCTACTTCCCTGCCACTCGTTTGTATAATCGGCCGCAGTTAGCCCCGGCATAATCACGTTACAAAATAAAACAAGCATTTGCAATGCAAAAGGTCTTGCGTTTGCGAAAATTTGAGGTATTGTCATTGTAAATGACAATGGGGCATATTAGCAAGAAGCTCGTTAAAATTGCCGCTAAAGCGGCGATAATGGGCTTGATAATATGCGCTATAGAATTCCAATAGAAGGCCAGGTTAGATGTCCTGCACATCTAACCTGGGCTTCTATTGGAATTCTATAGCGCATATTATCAAGCCCATTATCGCCGCTTTAGCGGCAGTTTCGTGCCGCTAAAGCGCCGATAATTTTAACGAGCTTTTTGCTAATATGACCCAATGCCTTTTATTTATGTGTTTAAAAAACCTGCAGTAATAAAAGGCATTGTCATTTACAATACCAATAGATCAATGTTTTGAAAATGCGAGACCTATAGCATTGCAAATGCTTGTTCTCTCTTGCTCTTGGGAAATGTCTGATGCAGAAAAATAAGTTCTGGGCCCCAAAAATTAGTGCTGTTGGCCCCCACCGGCAACCACCGGCTCAACTTAAGCACTGAGAGTGCCTCGGTTCTTCTCACTTTGAGTGACCTGTTCCCTCCTCTTAGTTTGAGTGTCTCCAAGCCATGGAATGTAAGATGGACGTCTCATTCATGAGCGACCTCACAATGAGCTGCAGGAGGGTGTCTAGAGCATCATTTGAGTTGTGTGCAAGGGTCGCAGATGCATTCCTTCAAGATGCAAGTGGAGACTCCCACATAACTCTTTACACCATAGCAGCAGATTAATCACATATGTAATCTGACAATTACTGAACCCTGATTTCATTCATTATCCCTAAACTTCAAGGATCTACAGCCATGTACGGCACGCGTACATACATACGCCACAAGTGCCGCATATAGAGAGGTGGTCGGACAGCCGCGTGTGTTCGGGCATCAGTCTCACTGAGTTCCTAGGTGTGACACGGTTGTGAGTTCCATTCCATAACAATACGAGGTCTGGTGGGTTCAGCACCAGGAACTCTAGGGTCTCCCTGTCGAAGCTGCCAGTGTTTTCTCAGCCTTTTCCATCTAAAAATCTCTCATTATTTTATCATCTATATTTTTCCTTTTCCTTGCATTGGGTACCAGCAGTGACTCAGGGTCACATGCATCTCTGTACTTTCTTCTCTGTTCGCAGGTCTATGACTGTATCCATGGGCCCAAACCTTTCCCGAAGCGCTTTAATATTTGGTATGAAGAGCCTTGCATTATTACAGTTCCTGCAAATGCTGACCAAAGAAGCTATGTGGCTGGTACTCTTCTGATGTCTGCGAACACCAACACTATCCTGACCTAAAAGCAGTTTAATATCCAAATAATCATTCGAGAGTCCGACAAAGGCTGTTTTAAATGTACTGAATGCAGCTGCTGCTCAACATATTGTGTCTTATCCCACGTTATTAAAAAGCAGATTCCAACTAAATTCCCTGAAATTTGCTTTCGCCTAGAACAGAAGGAAAACAGGCCCACAAACAAGAACTCACCGGTTCCAACAGTTTGAAGTAGGTTGCATTGTTTTCACCAGCAAAGCCCAGTACTGTGGGCACCGCATGAACCAAAAGAGCTGCCTTGGTTTGTGGGCAGTCAGGACAGCTCTTGGGGTTCTGTCTAGACTTCGTTTTGCCAGGAAATATTTAAGAGGGTCAATGTGTAGCATCTGGACTATCTGAGTCTTCGTAAGACCTTGTGAGTCTTCATAAGTATGAGTCCACGCCAAATCAAATAAACGTGTGTGAGACAATACTCAAAGTCAAAATCATAAAGGTTTATTCAGAATTAAGATCATTATAGAAAGCAAAAAGTAGTTAGGGAATTAACAATAACTCTCTCAGTGGTAAAATTCAAAATAATGTAAGGGGATTAATTTAAGAGTACTCAAAGGTAGTGAACAACTAGAACCAAATATAGTTAAGCGAGAGGACTGACATAGGGTCTGCCTCCAAAGAGTGCGCCTAAAAGTCTTGAGTATAAATCAATAGATTGACAAGCGCAGAGTCTGCCTTCTAAGAAAGACACGAAAGAACTGGCTCACATCTCATAACGATCATCTTTTATAGGGCTGTAGAAAGAAAAGCCGCACACATTTAGTTACTTCTAATGGTCTGAAAGGGCTGGACTAGCAATGTTGCAAGAAACAAACAAAAAATGGTTCTAGTACATTAGATACATTCAATGAAATACGTCTACAAACACCTATTTTACTGCTTGCTCATTATCTCATGAGGTGTGTATAGGGAATGAAAGAAATTACAAGACAATTAGATAATACAGAAATACAATAGAAAGTTCAACTAATGAATAGTCCCTAAGAAAAACTTGAGCAAAGGACCTTGAAAGTTGCAAAGACATGAACATCCTGAGCAGGGCTTCTTCGAGAGAAATACACATTAATTCAATTAATTGATCGGAGACCATGGACTAGGCTTCTATTTCTAAGATTTTCTAAAAAGCGAAAGCATACAGAGCTATGCACGTGGAAAGACTCACTCACATAAAATAAAAGAGAACTTTTGTTTCTACAAATATGAATAGATGTCAGTGCAAGCTGTTTAAGGAATAGTCAGTCTAACTAGACGGCATCTAAGTCACCCATTATTTTCCAATTAGTAAAAATGCTTCTACATTTGTAAATAAAAAGTGGGCAGCCTTTGTAGCTTAATTGTACTCTGCAGACAACTGAAAAAAGGGTGAATTTCATTGAATTCATGTTCTGCAAAATCGTTTTACACATCTCTAATGAATACCACTGATTATGAAAAGGAGACTGAGCCGCGTGCACGCTTGTGGGTCTTGTACCCTGTAGAAGCCCCACACTGTGCTACCCTCCCTTTGAATGCTGCTTTTCTCCAAATCTCACTTCCAGCAGAAAAGAAGGGTCTGCTGTCACATCACACAAACCAACCAAAAGCGTGACACTTTCCTAGACAATGCTGACTCCATTTGTTCCAATGCAAAAAGGCCTAATGAAGGATGACCTTAACTCCACTCCCTGCAAGCTATAGTTTGACTGAGGGCATCATATTCAAAAACCTCCCTTATTCTCACCCTGAGCATACCACTCCACCCTCCCGCCACCCGCCTACAGCTTCTACAGCGCATGAATAACTTGCTATGGTTCTTTCAAAATATAGATTTGTGGCGAATTGACGCACACAGCGTGAAGATGAGGAGCCTGGAGGAGACCCTGGAGCGCATCCAACAACAACTACAGGGCAGTGACGCGGCAGTGCAGAGGATCAACGTCACCGTGAACGACTGGGACTTGCTGCTGTCAGGTAGCCATTGAAAGGTCAGGCTGAATGTATGGGGACAAAATGGGCGCCATTGCACTGCTTTAGAAGCATTATGTGTGTGCCAAGTAGGTTAACACTAGCAACTGATTCAGGCGAGATTTGTGGATTGGGCACTTTTCAAAATTGTTACATTTTGAACTATGCTTCCAACTAGACCTCTGGTGAAGTTTTCATTGAAATCTCTTTGTAGGAAGGTTCTAGCTCAAACGTCATACATACATTCATGCATACATACATACACTCATGTGTACATTCATGCATGCATACACACATACATACACACACTCATGCATACATACATGCACGCATACATACATACGTACATACATACATAATCTTAGCTTTCACCTGGCCTCACTGACGTCTGCCCTTCCCCTCGCCTCTGGGTTGTGTCCAGTGACAATCCACACAAACACATCACTTTAGCTGTAAGAACTCTAAAGTGGTTGTGATTGAAGCCAGGAAGCCTTTCAAACGTTCCTGCTTTGTCCACAAATACCTGTGTTCCTATCTTGCAGAGAAAAGGGTCCTCTCGAGTGGTATTCACTCTCCGAGAAAGCCTCACTCCTCCTACTTGAAATGCCTTCCTTCAATATAAATGGATTTAAAAACGAGCCTTCTTGAAGTGTGCACTCAAAAAATGTAACTCCATTCCAGAGTCGAGCAGGACTGCTTAGTCCATCAAAAATGTCAAGAGAGACATGAAAGCCCTGAGAATGCACCCCACATTCTTCCTCAGGAACCCAAAAGCTGGAGAGTCAGCACAAAGAAGGTCCATATGGGCAGGTCAGGGTAGGTTTCCCCAGAGCTATTGTGGTCTCCAGTCCATCTTCAACAGGCTCAAGGAGCAGACAAGATGGGGAGGGAACCATGCCCAGTGGGCGTAAGAGCGCCACACGCTGTAGGTCATCACTCATACAGCCTCCAGTTCTAATCGGAGACGAGGTCGGTCGGACCCAAGAACTCCTGACCATGGATTGGGTGAAGCACGAGACTAAGGAGATTGCTGGTCTCTTAGATGGTACTTAAGGCACATCGAAACACCAGGTAGACCCTCGCACGGGCTCATGTGTCTGGCGCCTCTCACCATTACCCATAATCCCCACAAATGCTCATGACACTTCTGGGTTGCCACTAGGGTTGAATGATCTGCCCCTAGACATAGCAAGAAGGAGTACCACACTGCCCAGTAAGGGTGAGTGAGCATCTAGGACCAGAATGAGGGCAAGAGTGCATTAAATTAGGTATTCCACGGATAACCGGGTGAATCGGCTGCTTCACATTGCTGTCGCAATGTAGGTAATTGAAGTCTAATGTGAATACGCCTTGTAGTATGGACCATATAGAGCTGCACGGGAAACAGCGTTTACAATGCTGTCTCCACAACGCATGCCATTACAATGCGGTCATTACAACGACCGCTTTGTTAGTACGCATACCATTACATCACAAGTCATTACAACGACTTGCTGTAGAGGGCGCACTGGTATTGGATTTAAAATCCGACACCTTCCCTGCTGTTGCGCAAACTGGAGTAGGAATAGTAAATAATACTATTCCTAAGTCCAGCGCGCCCTCTACAGCAAGTCGTTGTAATGACTTGCGATGTAATTGTATGCGTACTAACAACGCGGTCGTTGTAACGACCGCGTTGTAATGTCATGCGATCTAATCGCATGCTTTGTAAAAAGCCATATTCGAGCTGCACGTTACTGATCATTGCAATGAGGTTAATATGGTATGTTTCCTCCCCAGACCCTGATTATCAGGTGGGCTCAAAAGACTTTAGCGGAAAACATTTTCATAGTGCGTATGGGGTATTACACACGTCCCTTCAAACAGGAAGTGAGTTCAACGCTGCACAGGGTAGCAACACAAGCCAGACATGCTCTCCATGGGGTTGTTATCACAGAGATAGGAACTCAGGCTGCTTCACTGTGAGAGGAGAGGGGCAGCAATCGGTGCTGCGCTCCAGGGCGAATTGTATCTGTCAGTCATGTGTTTAATGGGCAAACCATCACATTACCAGCTCAAACCTCTAAACACATCTCTAACTAGAACCAGCCCATGGTCATGAGCAGCCTTGTCAACTCTTCCCTTGACTATGACTCTTTCCACCGGTCTTAATTCCAAACTCACTGACTTTAAAAATTATAAAAGTCCATCTCCTCCTGGTCTTTGGACTAAAAAAACACAGACACTCACCACACACTTCATTGATCTCCACAGATTCCAAGTCAAACCCTAACCTTCCTCTGGAACAGGTGTTACCACCAGATGTTGAAGGGGCCCTTCCTGCAAAGAGGGCAGTGACTTCCGCGTTCGACTCAGCTATGCATCTGCAACCAATGAGTGGACACGTGCTTCCTTTGTGTCACCCCTTCAGGCACATTGTGGATGCTGTTGTAATGGGAGGGAGAGGGCCTTGGAGACCCTAGTGTGCTGTGATCTCCCAACTGGTGGATTCAACTCTTACCTCAAGGGTTGTCTGGAAGGCTTCCATACCTTCCACATGGTTTCTGAGTGCTCAAAAGACCATCTTTAGCGGGCATCTCAACACTAGGTACCAGACCTTTCTAAGGAGTGGACCCCAGTGGTGGGCTAGAACTACAAGCTCTGTGATCAGTAGAAACCTCTGGTGGTTGCAATGCACAGCTGTGGTGCACAGACATCCCTTGAGTATATCACTTCCTATGTGAGATTTTAATGTACTCGTGCATTGGCGTATGTGAATCTTTGGCTTTATGACCCTATTCTTGGTGCCTGTGAGGTGCTATGGAATGCAGTTATAGAGTGACTGATTAACTGATTGGATTAATTACTCTATTTATTTCTTAGCACCCACTGCTCTGGTCCTAGCCTCTAACAGCCATTTTGTTTCCTGTGCATTTTGTGGTTATGACAGAAAAGCTCCAGTTCTGTATGGATGGCTGGCAATTAATGAGAGGAAAATGCTATTTCTTCTCGACATCTCAAAAGGCGTGGGATAAAAGCAAAGAAGATTGTAACAGCAAAGGAGCAACACTGGCTATGATCAAGGACAATGACACCATGGTAAGACCTGCCTTTGTGACGTGACCTGCAATCCTATACATCTGTGCAAGCATCCCGGCGTATTGCACCCTGGCTCTGCTCTTCTCTTAAGCACATCCCACATCCTTCCATATTGCACCCTGACTCTGCTCTTTTCCTAAGCACGTCCTGCATGACATAAAATAACATACATAAAATAACATAACATACATAACAGAACATACACAACAGAACATACATAACACAACATCTTGACTCTGCTCTTCTCTTAAGCACATTCTGCGCCCTTCCATACTGATACTGACTCTCCTCTTCTCCTAAGTACATCCTTCTCTAATGCACCGTGACTCTGCTCATTTCATAGGTATACCCCGCATCCATCCATATTGCACATTGACTCCTCTTCTCTTCTCTCAAGCACATCCCTCATCCTTCCATATTGGAAATTGACTCTTCTCTTAAGCACATCCCGCATCCTTCCATATTGCACCTTGGCTCTGCTCTTCTCTTAAGCACATCCCACGTCCTTCCATATTGCTCCATGACCAATGGCGGCTGGCATGGATCGAGGGTGGTGGACGGGGGGGGAAGAAAAATACTCTTACCTTTTCTCTTTGTCCCTCCTCGGTCGTCTCTCGGTGTCTCTTCCGGCCAGAACCAAGCAGCAAGCTCACAGACTCCCCCAAGCCAATCACAATGCTGTAATGCAGTGTTGTGATTGGTCTGAGCGCTGTGGTTCGGACAGGCGGTGGGACCCTGGGCATGTTCCCCACCCAGGTTGTAATGCAGCCTGAGTAGTGAACATGCAAAGTGCACATGACTGTTTGGCTGGTCCAGGATGGCTGACCAAAAAGTCATGCGCACTTACAAAGTGCTCAACACTGCTCCTCCTGTTCTGTGAGCAGAGCAGCCCTGCCCGCCCCGCAAAGCTGCCGCAGCAGGAAAGAATAAAATTATACTAACATTGAGCTATTATCATTTTATTTTTCCTGTTTTACACTGCTCAAAAGCAGTGGGGTGACGCTCCTCCGCCTTAGCAGAGGAGCCGCCACTGGACTCTGCTCTTCTCTTAAGTACATCCCGCGTCCTTCTATATTGCACCTTGACTCTGCTCTTCTCTTAAGCACATCCTGTATCCTTACACATTGCACCCTGACTCTGCTCATCTCCTAAGCACATCCTGCATGCTTCCATATTGCACATTGGCTCTGCTCTTCCCTTAAGCATATCATGTGTCCTTCCATATTGCTCCATGACTCTGCTCTTCTCTTAAGCACATCCTTATATATTGAACTAGACTCTGCTCTTCTCTTAAGCACATCCTGCATCCTTCCATATTGCACCTTAGCTCTGCTCTTCTCTTAAGCACATCCCGCTTCCTTCCACATTACCTATTTGCTAAGCTCTTCTATCAGGTAGATTGGCCACACCATATTTGTTTGGATGCTAACAAGAATGATACCCCAATCATGTCGCAATGGGCTTGATGCAGCGTATCTGGCATGGTGCTCATGATGGAACTATAATGTGAGAAGGTGCTAGGCAACAATCTTAGGTAAGAGGCTGGAGAGCACATTTGGGGTTCATTGTACAAATGGCCTTGAGTCGTGCTCGGATTGTGGTGCAGAGAGAACAGCTAAGAGGATGGCCCATTTTGCTCGTAGCAAAGAGGAGTTGACTGTAGGTAGGGTCAAATATCCCTGGCATAGAAGTGATGAACTTCTGTGCCCTCACATTAACATTCCAGATATGTTTTCCTACAGTGGAATGTCGAGGCCATGGCCGATGGATGGTTGGTGGTAGTTGATTGATCGGCTTATAGTACAAGCAACTAAGTTGGGAGGGCTCATTAGGGGCCGCTCCTGGTAAATCCATGAAACGTCTTATAACTTGGACTTCTTGCAGAATGGGACGTATGTGTGTGTGTGTGTGTGTGTGTGTGGGTGTGTGTGTGTGTGCGTGTGCTTGGGTGCTTGGGTGCATGTGTGCATGTAAATTTGTATGTGTATGTTTGTAGCCTCTTGTGGTGCAAATAAGAGGTTGCTGTATCCCAGTATGTTGGTCCTCCATTCTGCAGGTAACCTAGAAAGGTGGATTGTTATGTAATATATTGTACATGCCTGTTTCAAAATGACTGTTTTTTTGGTGGTCAACCCCAGGTTTTTATTTTTTGAGGGAGTCACCTGCTGGTAATTTTGAACCTTAACATCGGGACACTGCTATCCAGTGAACAGTGTATGTGCTCTAATTCAATCAATCAATCAATCAATCATGTCACTTATAAAGCGCACTACATACCCGCGAGGGTCTCAAGGCGCTGGGGGAAGAGGGGGGTGGTGCTGCTACTGATCGAAGAGCCAGGTCTTGAGGAGTCTTCTGAAGGCCAGTGGGTCTTGGGTCTGTCGGAGGTTGGTGGGGAGGGTGTTCCAGGTCTTGGCGGCGAGGTGGGAGAAGGATCTGCCGCCGGCGGTCGTTCTCCGGATGCGGGGGACTGTGGCGAGGGCGAGGCTGGTCGAGCGGAGCTGGCGGGTGGGGGTGTAGAAGCTGAGTCGTCTGTTGAGGTAGGCTGGTCCGGAGTTGTGGAGTGCTTTGTGTGCGTGGGTGAGGAGCTTGAAGGTTATCCTCTTGTTGACAGGGAGCCAGTGCAGGTCTCTCAGGTGGGGTGTGATGTGGCTGCATCGGGGGATGTCGAGGATAAGACGTGCAGAGGCGTTCTGGATGCGTTGCAGCCATCTCAGGAGCTTAGCCGTCGTTCCTGCGTAGAGGGCGTTTCCGTAGTCCAGCCTGCTGGTGACGAGGGCCTGGGTGACTGTTTTTCTTGTTTCGGTGGGGATCCACTTGAAGATCCTGCGGAGCATTCGGAGGATGTTGAAGCAGGATGAGGAAACGGCGTTGACCTGCTTAGTCATGGAGAGGGTGGGGTCGAGGATGACCCCTAGGTTGCGTACGTGGTCGGTGGGTGGCGGGGCTGTTCCCAGTGAAGTTGGCCACCAGGAGTCGTCCCAGGCTGAAGGGTTGGAACCAAGGATGAGGACCTCCGTCTTGTCCGAGTTCAGCTTCAGGCGGCTGGTCCTCATCCATTCGGCGACGGCCTTCATTCCTTCGTGGAGGTGGGCTTTGGCGGTGTGAGGGTCTTTGGTGAGGGAGAGGATCAGCTGGGTGTCGTCGGCGTAGGAGATGATGTTGAGGTTGTGCTGTCGGGCGACGTGGGCGAGGGGTGCCATGTAGATGTTGAACAGCGTTGGGCTGAGGGAGGAGCCTTGGGGTACGCCGCAGATGATCTTGGTGGCCTTGGATCGGAAGGGGCGAGGCGGACGCTTTGTGTTCTGCCGGAAAGGAAGGATGTGGTCCAGTCCAGGGCCTTCTCTTGGATCCCGGCGTCGTGAAGGCGTGTTCGTAGTGTGTGGTGGCAGACCGTGTCGAAGGCGGCTGATAGGTCCAGGAGGATGAGGGCTGCTGTTTCTCCGTTGTCTAGCAGGGTCCTGATGTCATCGGTGGCGGCGATGAGGGCGGTTTCGGTGCTGTGGTTGCTGCGGAAGCCGGACTGGGAAGGGTCCAGGATGTTGTTCTCCTCGAGGTAGCGGGTCAGTTGTTTGTTGACGATTTTCTCGGTGACCTTCACGGGGAACGGGAGCAGAGAGATGGGTCGGAAGTTCTTGAGGTCCTTGGGGTCTGCCTTGGGTTTCTTGAGTAAGGCGGTGATCTCGGCGTGCTTCCAGCTTTCCGGGAAGGTTGCTGTCTCGAAAGAGATGTTGATTATTTTCCGGAGATGGGGCGCGATGGCTGTACTGGCTTTGTTGAAGATGTGGTGAGGGCACGGGTCTAGCGGTGAACCGGAGTGGATGGTGTTCATGATCTCGCTGGTGTCCTCGTCGTTGATGTTGGTCCAGGAGAGCAGGCGGTTGGTGGTTGTGGGGGCAGTGGTCTCGGTGGTTGCCGGGGCGGTCGTGGTGTTGAAGCTGTCGTGGATGTCGGCGATTTTGCGGTGGAAGAAGGTGGCCAGTGAGTCGCACAGGTCTCGCGACGGCTGGATGTCGTTGGTGTTGGAGCTGGGGTTGGAGAATTCCTTCACGATGTTGAAGAGCTCTTTGCTGTTGTGTGCGTTGTTGTCTAGGCGGTCTTGGAGTGAGGCCCTTTTGGCGGATCTGATGAGGTGATGGTGACTGCGGGTGGCGCTCTTGTGGGCGGCGTAGCTGTCCGCTGTCCGTTCGTGGAGCCAGATCTTCTCCAGTTTTCGGCATGTTCGTTTGGAGGCCTGGAGGTCTTCGGTGAACCAGGTGGCTTTCTTGCTGGTGTGGCTGTTGGGCGGATTCTTGAGCGGGGCGAGGGTGTTGGCGCAGTCGTCGATCCACTGTCTGAGGTTGCGGGCGGCGGTGTCGGGGTCGGAGGGTTCGGCGGGTGGGCTCAGGGCGAGGGTTGTGGTTAGCTGGTCTTCCGTGACTCTGCTCCAGCAGCGGCGAGGCATTTGTTCGGTGCGGTGGTGCGTGGTGGGCTTCCTGTAGGTGAAGTGGATGCAGTGGTGGTCAGTCCAGTGGGGTTCGGAGGTGTGGTTGAAGGAGACGTGTGGGCTGGCGGAAAAGATGGAGTCGAGCGTGTGGCCGGCGGCGTGGGTGGGTGTAGTCACGAGCTGTCTGAGTCCGAGGGTGGCGAGGTTGTCGATCAGGGTGGTGGAGTTGGTGTCCTTGTTGTTCTCGAGGTGGAAGTTCAGGTCCCCGAGGAGGATGTAGTCCGTGGAGGCGATGGCGTGTGTGCTGACGAAGTCAGCGATGGAATCGCTGAACTGTGGTCGGGGTCCGGGGGTCTGTAGATGAGGGTTCCTCTGAGGGTGGTGTTGGGATCGGTGTGGATCTGGAAGTGCATGTGTTCGGCGGTGCTGAGGGTGTCGTCAGTGTTGGTTGAGACTCTGAGGGTGTTCCTGTGGACGATGGCGATGCCTCCTCCGACTCCGTTGGTGCGGTCCCTGCGGGTGATCTTGTATCCGTCCGGGATGGCAATGGCGATGTCGGGGGCTGAAGCGGGATTCAGCCAGGTCTCCGTCAGGAATGCGACGTCTGGGGAGGTTGAGTCGAGAAGGTCCCAGAGTTCGATGGCGTGTTTGCGGGCGGAGCGGGTGTTGAGGAGGAATTCCTAAAACAAAGTCAAAATTGGCTTAAAACTCCATTTAATTTTACTGTACAGCCATTGTGTATGGTGTAAAAACTACACCTATGTATGTAAAATTAAATGTCAAAATAGGCCCCCTGCTAGAACGACAGCTTAGAGCGAAACAGGAGAAAGAGTGCATTAAACAAATAGTCGACGACTCTGGCATCACACACCATAACGAGGGAAGGAAAGCGAGCGCCTTCCGCAACATCTATCGCTCACTCTATACAACAGATCCATTAATAGAACAGGACCAATCTCACTACCTGGGCTCACTAGAGCTCCAACGGGTTTCCCCTGCCACTAACGACAAGCTTAGCAGATCAATTTCGAGGGGAGAGGTCCAAAAGGCGATAGACGCCCTCAAACCCCAGAAAGCCCCAGGCCCCGACAGGCTGAATGCCCAGTTCTACCGAACATTTGCAGCTGAGTTAACTCCCTACTTGATGGATCTTTTCAATGAAATAGCAACCGCTCAGCAAGTATCTCAGGAAGCATTAATCACTATAAGACCCTCAAATATGCGCCTCGTACAGGCCCATAGCACTACTGAATCTGGATGCTAAATTATACTCCAAGATACTGGCCAGCAGACTGGAAGACATTTTACCTACACTAATCCATCTTGACCAATCGGGTTTCATAAAGGGACACCAGACCCATGATAACCTAGGGAGGATAATGCACTTAATTGACAAAGGTCAGAAGAAACATATTCCGGCGGCCCTACTATCATTAGACGCGGAGAAGGCCTTCGACTGATTCGACTGGGCCTTTTTAATGTGCACTTTATGCCGCTTTGGGTTCAGTGAGGCTTACCTGGGCATGGTGAAGGCTAACTATCATTCCCCCAAGTATCAAGTTCTTGTAAATGGAGTAGCCTCTGACTTTTTCAATCTATCACGAGGCAAAAGACAGGGCTGCCTCCTATCTCCCATGCTTTTCCCCCTTTGCATCGAACCACTTGCAGCGCGGATAAGAGCTAACCCTGAAATCCGCGGAATCAAATTCGGTCAAGATGAGTGTTAGAAATGAGGCTCTCTAGTTGGCAGAGGTAGGTACCTTTGACCAAGTAGGGGCCCTTGCTTCTAGTCAGGGTAAGGGGGCTACACTCCTAAAATAACCCCTGCTCACCCCCTTGGTAGCTTGGCACGAGCAGGTAGGCTTATCTCAGAGGCAGTGTGTAAAGCATTTGTGAACACATACAGTAATACAGTGAAAACACTACAAATGGACACCACACCAGTTTAGAAAAATAAGTAATCTTTATCTAGATTTAACACAAGACCTAACGACAAAAACCCACAATACTGTATTCAAAAATATGACTTTCAAATGGTAAAAATAGCTTAGTTCAATGTAGATGGTAAATGCAACACTTTACTCTCAAAGTACCTTGGATGCGTAACGCAATATAAACAAAAGGGCCGCAGGGAAGGTGATGCGTCAGTTTCTTACTGCGTTCCGGTTACGATGCGACAAGATGGCGCCGCAATGCGACGATCCGGTGCGATGCGACAAAATGGCGTCTTTGATGCGATGTGACAACTGGGATACGATGCGTGCACGCCAGACAGCCGTGCGGCGAAATCGGGGGTTTCTTGAGCCGCGACAGGCCCTGCGACGCGCTTCTCTGGTGATGCGACGGCAACCTCTGCGGCGGCGGCACGCTTCTCCGGCAATGCGACACGCTTCTTCGCCGATGCGACGGCAAACAGCTGCGGCGGCGGCACGCTTCTTCGGCAATGCGACTGTAACAGCTGCGACGGCGACACGCTTCTTCCTCGTTGCGCTGCGCTTCCAGCTCCCAGCGACACGCAGTCTCTAGACGTCCTAAAACAACAGCAGGCACCTCTCTGCAGGTAGAATTCCCAGCAAGGAGATTCAGGGGAAGCTGGTAGTGAGGTCTTTGTGTCCCTGAGACTTCAAAACAGGAGGCAAGCTCAGCTTCAAGCCCTTGGAGATCTTCCTCAAGATGATAAAGTACACACAAAGTTCCTTTTTCTCCTTTCCTTGGCAATAAGTAACCACTGCAGGCCAACCCCAAACAGTAACCAGCACAGGGGCAGTCTCCTCCTTCAGCTTCCTTGGTTTCTCTCCTTGGCAAAGGTTCGTCTTGATTCCCAGAAGTGATTTAAAGTTCTGGGGTCTGGGCCCCTCTTTTTATACACACCATTTCTTTGTTCTCTGAAGGCAGACAGTGTCTGTACCCAGCCCAAACCAGTTCTGTCCTCCCTGGTGCAGCTTCCTGGCAGGAGGTGGAGACAGCATTGTTGAAAGCAGACCTGGCCCAGGTAGCTGAAAAGAAATCTCCTCCCCCAACTCTCTATTCAATGTAGGCTCAGGCAAGTGAAAGGAAATCTCCTCCCCCTACTCTCTATTCAACCCAGGTCCTATTCAGCTCAGCCCTGACTCATCAGACTGCTGGAGCCAAAGCCCTCTCCAGCCCACTGTCACTCACAAACCAGACATGCAATACACAAACCTAGCAGAGGCATACTGGATGGTTAGGCAAGAAAATACCTACTTTCTAAAAGTGGTATTTTCAAACACAGGATGTAAAAATCACCCACACTAAAAGATGTATTTTAACATTCTCAGTTCAGGCATACTAAACTTTATTTCTCCATCTTGTTCCTAGGGTCAGTTATGTTTAGAAGCTGTTATAAACTAACTCCCCATTCTTGCCTATGGGAACAGATAGCCTTGCAATAGTGAAAACGACTTTGGCTGTAATTCACTATCAGGACATGCCACACACACCAGGGCATGTCCTACCTTTCACATACAATGCACCCGGCCCATAGGTGTACCTTGGGCCTACCTTAGGGGTGACTAACAGGTAGAAAAGGGAAGGTTTAGGGACTGGCAAGTGGGTGCACTTTCCAAGTCGACATGGCAGTCCCAGACTGCACACAGGCTCTGCAATGGCAGGCCTGAGCCATATTTTACAAGCTGCTTCTGTGGGTGGCACAATCAGTGCTGCAAGCCCACGAGCAGCATTTCATTTACAGGCCTGGGCACTCATGGTACACTGTACTAGGGTCTGACAAGTAAATCAAATAAGCCAATCAGGGAGTCACTGATCCATTATAACAATTTACAATAGGAAACACTTGCACTTTGGCACTGAAACAGCAGTGGCAAAGTGTCCCAAAGCATCTAGACCATTAAAACATAGCAAAAACATAGGAGGCAACAGCGAAAAAAATGGAAAGGAGACCCACGCCAATGGTGCCAGGTCTAACAATGAGCAAAAAATTTCGCTCTTTGCGGATGATGTTCTGCTACCCATCACTGACCCTAATGCTTCTCTGCCGGCTATACAGGCCGAACTTAATAGCTTTGAAAAAGTAGCGGGGTTTAAAGTTAATCTTTCTAAATCTTTTCTACTTAACCTGACAATGCCCCAAGAGACAATGGCAACTATCGAGGAGAAGTCGTCTTTCCGATGTGTACACAAAGAAATTACTTATTTGTGCACTAAAATTACCCCTAAACTAATAGACCTCTATAAAGCCAACTTCCCCCCCTTGCTGCGACAGCTGAAATCTGACTTTAAAAAATGGAGCTCCGCATATATAACTTGGATAGGCCGAATAAACGCAATCAAGATGAACATTGTACCTCGCCTTCTCTATCCATTTCAGGGTCTCCCGATCACGATAGACAAAGAGTTGTTCATAGAGCTGAAGAGGATGACCACAAAATTTATCTGGCAGGGGCAAAGGGCCCACTTATCCCAGCGAATATTGACTAAACCATGGACGGTGGAAGGTCTCTCCCTCCCAGATTTCCTTCTCTATTGCAGAGCTGCAAAACTTCGGGTTCTGGCCAAGTGGTCCCTTAAAGCCTCAGATAAACACTGGCTCCATATGAACAGGCAGATAGCAGGAATAACCATCTGGAACCTGCCTTGGAAACAAAAACAAGACAGACCAAATAATGTCTATCTCAGCACCCCCACAGCCTCTACTCTCAAAGTGTGGGATAGCGTCACCAAGACATTGCCCCTAACGACCTTCCCCTCCCCTTACACCCCATCCACTTCAACCCTGTTTTCCCTCCAGTGCTATTAGAGGGTCCCATCGACAAATGGGGGGAGGGTGGATGCCTCATGGTGTCTGATCTCTTTAAGCAAGGAAAACTACGCACCTTTGCTGACTGCACTGCTCTTTTTAAGCTGCCGCCCACAGAAGAATACCACTATTTCCAGCTAAAACACTGGGCGCAACAACCCCAGGTGCGGCTGGCCACGACCAGGCACTTGCTACCAATAGAGAGGTTTGTGCAATCCAGCAACATGACTAAGGGCTGCATATCATTTCTTTACTCTCTCCTTCTAACGGTGGGTCCTAATCAAGCCCGGCAACACAGAGGGTTTTGGGACGCCATGCTACACATCCCCATAGCGGAGAAACAGTGGACCCCCCTATACAAAGACATTGCGAAATATAACTGATCCATGTTTTTGAGAGAAGCCCATTACAAAATCATGTACGATTGGTACTTACATCCCCAGAAGCTACATACTATCTTTCCAAACACTTCAGACAGATGTTGTCGGGATGTGGGCTCTTGGGAGACTTCCATCATATATGGTGGGACTGCCCTTTCATTCAACCTTTCTGGAAAGAAATTCTACACCAAATCAAACAGATTCTGGGGTACCCAATCCCAGACTCCCTGGAGCACACTCTTCTGGGGGTGCGGGACCCCAGTCTGAAGCACCAAATACAGGGGAGCCGCTCCATTATGTGGCTTTGCTTGGGGGTGGCTAAAATGGCAATAGCAGCAGCTTGGAAGAAATCGGAGGCCCCCTCTCCTACCCAATGGCATGCCTGATTATGGCGAGACCTAGCGCTTGAACGAATGACAAATATTATTGAGGATTCCTGCAAGAGCTTTGATTACATCTGGAGTCCCTTGGTGGGTTGCCTGTCACAGGGGTTACCTCTCTTTGCCTGTGGGCCCAGGTTGCAGGCCCTCCACCTTTTTCAGATATAATAGATTTGGCCCGGTCTTGATCTCCCTGGGAACCAGAGTCCCTAGGTCTTCCACTGACCCCCTCGAGTGCGGTCCCTGTTCCCCCCCTAGCTTGAAGCAGTGGGCCCCTTGGGTCCTCTGAGTCCTGGATGGCGCAGCTCTACACTCCCCTCAATCACTTTAGGGTCATATACCACGGATATGTTTAATTGTTTTAAGTTATGTTTAATTTGCTAGCTCCCAATTATAGAGCTCGGGCACAACATGAGACATGTAGACTGTGCATGTAAGGCACTGTAATGAAGGGACTTTTTCGCCTGAATAACGCTAATAGTCATGCTGAGAACTTGCGAAAAAGCTGTGTATTGTCTTTAGATAACTGATGATCTAGGCATGGGATCAGAGCTCGGGTGAGCTATAAATGGTATGTATCTTTGTAAAAAGCAATAAAAAGATTTTGACAAAAAAAAAGTCAACTGTGGACTAAAGCACCTTATATTTAGCTATTACTTTGTGACAATGTAATTATGACACAAGCCCCCACTCAGGCCTGGCCCCCTCCAGCCTGCAAGCTCTCATGTTTGCAGATAGAACTGTAAAAATAAACTCTTTTACAAGCTTAAAAATCTGCTTCTAAATGAGTCATTCCTTAACTTACTTTATTACTCATAAGGTAGCATGGCTAGGGCCTTTGAGTGGTACATGAGTATATTAATGTTAGCATGTACCTGTAGTGATTAAAATTCATCGCTAAGAGAATAACCCCTGAAAATGCAAGGAGACAGAGTTAATCCAACCACAAATTACCAGAAGATTCCCATTATGAGACCTTAAAGAAACAACATCCTTACATCCAGTCTTCACACTCAACCAAATTTGCTACCACGGGATCTTATGAAAACACATTTATAAAATGGAATCAAAATATTTAATAAAATATCAATCCATAAAAATATTATGAAGAAATCCAACAGTGTATCTTCATATGAAACATAAATAATACAGTCAGCAATACATCAAATATAAATGACAATAATCAACAATACATCACCTATAAATAAGAACAATACATCCAAATAGTTAAAAACTCAGACGGAGGCAGAGTATCTAGAAAACTCCAATCAATTTCTCAGAAAGAGTTACACTCCCCTAAATGTGTCATTGGGTATCGTTGAATATGTTTAGGCTTTCCTGTTTCAGGTTCTATTTTTGGTTCATTCTGGTGGGGTTTTTTCAGTGATTTCAATGCCTTAAAAAACCAGTGGTTATCAGTGGTTACACATTTCCGCGCCATTAAAAAAAACAGAAACAGTGATTTTCCGTTTTTTATGGAACGTTTTGCTTTTATTATTGCTTGCTTTTTTACTGTCAGTGCATGGTATATAGACAGTGTACTTACAGTGTATATGAGGTCCAAATACATTATTACAAATCAAACTTATTGTACTACACCAGGATCACTGACATAATATCGAGGAAGAAAATATCGACCTGACAAAATATCGAGTTAAAAATATCGAATACCAAAATATCGACTCCCTATCTACAAACAGGTAAGTACAAAAATATCGAATCAAAAATATCGTTGTAAAAAATATAGTTAGTCAAAATATCGAATTTTTTAAATCTCTTAAAAGTAATGTAAAATTAATAAGATAATAAATATAATTAAGTAAAACATACTTAAAAATACTTAATTAACTTTCAAATTAATGAATAATTAATTTAAGTTAAAAAAAAATAAACATACATTTTTATTTTTTAATACATACATATATTAACGTAATATTATTTAAAAATATTCAATATTTTTAACGTAGGATAGCGGGAGGGTAAAATTTACTATTCCCACTCCAGTGAGTGCAACAGTAGGGATAGCGTTGGATAGCGTAGGGGTAAAAATTACTATTCCCACTCCAGAGAGTGCAACAGTAGGGAAAGCGTTGGATAGCGGGAGGGTAAAAATTACTGTTCCCACTCCAGTGAGTGCAACAGTAGGGAAAGTGTTGGATAGCATAGGGGTAAAAATTACTATTCCCACTCCAAAGAGTGCAACAGTAGGGAAAGCGTTGGATAGCGTAGGGGTAAAAATTACTATTCCCACTCCAGTGAGTGCAACAGTAGGGAAAGCGTTGGATAGCGTAGGAGTAAAAATTACTATTCCCACTCCCAAGAGTGCAACAGTAGGGAAAGCGTTGGATAGCGGGAGGGTAAAAATTACTATTCCCACTCCAGTGAGTGCAACAGTAGTGAAAACGTTGGATAGCGTAGGAGTAAAAATTACTATTCCCACTCCAGAGAGTGCAACAGTAGGGAAAGTAATATTTTAATAACAATTATTTAATTATCAATACTAATAAACATTATTATTAAAATTAATTGCCAATTACAAAATATTTAATAATTAATTAATTATAAATACCAATACAATTTATTTATAAAAAATTATTTACCTATTAATAATTAATTAACAACCAATTAATATTCAATACCAAAAATTTATAAATAATAAAAAAATACCAATTAATAATTAATTAACAGTAAATTAATTATCAAAACAAATATTTTCAATAATTAATTATTTACAATTAAATTACTTCCCACCATATCCCCCTATCAACCCACAACAAATAATAAATTAATAGAATTAACATAATGATCAATTAATCAATTAATTATTTACCAATTAATAAAAATTAATTACCAATTAATAATTAATTAACAATAAATTAATTATCAATACCAATAAATACAAATAAATATTTACTTAGTTACAATTAAATTACTTCCCACCCTATTCCCCTATAAACTCACAACCCGCTGCGGAATTAAATGACGCAAAAATTAAATAACATAAAAATCATTGCTTTAAAAAAATTAAACATACATTACAAAAACTAATATAAACTTTTAACACATATACTAACATACAAAACACTTAGAAAAAATTCGATATTATTAAAAATTCAATATTTTTTAATGCCTATATTTTGTACTTAGATATTTTGACAATCAATATTACTTACCTTAATTTCGATATTTTTAACGACTATATTATGTCCATTCGATATTATGTCCATTCTCTATTTTGGATTCGATATTCTGTCCATTCGATATTTTTATTTCGATATTATGTCTATTTACCCTACACCATACAATACTTCCTCAGTGAGTCTTTGGTCATGCCCGGTTGCTCTTTCCTTCCTATGTAAACTTTTATCTGTGAAAAGGCCCTCTCAATATTGGCACTTGAGACAGGCAATGCCAAAACAGCCAGTACACAATTTGCTAACTCTGGCCACCTACATAGCTTTACATGCCAATACTGGTACACCTGAAGATTGTGATTCTCTGGGAAAAGATCTTCAACATACACATTGAACTGGGAGCATATGCCCTCAGAGTTATTGAAGAGGTAAAAAATGAATCAGTACTTTTCAAGAATGCAGTAGAGTGTAATTTTATCAATTATGCAACCGAAGATCCTCACATTTCTTGCCCTTGGCGTCATCTCTAAGCACACATTCTGTAAACGGTCGTCACATGGATAAAATAGCATTCACAGCCTCTAGGACTGAGAACCATTGGCTATATGACTCACTTGGGATGAATCTTTCTTTGATGCCACACAAAGCACAAAATGAGAAGTATTTGTGTTTTAGTTTCAACGCATAACAAAGTTGTGCACCAGAATGGACTACATAGTCAATAGCATTCTTCATTAAATCTGAAGATTGTAAATATGCTTTCAGCTTACCATATAGCAAGTGGCACAGATTTCTTCCAGGGAAGCACTTCATCTCAGGTATCGATTTTGACAGGTCATCACACAACATTTTCGTATACATAGCTGAATTACTGCAAATACAAACAATATCACTCCAATCTTTGTTGAATTTGGTAAGAACTTTTTGCAGCAGCATTCCAAGTTACACTGTGTTCTATGTTTTCCAAAGGTCTGGTACTATGTTTTCACCACTATCTCAGATACCAGGTGACAGCACTCTTTTCACATTGAATGTTTAAAGCTTGGGGTGTTTGGTAATTCACCTACTCTCTATACTGACTCACTAGAAAAGGGGGCTGATGTATCAAAGGCTTTTCCCCATTCTCTGTCTGTGGGTAAATGTGATGAACAGCCATTCAACCTATCAGTGAAAGAATCAAACATAGCCAAAATATCAAATATGATTCTGATATTTCCGGATTCTCTACAGTTTATAAAATAATCAAATATGACCTAAAACATGCTTTTAAACCCTGCAACCTTAGTCTAAAGATCACAAAACTGAAAAAAAGCAAATGTGACCTCCTTAAAAAGCAAAACTCAAGCAAAATAATGTTGGCTCAGCCTTTCTTGCTGCTACGTTGTGTAACAAAGTTACATTGTATTGGCCCCTCCAGGAAGAAATAAAAATGACTCTTTCACACTCCTTTTCCTTTCTTTGAATGGCACTTAGTTTGTGGTTCTGCAGGTGTTTTTTCAGTGTTTATATGTTTACACTGGCGAGGGCTATTTTCCTTTCAGTGGGATTTTATCAGTTATTATAGGTTTAAACCTAAAATAGGATAGCCTAAATATGTTCAATGGCATATTATACTTGTCCAAGCACTGTGGGTCTTGTTTATAAAATCCGTTGACGTGTTTCGGTGGTCTTCATCGGAATATACCATCTTGTTCAGGAAAAATATATTAATTCATTCCTCCCAAACAAATATCTATAAAAACACTTGAACACAACATTTAAACATACATCTTTAAATAAAATCATAAAACAACACAGAAAGACACCACTTTCTACAGATAAAACGTATTTGTACAAACCCAATCTCTCGTGGCATAAAACTGTGGTGTGGCACAAGTACACCATCTAATCTCATCATCACACCTGTTGTTTTATTAAATCGTTTGATTCCATTTTGTATATGTGTTTTTATAAGGCCCCATGGTAGCAAATTTGGTTGAGTATGTAGACTGGATGTAAGGAGGTTTTTTTTTTAAGGTCTCGTGAGGAGAATCTTCTGGTAACCTGTAGTGATTAAAACCACCAACTATTTTCACTGCATCGTGTTTAGCTGATTCTATAGGAAAGACTGATAAACCAGATTATTATCAAGTATTATCAAGTAGGAAAAGAAGCTCAATAACATTTCTAATTAGTTAGGAAATCTATCTTTCAGAAAAGTTATATTTACTTGCCAGAGTCACTGTAGGCTAATTAGCCTTAGTTTTCAGATACTGGTCAGTCCTTCCTTGCCTACAATGAGGTGTCAAATGCCTTCATGGTGTAGTACAATAGACCCCTTTGATTGGCAGGTCAATCGGAATGAGCAGGAAAAACTCGTCTAAGCCACATTCAAGGTGGGGGCAGCTACCCTTTCTATTGGCACAACAGGGTCAGACCCTTCATGACAGAGCTTTGTGAGGCACATTTAAACCTTTTACACCCTTTAAAGGATCAAACAGGACCAGATCACAATTGTTGTGTATACTTTGTCTGGTCACTGAAAGATCCTACTTTATCTTAGTAGGCGTCTGTCTCATTTTATGTTGTGGGTCCAGGGCTTGCTTCACACTGGATTTTAGTGTTCGATGTGGGAAGACACTAGTCATTTCTATAGTATACTACACTACACATCCCAACTCTAAGATCCCAAGTTTATTGTGACTGAACACTTCTCAGTTTAGCTGAAACTTTGCATTTTTGGCCTGTTCATAGTAAGGTGAACCTGAAGTATTGAACAAGTAGGTAGGAAAAAGGGACTGGGAACATTTACATCATTGGTCAGAGTGCGGTTAGGAATGTCTTAGAATGTCCCCCACCCACAGGCTGGTGATACTTACAACCCCGGGCCCTCACCCAGCCTTCCTCAGAACACTGCTGGACTTGTTAAGGACACCAGGTAGAGAGAATCTGCTGAACTTGACTTCTGTGACCTGTGTGAAGGACTTGAGGAGATAGGACCTTGTTCTGCTTGAAACCCAAGAGCGAGATCCCAGTGATGATAAAGCTTATCTGCTGGATGGCTCGAGGCACATAAAAAAGGTGGAGAGGACATTGGAATCTTTTGAAAACGTTCCCTTCAGAATTCTAGCATTTCATTGCTGGAAAAATTATCCGACTGGTAGTTTCACACTGTTAGATTGGATTACAGCTGCGTCCTGCACGGAGATCTCTCTCTCCAGAAAAATAGCTAAGTCCCTTTGTGAGTTGGGACTTGGAAATTTTTGGTAAAAAATCTCAAAAGCTCCAGAGGGCCACCCTGCTTCAGGTAGCTTGAATTTGCTTTCTTGGAGGATCCTGTAGGCTCGGTGACATCATGCGCAAAGAGGATTTTTGGTCTCAAAAAAGGACTTGTCCACCCCAAATAATAATCTACTTTTCTACAATGCATTTAAGCAGCCATCTCCTATACCTTCCAATTGATATTTACAATGGTTCTACTAAAAAATAGGATGGCCGAGTTTCATCCAGCCATGGATTGATGGCGGCCACAAGGGTAATTTTGCAAACCAGCCTTCTGTTGATCTTCCAAGGGGACTTCATGCCTCTCTGGGTACAAGAGGTGCACATCTTCACATCCAGTTTCATACCACAATGCATTGATTAATGTTCATCACTGATGACAGCCAGATTTTCCAGTTCAGGTTTTACATTTAGTTACTATTCTGAGGCAGTACAATTAGGACACTTTTCTAAAAATCAAGAATTTCACACACAAAAAACTTTGCTCCGTAACCACTCATACAAAAGTATCCACTCTGGATTTACTAATCACCAAATCTAGCTGTATAGAAAGGGACCCTTCAATCCCACTGGACTGCTGTGACCACTACTGTAGGAAGCTGGCTCTGTATATACTATACCAAAGTAAGGTATAGTGTGCACAGAGTCCAGTTGACCCACAGAAGTATAGCAGACGCTTTATTAGATAATCACTAACAGCTCTATTTGTGGTAGTGTGGTTGAGCAGTTAGGCTTGTCAGTGGATGTGTTAGGAATTTATCGTACTCACTCAGGCAAGAACTGATGGCACACACTCAGAGACTGAATCCAAACCAATTAGGCAAGTATAAAAAGGTATACTTATGTTTAATTTGTAGAACCAAGCAGAACTTGGCACAGGCATGTAAAATATAATTTCAAATGCAAAGCTGTACACAGGGATGCAATTGTAGATGGAATCAGAATCGTTACAGGTTTGTATTTGCTTTCAAAACAGCTCAGAATACAGTGAAATTACTTTGGATTGCTGCTGTGTTACTTTTCAGTTACATCCACTATTCAGGGTGATTTGTCTAGATATCCCACCGTGGGTCCTACAATACCAAGGTAAGTAAGGCAATTTCATTTTCAAAGCACAGTTACTTTTGTTCCATAGAAAAACCAGGTTGAAACTTTGAACATTTGAGAGGAAAAACCACAACATGGGTTACTATGCAGAAATAGAATGTTATCGGTTTGCAGGTAAGTAAATAACTTAAAATGCTGGGTGTCTTGGGTTAGAACCAAGGTTCAAGCAGGCACCTGAGTTGCACCACCAGCTGCACTGGGCCGGCCGGGTGCAGAGTGCAGGGGCCTAATGTTAGCTAATGGGGCTAAGGGGCCTTCAGTCAGGGGTGCTCACGAGCAGGCCACTGGGTTGTGGGAGCAAAGCTCCTGGGGTTAAGATCAGCACTGCAGGGCCCAACAATCAGCACTGTAGCTGCACCACCAGTAGCATGGAGGCGACCAGATGTAGGGTGCCAAGAAGACGTCGGGAGCCCTGGTGATTCCAATGGAGATCTCCGGCTCAGAAGAAAGGCTGCAGGCTCGATCAAGGAGGTTTCCTTAAGGCGACCGCCGGCAGGAGAGGTAAGTTGGATTGTTGAGGGATGCCTGGACACCGTCGGTTGGGCCACCCAAGGCCGGGGGGTGTAGAATGCAGGAGTGTCTTAGGGCGTTGCATTTTCTTACCAGCTCCCATCGGGGTCGAAGGGACACCTCAGGTTGAGGTTGTGGGCGTCAGGTAGAAGTTCGAGGCAGTTCGGGGATCACTGGATCCCAGGTCAGGATCACTGAGAAGACCTTCTCATGGTGTTGGGCCACTCGGACTCGGGCCGTGGGTGGCGGGTGCAGAGTGGTGCAGAACAGCGGAGCCGTCTGGATCTGGCGGATCTGTGGTCTGTGTTGGAGTCTTTGGATGATCAAATCTGCTGCTCACGGGAGACAGAGTCATTTTGGTGAAGGGCAAGTCCTCTGGTTTCTGGATGGCTGCTGACTGCTGGACCTGCCGGGGCTTCCCTGATTGCAGGTCGAAGTCAGGAAAGGCTTGTATGGCTGGGGCCAAAGCAGTTGGTGTTCTCTTCTTCCTCGTTCAACACAGCTCTTCGGACCTTCTTCTTTCTTCTTCTAAAATCTGAGGAGGCAAGGTTCAGGTCCTCCCTAAATATTAAATTTAGGGGTGTTACAGGGGTTTGCAGGTGGGGATCTTGGGGTGAGTACACCTCCTATTATGCTACCCTCCAGTGGGAGGGGGGCACGAGCCTATCTCTTATTGGCTATGTAACCTCATCTTCAAGATGGAGGGGACTGAGATGTGGGCTTAACCTCACCTCCCCCACCTGATGGGTGGGGTTGGCAAAGGTGGGCACACCTCTCTTCCTGCCTTGGTTTTCCCGCCGATTCTCCCATCCAAAGTGGGGGTCAGAACCGGCGGGAGCCAGTTGCTGGGGGCAGAAAAAGGCAGGGTCAGCTAACAACGGCAGCAGGCCTTTGAACCTTCCCCTTCGTGGACCCAGCCCATCCTGGGGGGTAGAGGGGCATGACAGCTCTGCCTAGAATGGGCTTTGTTTCTGGACCCAGAGATCAGAGGCCCTCTAACCAGGGGTCCATAAACCTGTCTGGTGGTGGCAAGTGCGGGTAGCCATTCAGGAACAATACCAGGGCTGACCATTTTTCAGGGAGCATCTCTAAGATGCCCTCTGGGTGCTTGTTATATTAAATCTCACACTGGCATCAGTGTGGGTTTATTGTGCTGAGAAGTTTGCTACCAAACCTCCCAGGTTTCAGTAAAGCCATTATGGAGCTGTGGAGTTTGTAATGACCAACTCCTAGACCATATACCCTTTATGGCCTCACTGCACTTACAATGTCTAAGAATGGACTTAGACACTGTAGGGGTACAGTGCTCTTCACCTGTGGTTTAGTGCACCCTGCTAGAGGGGTGACTTACCTAGGCCATATGTGTCTGAAACAAGGGTTACCCTTCTCACAAGGAACCAGGGTATCAATATTATAACAAGGAGCAGCGGTTCCCATGGGCTATGTATTAGATACTTAATAGATAGGATGCCCAATGGCAAATATTTGTGTGGGTGGTGAAAGTCAGAAAGAGAATCAGTCATACACTAAATGGAGTTATCCATTAGACACTTTTACTGAGTGATGATATTTTTCATGGAAAAAATCATGAACATACAAGTGCACGGTGTCCCAAGTGAAATAGAACCTTAAAAAAGGGGAGGGGGTGATGGTGAGTGGCGTAAAAGTAATAGCTTATTTGTAGAAATCACTGCGGGAGAAAGAAGCATCATTGCCTTCACCCCTCCCGACCGGCTGACATCTGTGGCCACTTCGGATTTAGCCATCCTGCTCACACGGGTCTGAACCAGGTGACTGCTGCCCGTGACCGTGTGTCCTATCCGTACCTCACGACTGAAGTAGCACTCCACTTTCTTTTTCCTTGGATGGGAAGTTACCAACCCCATATTACGATTGGATGGGACCATCACGCAATACTGCACAGGACTGTCATTTTCACCTCACCGTGGTGCCCGGCTGGGCCCTGCTGTGAGTACCCTTTTTCTTTTTCTCTCTTCTACCCCAGTCTTGAGCCACATTACTTCACTGGTTTTTCCACTGACCACATTAGCAGCACTTGGGTGTTCCATTTTATAAGGTCCTGATGAGACACCACCTCCCCCTTCCCCTTGGGGTTGAAATGCCTTTTAGCATTGTACTAGAAGACTGACCCTCTATCTGAACATAGTGTATTGTGGTCGTTTGTTATACATAGAAACATTTTACACCACTCACCAACACCCCCTCACCTTTGTTAAGGTTCTATTTCACTTGGGACACCGTGCACTTGTATGTTCATGATTTTTTCTATGAAAAATATCATCACTCAGTAAAAGCGTCTATTGGATAACTCCATTCAGTGTATGACTCTGATTCTCTTTCTGACTTTCACGGCCCACACAAATATTTGCCATTGGGCGTCCTATCTATTAAGTATCCAATACATAGGCCACGGGAACCGCTGTTCCGTGTTATATTTACCTAGGCCATAGGCAGTGGGTTGTGGGCATGGCACACAGGGATGTATGCCATGATGACTCTTCACTTTTCTCTGCACTAAAACACGCAGCCTGCAATGGCAGTGTGTGTGTGTGTGTAAAGGTACAGGACCTCTATGGGTCGCACAATATGTGCTGCAGCCCTTTGAGGCCTTCCCTGGTCACAGTGCCCTTGGTACCCATGGTACATTTTACAGGGGACTTGCATTGTGCCCAGAGAGGTGACAATAGTGGGTACAAAGGTACAGTTTTGGGAAAGAACACAGGCCCTGGGAACATGATTGGCAGGGACACAAGGCCCATCAAGTGAAAGTGCATAAAAAATCTGGCAAAATGTGTGGGGGGGTGGTTTACTGTAACAGAAACTCACTTTCCTACAACTACATCATACCTTTCACCCTGCGATGTACCAAAAGGGAGACACAACGAGGATAAATATCTTTATTTCTCCTAATTTTTCCTCTTTCTATGTGTGCTGCATTCTGTCTCTTGTGATTGTTTTTGTGCAGGAAGAATTCCCTTCCTGCACAAAAATAATCATCCTGGTGCAAAGGTACCTGCGTTGGTGCACGGCAGCCCATTATGCGCCGGCACAGGGAAAAAGGACAAGAAAGCGCCGTATCTGGTAGATACAGCAAATTCCTGTGCTTTTCTTTTGCCATAGGGCAGCGCAGTAGCAAGACCTGCTGCTCTGCCCTATGACAAACAAAACATATATGAGGCCCATAATGTATTCTGGAAGTTGAGGCTTTGAAGTTATCCAGCACGTGAAACCAGTGCAAGGCACCAAGCCTACTCAATGAATATGTAATCTTTGTAGCTAGCTTTGGCCCCTGATACTTGCATGGCTGCAGTTGGAGAATTCCTTGCAGTATAAACTAAAACCATTAGTCATAGACATGCCCCTGAGCAGCTGAAGTTACAGACCCATGCACTGTTACTTAACTATATAAATAACAACCACAAAGGGACCATAGGGACTTGCTTTGTTGCTCCCACGGTCATCTATGTGTCAACGCCATGTATAGAAGCTGATGACAAAGATTCCTCTACTGGACAATCAGACACAGGGGGACCCTGGTTCTGGACCCCCCGATAGACTTACAAGGAACAATGCAAAGTGTAGACTGCAAGGCCACAAATATAGGGCTCAGTGGACCAGTTGAAATCAAGAAACAAGGCACAAACTAGCAGTTCCAGAGGCGACAGTTGAGAGTGGTGAGTCTGGAGCTTAACCTCAGAGGCAGGGAGAACATCTGAAGCAGCATAACATCTTGAAAGACGGTGCCCTGTGCTCCACATTATAATTAGAAATTAATTATTACATCTCAAGAACTCAGCAAGAGGGGGCTGCCAAGATCAGGAAACTTAGAGTTCCATGTATACCTATGGGTGAAGATGGCAAGACCCTGCTGAGTATCTCCTGACAGCTAAAGTTTGGAGATGTGACTAAGAAGCAACTTTGTAGGTTCCAGAAGTGGTAGAACCCACACAAGAGGTGGAAGAATGAAGATGCCAGGCTCGAGGTTCCCGAGAGCAAGGGTTCAAGAAGGAACAATCGTTGTTGACTTGAAAAGTCTCATCCAAGAAGAGACAACAAAGTGGCCAACCAGGAAGAAATATTTATCCTTTAGGGTAATGAGAGATAAATGAGCCCTACTACTATGCATATTTAAATATTTCATTTTTTGAATTGACACCCAATAGAGGGATTATGAAGGTCATTTAAATCTGTAAATGGTGTGAAATGCACATTAAAGCTCCTACTTCTAGCAGGGTTTGCATACGTAAATAATGTCTTGCCTTTTATTAATAATGAGATAATAGAATTTAATGCAAACAATCTATAAATGAAAAAAACTTATTGGATTTAATGTTTCCAAAGAATGTTTGAAATTAGATTGTTTTTCTTTTTAACATAATATTCCATTGTTGTTGTCAGAGTGAATGCACTCATGGATAAACTATTTTCAATTATGGAAATGTTGCAGTTTGAGGCGATCAGGAGTGGTTTATTGACATGTTTATTTCAGTTCTATCCTGAAGCTTTGTAGTTCAAAACACATCGGGCATATTCTCAAGGAGCCATCGCCGATTTATCGGCACTTTAGCGCCGCAAAAGTAGCGATAGACTTATCGCCCATTCACAAGCTGGTGCAAACTGCCGACATCGCCTGTTTTCCTGCGATAGCTGCCGCAAAACACATCGCCACGGATGAGAGCGACAACTAACGCTAATGATATGCAGAGTAGGCGTTCCCGTGCAAAAACACACGAAAACACCACTTCGCGATATTCAGAACAACCAGCCAGATCTGCGATGCCGGACAAAAACAGGCGATAAGGCGCGTCAGCAGCAGGGACTTAACACCTGCTTTTTACTGGTCTTAAGTCGGACGAAAACCTGCAGTACAAAGGGAGCCCAGGCCAGAGCCACATCTGAAGACCAACAGATGCCATGGAGCTACTAATCATGCAGCTTGGAGACCCAAGAGGGCCACAACACCCACCGCCACCACCACCACCGAGGCAGCGCAGAACAAGACAGCGGACCTACCGAAAACGCATCAGCCTCACAGACTTAACGCCAGAGGATGTCATTGCCCACTACAGGCTCAAAAGGACAACCATCCTCCGCATCATGACCCACATTGCCCACAGGCTGACGGTACCAACACAGCGGACAACCAACATCCCTCCGCAGACAAAGCTGCTGGCTGTGCTGCACCTGCTGGCCTCTGGTACCTTCCAACCAACAACTGCCAGAGTCGGAGGAGTCTCACAGCCAGCCCTATCAAAGGCCATCACACCTGTCCTGGATGCCATCATCAGTTTCATACCCCAGCACCTTCACTTCCACCACACTGCGCAGGAACAGCTGGAGACCAAGCAAGGCTTCTACGCCATAGCTGGCTTCCCACACGTGTTGGGGGCAATTGACTGCACACATGTCCTACTTGTGCCCCCTGCCGACACTGCACACAATTACCGCAACAGGAAGCACACGCATTCCATCAATGTGCAGGCAATAGTGGACCACCGGGGACTCTTCACCAATGTCGTCGCCAACTACCCAGGCAGTGTGCATGACTCATACATCTTCCGACAGTCCATCATCAACCAGCGCCTTCAGGATGGCACCTATGGAAATGCACTGCTTGTTGGTAAGTACCAACGGAACACACCACACACCTCAATTCCACAATCCCACAACTCACGACTGTGGGAATGGACACGTAACAAAATCACATTCAACATGCCAACCAACATGCACACCTGCCAGACACGACAACAAAAGTAACCGTGGTAAGAGGGGCCAGAAATGTGGACAAACCATACACTGAGGCATAGCCCCCTGCCACACATTTGCAGAATGTGGGGAGAGGTGGGAACCACGATTGTGCGAAGGAGGCAATGGATCCATGAATAACAATGTACACAATGCCAAGTGTGGCGGTGATGTGCTGGACAGACTTGAGTATGCAGAGCACAGACATGTCCATACTGCTGGAGTCTGAAGTGTCGTTGACAGTGGACGCAACCATGTCATCACAGGCAGTGGGGAACACCTTGGACTAGTAGCCATGTCGGCCCCCCTGTAAGCGTAAGCATAGTGGGCAGGGCCGGCGCACGCCAGTCCAGTGTAGGGGAGTGATTAAATAGGCTGGGGCTCAGGGATGGTTCACTTCCGGGACGGCCACCGAAGTCACTACTGCGTGTGGCTCTGTGTCCGCCATATCCTGACCATAGGCCTACACACACGTGGCCGACCACCTACAACGGGCAAGGTCACACCGGCGACGAGGAGGCCACGTCCCACGCCACCCGGCGCACATCTCGTCATCGCCTGCAGTGGCGTGTCTGCCAGGGCGGCATCCCTCACCCTGCCACGAGTCCGCCGTCATGACCGGTGGTGCCTGTGCACCTGCCGCACCCCAGCCCGCTGATCCCCAGGCCCGACACGCACCCAGCGGTGGATGCCTGACCCTGTGCACCCAGGCCTCACTGCTCACCTGCCGCCACCGGCGTCTCTCCAAGAGGGCCCACCACGTGCCGGTGCAACCTCCAAGGCCGGGCTCCGCAAGCATGGCAGCCTCCTCAGCCATTCTCCGGATGCTGCGCAACAGGCCCCCAGCGCACCCAGCGGCACCGCACCGCGGAGTTGCAAGTTGGCTACTGCTGCTTTCTGACCACACTGCGGCTCAGCAAGTAACAGACACATCCTTTCCAGTCCGCCCCTCCAGGCCTGCTGCATCACCGCAGGCTGCACACCCGCTCAGCTCTCCCGGTGGGCCGAACTCAGTGCACCACAAGTCAACGTCCAGCCTCCAGCATTATAGCATGATGCACACCCACTCTGCCCTTCCGGTGGGCCGAACTCAGTGCATCGCAAGTCATTGTCCCGAGGGGCTACCCCACAAGTCCGCCTCCAGTAGCCAACAGCATGTCCTCGGTAACGCCACTGGAGCCCTTCACAGTCACGGGGCCACCCCCGTCCCAGGCATGCCGCTGGTAAGCCTGGGTAGATCGTCTGGAGACGTACTCCGAAGCGCACGACATCCCAGCACCGCGGCGGCGCACGCGTGTGAGGAGTGCGGAGAAATGGCCCGGGGCTCTGGGCGTGGTTCAGTTCTGGGCTATGGGCGTGGTTCAGTTCCGGCTTGGCCACAAAAGTGACTATGGCGTGTGTCTCTGTAGTAGTGTCTGCGCCACCCGGCCTGTAATCAACAATGTTGCAATGTAGCATGCACCAGGAGGGCTGCCACGCCCGAATGGACTAATGAAGGAGCGCGAGACTGCTCGGGGTCTCGGCTCATACATGCCAACTGTTGTGTGTGTATCTGCATTGACACAGCCTGAACCGAAGGCAAAGCCTCAATATCAGCGCGAGTTCAGCCAGGCCAGAACTCCACATCTGTGTCCGCCCTATCCTTGTCATAGGCCTACACACACGTGGCCGCCAACCTTCAACGGCCACCATCACAGTCTTGCTGTCAGCCCTGCGGACATGCGCAGACATGCATGACAATGGTCTGCCGTAGGAGTGCAAGTGATGCAACCGCGCAGCACACACAAGTAAATAGGCTCGGAGGGAGGGAGGAGCAGCTGTGAGGCTACGTAATACACATTGTCCTACCACATTTGCCAGCAGCAATACATGGCTAACATGAATCCCAAGGTCGCACAAATCACACACCACAAAACTTGTATGTCTGCCAACACAGCATGCAGAACCACCAGTTGACACTAATCTCACTTGCCTCTCACAGGTGATCAGAGATATGCACTCTGCCCGTGGATGATGACACCCCTCCGAGACCAAAACACCCCGGCCCAGAGGCAGTACAATGTGGCCCACAAACGCACCAGGGGCATTGTTGAATGCACATTTGGCGTGTTTAAATCACGTTTCAGGTGCCTGGACATCACCAGTGGAAGACTCTTGTACAGCCCAGAAATAGTGTGCAAGATGATCACTGCATGTTGTGTATTGCACAACCTATGTGTACGCAGCAATGCCCCATGGATTCAAGTCCCAGAAGCACCGGACGATGATGAGGAAGATGATGCAGGTGGACCACACCCCACTGCAGCCGCAGCAGGAATAGCCCGAAGGAACACAATCATCAACAATTTCTTCGCATGAGCACGTCACATTGCGTCTGTCCACAGCAATCATGGCACAGTACAAGATGACCACATGACAAGCATGTGCAAATAAAATCTTAGCAACACATTCCCCGTGTGCATGTCAGTCCTCTGCATTGGCACATTACTCTGACGGGTGTAAGTGCTACATTGAGTGCTGACATTCGCATTTGTTGCAAGGAGAGATGGTGTGTATGTCACCTCTGTACCGAGTGGCTGTTTGGGCGTCACGTATTCGATATGCCATATCAGGGAGTCACATGTAGTACGCCATGCCACTCATCAGCGTCCCACATGTACATGAACATGACATGTAGGCCATCATTGGTGTTCATGAACAGATGACAGGGGGCCATTTGTGGTCAGAGATGTACCTGCCTGATGCAAATATACACCCTATGTGTCGAGTCCCACACTACGCACAGCGCTAACCAGAGACCAACGTATACACACCCCACACACAGGAGTCCTTGCTCGTAGTTCACTTGCATGGTTTGACCTTCACACTTACGCACCGGCCATCCCAGGAGTCCAAGCGCTCCACACTCAAACCAATAATTGATCCGAGCTGTGGCTTCCACATAACTTTGACTTTGCCTTTGTGACACATGTGAGAAGTTGGCCTGGCATATGCTGTCCACTAATTATAGTGGGCACCTTGCACCAGTCCAAATCGACTCTTATGGTAGGTAGGTTAAAGACAACCTTATTGAAAGCTATCCTAGTGGTAGCTGTGGAGAGCAGCCTTCAGGCTAAGTCTTGAAGGAATGTAAAGCAGCTTGTTTTACCAGTCTATAATCTCTTGAGTGACCAAATGAAAGAGCACCACACCAGGTATATATTCAAAATATATGTATTTATTACTAAACACACCCCTCTAGTCTCTTTATGAGGCTAGAGTTCGAAGTACATAGGTTATAAGATCTTAAATCACAGTAATAGCACAAATACACGTTTGAGCCCTAGGGGCGTACCAAACCATATACCAATAAAATGGTATGCGAACCACGACTGAACTAGACACTAGGCCTAGAGCCTCTAGAAGTGCTTGGACCACAAGGAACCACCCAAGGTAGTGACACAGGGGACCCACGGGAGACGCGTGCAGTGTAAATACACAACCGCGATACGCCGTTAACTTCTATGGAGAAAGTCGGGATCGGGAAAATAGAGGAAAGGGACACTTTAAAGAGGACTAGGACAAAACCCTTTGAGATCTAGGACTTTGAAGAGTCTCTACCCATGGGAGCACCGGAGTACTCGTGTTACCTCACCCAGGGAAGCCGGGTGCATAGGTGCCTTTCGGGGTCGGGTTTCGTCGTCGGTTCTTATGGCGATCTGCTGCAAAGTGCTGCTGGCGACCAGGAGAAAAGTGTCCGGGTGGATCCAAGAGTGGATCGGAGTTCTGAAGAACCTGAAAGCAGAGGGGACAGAGTCTGGGTCACTAGCCAGTGACCAGGGAGGCGATGGACAGATGCCCACCGATGTCGAGTGCTTCAGATTCGATGACGGTCGTCTTGACTCTTCAGCCACGAGGTCCAGGAGGCGTTGTCGGCGACCAGGAGCAGGATTCGGGCTGTTGCTCGATGTCTGTCGAGTGCAGAGGTGTCGGCGACCAGATTGGACCCAACAAGCCTTGGCAACGGCAAGTCTCGAGTAAGATGTAGATCGTCGATGATGCAGACCAGCAAGGTCTGGGGAACTCACCCAGCAAGGGTAAGTGAGGGCAGGCCTGGAGCAACCAGACTGCCAAGTAAAGAAAAGATTGGCCTTCGGTAAGGGCTACTAGCCAACGGGCTAGCGACCGCGAAGGAGCCTCGTGACGCCGCACGTGGAGCTGGCTTACAGGACACTCGTGGAGTGGGGGCCAGTGATCTTCGGTGCAGGTGGTGCTGGAGGCTAGGGCTACTCGGAGCCCAAAGCACGACTTCTTGGGAGACCCAGAAGATGGTGCACTTGCAAGTGTGCTCGGTGTCCAGGGGTCACGGTCTCAAGTCACCCACGATAGCCACGGGCCTCAGCTTTGCTGGGGACTCAGGGTAGCCTCGGGAAGTCTGAGAATCCACCTCTGGTGATGCGATGACTTCGGCGTCCGACGGGAGCTTCAGTAATGCGAACCGGACAGATGCTTCTTTGGTGCCTGCCAAGCAGGGGAGTCACTCCTTGACCCCAAGGGAGATTCTTCAGTCCTCTAATCGTGAGTAGAGCGTCGAAGGTCCAGGATTCTGTTTCAGAGTTTCGTCCAGGTATATCTAATCTTGCTGTGGCAAGGGTTCCCCATTTTAACTAGTAAAACAGGGAGGGACTAACTCTATGACCCCACCTATGGGAGGGTCAAGGGAGGGGGTGGCTACACCCACTTCCCTTTGTCCAGTTTCGCGCCAGAGCTGGGGCAGGTAGCCCCTGAGCTGGTTTGAACTGGCATATGCACAGAGGAGCCTTTTGCTCCCCCAGTGCAGGACTTCAAAGCACTCTAAGAGTGCACCCACCCAGCCCCAATACACATTATCCTGTCTGGGGAGGTGGTCACACCTCCCTGCAACAGGAAACCTATTGTCCAGGCCTCCCCTGCCGGAGTTTCGTCCAGCAGCAGGAGGCCAGACTTGTGTCTGTGGCAGCAGCATCCATTTTGTGATGCCAGGGCTCTGGAAAGAAGTTACCGGACTCGTCAGAGTTAACATGCCTTTCCCTCTAGAAGGGTGGAATGCTACCCCCGCCGCCAGGATTGGCGGGGGGTAGTATTCCAAGATGTTTGACACCAAACACGACATGTTTAGGTGCAGCCATTCCATAGTTAGCATTTTACCGCAAGGATATAATGCGTTTAAGAGTATATGGTCAGGCTGCACTACAAACAGCATCAGAGATGGTCTCCGAACGCTGCAGAGGGGCCCTGCTCATGCAGGGGCACCCTCTCACATAGGAACCATGCACTCTGCCTTTAGGATTGATAAGGCCTGCCTTAGGAGTGACTTATAGGTTTATATGTGTGTATGCATTTAGTGATATAGGTAACCTATACCACAGCAAGGGGTGCATGCACCACCTTACCCAGGCTGCAGTAGCAGACCTGTGGTGTCAGTTTGGATGGCCTACCAGGGGTGGCATAATACATGCTGCAGCCCCTGGCAGGCCTCTGAGGTACCTATGCCCTTGGTACATAGTATACCATATACTAGGGACTTACAAGGGCACTCCAGATCCCAATCAGAGATGTGCCTAAGGCACATGGAATCCATTTTACAGAGAAAGCAGATAGACTGGGGCCCTGAATAGCAGGATCCCAGTCCAACTAAGTCATAAACCAGCAAAACACCATAAAAAAAGTGGTGGCAACCATATAGTCAGATTCCACCTTCCTACATAACCCCCCCCCAACGAAAGGAGATAAGGCTAACCTTGGCCAGTTGAGCCTATATTGACTAAGTGGCCATATAAGGAAGCACCTGCACTAGCATGGTTGCCCCCTATGTTATGGTCCACTAAGCAATCCCTCACCCTAAGGGTATGAGAGGGTCTCCACCATGGGGAATCACTACCTCTGGTGTGCTTAGGTAAAGTACAAGGCTAGTGAGGTGTCTGAGTAGGGAAGTGAGGCCCTAGGAATGTTGGCCTCAGTTTCCTCAGATCACTGGTCACCATGTATGCCTGTCTTTCCATGACTGAGTTGCACTTTGCTCTAAGGGTCAACCTTTGGCTGCCTACAGCTGGGGGTTGGGTCCCTTTGGATGGAACACTGGAGGGACATGGCAGGTTTGGAACCTTCTGGTCCCAGGTTTGCCCTTGCCTACCAGAGTCCTTCTGGGGGAGGTCCCTACATAAAGGTATGGGGGATCCCTCAGTGTGTAGAGGAATTTTCACCTGGCTAGGGCTACTAGACTGGCTGCCCCTAATCTGCTGATGGGGGTTTTCCTCTGGACAGGGGGCCCGGGGGGGTCCACTGACCTCCCTGACTTCTGCAGCCCTGGGCTGACTGAGGCAGGGTAGAGAGGGGCAGGTTACCTGCTCCAGACTGGGTACCACCGTGGAAGGGTCCTCTGCCATCAGGGGTGTGGCCAGGCCAGGCCTGACTACCTCTGTGGCAGTTCCTTCACTAGGGGTAGGGTCAGTTCCCTGAGGAGGCTGACCCTTACCTACTGTCTGGGGGAAGAAGACTTTTCTTCAACCCTTTTGCTCTCTTTTGGGGGAGAGTGGGCCATTCTTTCAGGCTCCATCTCTCCAAAGTCTTGGGCTGGGGCTGTGGCCATCACAGCCCCACTAACCTTGCAGGGACGCCCAACATCCTAAGATGGGTTTGGTGTTCAACTTCAGCCCAGGCTGAAATTTCCAAATCATTGCCCATCAGGCAATCTACAGGTAGGGTTGGGGACACTGCCACTCTTTTGGGCCTGTGACCCCCTCCCAGCTGAGATTGACTATGGCCATGGGGTGATCTGTTCTGACACCATCAATGTTGGTCACCTGGTATTTAAACTCAGGTAAAAGCTGGTGAGGGGGGACTAGTTTCCCTGCCACCATGGTGACACTAGCCCCTGTGTCCCTAAATGCCACAGCTTTCTGACCATTAATCATTGGCTCCAGTCTGTACCTGCCCAATGCTATGGGACCCATGGTAAAGGTGGCAAATCCTATACCACCATCAGAGTCAGAGGAGTCTGTTGAGGGGTCCCTGTCTAAACTAGGGCCCACCTCTGTTCCTCTTGCAAAAGCACCCAACTTTTTGGGTGCACTACTCCCAACTGGAGGATTACTACTGGTAGTACCAGGAGGGGTGGTAGTAGTTGTGGGAGGAACATTTTCTTTATTGCCAATCCTGGGGCAACTGGGATCAGTTTTCCAGTGCCCAGGCTTTTTACAGACATGGCAATATGGTTTCTTTTCAGGAGAGGAAGGAGTTTGGGACCCACCCCCAGAAGAGGAATTTTGGGGCCCTGTAGGGGACTTATCCTTAGATTTATCCCCACCTTTCTCTTGGGACTTAGTAGAATCTTTCTTCTGGTCACCACCCTGATTTCTAGTTTTTACTCTGGTTCTGACCCATTTGTCTGCCTTCTTTCCCAATTCTTGGGGAGAGGTCAGATCAGAGTCCACCAGATACTGGTGCAAAAGCTGGTTTTGACAATTATTAAGGATCTGCTCCCTCATAATCAAATTGTACAATCCTAAAAAGTCCCGCACTTTGTTGCCATGTATCCAACCTTCCAGAGCCTTGGTAGCACAATCTACAAAATCAACCCAGTCTTGAGTCTGAGCTTTTTGGGTGTCTCTGAACTTCAACCTATACTGTTCAGTGGTTAGGCCAAACCCATCTATCAGAGCACTCTTCAAGACTGTGTAATTGTCAGCATCCTCTTCTCTTACAGTGAGGAGCTTGTCTCTACCTTTGTCTGCAAAGGAGAGCCACAAGATTGCTGCCCACTGCCTCTGGGGGACCTTCTGAACTTTACAGGCCCTCTCCAGTGCAGTTATCCATTTGTGGATGTCATCCCCACTCTGGTAGGGAGGGACAATCTTGTTTAGGTTTCTATGGTCATAAGACCTGTCCCTATCTCTAGGGATATTGCTGCCACCATGGGACTCTAGTCCCAACTTTCTTCTCTCTCTAAGGAGATCTAGGGATTCTCTATCTAAAGCTAATTGCTTTTTCTGAGTTCCAGCTGAGTTTCCTCATACTGGACTAGCCTCTTTCTTCTCTCATGAGAGGATTCTCTCCTATGAGATGAGACAGAGCTCCCTATAGAGGTGCCAGAGTGGTTAGACTCCTGAGAAGGAGACCTAGACCTTCTGGGCACACTCTTAATCCTTCCTGGGGGACAAAGAGAGCATCATTCTGATCCTCCTCTTCCTCTTCCTCAGGAGGGGTTGGATTATCCAGGTCAGGGCCATTGTCGCCCTCCTGGCCAGTTTCAGAGGGGGGGCTGGGGGTATTGGTACCCCTGGCCTCCTCCTCTTCTTCTGCCCCACCCTCAGTTCCTACCCCTTCAGTCCCTACAGGCTTACTAAGGTCATAAGCCACCAACAACTCCTTGAGGTGTTGGGTGGTGGGGCTTTGGCCTGTCCTTATTTTTCTCAAGTTGCATAAAGCTCTCAATTCCAAGAATGGGAGTGTATCATACTTGGAGGGTGGAAGCTCAATGGCTTCCTGCAAGGATTCTTTGGATCCTCCCCTTAAAGACATTACTAGTGTGGTGTGGTGTATGCACTACCTACTCTAGTGTGGCCTACTAAACTCTCTTGAGTTGTAGAAAGGGTTGTGCTATCCCTTAACACACAACTCTAAGTTCAGTAGAACTTACTGATATTCTAAGCTTAAATTATATGTACCTTAGGTACCTTTAGTGGTTTTCAGTTGATCAATTCAATTGAGATTATCTGGTAAAACAATAGCAAGCTGGAATCCCACACGCTGCACACCAATGTGAGAAGTTGGCCTGGCATATGCTGTCCACTAATTATAGTGGGCACCTTGCACCAGTCCAAATCGACTCTTATGGTAGGTAGGTTAAAGACAACCTTATTGAAAGCTATCCTAGTGGTAGCTGTGGAGAGCAGCCTTCAGGCTAAGTCTTGAAGGAATGTAAAGCAGCTTGTTTTACCAGTCTATAATCTCTTGAGTGACCAAATGAAAGAGCACCACACCAGGTATATATTCAAAATATATGTATTTATTACTAAACACACCCCTCTAGTCTCTTTATGAGGCTAGAGTTCGAAGTACATAGGTTATAAGATCTTAAATCACAGTAATAGCACAAATACACGTTTGAGCCCTAGGGGCGTACCAAACCATATACCAATAAAATGGTATGCGAACCACGACTGAACTAGACACTAGGCCTAGAGCCTCTAGAAGTGCTTGGACCACAAGGAACCACCCAAGGTAGTGACACAGGGGACCCACGGGAGACGCGTGCAGTGTAAATACACAACCGCGATACGCCGTTAACTTCTATGGAGAAAGTCGGGATCGGGAAAATAGAGGAAAGGGACACTTTAAAGAGGACTAGGACAAAACCCTTTGAGATCTAGGACTTTGAAGAGTCTCTACCCACGGGAGCACCGGAGTACTCGTGTTACCTCACCCAGGGAAGCCGGGTGCATAGGTGCCTTTAGGGGTCGGGTTTCGTCGTCGGTTCTTATGGCGATCTGCTGCAAAGTGCTGCTGGCGACCAGGAGAAAAGTGTCCGGGTGGATCCAAGAGTGGATCGGAGTTCTGAAGAACCTGAAAGCAGAGGGGACAGAGTCTGGGTCACTAGCCAGTGACCAGGGAGGCGATGGACAGATGCCCACCGATGTCGAGTGCTTCAGATTCGATGACGGTCGTCTTGACTCTTCAGCCACGAGGTCCAGGAGGCGTTGTCGGCGACCAGGAGCAGGATTCGGGCTGTTGCTCGATGTCTGTCGAGTGCAGAGGTGTCGGCGACCAGATTGGACCCAACAAGCCTTGGCAACGGCAAGTCTCGAGTAAGATGTAGATCGTCGATGATGCAGACCAGCAAGGTCTGGGGAACTCACCCAGCAAGGGTAAGTGAGGGCAGGCCTGGAGCAACCAGACTGCCAAGTAAAGAAAAGATTGGCCTTCGGTAAGGGCTACTAGCCAACGGGCTAGCGACCGCGAAGGAGCCTCGTGACGCCGCACGTGGAGCTGGCTTACAGGACACTCGTGGAGTGGGGGCCAGTGATCTTCGGTGCAGGTGGTGCTGGAGGCTAGGGCTACTCGGAGCCCAAAGCACGACTTCTTGGGAGACCCAGAAGATGGTGCACTTGCAAGTGTGCTCGGTGTCCAGGGGTCACGGTCTCAAGTCACCCACGATAGCCACGGGCCTCAGCTTTGCTGGGGACTCAGGGTAGCCTCGGGGAAGTCTGAGAATCCACCTCTGGTGATGCGATGACTTCGGCGTCCGACGGGAGCTTCAGTAATGCGAACCGGACAGATGCTTCTTTGGTGCCTGCCAAGCAGGGGAGTCACTCCTTGACCCCAAGGGAGATTCTTCAGTCCTCTAATCGTGAGTAGAGCGTCGAAGGTCCAGGATTCTGTTTCAGAGTTTCGTCCAGGTATATCTAATCTTGCTGTGGCAAGGGTTCCCCATTTTAACTAGTAAAACAGGGAGGGACTAACTCTATGACCCCACCTATGGGAGGGTCAAGGGAGGGGTGGCTACACCCACTTCCCTTTGTCCAGTTTCGCGCCAGAGCTGGGGCAGGTAGCCCCTGAGCTGGTTTGAACTGGCATATGCACAGAGGAGCCTTTTGCTCCCCCAGTGCAGGACTTCAAAGCACTCTAAGAGTGCACCCACCCAGCCCCAATACACATTATCCTGTCTGGGGAGGTGGTCACACCTCCCTGCAACAGGAAACCTATTGTCCAGGCCTCCCCTGCCGGAGTTTCGTCCAGCAGCAGGAGGCCAGACTTGTGTCTGTGGCAGCAGCATCCATTTTGTGATGCCAGGGCTCTGGAAAGAAGTTACCGGACTCGTCAGAGTTAACATGCCTTTCCCTCTAGAAGGGTGGAATGCTACCCCCGCCGCCAGGATTGGCGGGGGGTAGTATTCCAAGATGTTTGACACCAAACACGACATGTTTAGGTGCAGCCATTCCATAGTTAGCATTTTACCGCAAGGATATAATGCGTTTAAGAGTATATGGTCAGGCTGCACTACAAACAGCATCAGAGATGGTCTCCGAACGCTGCAGAGGGGCCCTGCTCATGCAGGGGCACCCTCTCACATAGGAACCATGCACTCTGCCTTTAGGATTGATAAGGCCTGCCTTAGGAGTGACTTATAGGTTTATATGTGTGTATGCATTTAGTGATATAGGTAACCTATACCACAGCAAGGGGTGCATGCACCACCTTACCCAGGCTGCAGTAGCAGACCTGTGGTGTCAGTTTGGATGGCCTACCAGGGGTGGCATAATACATGCTGCAGCCCCTGGCAGGCCTCTGAGGTACCTATGCCCTTGGTACATAGTATACCATATACTAGGGACTTACAAGGGCACTCCAGATCCCAATCAGAGATGTGCCTAAGGCACATGGAATCCATTTTACAGAGAAAGCAGATAGACTGGGGCCCTGAATAGCAGGATCCCAGTCCAACTAAGTCATAAACCAGCAAAACACCATAAAAAAAGTGGGGGCAACCATATAGTCAGATTCCACCTTCCTACAACACACAGCCCTATTTCATACATTGACGTGGGGCTAAGTTTGGAAGTAGCGAGATTGTTGTTTTGTAGCAATGAGGCCACAGCTAGTTCACACATTCCCAGTCATCTCACTGCCTATCTGGGTCACGGACATACATGCGCATTGTAATCAGTTCCCAGGGAGCACCGTTGTTTGAAATCTCTGCCCCTACATACATCCATACTCTCATACTTGCTTGATCATGGACATGACTCATCTGTGTGAATTTGAATGTCTTTATCACATTCGGTGGAGTGGTGAGGGTGGACCAGTACCTGTCCATGCACACGCTACTTTCCAATGTTGCCCCGGTGAGGGCCAGCCAGGGTCCTTTGGGGAGGGAAAAGTACATCGTAGGAGAGGGAATTCAGTCCGCAGTCTGATTTCTGTGTCATTGGTTGCCTGTACAAATGTGGCAGTCCATGTTGGGGGCCAAGGTGAGTGTCGCAGAGTGTTGAGGGGGACAGTGGAGGGTGTTACTCCTGGGCATGATGCGGAGGGCAGGGCCAAGCAGTAAGAGGCCATATGGCGGAGATGAATGCTACCGCTTCCTACTTAGCCCAACGGCAGATTCATCCACATCATCGTCCTCCTATGTGTGATGTGCCTCACATGTGGGTGGTGGGGTTTTGTCTGCAGCACTGTGTTGCTGTGACACATCAGGGGCCGGAGGTGGATTGTCAGCCGCACTGTGAGGCACTGACACATCAGGGGGTGGTGATGTGGAGGGAGTAGTGGCAGCAGCATTCATCTGCGCCAGGCCTTGTGGCAGCACTGCCATGCTGGGGATCTGCAGGGCATGGTAGGTCCCTGCTACATCTCGCTGGTGTGCAGCCATGGCAGCCATTCTTCCCGCCTGCATCCGCTCCATGTTCCCCATGTGCCTCCCCATGTTGGCCAACTCACGGCTGAGATCGCTGGAGCCACTCTGACTAGACAGTTGTTCTTGTCTACGAGTCATGACTCCGGCGATGTCAGCCATGCATTGTTGGAGACCATGTGGCGGACTGTGGGTGTCTGTTAGGGCCTGTAGGTGGTCCCTGATGGGACTTGGACCCCCACGTATGGCATCTAGTTTGCCTGCCATGAGGTCGAACCCCACCCGCACCTGCTCAGCCATCCCCTTCTGGCCCTGCGACACACGGTGTTGGAATGACATGTGTTGCTCGTGGGGGTCCTGGGAGACGGCCGTGGTGGTGGGTGCTTCCTGCTGTGTGGTCTGTGCAGGGGGTGGGTTCTCCTCGATGCAGCTGGGCTGCTCTGCTCCTGGGGGTGTGGTGCTGTGAGTGTCCATGAGCTGTTGGAGTGCGTCGGGGTCGATGGTGTGTAGGTCCTCTTCTTCATCGGTGATGGGGGTTACGGTCTGCTCGGCAGGAGGTGATGATTCTCCCTCTGCAATGTGAAGGGGAGATGCAGTTTGATATTGTGTTCACATGTGTGTTGACGCATTGGCCAACTTTACAAACAGACTGCATGTCAATGTACATTGTGACTGTTTGTGTGGAGATGCCTATTTCATGCTGGACAGTTGGCATTTCGCCACCATCACGGATGTAGGGTTGTATTTGTCCATTATCATCTCACAGTTTCCTGCTATGCCAAATGCGAATGGCCATTTTCTACACACAAGCGGCAGCAGTTGTGTCCTCTGTTCTGTTGTGCAGGTGTTGCAGTTTGGTCCACTTTATTGTGGTGTTTTGGTGCTCTGAGTGTTGTGTGTGCGCTGCATTGTGGGTGATTTGCCCCTTCAGCTCTGATTTGGCTGGCCCTTATCCCTTTCAGGCGGTGTGCCTTTCACTTCTGTGCTTATACAGTGCTGAGCTGTTGCAGACTTGGGTGAATTGAGCTCTTGGTCGGAATTGTGACTCTTGGGCATGGTTTGTCCGCAGGTGTGCTGTACTTACTTGTGCAAGTGTGCCATTGTGCCTATCTCCCCCCGTCCCCCCAGTCCCTGGTGGTTACTCACCCTGTTGCTGTTGTGTCAGGTCATGTTGAGCAGTGTCCGGTCCTCTGAGTCCTGCCACCGTCTCCACACTGATGTCTGTGGACACCATTTCCTCCATCTCATCCAGCTCCTCCTGTGGTGCAGGACTCCCACCCCCAGTCTGCATTGCTGCTTTGCTGTTGTCTGCGAGTTTCTGCTTGCTTTTGCGCTTGACATCCTTCCAGCGCCTCTTGACCTCTTCCATTGTCCTCCTCAGCACTCCGATTTCATTCACCTTGTCCACGATGGACTGCCATATTCCATTTTTTGTTGCCAATGACACAGTGGAGGTGACGAACAGTTGTTGATGGTGTTCTCTCACCTCCGTAATCAGGATCCTGTTTTCCTGCGGACTGAACCGCGTCTTCCTCTTCTTCTTCTCCTTGCCCTTCCCTGACCCTGAGGTCCCAGGCTGGTCCTCCGTGGGGCTTGTGGGGTTCGGGTTGTCCTCTGTGCTTGCTCCGGCTACCTCCATGGTGCTTTGCAGTTGTTTGTGTATTATTTGTATTTGATTTTTGACTCTTTTATGGTGATTTTTCATCCCTTACTTGTGTGACTTGCGGGCCTGGCGCTGCTTTTCGCTGGATTTTTATCGCAGTTGGGCCCATCGCAGCTTTTTTCACATTCGGGTTTCCTTTTTTATCGCCATTGCGGTAGTTGTATCGCGGAGATTTGTGGCGTTCTCAGGAAACTATTGCATGTTACCGCCGTGTTGGGAATACGACGTTGACACGGAGTTATTTTCCCGCGATAGACGGCGATACGAGAAATTGCGTTAGCCTATTTTGGCGATATTTATCGCACGTTCTTGTGAATATCCCCCATCAAGTTAGTTGGGTGTGAGTCAGTAGCTTCCTGTAGAATAATTGGAGCTAAATGCCAGCTGATATGACATCCTGGATATAAATATTTTGGCGCGTTTTGGAGCTCCCAATCGGTGCTGCTTCGATGTATTAACCAAGAACGGATATAGTTAAGTCTATCCGCTCTTGGACCGCCCACATCCAAGCCTTCGCTAGCCACCAGGATGGATATGGGAAGTGACAAAAAATGGCAACATCAGAGTTGAACATTAATGTATTTACAGATTGTCTAGAATCTGAAATCACATTATAAGTAGGGGTGCGTAAATGTGCATTGTTTGCAATATTTCAAAGGTTCTATGGGAGTTTGCAGCTTTCGAAGGTTACAGTCTTTAAGGCTTTGCTACATTTGCGAAATCTACATACGTTTAACATTAAACATAACGAAAAAGTAATTTTTACCTCACGAGTCGATTGTTGGATAAAAGCAAAGTTATACCAGAAAACTTTGCAAACGTAGGGCCTGATTTAGATTTCGGCAGACGGGTTACTCTGTCACAACGGTGACGTATATCCTGTCCGCCTAAATATAAATGCCATAATATCCTATAGGATTCATGTTTCAGTGGATGAGAAATCCATTACCAATGTGATGGAGTAATCCATCTGCCAAGATCTAAATCAGGCCCTTAGATGGAGGAAGAAAATAAGACCTTTAATTGTGCTATTCCCCTTCTTGTTCAATTACATTTAATGTGACAACATTGTGTAACCAGGACCCTGATTTTAGAGTTTAGGGATAGGTTACTACGTCACAAGATGGTATCCCGTCCGTTTTGTTACAAATGCATTAAATCCTCATGGACTTGTAATAAAGCAGATGGGATATCCATCCCGTTGGGAAATAGTGACTGGTCCATCAAGCTCTAAATCAGGCCCGAAGAAATTTGGGATCTATTTGCATAGACTCCGGGATCAGTTATAGATGGAGGGTCCTGGAGAGGAGTATTCTTCCTGCTTGGAAAATGACTAATGTCTTGAATATCTGAAATTCAGAGCTCATTGTGTACTTTTCTTTATCTCAGACTTTTGTGAAGGAGCATACAAATGATGCAGATTATCTGATTGGTCTCAGGAAAGACAGCCAAACACGCACTTGGAAATGGCTGGACGGGACACCGCTGGAAGGGTAAGGTTCAATGCTGCATGCATTTCCAGGAAATGAAAAGCAGAGACACAGATGTGAAGAGATGAATATTCTTAAAAGACACTGCTGGGCTAGAGAGTGAGGGCTGATTTATACTTGGGCTCCAAAAAAATGCTCTAATTTCTAGAGAAAGTGCTAAATTTAGAGTGGAATCCACTGCTGCAGTTCTGATGACCATCTTCATCTGCCATTATTGATGAAAGGCAGCTAGCATAGCATGAAGGACCACAGAACCCCTGACATATTAAGGGGTGAACATGAGATTAGGTCTGGGTATAATTCAAATTAGGAAGGCTGGGCTGGTGTTGTGGTTCACTGAGTTGGCACACCCATACTCGTCCATTGGCTTGATCGGCCTTGAGAAGGAAATTTTACTGGTGATGATTTTGCCTCACAAAGCTGGCACTTGCGGGTGGGGACTCCATCCTCCCCTGGGCAGAGTAGGAGGCTCTGTCTGCTGGCTGGCACCACCATCCTGTGGGGACCAGGCATCCAGCGTTTGGGATTATGGGAGCTGTACAGCCCGCAGGAGACCTAAAGTCCTCCTCGTTCTGACCCCACCCTTTAAGGGGTAGGGAAGATGGTCCTGCTCGGTGCCTGTAGCCCTGGCTTGACCTGCCTCTCACGGGGGATTACGGGAGCTGTCCAGCCAGCAGCAGCCCCAGACTCCTCCCCAGTCTGACGCCACCCTGGCCTGGGTAGGGAAGGTGACCCTTGACCTTGCCAGGTAGGTCGCTCCCCCACCACACAGCTCCGCCTGTGCTGTCCGCCTGCTGCTGCTGGTAAGCTCGCCCCTCCGCTTGTGGCCCCGGTGCCCGTGTTTTCCTCTGTTTTCCCTCGCTGCCCCCACCTCCCTTGTGTCCATTTTGCCTTCTGTGTAAGGCTGGGCGTAGTTCGCGAAGTAATGCTTCGCGAAGCTACGCAAAGTGCAGTTCGCACTACGCAAGCTTCGCGTAGCACTACGCGAACTGCGTAGCGCACTGTTCGCAATGATTGCACAGTGCCGGATGCTTGTCCGCACTGTGCAATCATTGAAAACGGCAACTTGCACAGTGCGAGCTGTCTTTTACTGCCGCTCGAGTAGATTTTTACTCGAGCGGCAGCTTCTCAACGCGGACTGGTAGTTTCTCATCGCGAGCGGTCGCGAGCATACGCGACCACTCGCAATGAGAAACCTGACCTCCCCGCGTTGAGAATCTCGCCGGGAGGTTTATTTTCCACGCTCGCGATCGGCAACTTGATGTTGCTGATCGTGAACGAGGAAAAAGTCTCGCCGGGATGTCATTTTGCTTGCTCACGGTCGCCAACTTGACGTTGAGGACCGCGAGCAAGCAAAAAATGACCGCGGCACTACGCTACGCTACGCGTGTTTGCACTGTGCTACGTGCAATTCGCGTTGTGCGAAGTAGCGCAAACTTCGCAAACTACGCGAGCGTAGCGTAGCACTTCGCCCAGGGTTACTTCTGTGCCCTCGCTGCCCCCACTGAATTGTGCCCGTGTTTTCCTCTGTTTTCCCTCGCTGCCCCCACCTCCCTTGTGTCCATTTTGCCTTCTGTGCCCTCGCTGCCCCCACTGTATTGTGCTCGTGTTTTTCCTCTGTTTTCCCTTGCTGCCCCCACCTCCCTTGTGTCCATTTTGCCTTCTGTGCCCTCGCTGCCCCCACTGTATTGTGCCCGTGTTTTCCTCTGTTTTCCCTCGCTGCCCCCACCTCCCTTGTGTCCATTTTGCCTTCTGTGCCCTCGCTGCCCCCACTGTATTGTGCCCGTGTTTTCCTCTGTTTTCCCTCGCTGCCCCCACCTCCCTTGTGTCCATTTTGCCTTCTGTGCCCTCGCTGCCCCCACTGTATTGTGCCCGTGTTTTCCTCTGTTTTCCCTCGCTGCCCCCACCTCCCTTGTGTCCATTTTGCCTTCTGTGCCCTCGCTACCCCCACTGTATTGTGCCCGTGTTTTCCTCTGTTTTCCCTCGCTGCCCCCACCTCCCTTGTGTCCACTTTGCCTTCTGTGCCCCTCGCTGCCTCTCTCCATTCCCGCCGCTGCGTCCCTGCGGCCCCGCCCCCTGACTGCCCATTTGCTGCCCCTGCCTCCCAGCTGCTCCTCCCTCCCACCTCCCCATATATGGCGGCCGCTGCGCGGTGAGGAGAGCGACCCTTGACCTTGCCAGGTAGGTCGCTCCCCCACCACACAGCTCCGCCTGTGCTGTCCGCCCGCTGCTGCTGCTGGTAAGCTCGCCCCTCCGCTTGTGGCCTCGGTGCCCGTGTTTTCCTCTGTTTTCCCTCGCTGCCCCCACCTCCCTTGTGTCCATTTTGCCTTCTGTGCCCTCGCTGCCCCCACTGTATTGTGCCCGTGTTTTCCTCTGTTTTCCCTCGCTGCCCCCATCTCCCTTGTGTCCATTTTGCCTTCTGTGCCCTCGCTGCCCCCACTGTATTGTGCCCGTGTTTTTCCTCTGTTTTCCCTCGCTGCCCCCACCTCCCTTGTGTCCATTTTGCCTTCTGTGCCCTCGCTGCCCCCACTGTATTGTGCCCGTGTTTTCCTCTGTTTTCCCTCGCTGCCCCCACCTCCCTTGTGTCCATTTTGCCTTCTGTGCCCTCGCTGCCCCCACTGTATTGTGCTCGTGTTTTTCCTCTGTTTTCCCTCGCTGCCCCCACCTCCCTTGTGTCCATTTTGCCTTCTGTGCCCTCGCTGCCCCCACTGTATTGTGCCCGTGTTTTCCTCTGTTTTCCCTCGCTGCCCCCACCTCCCTTGTGTCCATTTTGCCTTCTGTGCCCTCGCTGCCCCCACTGTATTGTGCCCGTGTTTTCCTCTGTTTTCCCTCGCTGCCCCCACCTCCCTTGTGTCCATTTTGCCTTCTGTGCCCTCGCTGCCCCCACTGTATTGTGCCCGTGTTTTCCTCTGTTTTCCCTCGCTGCCCCCACCTCCCTTGTGTCCATTTTGCCTTCTGTGCCCTCGCTGCCCCCACTGTATTGTGCCCGTGTTTTCCTCTGTTTTCCCTCGCTGCCCCCACCTCCCTTGTGTCCACTTTGCCTTCTGTGCCCCTCGCTGCCTCTCTCCATTCCCGCCGCTGCGTCCCTGCGGCCCCGCCCCCTGACTGCCCATTTGCTGCCCCTGCCTCCCAGCTGCTCCTCCCTCCCACCTCCCCATATATGGCGGCCGCTGCGCGTGAGGAGAGCGACCCTTGACCTTGCCAGGTAGGTCGCTCCCCACCACACAGCTCCGCCTGTGCTGTCCGCCCGCTGCTGCTGCTGGTAAGCTCGCCCCTCCGCTTGTGGCCTCGGTGCCCGTGTTTTCCTCTGTTTTCCCTCGCTGCCCCCACCTCCCTTGTGTCCATTTTGCCTTCTGTGCCCTCGCTGCCCCCACTGTATTGTGCCCGTGTTTTCCTCTGTTTTCCCTCGCTGCCCCCATCTCCCTTGTGTCCATTTTGCCTTCTGTGCCCTCGCTGCCCCCACTGTATTGTGCCCGTGTTTTTCCTCTGTTTTCCCTCGCTGCCCCCACCTCCCTTGTGTCCATTTTGCCTTCTGTGCCCTCGCTGCCCCCACTGTATTGTGCCCGTGTTTTCCTCTGTTTTCCCTCGCTGCCCCCACCTCCCTTGTGTCCACTTTGCCTTCTGTGCCCCTCGCTGCCTCTCTCCATTCCCGCCGCTGCGTCCCCTGCGGCCCCGCCCCCCTGACTGCCCATTCGCTGCCCCTGCCTCCCAGCTGCTCCTCCCTCCCACCTCCCCATATATGGCGGCCGCTGCGCGGCCGCGCAGCTAGGGCGCCGAAGGCACGCCTAAGGCAAGCCCGTCTGCGCCCGTCCGCGACTGGACCGCGCCCAGCGCCAGAACCCCTGGGCCGCGCGCCACCCGCTCCAGCCTCGAGGACCGACGCCGATACGATGCCACCACACTCCACGCTCTCAACCCCGGACGGACGCACAACTGCTTCAAGGCCGCCCCGAAACGCACCCATGGTCCCTTCACCTGCCGGAACTGCAGCTACACCAGCCTCAGAGCCACCGAGGCGCCCGTCAAGAAGGACCTCAACCACCTCCGGTGTATCCTACTGAACACCCGCTCCGCACGCAAACACGCCGTCGAGCTCTGGGACCTGCTCGACACATCATCACCAGACGTCGCCTTCCTGACTGAGACCTGGATGAACGACTCCTCCGCCCCCGACATCGCCATAGCCATCCCAGACGGCTATAAGATCACCCGCAGAGACCGCATCAACGCAGTAGGAGGAGGAATCGCCATCGTCCACAAGAACACCATCAGGGTCTCGACCAGCACCGACTACACTCTCAGCACCGCCGAACACATGCACTTCCAGATCCACACGGACCCCAACACCACCCTTAGAGGCACCCTTGTCTACAGACCCCCTGGGCCCCGACCCCAGTTCAGCGACTCCATCGCCGACTTCATCAGCACGCACGCCCTGACCTCTACCGACTACATCCTCCTCGGAGACCTGAACTTTCACCTGGAGAACAACGACGACAGCAACTCCACCACCCTGATCGACAGCCTCGCCAACCTCGGTCTGAGCCAGCTCGTCACAACACCGACCCATTCCGCCGGCCACACGCTTGACCCCATCTTCTCCTCAAGCTCCCACGTCTCCTTCAGCCACACCACGGAACTCCTCTGGACCGACCACCGCTGCATCCATTTCACCTTCCAGAAACCCACCACACACCACCGCACCCTACAGATCCCACGCCGCTGCTGGAGCAAAGTCACCGAAGACCAACTTCGGGCAACCCTCGCTCTCAGCCCTCCCTCCGACCCATCCAACACCGACGACGCTGCCTGAAACCTCAGACGATGGATGGACGACTGTGCCAACACCCTCGCCCCGCTGAAAAAGCTCACCTACAGTGACACCACCAAAGAGCCAGCTGGTTCACCTCGGAACTCCTAGCTTCCAAGCGTACCTGCCGGAAACTAGAGAAGAAATGGCACAGTGATAAGACACCGGACAGCCACACAGCCCACAAAGACGCCATCCGTAACCACCACCACCTCATCAGGTCCGCCAAGAGAATCTCCTTCAAAGACCGCCTCGACAACAACGCACACAACAGCAAGGAGCTTTTCAACATAGTGAAGGAACTCTCCAACCCCAGCTCCAACACCAACGACATCCCGCCGTCGCAACCCCTGTGCGACTCCCTTGCCACCTTCTTTCACCGCAAGATCGCCGACATCCACGACAGCTTCAACACCCAGACAGCCCCAACTAAGATCGATGCACCAGACCCGCCGCACACCATCGACCACGACCCCCTGCCAGCCTGGGCCAGCGTGAACATCGAGGACACCATCAAGACCATGAGCACAATACACTCCGGCTCCCCGTCAGACCCTTTCCCGCACCACATCTTCAACAAAGCCAGCAGCTCCATCGCACCCCACCTGTGCAACGTCATCAATCTCTCCTTCGAGACCGCGACCTTCCCAGAGAGCTGGAAACACGCAGAGATCAACGCCCTACTCAAAAACCCAAGGCGGACCCGAGAGACCTCAAGAACTTCCGGCCCATCTCCCTGCTTCCGTTCCCAGCCAAGGTCATCGAGAAGATCGTCAACAAACAGCTAACCCGATACCTCGAAGAAAACAGCATCCTGGACCCATCCCAATCGGGGATCCGCAGCAACCACAGCACTGAGACTGCCCTCATCGCCGCCACCGACGACATCAGGATCCTGCTGGACAATGGTGAGACCGCAGCCCTCATCCTGCTGGACCTCTCCGCCGACTTTGACACTGTCTGCCACCGCACTCTACGCACACGCCTCCACGACGCAGGGATCCGAGACAAGGCCCTGGAATGGATGGATGAAGATCAGCCGACTAAAACTGAACACGGAGGTCCTCATCCTCGGCTCCAACCCCTCAGCCTGGGACGACTCCTGGTGGCCAACGACGCTGGGAGCAGCCCCGACACCCACCGACCACGCACGCAACCTGGGAGTCATCCTCGACTCAACGCTCTCCATGGACAAGCAAGTCAACGCAGTCTCATCCTCCTGCTTCAACACCCTACGCATGCTTCGCAAGATCTACAGGTGGATCCCGACAGACACAAGAAGAACAGTCACCCAGGCCCTCGTCAGTAGCAGACTTGACTATGGGAACGCCCTCTACGCGGGAGCCCCGGCCAAGCTCATCAAGCGGCTGCAACGCATACAAAACGCCTCCGCACGCCTGATCCTCGATGTACCACGCCACAGCCACATCACCCCCACCTGAGGAACCTGCACTGGCTCCCCGTCGACAGGAGAATCTCCTTCAAACTCCTCATCCACGCACACAAGGCACTCCACAAGACCGGCCCAGCCTACCTCAACAGACGACTCCTCTTCTACGTCCCCAACCGCCAACTCCGCTCCGCCGACCTCTCCCTCGCCACCGTCCCTCGCATTCGAAGAACTACCACCGGCGGCAGATCCTTCTCCCACCTCGCCGCCAAGACCTGGAACACCCTTCCACTAAGCCTACGACAAACCCAAGACCTGTTGACCTTCAGGAGGCTACTCAAGACCTGGTTGTTCGACCAGTAGCAGCACCCCCCCCCCTTTTTTCTTTTTTCCCTAGCGCCTTGAGACCCTCACGGGTAAGTAGTGCGCTTTACAAATTCTGTGATTGATTGATTGATTGGTGCCTGGAGCTCTTGCTTCCCAGGCAAAAGCCAAAGCTTTGCCCGTCTGTCATGGTGGGGTTATGGTAGCTGTCCAACCCGCAGGTGTCCCAGACTCCTCCCCAGTCCGACGCCACCCTGCCTCTCGTAGGGAAAGAGGACCTGCCCGGTGCCTGGAACCCTGGCTTTGCCCGCTTCTCACAGGGGGATTAGTAGAGCTGTCTAGCCGGTATGAGCCCCAGACTCCTCCATGATACAACGCTAACCTGACCCCGGTAGGAAAGATGGCTCTGCCTGGGCCTGGAGCCCTGCCTTTGCCCTCTTCTCATGTGGGGATTACAGGAGCTGTCCAGCCCTCAGGAGCCCCAGTATCCTCCCTGGTCCAATGCCACCCTGGCAGGGAAGGTGGCCGTGCCCGGTGCGTGGAGCCCTGATTTTGCCCACTTTTCACAGGAGATGATATTGATAAATGGTTCTCAGAATATTAGGTAGCTCTTAGTGTACACAAGGTCCAAGAGGAGTACTGAGGTTGAGGAGTTGCAGAGGTGTATGCCCATGGTGCGGAGGGGCACACTCCTTACACTTGAGGTAGAGGACCAAACCAAAAATGTCCCTATGAAGGCCATTCTTCTGACCAGATTTTGGCTGCCTCCTAAGAAATACTGACAGAATTCAGGGACAGCCATAAACTCCCAAACTAGTCTGGGGTGGACTTTGTTAGATTACTCCAGAAAGGCACTGAAGGGCTGGGTGAGAGCAGGAAAGTGGATGATTTTGTTGGGCTGTACACCCTGATTCTGAGGGAGCACGTGCTCAATACATGTTTCACAGAGCTGGTCCAACACATGGTAGTTAGCAAGCTGACTGACCCCAGGAAGCTTGCTAAGGAGGCGGACCTCTGGGCCAGCATCAGAGTGTCCAAGAAAGAGTTCTCTCAAGGCCCACAAAATAGTTCTCAAGGGAAAGGGTCCCAATCCCAATCTGACCACCAAAAAAAGACTTATTTGATAAGAACAATGCCAAGTTTGTCCCCAAGTGCTATGCGTGTTATGAGCATGGGCGCACCAAGGGTGATCCCAATTGTCCCAAGCAGGTACAGCCTCCCAGTGGAGGGCAACCCCCAGGGTTGACTAGCATAGTGCTTGTTGAGGAGATGGCCCCAGTTAGTGTTGGAGGAAATCAGTGAGGTTGCCCTATTGACCCTGGGTGATGGTGCTCAAAGCCCACATGTCTTCCAATACTTCCAAGTACAGGCACTGGGTCACAATCAGTGGGCAGAGGCTCTGAGGGACACAGGAGCCAGTATGACTTCTGTAAGGTGTCATCTGGCGTCCTCAGAGCAAGTGATTCCCAATACATTCCACCAGATTGTAGTAGCAGACAACCGGGGGAGCCATACCTTGTGGCTCTAATTCCCTTTGAATAGGTGGGGGGGGGGGGGTCTCAGGTCTTCTGAAAGTTGCTGTGAGATCTGCCATGCCTGTGGACTGTCCGTTAGGCAATGATCTAAAGCACACTGCCTGGAAAGAAGTGGAGTTTGGCTCACACCTGGAAATGTTGGGGTTGCCTGAGTGGGTCTGTGTGGCCACCAGGTCCATGGCTGGCCATAAGGGGAGTCAAGGAGGTCTGGAGCCTATAAACATGGCTCAGACAGCTGTCAAGAGAGGGAAGGGCAAGGGGCATGGGAAACCAGCCCTTGAATGTCCCATGGTAAAAGTGGATGAGGCACTGGTTGAGGCCGCCCCTGAGCCTACTGGGAAGGACATTGCATCCCTGGGAGACCTGCCAGAGCTTGCTGTTTGGCAAGCAGAAGGGGGACCCACCAGGGAGGAGTTCTGTAAGGCAACAGAGGGAGTGCCCAACCATGGAGGGCATGAGGCAGCAAGCTGAATCCCAGGCAGCTGGTGATGCCTCTGTAGATCACCTCATATACTGGCAGAATGACCTGCTGTATAGTGAGCCTAAGGTGCCTGTGCATGGGGCAATACGTGTGCTGGTTGTCCCCCAATGCTACAAGGCCTTCCTACTGGGACTGGCTCATGAAATTCCCCTGGCAGGACATCTGGGGCAGGACAAGACCTTTGCCAAGCTTATCGCCCACTTCCCATGGCGTTGGTTGAGGATCTCCTCAGATGTATTCTGTAGGACTTGCCTAACCTGTCAGGCCAGGGGGAACACAGGGAAAAAAATAAAAGCTCCCCTGAATCCCTTAGCTGTCAATGGCACCCCCTTTGAATGGGTGTGCATCAACATTGTAGGACCCTGTAACCTCAAGACAGCCTTAGGCAACAGGTTTATCCCGATCTTGGTGGACCATGCCAATAGATAGCCAGAGGCCCCTGAGGTAGACCCTAAGGTAGCTCATCGGACAGGGTGCTGTGAAATTAAAAGGTTGCACATGTTCTTTTAGGTTTTATATGTCCTACTAGTGAAAAACTCCTGCATTCATTTTTAGGTCGAGCCTAGAGCCAGCGCGCAGGCGCTGCTCTGCGAGACTTGTTGTGGTGAAGTAGCGAATAGAAGCCCTGCCCATTCTCGGCCCTTATTTGCCATTGGCTTGGGTCATTGTCCGTCCTAAATGCTGGCTTCTGATTCATCAATTGGCTTGTTAGTCCCGCCTTAGTACCGCCTCCTCTTCATTCGTCACCTCCCATGGCGACTGGCCCCTTTATGTCGAGTGTTACATGGTACGTGTGATTTAGACTGCCAGCACTATTTTCTTTAATGAGGTTATACTACTGGAGGCACGACATGCTTTGGTGCCTTCTTTACTCCCTCATATTGTCGTGCCTTCTTCCCCCCCTGCCCTCCCGTTGTCCGTGCCTTTGGCACCCCCGCCCGCCCTCCCATTGTCCATGCCTTCACCTCCTGCCCGCCCTCCCGTTGTCCGTGCCTTCTCCCCCGCCCGCCCTCCCTTGACAACACAAGGAAACTCTTGTAGAGATCGAAAACATTGAGAGAAATACATTCTCCAATAAAATTCCATTACGGGTACTTTTAAGTGTAAGGAAAATACTTTCGTACTTTTGCTAAAAAATGGGAATTCTACAAAGTAAATCGGAGCGCTGGAATTTACACCTTCGTAGAAACAGTTTTCTGAAGCTCTAGATTCCATGCAGCTGCATTGTATCCATGCACTTAACTCCACCTGCAACAGCTGACCACCAATGTACTAGTGGCCTCAATGCCACAAGAGTTTCAAGCCCGTTTCTAAAGCACTTCGGGGCGGACATCCGGTGGCCCCGGAAGAGACGTCACCCAGGAAGTAAGGTCACCTGCCTGTGCCGACATTGTTAGGAAAACGCAAGAATAGGGACTGGAAATCAAACAAGCATATGAAAAAGGAGAATGAAAGCTGTTTTTTGCCCTTCTCAAATGCATTATTCAGCAACTAACAGCTCAAAGAACTCGCACTCAGCCCGTTTCCGAATTGCTTTGAGGTAAAAGCGTGGTCAGCGAAATAGTGGGATTCGATTGTACTCCAAGATGGCGGGCACCCGGCAACAATTGAGGGGGTATTGGTTATTTTTCGCTCAGGCATTGCATCGCTTCTAAAATATTTAATTCTGCAGTAGTCTACTTCCAGTTTGCATTGTGGCCTGACTCTGAGCATGCTCCACTCAACCTCACTCAACTCTACCCGCGCTCCACTCTACGCCAATCTATCCCACTCCACTCTACCCATTCCACTGTACCACAATCTACCCCATGCCAATCTGTCCCACCCCACTCCACACAAAGTTTTAGCCATGCTGAGCAGCAGCCACACTGGTGTACAACGTGGCTAAAGCACATTGCCAAAGCCAATAGTTCTCGCATACGCGAGACCTATTGGCGTTGCCAATGCTTGAAAACTATTGTGAGGCCTACCCCTCCCATGGGGATGCCTTATTTCATGTAATAAGCTGTCATTTCAAATTTGGAGCATGTAGCTATGTCATGTTTGGTATCTATGACATTATAATGATAAACCCTCTTTAATGCTAAAGTCGGATTTTTCATTATCTTAGAAAGTTGGCATTTTCCTGCCCTTAGCCCTTTCTGCATATAACCTGTCTTGGGTCACATGACTGAGTGTAGCTGACAGTTAGACTTTGTGAATTCCTCTCAGACTGTCACATAATAGAGGGATTAGGTGCGCCTCAATGGGCCATCTGCTGGCAGGATGGAGGGGGCAGAGCTGAGCACAGCCCCCTTACAACTGAATAGCCTGTGCTCTGCTTTCACACAAAGGGCCTTACGACCCCACATTGTCACTGCAGCCAGCTTGGAGCCAGGGCAGGGGAGTCATGAAATTCCATGCACTTCAAAGAACCTTTACAGAAGCTTCTCCTACCTTCCAGAAGAATGGCACCAAGGTATAAAATAGGACCTTTATATCCACTCTTCAGTGCACTTCTGGACCTGTGGATACTCTGCCTGGAAAAAGGGCTGCTGTGCTGCTGGAAGGACTGCCACTGTGCTGGACTGCTGCTCTGATGGGCTGCTGTCCTGCTGGATTACGGCAATGATTGTCCTGCTGCTCTGCTACATTCTGCCTGGGACAAGGACTAGAACTTCAACTATACTAGGACATCCAGAGTGACTCATAAGGGCTAGTTTGCTGGCCTCCTGTTCAGTCACAGGGACACAAAGACTTTCTCCATCTTGAACCCTTACCTGAACACAGCCTGAGTGAGTCCTGACTCTCCAAGTGGTGACCCTCCAGTCCTGGACCATTAAAAGTGATGTGAAAGGTGCCCACATAGCTAAAATCCAAAAGGGGGACTTTGAAATGTTTTGGATAAAAACTGCTCTGAGACCAGGAGGAGACCAGGACCAACCTGTTGCCTATCCCCCCCCAAGGTGTATCGCTGGTCAGATTGACTTCGCAGCATCTCCTGCTACGTTCTTCTCCACAGCAACAAATCTGTTTCAGCGGTCCTTCACCAAAGGGGAATCCGACCTCGTGGAACTGTCTACAGCTACAGTCCTCTGCCTCATCCCACCAGAGATTTTTGACTTCCATTTTAGAGACTAAGGGGCATATTATCTAAAAAGTGCTCTAAACATCGCAAAGCGTGTTTAGCAAGCACTTTTTTATCGCTGGCTATCGTCGGAATAATTTGCCATCCTAACGCTGTATTAGCGACATTTAGCGCTATGGCGATAATTATTCCAGCCATAGCGGTGTTTTCCATGAAACATCGCTGGTTTTCCAGCGATGTTTCATGGAAAACGGCGATAACCTTGCTGATACGACCCTGTGGTCGTATCAGCATGATCCACCCCCCCATGTTAGATATGGCTAACACCTGCTAATTGCAGGTGTTAAATAAATGGCGACTTTTCACGTCGCTAACTGGGGCCATGGCCACCTTGCTAATAGGCGATAGGCCTGTTAGCGGGTGTTTCCCAGGTTTGTTCGTCGGGTACGCCCACTTTGCATGTCATTAGCGATAAATATCGCTGACATGCAAAGCGGTAAAAACACGGGCGCTAATGCCCGAAAACTGTCTCTAACTGCTGTTAGAGACAGTTTGCTGATAGGGCGATAAGAATATCGCCGCTTTAGCGGCAAAAAGTGCCGCTAAAGCGGCGATAGTGCCCTTGCTAATATGCCCCCATGTCCTTGTTTGAATATTTGCTACTATCACCAAGATCTGCACCTGTGGTTGCTCAACCCTGGCCCTTGCCCGCGGTTCCATGCGCACCGCAGCAGCCCTCCTACTCGTCCCAACTTAGCACCCATGGCATTCAGTGCTGTCCGGGTAATGGACCTGATACTCCAGAGCAATCCATTTTCAGATCTATTTGATACAGATGATTAGTTTGCTACACACTCCTTGCACAGTTCAACTTCCATGGCCACCATCCTGCTGTCTATATCAACCAATCAATCAATCAATCAGGGAATTGTAAGCGCGCTACTCACCCGTGAGAGTCTCAAGGCGCTGATGGGGGGGGGGGTCCGCAGGTCTGTTAGCCGAAGAGCCAGGTCTTGAGGGTCTTTTTCTGGGGTCTGATGAGCATCGGCATCGGGCCCCTTAGCCTGGCATTCGGTTTATCCCGCAGCCCCAGCTTTGCTTACTAGAAGTGGCCATCTAGGCACTCACATTCGATGCCTTGCTCTAAGCCAGCAACTTGGGATTCTTATCCATTTAAAGTTTGAGAACAGGATGAGATTGTTTTAGATCCAGGACCTTTAATCAATCATTTTATCAAATTAATCTGGAGTTTCCGACCACCAGCTATCCGGAGGGAAACTTCGGAGGGAACCAGCTGCAAGATGGTTCGATTAGTCTTTCACCCTTACACCCAGGTCAGATGACTGATTTGCACGTCAAGACCACTACATACCTCCACCAGAGTTTCCTCTGGCTTTGCCCTGCCCAGGCATAGTTCACAATCTTTCAGGTCCTATCACACATGCTCATGCTACACCTCCCTAACAGTGCGGGTGAGATGGGCCATTGGAGCACCCACCATAAGGGCGCAGCAGGATCCCATTTAAGCCGGAACGCACAGGCCCTCACCTTCATTACGCCACAGGGTTTGGATCAGCCCTCTGACTCGCGCAGTTTACATTCCTTTGTCCATGTTTCAAGATGGGTGAGGTGAGTAACCAACATCACCTCAGCCCCTGGCACCCGGCGTGGGCCTCCTCACTTGGTGGCACAATGCAGTCAGGGCATACTGTCCTAAGTCAACAACCATGCCTGGAGCAGGAGATCCCACTCCCCTTCCATGTCTTGGTACACCCCAAGGGGGCTGGGTGCCTGAGGAGGGCACAGAGGAAGCCAATCTCCTTCAGTCCTATGGACTCAGGGGACTATAGCACTCTCTACCAGAGCACAGAGCCATCTACAACCAGAATCCTTCCCAGCTGACCCAGAGCCGGTCGCAACGCACCACTGCTGAGGAAATGCCCCCTGTGGGAGCCAGGTGCACCCAGGCGATGGTTCCCCAGAGGGGATTTGTTCTCCTTTGGCCATTAACCTTCCCACCATGTTGAATCCTTCAGGGGGACTGCTCGGACACCACCCGTTTACCTCTTGACAGTGTCACGTCCTCTTGAACTCTCTTCAAAATTCTTTTCAACTTTCCCTTACTGTACTTGTTGGCTATCAGTCTCACATCCGTATTTAGCCTTAGATGGAGTTTACCATCTACTTTGGGCTGCATTCCCAAGCAACCCAACTCCTAGAAGACCTGACCCCAGCGCACCATGGGCCCCTACTGGCCTAACACCATCCACGGGGTAAGTCTCTAATCAAAAGGTCTTGGGGCCCCTGAGTAACACCAGGCTGTCGGCGTTCTGTATGCCACATTTCCCACACCCGCAGCCGAGTGGGCATTCAGCGCTGGGCTCTTCACTCGCCATTACTGAGGGAACACTGGTTATTTTCTTATCCTCTACTTAGTAATTAGCTTAAATTCAGTAGGTCGCCACGTCTGATCTGAGTTCATCGTTGGGTGCCAAATCATGGGGAGCTGGACCAAATCCATGGGCACCAGAAAATGAGGGGACCCTCTTTTGCACAGCGGGGGGGTCACAGCAGCACCTTTTTCCAGATTAGAGCCCAAAGCCCACGGGGGCCAGCATGGAAACCAACAGCGGGCAGGCAGGGGATTTTCCAAGCCCCAGTTACAGAAGTGGGTGCCCAAGGTGTGCATGTGGCAGCGCACAGCCAGGCACCCCAGGTTTTTCAGGCCCGGGGCAGACCGGGCTCCCACCCCATCAAGGCAGGCAAGACTAGGCACACCGGCAGTGTACCTCTGCAGTGGGACTGGGGGAAGTGGCCCTGTATGGGCCATCGTGTCTGATCTTGGGAGGACGAAGGGAGCAAAGCCCCCTGGGACAGACCCAACAGCGCCCTGTGAGACCCCCAGCGCTATTGACATCAAGCAACCTTCAGACAGCTGTAGTCCGGATAGGAATCCAGGATTTTCACAGCTAGCTGCGTTCTTCATCTTTGTGCGAGCCAAGTGATCCACTGCCAAAAGTCTCAGGCAACTTTTGCAATGTTTGCCCAACTGCAGGTGCAGAAGAGGCAGGAGGAAGGAAGCACCAATCATCCATCGCCCACACAATGAGGCTGCCCATCACCCCATCACATTTCCCCTCTAGAGGTCAGCCTCCATGATTTTAAAAAGTATTGTCAGGCACTCATCCCAGGAGCCCTATACCCCCCCAACAGACAGACGGCCAAGTGAGAAGCTCCCATGGCAGCAGAGGCAGGAAGCTCCACCACCAGGCCTCCTGCACAGGGCCACATGAGTCTTTAAACCCCAGCCTGGCCACATGGGACCAGTCCACCAGGTACCTGGCAATGAGGGAGGGATGCCCCTCCTGCACATCAGCCATCCTACCAGGGCCAGTGGGAACCAGGGCTCGATCTCCGCACATTGAGAATCCCTAGCTTAAGCAGGCAACTCAGAGCCATACCAGTGGGCTTGGGGTCCCCCTTGTCCAGTTAGGAGACAGCAAGGGGAGAAGAGCCAGGTACCCCCACACAGTCAAAGGAACTCACCTGCTTCCAGTACACGCATGGAAGTTGGAGCGGCCCAGGGCAGCATCTCCTCCCACCCCTCGGAACTGACTTCCAGGCAGCACGGCATCACCACTTTAAGAAGCCAGTGTTCCCTCATGGCCCGGCTCCTTCTTATCCAGGCTGCACTGCCATCCAAGTCAGGCTATTCCTCATTCGCTTGAAAACAGGATGGACCAGGATTAGGCTTGAGAAGGCCTAGGTGGCAGGTCCTTTGGGAGGGCCTCAGCCCTGGGAGGCACTGCAATTCAGTTACCCCCAAGTGAGTGCTGGGTGAGCATGAGTTTCCTGTTGGGAGGGCGCTCTATCATATCGTGCCACTCCCAGAGGGTCCAGAGCATCACCCTTCCCTGTCTCTCAGTTGTCAGTTTGGTCCTTCCAGGTGTAGGATCCCACCCTATACCCGGTCCTCACCAGAGTGCCCAACAACTCCGGACCACTTCACCAGCCAGGACAAACAGGGGGATGGTTGGGCCCTGTGCTATGGGTTCCATCTGAGAGATGCACGAGGGTTCAGGCTGTCAATGACAGTCACTCTGGCCGATCCACCATTAATGATCCTTCCGCAGGTTTACCTACGCAAATCTTGTTACAACTTTTACTTCCTCTAAATATTCAAGTTTGATAGTCTTTTCGATGCTTCACCAGAGCAATTGCCAACCCCGGCAGGCCAATTCAAGGACCTCACTAAACCATCCAAACGGTAGTAGTGACGAGCGCTGTGTACAAATGGCAGGGACTAAAAGCAAGGTTATGACCTGCACTTACTGGGAATTCCTCGTTCATGGGAAATTATTGCAATCCCCAATCCTATCATGAATGGGGTTCAGCAGGTTACCTGCACCTGGTGGACAAGGGTAGACACATGCTGATCTGTCCAGTATAGCACACGTGCAGCCCGGGACATCTAAGGGCATCACAATAGTGTTATTGCTCACTCCCATGTGCCTGAACACCACTTGTCCCTCTAAGAAGTTGAACAGCAACCACTGGGGGGCATGCAATTAGTTAGCATGGAGGAGTCTTATTCGTTATAAGAACTGACCAGCCAAATCGCTCCACCAACTAAGAACAGCCATGCACCACAGCCTACAGAATCGAGAAAGACATACCAATCTGTCAACCCTTTCCGTGTCTGGGCTGGGTGAGATTTCCCGTATTGAGTCAAATTAAGCCGCAGGCTCCATGCCTGGTGGTGCCCTTCCAACAGTTCCTTTACGTGTCAGCTTTGCAACAGTACATTTTCTCCAGGACCCAAAGACTTTGATTTCCTGGAAGCTGATCAGCAGGTCATGGGAATAACACAGCTGGATCTCTAGTCAGCATTGTTTATGGTCGGAACCATACACATGCATGGTTTAATCTTTCAATCTACTGGCAGCATCAACCAGGTGCAAAAAGAACATGTGATGGACAGAATGTTGAACAATGTCAAACATTCACCCCAGTACAGAGATCTGGGCCTAAATCCATCGTTTTTTGATCCCCATGCCATTCCAGTTTAAACCCAGCCATATGCAAATGAGTCGTGACCCTGTTTCCCATGGGAACAGCCCAGCCCGAACTGCCAGGCCAGGTTCTCGCTGGACTGGAAAAAAGCATCCTAGGACCGGTTTCGGGGTTTCACCCCTCATCAGCCAGGCTAGCTTGACTCCAGTGGCATGGAGAGCCCGGGACCCACGACAGGACATACCCATCCCACTCGGGGTTACAAATGCAAAAAGAACATGTGATGGACAGATTGTGGAACAATGTCAAACATTCACCCCTGTACAGAGATCTGGGCCTAAATATATTGTTTTTTTGCTCCCCGTGCCATTCCAGTTTAAACCCAGCCATATGCAAATCAGTCTTGACTCTGTTCCACATGGCAACAGTCCAGACTAAACCACCAGGCCAGGTCCTCCCTGGACTGGAAACAAGCATCCTAGGACCGTTTTTGGGGTTTCACACCTCATCAGCCAGGCTAGCTTGACTCCAGTGGCATGGAGAGCACGGGACCCACGTTTGGGAATATCCGTCCCACTCGGGGTGACAAATACAAAATGTAATTTCTTATTTTTTTATTTAATGTAAACAGCATTGATTGAGCGCATAGCTACCCGAAGGCATCCTAGCGCTAGCAGCAAGACAGAGAGGAGCTAAGTGGTTTAAAGAGAGGCATTTTGGAACAGCCATGTTGTGAGGAGCTTTCGAAAAGGGTGGTGACGAGACTCTGATCGAAGATGTACAGGAAGAGTATTCCAGAGTCTGGCTACATTGTACATGAAGGACTTTGCTCCACATCTCACCCTTTTGACTTTGGGGATTACGGACAAATTTAAATTAGCCGAACGTAGACATTTCATGGGGTGATAGAAGGTGATGAGAGAATCATTGATTGATGGGCCCTTGAACTTTATTCTATCTGAGATTGGAAGCCAATGTAAGGTCTTTAAGGCTGGCTTAGCCGACTGAGTTTTAGGCGCACCAAGCAGTAGCCGAGCTGCTCAGTTCTGAACGACTTGGAGTTTCCTTATCGTTGAGTTAGGAGCTCCCAAATAAAGGGAGTTCCCATAGTACAAACGACAGAGGACCAAGGCCTGGATCATGATTCTTCTTGCTCTCATGGGAAGGAGGGGTAGGACTTTCCGCAGGAGTCTGAGCATACCATAGCAGGCCCCAGGCAGCATCACTGCTTGGTGGACAAATTTAAAGGATTTGTCCAGCCAAACACCTAGGCTTTTGATTTTAGTATTGGGAGTTGGAGCAGGGCCAAGGCAAGTTGGGCAAGCTAATTTAGGATCCATACTCAGAGAGTTGCCCAGGAGCATTAGCTCTGTTTTTCTTCCGTTAAGTTTAAGACAGGAGTGGTCCATCCATGATGCCACTTTCTCTGAGCAAGCTTCCAGGTCGGATGGAGTGCTCTGGTGGTGGTTGAGAGCAACCACCAACTGTGTATCATCAGCATATGTGACGGTTTTGATCCCGTATGGCAAAATAATATCTGCGAGCGGTTTCATGTATACATTGCATAATGTGGGGCTCAGTGATGAGCCCTGAGGCACTCCGTAGCTGAGCGATAGGCCCTTAGATACAGAATCTCCTGCAAATACCTGGAATGATCTACCATCAGCTAGGACCTGAGCCAGGTAATAGCGCCACCAGAAACTCCAACCATGCTAAGTCTGTTTAAAAGAATATCAAAATTGAACGTGTCGAATGCAGAGCTTAGATCGAGGAGGATGATGGCTACTGCTCCTCCCCAATCAAGAATTCTCTTGGATTCTTCAACCATGGCCAAGAACATTTGATGGACATAATGTTGAACAATATCAAACATTCACTCCAGTACAGAGATCTGGGCCTAAATCCATTATTATTTTGCTCCCCATGCCATTCCAATTTAGACCCAGCCTTTTGCAAATCAGTCTTGACCATGTCCCCCATGGGAACAGTCCAGACCAAACTGCCAGGCCAGTTTCTCCCTGGACTGGAAAACAAGCATTCTAGGACCGGTTTCGGGGTTTCCCCCCCTCATCAGCCAGTCTAGCTTGACTCCAGTGGTATGGAGAGCACGAGACCCACGTCTGGGCATGTCTGTCCCGATGGGGGTGACAAATGCAATAAAAACATGTGATGGACAGAATGTTGAACAATGACAAACATTTACCCCAGTAAAGCAAAAGAACAATGGATTTAACCAAAACTGTTCACTGGGGGGTGAATGTTTGATTTGCTCTGCATTCCGTCCGTCATTTGTGTGTCTTTTGCTTTCTTGCCCTAAGTGCGCCGGATATGCCCAGACGTGGGTCCGGGCTCACTGTGCCACTAAATTGAAGCTATCCTGGCTGATGAGGGGTAATACCCTGAAACCAGTCCCAGGATGCTTGTTTCTGGTCCAGGGAGGACCTGGCTTGGCAGTTGGGGCTGGACTGTTCCCATGAGGCACAGGGTCAAGACTGATTTGCGTATGGCTGGGTCTAAACTGGGCTGGCATGGTGAGCAAAAGAACAATGTATTTCACCTAGTTCTGTTGACTGGGGGTGCATGTTTAATTTGCTCTGCATTCCGTCCATCATTTGTGTGTCTTTTGCTTTCTCACCCTAAATGCGCTGGAGATGCCCACACGTGGGTCCTGGGCTCACTGTGCCACTAGATTCAAGCTAGCCTGGCTGATGAGGGGTAATACCACGAAACCCATCCCAGAATGCTTGTTTCTGGTCCAGGGAGGACCTGGCTTGGCAGTTCGTGCTGGACTGTTCTCATGAGGAACAGGGTCAAGACTGATTTGCATATGGCCACGTCTAAACTGGGGTGGCATGGTGAGCAAAAGAACAATGGATTTAACCCAAATCTGTTGACTGGTGGTGAATGTTTGATTTGCTCTGCATTCCGTCCATCATTTGTGTGTTTTTTGCTTTCTTGCCCTACGATCAACCAGGTAGCCACTCCTGCTGGACAGGTGGAGGAGACATGTGCTAATCCCGGATCAACTTTCACACCCCTCTGGAGCCTACTTTGGGAGCCCTTGCTTGCCTGCAAGGGTTTTGGGGGACAGGGCAGTCACACAGGCACTGGCAGGTCCAGCCTGTTCTGTGACAGCAAAAGGGAAAGGCGGGCTAAGGTGCAGCCTGAGCAAGACACAGGGGTGCTGTGTCTCAGTCAGGGTAGCAAGGGCCACCCCTCTGAATGGCCGTTCTAAGCTGTTGCGGAAATGCACTGGGTGGAAAAGGGCAACAGTCAAGAACACTGGGCCCAGACCACCATGCAGCATCTTGGACTAGCACCACCCAACCCTATCCACTCTTTTCAGACCACTTTATAAGCTGCCAAGGCCACAAGGTGGTCCCAAGTGCACTGTCCCTACTAACCTGGAGCAAGGCTACCCACTGTCTTGCAAGCTGTGCACATGAAGTGACAGAGGGGGCTGCTGGAAAAAACTCAACCAATCTCTATAGCCCTGGCTGGGTTCGAAGAGTCAAATGAGCGCTCAATGGAACTTCCGGGGCAACCCGGCCATCTTGATGCACCATTGGAACTCATAGCAAACGTTCAGATGTCCGGGATTTCGTGTGACCAGATGCCCGATTTCTGAAAAAGGATTTTACTCATCCTTGCTGGGGACATGTACTCTCAGGGCTGGATTCTTGGTGCCCGAGCTGGGAATCAGCGAAAGGGTTTTTGAGGGGGCCTCACGGAGCTCTAACCCAGGGTCTGCTGACAGCCTCTGAACCCAGACAATCAAGGGAGACCTCCCCAGGCCTTCGGGATACTGTATCGGGCACTTTTCAACATAGATGGGCTGAAAAACGGAGCCCAGGGCCAAGAGCTTCCAACCCAGGGCCAGTCCGAGCTCTGACCCAGGGCCCAGTCAGCGCTTCTTATCCCGGGCAAGCAGGGGAGGCCTCCCAGGGCCTGGGGGACCCCTTCCAGGGCCCTTTATGACACGGCGGGCCTGTAGCTTCAATTCTAGGGCCCGCCGGGGCTCTTACCCAGGAACTGGTCAAAGCTTCTTGACCCAGACAATAAGGGAAGGCAACCTTGAGCCTGCAGGGTGCCATCCCAGGCACTTTGTGACATGGTGGTCTAGAAAAGGGAGCCCAGGGCTAGAGGCTTCCATTCCAGGGCCCACTGGGACTGTGATCCGGGGCCTAATCAGAGCTTTCGGAACTCAGACATGCAGGGGAGGACTCCCCAGGTCTGTGGGACCCCATCTTGGGCACTTTGCAACACAGCAGACTGCAGAAGGGAGCTTGGAGCTTGGGGCTTCCACCTCAGGGCCTGTCGGGGCTCTGACCTGGGGCCCAGTCAGAGCTTCTAAACCCTAACCAGCAAGGGAAGCCTCACTGGGCCTGCAAGATCCCGTCCCAGGCACTTTGCGATATGGCGAGTTGGAGAAGGGAGCCCAGTGAGGGGGGCTTCCAACCCAGGGCCCGCCAGAGCTCTGACTTGTTGCTGGGTCAGCACTTCTTATCTGGAGCAAGCAAGGGAGGCCCCCCTGGGCCTGCAGGACCATGTCCAGGTCACTTTGTGACATGGTGGCCCGGAGAAGGAAGCTGAGGCCTTAAGCTTCCTCCCTATGGCCCGCCGGGGCTTTGATACAAGGGCCCGGTCAGAGCTTCTGACCCCAGAGAAGTAGAGGTGGCCTCCCCGGGCCTGCAGGACCCTGTCCCGGGCACTTTGTGAGACAGCAGGCTGGAGAAGGGAGCCCAAAGAAGGAAGCTTCCAACCCAGGGCCCGCCGGAGCTCTGACCCGGGGCCCGGTCAGACCATTTTAACCCAGACAAGCAAGGGAGGGGGACCCAGGCCTGCTGGTCCCTGCCAGTGGCACTCTGAGACACCACAGACAAGGAAACGGAGCCAAACAAAAAATTTAAATAAAATAAATGCCACAGTCACTGTCGCATCGCGCTCTTCCTTCTGGGCACAGGCTCCCAGCCTGCACTGCGGCCAATCCTGACACTGCTTGAAAGGATTTGCCTGAGCGCTGGCAACTTGCTCACCCAGGCAGACTGGGAACCTGTGCCTGCTCTCTCCAGCCTCAGCAACGCAGCTGGGGCTGGAGAGAGTTTCACTGCACATGAGGGTTTGGCCGCCCTGAGACGGACGGCCAAAAACCTCATGTGCAGTGAAGGGAGTGCACTACCACTACCCCACCAGCAGTGTCATCCGCTGGACCCGCCCCCTAGACTAGACAGAGTCCTGGGGGCGGGTCCTGGGGATTCAAATAAATCGATAATAAAACAGGTTTAAAACCCGTTTTATTATCATTTTATTTGTGGGTGGTGGCAGGGGGGGTGGCCCTTCTCAGCTGTAATGGAGGGACCGCCGCTGCATTGTTTAACACTCCTTTATTTTCAGAGGAAGGGAAATGGCATACAGAGTGAAGCCTCTGACAACAACCTGTGAGAGCTGATGTGCCTACGAGTGGGAGCTAAAGTTGTTTGGCTTTAAGAAGAATTTAGAGAGAAAAAGAGAGGGAAGAGAGAGACCTAGAGTAGGAATAACTTAGGGGCTGATTACGATGGTGGTGAACCCACCACCGACAGGCTGTCGGTGGCGGGTTCACCGCCATCGTGAGGCCATTTCGTGGGACCGTGGCGGTCGGATTTTCCTTGAGCCCACCGGTGCTGTGGAGGCCTTACCATCCCTGAAATGGTGGCGGTGCCTACCAGGCATCGCCTTTGGGATTACGATGGATGATCCACACCAGCGTTTCCATGGTGGTTCACCCGTCATGGAAAGGCTGGGAGGATGGACATTGGGGGCCCGTAGCAGGCCCCCCTTCATCAAGGGCCCTTTCTCATTTCCCTGCACCATGTGGCAGGCACCGCATGGTGCCTGCCACATAGTGCAGGGAAATGTATTACGTGCCTTTTTAACATTGTGGCGGGTGCTGCAGCCAGCAGCACCCGCCACAATGTTAACTATGGCAGGTGCGACCGCCGTGGTGGCGGTCGCATCGTAATTCCCCCTGTGGGACCGCCGCTTTGTAGGTGAGCGGTCCCAGTTCTCGAGTCGATGGCGGATGGACTGAAGTCCGCCCGCCATCATAATCACCCCCATAGTCATTTTGGAAAAATATATGTCTGAGCACTGTGGCATGGTTTTTGTATAAGGCATCTTGGTGACACAGGAATTGGGTCATAGAAGATCAAAGGAGCAAACGTTATAGGGATAATGTACAGGATTGCTATCTTTGTTTACAGAAGAAATTTAGGAGATATTTTACTCATCACAAAGGGTTTCCTTTTTAAAAAGCTGCTTTACACTATTATAAAGGAAAGATGCAGAAAAGGACCGTGGAAAGAGATGACAAAGAATTGATGCTCAGCTCATATGACTGGTAAAGGACTGTGGAGAGGAGACTCCACCTTTGTCCTGAATCTCTGGTTGTGAAAGGATGCTCCAAGGGGCGAGGAAACTAACCTCTATCCAACCCCAATGAATCAGGGGGAGCCATAGTCTACCCAGGTGTGCCAGCCTGCTGTTTGGAGCTTCTCTTCTAGACTGGGAGAGTGTGGAAGATTCTATCCTGCAATCAGAAAGAGTCTTGCCTTCCTTGAAGAAATTAGGAAACCAATTGTTTCCGGGCATTTGTCTGTAGGCACGACTGAGTAGAGAGAAACTTCTTTCCCTCCTAAACAAATGGTCTGAAGTCCAAGAAGACTTCTCTGAAAGTATGTGTACTTTGGAATGCCAATAAAATCGTTACAGAATGTTTTCTGAAAGCTGAGATATTGACATGTTTCCACTTCTGGAGAACCGGTGCAAAGTGCCAAGTCTACTCAATGCAATCTTGGCAGCTATGATTCAATAGTTTGCTATACTATGATTTTTTATGCACAACATTTGAGGCTTCAGAGGGACCACAAAAATAAGCATAGAACCTCATAGACTAAAGCCCTTACGCAACATTGCCCTTTTCCTTGGTAATGATTTATGACCTCAATATAAGTCTGAGTGGCAAAGTACATCACAATGGACTTAACAAAAATGCAACTTTCATTACTCTATATACTTATGCTGTCCCACTCACAGCTCATGGCTTCTTTGCTGTGAAGGTTTAAGATTCAACAGGATCGAGAAAATTCAATAGATAATATTGTGCCTGCCTTGACTCTGTGACTTGCCCCATTATTGATTTGTTGACTTCCAGAAACGTGACAGCATCTTAGTGTAAACCCATTGACCAATATATGTACAAGAATGCTTGCCTAGCCTTGGGCAATCGGTGAGGACTGTATAAGAGCTGGCCACCATCACCCTGTCACCTTAAGCTACATTTGATTGCCTAAAGTTTTCCTTCAGCATTTTTCTGATTTCTATGGAGGTGATTTTAACCACTACATTGTCTTAATTTCAATTAATTGATTTAGACCGGTTACCTAGTTCATTTCTTTGTTGTAATGTTGCTTTGGGATTGCTGTCACTGTACCACAAGTGATTTTCTCTGAGGGAAGCCTTGCTCCTTGTATAAAGCTATCCATGTTAAGTTTAGAATTTCTCATTGTCTGAAATGAAAATTGGCATACACCTAATTGGCACAGTTAATTTACTTATAGGTCCCTTTTATATGGTACTACATGTACCCAGGGCCTGTAAATAAAATGCTAAAAGTGGGCTGCAGCACTCATTGTGCCATCCAGTATAGTAGCCCTGTAAGGCATGCTTTCAAGCCTTCCACTGAAGCATGGGTGTCCACTTTTATACTTCCATTTTGAACTGGCAAAATAACCTTTTGCCTGGCCTATAACCTTCCTTTTTATGTTTATAAGTCACCCATAAGGTAGACCTTAAAAGCTCATATGGCACGATGTATGGTTTTTAAAAGTAGAACATATATATTTAGGGGCACATTCACTAAACTTTCATTCAATGCAGGACAGCAAGCAAAGTTGCTGGGCTACATCGTGTGAAAGGGACAGAGCAGAAATACCCTACATTTACAGACATATGGAGCATTTATGCTCTCTCCTTGGGCTGGCGCACTTTGTGCTGTCTAGCGCCAATGCAGGCACCCTTGTGCTACAGTGAAAGGGTCCTGCTTTACAGGCAGATTTGTTTTGGTGCAAGAAGGGAGCCTTTCCTGCACAAAAACAATCCTTAGAGACATTTTCTTCTTTCTGTGTGTACAGCAGAATGCAGCACACATGAAAAGAGGAAATTACAAGGAGAAATAAATATATTTCTTCTTGTTACCCCACTGGGGAAGGCTTAGCATTTTCACGCATTTGGTTAAACCAAAGAGAGGGAAACAAGGGCAGTTATTTACTTAGGTCCAGCATACATGCCCAAAATGATAGCTCTACAATTAAAGTATGCAGTTCCTAATATTAAGGGCAGGTAGTTGTGATCAATCAAGGGCTCCACACGATGGTGTAGAGCGAAACTTAGGAGGAGAATCTCCTCCTGTAGGAAAAAGACCCTCACACACCCAGCCAGCTAGGTGTCTTGCTTCATCATCGGGTCTGCTCCTTATCGGGTTGGCGCTGCAATACCCGATCGGCGCCCGAGATGGGGCCTTCTTGGCGGAGATCTTTATTCCTTATGCCGTAGGGTGTAGTGCGTGTGAGGGCCCTAAAAAACAGTGTAGGTGATAATGATGTGTGAGTAAGTGTGAATTAAAATAGGAAGTGGTGGTCCACTCAAAACAATTTTAATGAAATGTGGCCATCACCCTAATTAAAAAATGAAAAGAGAAAACGCGTATCTTCACTCTAAAGTTGTGAGTTTATACGCTTATGACATAGGTCAACATGTTTCTTGCCTTTATTCCTAGTAGATGGCAATTCCTCAGGACCAAAATAGGATCTACCTACACTTTTCGGTGGTGGTCAATAACTACATTAAGTGAGGTAATAACCACTCATACAGCACCCTCAAAAGTGATACCTGTAGATCTAAAGACAACCTGCAATAAAACAGAATAATAAACATTAATTTTGTCATGTAAGAATATTCTGGTAATTCAAGGAACCTGTGCCTCAATCAATATCCAAAGTGCAGCAACCGCATGCCGAACGCGGGTGACTAATGGCATGCGAGAAGTCTGAGCTAAAAGTGGTGAGAAAAAAATATAACATATTAAAAAATGGCAGCTGAAATGAGCATCGTTTTTTAACTTACCCAAATTGGGTCGTGGACGCACGGCATCAGTACCGGCTGGTGAGGACACTAGAATGTAGTGTCCTGTAGGGTAAAAAACAGAGAACAAGTGCTAGAAGGATAAATGGCCAGATACAGCTACCTGTAGGTGTATCAAGCAGAAAGGACGAGGAAGCCACAACATAATAGTACCTGATTGTATCGTAATCATGTTTGTCAGTGTAAGTCTCTCAGGCGAACACACTGGCCCGTCCATGTCAATTGATAAGGTAAAGGGCGTTGATTAACCAGTCTGCGCCTCCCGGTGTTAGTACCGACACTGAGCAAGGTCAGCGTCAAATGCGCACCCGGTGCCCGTCGTGGTAAACAACACAGCGCTCGTCTGATATCAACAACGAGTGAGAAACATCAGCTCAAGAAGTGGGAAATTTAAGAGCCGACCTCACCAACATCACTCCGTTAGAAAGGGTAGTCAACCCGGTATGTTGGCAAGCGTACGGGTCAAAAGGACCCCACACATGAACTAAATAGCTCACTGAAGGGACATAGTGGTACCCTTCAAGCCAAAACAATAAACACACAATGAGGGACACACAGGGAGCTAGCTGTTACGTTACTTACTGTTCCGTGTGAAGCGGATCGGAAGTGCTCCTACCCCTCACTCAGCCGGTCCGGGAGTGACGACCAGATCAAAGGATCTCACAGAAGTACCAGCGGCCGGCGGAGAGTGGGGGCGGAACTTCCGGTACTTCCTGGCAGAAACGGTGTTACAACTGGAGCGCTAACCCTGTTTTAGGCGCCATGTTGGATTTCCTCCAACTAATGCGAGACACACACTCCAGGCAGCAGCAATCAGGGGCGCCATTAGCAAAGTCTCATTGCATGTTAACATGACAAGGTAAATGAGTTCAAATAACCTATAAGTTATTGACGCATTGCCATAATCTAGTATGGACGGGAAAACTGGTGATGAACCTGTGTAAATAGTGTCATGCACGACAGGGATGATGGTGGTGCTGCGAATGGTAGAAACTGGCCCAACCTTACTAGTGTATCTCGTGAAAAGTCCAAGTTAGTAACTAGATTAAACTGTGTGTAGGGGGCTCCTCCTTGTCGGAATCAACACGTATGTAATGCTAGCTGATTTAGGCAATATGTTGGGCAAACATACGGGGTCAAGTTGGGGTCTGGAAGTACTCTAGTAAATATCAATAGGAACAAATACACTGAGTAAGGGGCAAAAAAATATAATAAAATAAAAGAGCCCAAGGGGGTAATTAGGTTAATTGGCTCCAAGGGATGTCCTCATTAAGCCCTCCTTTGTCGGTTGCAAGTCGTAGGACCCAACGTTGTTCCAAACGGAACAATGATTTAGTAGGCATTCCCGGGTGGGTTTCTAATACGGCCCAATTGAAAGAGTCAGGGAGATGTTGCACCTGGTTGAAGTGACAGGTCATTTTGGTATTTGTTTTCTGGCATCTGAAATTGCTTCTATGTTCCATTATCCGGACTTTGACTGGTCTCGAGGTCATCCCTATGTAAAGGAGACCACACGGGCAGTCCAGTATATAGATACAGTTAGAAGTGTTACAATTAGTGTGTGCGGCCATTCTCCAGCTAACTCCATTAGGGAACCTCAGTTCTTTAGTAACCTTAGTTTGTGGGCACACTGAGCATGACCCGCAAGGGTAGTGACCCCTAACAGGGGGCAAGTCCCATAGCGTCCTTTGTGTATTGCTCTGTTGTTTCTTTGGTCTCGTGTGTATCAACATGTCCTTGAGGTTATTGGTTCGTTTAAACGCAAACCTGGGTTTAGGAAGCTTAAGAGTTCCTGTGTTAAGGATGTTCCAATGTTTACAAATGATATTTCTAACCCGGTTCGAGTCAGGGGTATATGTCGTTACACAGGTCATGACCCTGTCAGGTTCTCTAGTTCTGACCTCCAATAGGCTCTCACGGTTATTATGCTGTGCCCTTTTGTACGCGAGATCAATAACCTGTTTAGGGTATTCTCTTTGAAGTAGGTCTGTCTTCAGCGTGTTAGACTCATTCTTGTAGTCAGTAAGTGTACTGCAATTCCGTCTGATACGAAGGAATTGCCCAAAGGGTAAGTTCTGTCGCAGAGCCCTTGGATGATGACTACTAAAACGTAGGAGACTATTCCTGTCGGTTGGTTTGCGGTAAAGAGTGGTAGAAATCTTGTCACCCTCTAATTTAATGAACAGGTCAAGAAATGGGATCTCTGTTTCTGAAACGATGTTAGTGAATTTCAAAAAGGGGTTCAATGTGTTGATCCAAATACAGAATTCATTCTCCTCCTAAGTTTCGCTCTACACCATCGTGTGGAGCCCTTGATTGATCACAACTACCTGCCCTTAATATTAGGAACTGCATACTTTAATTGTAGACATATCATTTTCACGCATTCCCAGGTTTAGTACTTTTAGTAAATCTGGGAATGTGCTAAAATTTATGGGAGGGTGCACGGGAACACCCCTTCTTCAACCATGGAACACCTCCAAGCCTGAAATGTAAAATAACACAGCGCAAGCAGTTGCGTTGCATTACGTTTCTTGAAAGCCAAGCAAGGCCATGCACATCACGCCTTACATGGCTTTATAAATTCCAAATGAGCCTTTGTGTTGCCTTGCATCACCTTGCACGATGTAAGGATAATGCAAAGGCTTCATAAATTTGGGCCTTAATGTTTGGCATGTCCTGGCAGTAAAAACCTACAAAATCATTTTTCACTGAAGCAAGGCTGGCTGTCCCACAGTTTAGCATTAGTTTACACTATTACAATTACTAAGTGCTAATTTCAGTTAGGTAGTTTCTAGAGAAAGGATTTAAGGACTCATTTTAATGTAAATGTAAGATCTAACTTGGTGATAAATTCAGATTTTAAATTATTGTTTTGGAAATGCCACTTTTAGAAAGTTGTCATTTTTTCCTAAAACCAAAATGCTTTTCTGCCAGTGTCCAGCTGTCATCTGACCCCTGATGGCACCCCTGTGGGGAGATCTGTATTTGCTCCCAGATGGTGAATAAAGGGCTCTGGGTGTGACAAGGTGATCTCCTTACTTGACAGGATGCCCTGTGGGGCTGTGCCCAACCCCTTCCAGAGCTTCAAAGGATGCCTACCGTGTTACTGGTTGATGAAGCTCGGACTGGCTCCAAACCCTGTCAGTGGGGAAGAGCTGACCAGAACTGGTTTAAAGGGTGAACAAAACATTGACCCTCACCCACATGCTGGCACTGGGAATAAAGGTGGACCCCAGGGACCTCCCCTCAGATTACTCCTGGACCTGTGAAGAATCAGAAGCAGGACTGCCCTGTTATCTGCAGAATCTGAAGGAATACTGGACTTGCTTGCCTTAAGCACAGGACTCTAGAAGTGACTCCAAGTATCAGATGACTGACATCCTGTTTGAGCTACAGGTACACAACAAGGTTCTAGAGGTGTCTCTCTCTGTATCTAGCCAGCTGAGCAGGTTCAACTGCATCTGCCAACTTCTAATGTCCTGTATTGGAGTGAGACCAAACCCCAAGTGGTGCCCCAGACCCTGGAGCCTTGTTTGGTGTTGGAGTGTACTCCTCCTACCCAAATTACAAGAGATGGGAGTTAGAAACTTTTTGACAACTTTGATTCCGACGAACCGGATGGCGACTGCTATTGAGCTGAAGCCATCCACATTAAATCACAGGTGGGATCCAACTTGCTGGTTTGCCCCTCTGAAGGAGATCTTACTTCCAGAAAGAATTCTAAGTCCCAACACAGAGGGCTTCAGCAAGACTGACACCAAGACCTATCCAATCGACATCAAGGCATTCCTGGGCACGGATTTCAGACTTCACCCGCTCGGAGCTTTCACACCCTAGTCGACGAACACACCGAAACCCCACTCTTCAGAAGCCCTCTGTCATTGAGCCCCACTTCAATCCAGCTTTCAGCTTGCCCTGCTAACACTTTATTGACAGCCAATTTTTCGCCATAAAATTTCTTAAGTCAGAAGGTAAACCTTCCATTGGGATGAACCTGGTTCCTGTATTTGACAGGTGATCCATTTTATTCGGCCTTAACTTTTGACTTTGACCCGGTCTAGTGCAACCAGATAACTTTAACAAGCATTGGTATTGTCGTGTAGTTCCTATAGTACCCCTGCAGGACCTGCACATTTGGATAACAAACTGTGGGCTTGGTGGCAGACTGATTCTGGACACTCCCACCGAGAAATGTTAGCCTGTTTGCAAAAGCTAGCTCACAGTGCCACTAGTGTGTCCTCTTATCGGGGAGAGATTAGTTTCTGGCAACCTCAGAACATGACAACCCTGATCTCTCAAGATCGTGGAAGCAATGTACTACTTTTCGCTCAGTCATTCGTGCTTATTTAGTTTATCTCAGAGGTACACAGAATAAACAGTCTGGGCGTTTAAATAAGGATTTATTGAACAGTTGTTATTCTCGTGTAAAGTATATGAGCTAAAACAACCATAAGACAGTAGCAGAGATATATGATTAGCAGTACTATGAATATAAAAGGATAGTACAGTTCTATCATTTTGCAATAAGCATGAATAAATACATGAATATAAAATGCATTGATAAAAGCGAATGCGTACTCCTACGATGCCTATCTAGATGTACCTAAGTGTACCTAGCATGTGAGTAGGTGTGCAGCCAAGAATCCCTCTAGGATTTGGTCGAACCCCATTACCTGAAGTGAGAATGTAGGAGCCTCTCCTGGTATCGAGCTGGACACCCGGCAAGGGATGTTCAGACCACTGTCAGCTGGAGCGTCTGCATGCAGGAGCCTCAGCGTCTCTGGTCAGTGTGTCGGCCTGGAAGTCTTGGTTCCCTCTAACTACTGATAGCAAGAGGTGCTGTATTTATACAGAAAAGTATATAGAGTCCCTTTGTCCCTTGTTCTTGTGTTAGCCATTGTTGGGTATGAGGATGACGTATGGGATGAACCTTGTGCGTAGATATTAGGAAGGTGGTGTATAGCCCCTGCCTGGTTTCCAAGTAGTCTCATGAATATTTTATTCATGCAGTGTCAGTCTAAAGATGAAGTCATAGAACACTATTGTTCAGGAAAAACCCTCCTTCTGCACCCAGGCCTAGAACTAGATAAAAGGTTCAGTCCATAAAAGGCATTCAATCCTTAAAAGGCTTGTTAGTGTGAAATGTAGGGGAGGTGATGTAGGTGAAAGGGTATGATGTTACCCGGGCCTATATTAGGGTACCTATATGAAACATAACACCCACTCCTCTTCCGAACAATCAACAATGATAAAAATGCTAGTGGACTATTCTCTTTACTAGATAGTAGTCCATAGAACATTTTTCAATGAGCTTCATTAAAATCCTGTTTTAAAATCAATTTAAAAAATAGTTTAAAAAGGTAAACAATTAAAATATGTGCTTTAAAATTAGTTGTTTTGGAATTGTCACTTAAGCCACAGTCCTAATTGAGTTCATTTACACAAGTTGAATGTCTACAAGCGTCAAAAGGCCATGCTTTTCAGCGAGATAGTGTCAATTTTCAGGAAGTGTTCCAAATTTAATTAATTTTAGAGAAAAATTAAAATCCGGATTCTTTCCCAGCACACGATGAGCCAATTACAGATTAAATGTCCTGGCTGGGAGACGCAACATCATCGCTACTTTCTGCTGCAGGGGACGGTCCTTGTAACACCTCGCAGAGCACGTCAATGGAGCACAGATGATATTCAGTACTGCCAATGGCTGGTATAGGGGCAGCCGGTGCTGCCGTCGATACCTCGGTCGATACCTCGGTGCTAATGGTGGAGCTAAAGCTTAACTCAGTTGTAAAAGGCACCTGCGGATTCTCGAGAAATGCGGCCATCAAGATGGGAATGAGCTGGGGACATTGCCGAGCGTGGGCCCTCAAGGGTTCCAGCCGGGTATTCAAGTCCGCAGGCATGTCCGTTGCATGTGTCAGACAGAGGTCCAACATGCATTCTTCACCGCAAAACAAGCATCGAAGAACAGGTAAGATGAGGTCCATCCAGACTGGTCTGAACAATAGGAACCAAGAGGCACTTAGTTCCCTTTGGCAAGGTGTGCCCAGATGTTGTACCATGCGTTCACGGTATTTCCGCTCCAGGAGCGCTTTGGCCATTTCATTGGTAATTGGGCCATCCATTGCGTAGCAGGTAAATGACAATCAGGACTCCCGCTATTGATAGCAGGATCAGAGGTAGACCTCCGAAAATGCTTCCAAATACAGAGTGTATAAAGTTCAGGATAACTCCGAGTATTGTTTGATAGGTGCTAAGAAGTCCTGACCCTATGGTCTTAAATAGGTGTACAATACCACTCGTATCAGACATATTAAAGATACGACCCACCATTTCTGCTAAATGAATGGGGCAGTTTGTATGTATAAGTGCCTGTATCTCTCTCGAGGTCCTTGCCATTTGAAGTTCAAAGGTCTCTCGAGCGGAGGTTAAGGGTACGGTCTGCTGTAAAAGCATGGCTTTCAGTCTGCTTAAAGTATCAATTTGTATAAAGGAAACATTCAACGAAGTCCATCCCGGCACCGCCCTGACTGTACTTGTTGGGGGAAACAATACTTGCATACAGCAAGTAACCCTGAAGTCCACAGTGACAAGATAGGCAATGCTCAGAAGCATACCACAGCAACCTTGATCGTTCAGCATCAAGTAACTCCCGTTCGAGAGCAGCTCGAATACCGGCTTAATCACAGCAGCTGGAGTCCCTTTCATGTGGCAGGACAAGTTTGCTATCGAACCATTACATGCTCCGTGCAATATAATGTCCCGGCACATGAGAGAACCGCTCAAAGCGTTCTTGCAGTTAGTACCACTTAGAAACACTTCTCGATCCCCACTCCGGCATCGAAATCTATACGGTAAAGCCCAGTATTCCTTAATGTACCCCTTACCCATCTTTTCATATTTGCCCGCCTGCCGTTGTTCAAGGCAATATTGAAACTGAAAAGTAGTGACCGGTAGAGTTATGTGGCCATGTATCAGCCATTCAGTAGACGGCGCTTCCGCCACTATATATGGTAGTCGGTCCAGTTTTTCAATACACAACATTGTATATTTAGCTCCCCTTTGTGCCATTTCAACCTGTTTATCTGTTAGATTATATTCAGAAAACAGAGACGTACTGTTTATAAAACGCCAAGGCACAAAGCCTGTGCGCAAAGATTGCAGCGTCCAGCTTAATAACATGATAGAATGTAATTGAGATTGCCCATGTTCTAATATGGCCAAATCTTGTTCTAGGATGTCTATCGCAGAAGATACAATGTTGCCCAAAGAATATATTCTGGAGGACAAAGTTGTTAACCCATTGTCTACCACAGCAAATGATTTTTCTAAGTTAATAAGGTCTATTTCCCGTATTCTCTCTGCGGCCTCTTGTGATATTTTCCACTTTTCATTATAGGCAGCATAGATGCCAGCATATATGAAACGTTTCTGACGTTGTTTCCAGGGACCTTGTAAAAAAATCCCGAAGATCCATGTCTTGTGAGAGTAAGGTTAAGTGTTGTTTCACTTCCATTAGTGTTGAGGTCTCTAGCCAATCAAGGCACAACTTCCCAACACTGTAGGATGGCATAACCCCTGGATGTTCTCTTTGTACATAACGTGGGTCTGGCCTGTGGATACTGTATCCTTCGGTAATACCCAAGAATCGTTAATGACATTTATATGTGTCATTTCTCCCAATGTGGGTCTGATCTATTGTACTTAAAAATGTCATCTACTGTTGCCCCTTCCTGTGAAGTCGAATTTTGCCACCCTCCCATCTGTGATGGTGTTGGAAATCAAGGTGTGTTCAGGTCCTTTACCTTGGCTAAGCCAAGACAGGATGTCTGTTGCACAGTTTCATTTAGAAATAACATATGCTGTGGAATGAGGCATGCTCTAAATAGCACTTCTGTTCCCTGGACTTGCCAGTCCCTAGAACCCCAGACTGATTTTAAGCCTATTTCGTCCATACATAGGTCAAAACCCTGTTCAGACAATTGGGCCAAAAAGGAAGCAGAGTATATCTGTTTGGTGTTAGTCAGCATAATTTTCAGTGCCGATGTCGGTGAAATTTTATAATAAAATGACGTCTGGTCAGAAGTGTTAAATCCTGAAAAGTATGAAAATTTCTGTGCAAATGTTTGCGAACTACCTTTTGGTGGTGTAGGGCAATGTTCCCACTGATGGTACTCAAACACATTTCTAGGTGAAATAGATTTGTGCAGGAAATGATGACCATAATGTTGGTAACAGTACGAAGTGTCATAGTCTGAATTACTTTCTAACATTTCAGTATTCGGAAATGCAGCAGTTTTTTCTAAATCAGACAACATGTTATTAACAGTTTCAGTGTCCCAATCATCAGAAAATGTACTGGCGGTAATGATATCACTAAATGAAATTTAGAAAAAATGAATAATTTTTAAAAGTTCAGTCGGACCGAATATGTTAAAATCAACCTTCTCCCAAACTATACCATCAGGTATAGGAACCGCTGTAATGTTCACTGACGACAAGTCTCTTTGTTCTCGATGAGATGATTGATGTGGCTTTAAAATCAAATTAACTTTCTGGGCTGCAGAGCTTTGTTTGAGGTATCATCCATTAATAAGCATGCTAAAAGTTATTACTAAGCCTCACCAGAAAAGAAAAAATAGAATCCCAGTAATTACCCAAAGTTTAATCCAAGGTGATACCAAGTAAGTCTTTTTAAGAAAGTTCAAAAAGTCTTTAGCTTGTTGTGTACGTGATTTTTTGGCTGGCGTCGTTTCCGGCCTGCTTGGATCCAGGGAAAACGTATCAAAGTTCATGAAGTAGCCAGAAGCAGTTCGATCAATTGTAGGAATTGCATCGGGATTTGTTGAAATCGCATTTGCTCTCGTCAAGGCATGTTGACGTAGACGTCTGTATTTGGTCTGATTGCAACTTGATTGTTGTTTTGAGTTTCATTTTGTAGATGAACTTCAGGTTCAAGGGGAACGAGTTCCATAGAGTTGTTGCTTAGTCCTTCATTCCTCACAGGAGGCTTTTCAAACCTGATGAGTCTTTCTGTTTGAACTTCTTGTATTGTAGCGAGAGGAGGGCGTCTGCTACTGTGGAGTCCACGAGGCCTACTGTTCAGTATTGGCCACATAGTGTGGTTTGATTAAGTCTATTGAGACAAATCTTTTCTCCTTTTTCCCGGCAAGAGGCGGGAAAAGAACAGTTTGTGTTCCCTGAATCGCTAGGACAGGTACAGGCTTTCTGTAAGAATGTCCAAATTCTGTTTTGTCCGCTATTTTCTCTCTGACCAGATCCCCCATCTTTGGGATCCAGACAGGTCTTGCAGTTGTTGCCTTGACTTCCTCAGTGGCGGTCTGTTTCTGGACAACATTGCTTTGTTGTGTCCTGGATTCATTTAGATCCTGTAAAACAGCCAAACAATCATCGATATCAAATGGTTTCTCATCCGCCACTGTGCCTTCATACTCAAGATCAGCTACCCACATTCTTGTCCCAAATAGGACCTCATATGGAGTGACACCCCCAAGAGAATTTTTTGACTGGTGGTTTAGTGCTCTTTGTACCCCATAAAGGTGACTGACCCAACTACCGCCCTTGCCTAATACCCTAGCTGTTAAAGATTGCTTTAAGTCCCGGTTTTTCCTCTCCACAACCGAATTTCCCTCAGGATGGTACGGAGAGGAGTACCGCAGTGCAACGCCCATACTTTTCATGGCCTCTTTGTAAGCCCGAGAGCTAAACGCCGGACCATGGTCAGAATGTAACGTGCCAACTGCGTATGTCCCGATAAAGACTCGCAAATCTTTTATAACAGTTCGAGCGTCAGCCGAGCCCTGAGGCCAAACCCATAGGAATCTTGAGCAGGAATCCACTGCAACCATGATATACTTGTAAGCTCCATCATATTGTATGGGGCCGCAGTGGTCCAGATACACACATGCGAGAGGTTTGTCAGATATTAGTAATGGTGTCTGCGCCGGGCGTGTTCTGGTGGAGCCTTTCATCTGCTGGCAGATGTCGCATTTCAAGACATAGTCTTTAGTTTGCTTTGTTAGACCGGGCCACCAATAGCGCTGTTTCAATAATAAAATAGTTGCTGTAACGCCTGTGTGTGCAGAGCCCAAACCCTCGTGTGCTGCTAGTATTAAACCTTGCCTACGATCCATATTTGGTATTACTCTATCCACCACTCCAGGAATATGAGCAAATGGAATGTTGTTTGCATCTAACTTGTAGGAGTACTTGAGTGGAAATCTCTTTGGTACTGCTCCGCTGTTTTTGCTTGAAACAATGACAGCGACCATAATCTCACCGTCTATCCTCGTTTTTGAACGAGTGCTTGCAGCTACAGAAGCTGTGCGTACAGCCCCTTTTGCGGCTTCATCAGCCAATAAATTCCCTTCAGCGTGAACGGCATCACGTTGATGACTCAGTGTGTGTATCACGTGAGCCCTTGGTAGGTCGTTTTTCAACTCCACTACCTGTTCCCATAGCATTTTATGCTTAATTGTGCCACCTTTCGCGTCCTTAAACCCGTTTAGTTCCCAATGATGTAGATACTCATTGTATGACTGCACGCAGTAAAAGGAATCACACACAATTAGTGTGGGGAATTTGTGATCCGTATTTATAAGTGCCAGTATCAGTGCTTTTAACTCTGCCAACTGAGCCGTGCAGTCTCCTAGAGATTGCGTTTTGGTACAACTTGAATGGAACTTCCAATCCCGCATTCGACCTTTAACGATTGCACACGCTGCTCTATATTGTTGCTTACTCCCTACGGCCAGGTTGAGCAGATCCATCAGTGTAAATAATATATTCATACTGATCGAGAGGCAATATTTCATTAGGTAGAGGATATTCTTGTTCGTATTGCAGAAATGCTTGTGTTTTTAGACTTGGGTCAAATCTGTATTCAACGTCCGTTGCAGTAAGGGAATTAGCCCATTGTATCCATCTCGGATGTAAAGCTTTTGCATTTGGAATGCTAGCCTATGTAACAGCTTCTAAAGCTGATACTGGGGCTACGACAATTATGCGTTTCCCCTGAGCCAGGGCTCTTTCTCTTGCTACAGCGGTCTGAACTGCTGTCAGGATTTTTTCTGTTGAAGTAAAACGCATTTCTGTGTTTGTGTACAGGTGTAATTTTTATGCGATTGATACGGTTTCTCCTTCAATGAAGGTTAAGGTAAGTGTACCTGCATTGACAGCGATTACACGGATCACCAAGTTGTGTGCATTTACGCGTGTCTGTAAGTGTTTGGAAGCAATCATGTCTGCTTGTAATGAACATAGGATATTTGAATGTTCCTGTGTCCAATGTTTGACTGAAAAGTCAGGTTTTATTAAATCTAAAATGTACGTTCTGCCGAAATGTAGGAATCCCAGTATTGATTGTAGATTTTTTAATGATTTTGGAGGCTGGAGCAGCACACACTTTTCCAAAAAGTTAGTTGCCAGGCTCTTTCCTTCACTTGACAGCTCATATCCTAAAAACAGGACATTGAGGTGGGCGATTTTAGATTTCTTAAAATTAAATTTGTAGCCCTCAGAGGTGAATCCCATGATAATGGTGCTCACCCTGGTCAAGTGCTTTTTTAAGTCATCGTCCGTCAGATAAATATCATCCACATGCTTCCTCATCAAAATTTTGGAGTAACTCTGTTACTCTTGCTGAGAAGACCCCCGGGCTGTTCTTATACCCCTGGGGGAGACAACAAAATTGCCGCTGGGACCCCAACGCTGAGAATGCGGTCAAATACCTGCTTTCAGGAGCTATATTTTGGCAGAAAAATCCATTTGAGATATCTAATGTAGTTTTGTATTTCTTCCGCACAATGTTATTCATTAATGCGGCACTGTGTGCATTTTGGACAGCGAATGTCTTTGTGCATGAGTTTAAATGTCTGTAATCTAAGACTAGACGATATGTGTTGTCCGGTTTTGATACAGGATACAAAGGATTGTTCATTGGTGAGGTGCATGTTTCAATCACCCCTTGGTATTCAAGTTGATCTAAGATCTCCCTGACTTGTTTTTTAGCTTCTTGCTTTATTGGGTATTGCCTCTGAGCATTTGGTGAAACTTTTAACGGGATCACATGGTGGGTTGAATCCTCATCCCAACCAGCATGATTTTTGTATAGTGCTGGAGCTAGGGCAACCGCCCACTCCTGTGCATAAGCATGTTTAAGATGTATGGGAACGAGGTCGGAGAATGATGGAAAAATTACATTTTCTCCCCTGGGGCACTCCATGACGAATGTTGGCGGCCAATCTTGTTCTGCTAATAGGATGTCATAACCGGAAGACAGATTTTCCCAAAAGAGACCTTTGACTTTCCTGGGCGTGTCCCCCTCTATTTGGAGTATTATTTCGTGTAACGTATGTGGGACGCTCACCCTGGTGTCTGGTGCTTCCACCGTGATGTAATCATTCAAGTCCGCTGTCACCAGAAATTCCTTCAGGTTCTGGCGAGCTATTGTTACTTCTGCCGCACTGTCTAGCATCATCAGAGCCCATTCCCCATTCAAAAGCTGCGTCCTCAGACTTCTGGGCATGTCTGATCTTTATGCCTGCAACTTTCTTTTTCTTAAACTGTGGTTTTGATTTTGGTTTGTCTTCTTTTTTGGAAGTATAGTCTTGAGCGCGCAGCTTGTCTCTGGACTTTGTACGCTCCTCTTTGTGTTATGACCGTCCTTCTCTCTCGGGGTTTTTCGTCGAGCCCGGAAAGTAACGAGAGGAACGTGTATCAGTATCCTGATACCTGTCAGGTTTCCTAATATTATCCCTATTCCTAAGGTTGTACCTCTTTTCAGAGGGCTCCTGTGGAGGAGATCTGCCTCGGGATTGAGATCTGTTTATAAAGTTTTGTTTTTTATTATTATCCCACTTCTTTTTAGAAGAAGCAGGTGTCTGCTTTGTAGTTTCCTTTTCAGGACTGTCCATCAGTTGTGGTTTAAATTCTTTCCAACCCAAACTGTCTCTGCCTAATTCTGCATATGCAGTTTCAATTATTTTGGGCAGTTCGTGTTGTTGGTCCAATGGACTGAACTCCCTTAGGCGTTGGCGGATTGCCACTGAAGCTGCTTCCCCTTTAATATTAGCTAGTATTATGGCTGATACCTGGTCATAGTTATTTAATAACTTCATCCCTAAGTTTAGGGCAGGTTCTGCTCCATACTCATTTTGTATTTGTCTTAATACATCAGGTATTACTGCTAATGAAGGAATACCATGAGTCCTGGTATATATGGCAGCAAAGACTGTACCCCAAGAGGTGTAGTCCTCCACTTGTGGTGTTATCCCTATGGGCAAGCAGATTGTCAGCATTCTGTGTTTTTCAAACAGGGTTGTATTTGGGAATACTGCCTTGAGCTGAGTTATTTTCTGAGCTACCCAGAATGGCATTTGTTCACGTTTCATGGGCATCTTGCCCATTACCGCGTGTAGTGTTTGTGGAGTGATTTTAGTTGCTGTACCCTGATATTGAGTACCATTTGTTGCAACTGTTGTTGGTTGGACTGTGAAAGTCCTCATGACAAATTGTGTCAGATTTTCTGTAGATTTTAATTAAATCCTTATGTTGTAAGAGTAAGTCTGGATGTGGCATTGTGTCAATGTCTGGATGCGGTGTGTAAGCCGCGAGTATTGGCCATGTTGCACCGTCTCCTCCGAGCGGGCCTAATCTTACTCTGTGTCTTATGTGGGGTAGGGCGCCTTTAAACCAGTATAAGTGTTCCTGGTAAGTGAGTGGAACTTCTGTGTCCTTGAACGGACCATATTCCTGTGGTGCATCTCCATATGTATAGAAGTGAAATGTCTGTGTTCTTGCATCTGCTGCTGGGAATGTAACCCACGGATAGAATACCTCTGTTTTGTTTGATTCGTGTGCCTCAATCACGAAAGCTACTAAGCCACCCCTAGGTGTTAAACCATATTCCATTAGTTTCAGGGCGATAGTACGTCTGAATTTAGGTGGGATGAGAATTCCATCCACCTCTTCTTCCTCTACTGAGAGGCGTCTAGCCACCACTGGGTTATTTGCGTCCTCTGTCATTTTGTAAAGGAGAAGTTTATTCAATGGAACTAAGATAAGGTGTTATGCACAATTTTAGGAACAAATTTCCTTCAAGCTTGAATAACCAACAGCCAATAAATAGAATTTCTCGCCTACTCAGCTGTGGTGGAGTTTGTGCCCACCCACTCCAGACGTCTCTGGTGTTTTGTGAGTAGGGGTCTCTGAGACTAGCACGACTGAACTACTCAGATTCTACTGTTAAATAAGAGCCCAACCATCATTGGTGGCACCATGTCGTGTAGTTCCTATAGTACCCATGCAGGACCTGCGCGTTTGGATAACATAAACTGTGGGCTTGGTGGCAGACTGATTCTGTACACCCCCACGAGAAATGTTAGCCTGTTTGCAAAAGCTAGCTCACAGTGCCACTAGTGTGTCCTCTTATCGGGGAGAGATTAGTTTCTAACAACCCTGATCCCTCAAGATCGTGGAAACAATGTACTACTTTTCGCTCAGTCACTCGTGCTTATTTAGTTTATCTCAGAGGTACACAGAATAAACAGTCTGGGCGTTTCAATAAGGATTTTTTGAACAGTTGTTATTCTCGTGTAAAGTATATGAGCTAAAACAACCATAAGACAGTAGCAGAGATATGATTAGCAGTACTATGAATATAAAAGAATAGTACAGTTCTATCATCTTGCAATAAGCATGAATAAATACATGAATATAAAATGCATTGATAAAAGCGAGTGCGTACTCCTACGATTCCTATCTAGATGTACCTAAGTGTACCTAGCATGTGAGTAGGTGTGCAGCCAAGAATCCCTCTAGGATTTGGTCGAACCCCATTACCTGAAGTGAGAATGTAGGAGCCTCTCCTGGTATCGAGCTGGACACCCGGAAAGGGATGTTCAGACCACTGTCAGCTGGAGTGTCTGCATGCAGGAGCCTCAGCGTCTCTGGTCAGTGATTCAGCCTGGAAGTCTCGGTTCCCTCTAACTACTGATAGCAAGAGGTGCTGTATTTATACAGAAAAGTATATAGAGTCCCTTTGTCCCTTGTTCTTGTGTTAGCCATTGTTGGGTATGAGGATGACGTATGGGATGAACCTTGTGCGTAGATATTAGGAAGGTGGTGTATAGCCCCTGCATGGTTTCCAAGTAGTCTCATGAATATTTTATTCATGCAGTGTCAGTCTAAAGATGAAGTCATAGAACACTATTGTTCGGGAAAAACCCTCCTCCTGCACCCAGGCCTAGAACTAGGTAAAAGGTTCAGTCCATAAAAGGCGTTTGTAATAATGCTTGTATACTGGATGAGGTTAGCAGAAGTTGATTTATTGAAGGAGGAGCAGAAATCTACAGAGGTAGCGTCCTACCCACACAGCGCCAGCAGGAACTGACCAGTGGGAGTTCTAATGATACTCAAACTGGATCAAGGCTCTAGAATGGAGAACCCCATTCTGAGTGTGGTACACAGAACATGATGACACGCAGGTCATTACTCTGAGAGTGGAGCACAGAACACGATGACACACAGGTCATTACACACCTTCCCCCTTTACACAAGGAGAGCAGAAAGCGAGACTGGGAGGAAGGAAAGAGTGAGGTAAGGAGGAAAAGAGAAAAGTGAGAAGAAATAAAGAGCAAAGAAAGCATTAACAAAGAACGAAATCATGCAGTTTTGCTGGAATCCTTCCAGTGCGAGAACTCTTTCGCAATGCAGGCAAATCTTTGGGAGGATTATCAGGAACATCCAACCTAGAGTGCACTTTAGTGAACATGGGAGCAATCCTGCTCAAGTTCCAGATACGACCATCATTCAACTTTACCGCATTCTGAAAGAGTTTCTTTACCACGTAGGGTGAGGAGAATTTTGAGACTCTAGCAGTCCTCTGGGGAAGACGTACACGCACCCTGTCTCCCACTCGCATGCAAGTGTGAGTGACAGCGTGTCTAGCGTCAAAGTACTCTTTTCTTTTGGCAATCTTTAAATCCTGACCTCCTTGCCAGGACACAGCACCAGGATCCGCACTAGGGGTAGGAGTTAACACGCCAGAACCAGCATCCAAACCCACACTCGCACTTTTGTCCCTCATCCACGCTTGGAACATCTGGGTATTGGGATTCCGTCCGTGAAAAATCTCAAAGGGAACTTTACTCGTGGTTGAGTGAGGTGTGAGGCGGTAAATCGTTCCACGTTCCACAACCTCAGACTTCCAGTCCTTGTTTTGGGCTTTGGCCAGTTGTATGGATTCTTTTAAAACACGGTTAAACCTTTCCACCATCCCGTTAGTTTCGGGATGGTAGAGGGTGCACCGCTTGTGTCTGATGCCCCTTTCTGCCAAATAGTCTTCCATCTCCCTCGAGACTAGTTGGACCCCGTTGTCAGTAAGAAGGCAGTCCGGAAGTCCCTCTCGGGAGACTTCATCAAGGAACTTGGTGACGTCTTTAGTCTCAATGCTGGGAGTAATCTTAATCTCCGGCCACCTGGAGAACATGTCTATTAACACTAGGACATGAGACTTGCCAGAGCTGCTAGTAATGGGACCCAAAAGATCCAAAGCCACTTCTTGCCAGCAACGAACAGGGGTCTCACGCACAACCATGGGTTGGACTCTAGTATTATAAACCTTGTCAGAGGCATTACATTCAGAGCAATCTTTCACCATGCGCTCGACTATGAGATCAATTCCGGGCCACCAGAAGTGCAAACGGATCCTTTCTTTGGTCTTGGAGGTGCCCTGGTGCCCCTGATGAGCCAGTGTAATAATGCTGGTATACTGGATGAGGTTAGCAGAAGTTGATTTATTGAAGGAGGAGCGGGAATCTACAGAGGTAACGTCCTACCCACACAGCGCCAACAGGAACTGACCAGTGGGAGTTCTAATGATACTCAAACTGGATCAAGGCTCTAGAATGGAGAACCCCATTCTGAGTGTGGTACACAGAACATGATGACACGCAGGTCATTACTCTGAGAGTGGAGCACAGAATACGATGACACACAGGTCATTGCAGCGTTCAATGCTTAAAAGGCTCGTTAGTGTGAAATGTAGGGGAGGTGATGTAGGTGAAAGGGTATGATGTTACCCGGGCCTATAGTAGGGTACCTATATGAAACATAACAGCATAGCCAATAGGTCTCGTGTTTGGGACCTTATAAATATTTAGCAATGCAGCACATTATACTGGGTGCTACAACATCTATAGTTCTTTAACACAGAAGCTTTGTGCATAGAGCAGCACTGCTAGGAGCTGAGATGTGGCAGGCATTCAATGGCATGAACTTAGAAAGCGGTTGCATAGGTTTCTAACTCATGGTAGTTTTCTGTTCAAAAGCCGTCCCTCCAGAGTCTGCATGGTAGTGGTATAGACGGCAACCATTAATTAGATGTGCTGGTGACCGAAGTGCATGTCCCAATGTATGTGTGTCTAAAACTATGCAAACGGGTTTAATGGGAGTAGCCTTGTCCTAAGCCTGTGTTCTCTGCATGCCTGACCATGAACGGCTCTAGGGCAAGGCAATGCTGGGGGAAGCGGAGTGGGACATCTGGCTTTCACTCAAGAACATACAGAATGCTGGGCTTGGTGGCAGTAATTTGCACCTTCCTGCTCTTTGGAGTTATTCAGCACTTGAACAGCGCACGATTGGGCATTACTGTGGCATCGCCGTACTTTTCAACATAACAGCTGCATGACCTTTGGATCAGTCCTGAGGTTTGCAAAAGAGACCGCAGTGCGATTTGGGCTGTCGAGACTGGCAGCCAACAGACCGAGTGAAGCTATGAAGAAGTTTCTCCCTTCCACACTTTCCAGATGGCAGGGATTGGGTCACGTGCCTGGGCAAACCGCAGTGTTGAAACAGTGGTCCCATTCCACCAGGGAAGGCTTTCTGCAGTTTTACAGAATGCGAACCAGGTGGAGGGAGGCGCAGGCCTCCGCTCGTTGTTCAGGCACTTCGAAGAGGAGAAGATCAAAAAAATACCCTTAAAAAACAGAAGGAGCAAGCACTGCTATCAAACAGGAAGGCAGCCGTGGCAGCCCGGCTGGACTGCAGAGGATGTGGCTGCCTGCAACTGCAGGACGGAATGCTGAATGATTCAAACATTCTCTCCCAGTCAAGAGATCTGGGATCAATCCATAATTCTTTTGCTCACTACGCCACCCCAGTTTGGACCCAGCCATATGCAAACCAGTTGTGACCCTGTGCCTCATGGGAACAGTCCAGACTGAACTGCCAAGCCAGGTCCTCCCTGGACCAGAAACAAGCATCCTGGGGCCGGTTTCGGGGTATGTCACGCTTCATCAGCCAGGCTAGCTTGAATCCAGTGGCACAGTGAGCAAGGGACCCACATCTGGGCGTACCCATCCCACTTAGGGCGAAAAGTGTAACTGCTACAAATGATGGACGGTATGCTGAATGATTCAAACATTCTCCCCCAGTCAAGAGATCTGGGTTAAATCCATCATTCTTTTGCCCACTACGCCACCCCAGTTTGGACCCAGCCATGTGCAAATCAGTCTTGACCCTGTGCCTCATGGGAACAGTCCAGACCGAACTGCCAAGCCAGGTCCTCCCTGGACCAGAAACAAGCATCCTGTGACCGGTTTTGGGGTATGTCACCCTTCATCAGCCAAGCTACCTTGAATCCAGTGGCAAAGTGTGCAAGGGGCCCACGTCTGGGCATACCCGTCCCTCTTACGGCGAAAAGTGTAACTGCAACAAATGATGGATGGAATGCTGCATGATTCAAATATTCTCCCCCAGTCGAGGATGTGGCTGCCAACAATCACCAGGGCGCACACGAAGAACTCAGAGACACACCCTGTCACTGTGACAGATAAATCAGCTGTGCTTTGAAAGTGAAGTCATGAGAGTGATTGTTTAAAAGCCCACGCTCTGCACCGTCATCATCCCATCCCAGCTCCTCAGCTCCTACACCAGTTAACACTTCGTCAGAGTGGTAGAAGACGTGCAATTCAGCTGCGTGTGAAACGTGTGCCTTTAGAGATTTCTGCAAATCTGTTGCTGAGCCGGTATGCACAGCCCCCCGCATCATATGCTTTACCATTTTGAACGTAGGTACAGGATGCAGCAGGGGTGCATGCAAGCACTGGGCAGAGGCAGGCATGTGCAAATCAGTCTTGACCCTGTGCCTCATGGGAACAGTCCAAACCGAACTGCCAAGCCAGGTCCTCCCTGGACCAGAAACAAGCATCCTGGGACCGGTTTTGGGGTATGTCACCCTTCATCAGCCAGGCTAGCTTGAATCCAGTGGCACAGTGAGCAAGGGACCCACTTCTGGGCATACCCATCCCACTTAGGGCGAAAAGTGTAACTGCTACAAATGATGGACGGTATGCTGAATGATTCAAACATTCTCCCCCAGTCAAGAGATCTGGGTTAAATCCATCATTCTTTTGCCCACTACGCCACCCCAGTTTGGACCCAGCCATGTGCAAATCAGTCTTGACCCTGTGCCTCATGGGAACAGTCCAGACCGAACTGCCAAGCCAGGTCCTCCCTGGACTAGAAACAAGCATCCTGGGACCGGTTTTGGGGTATGTCACCCTTCATCAGCCAGGCTAGCTTGAATCCAGTGGCACAGTGAGCAAGGGACCCACGTCTGGGCATACCCGTCCCACCTACGGCAAAAAGTGTAACTGCAACAAATGATGGATGGAATGCTGAATGATTCAAATATTCTCCCCCAGTCGAGGATGTGGCTGCCAACAAACACCTAGGCGCACACGAGGAACTCAGAGACTCACCCTGTCACTGTGACAGATGAATCAGCTGTGCTTTGAAAGTGAAGTCATGAGAGTGATTGTTTAAAAGCCCACGCTCTGCACCGTTATCATCCCATCCCAGCTCCTCAGCTCCTACACCAGTTAACGCTTCGTCAGAGTGGTAGAAGACATGCAATTAAATCCGTTAGATATTTCTGCAAATCTGTTGCTGAGCCAGTATGCACAGCCCCCGCATCATATGCTTTACCATTCTGAACGTAGGTACAGGATGCAGCAGAGGTGCATGCAAGCACTGGGCAGAGGCAGGCAAAATGAAACGGTCCGGCATCTACAAAAGTATTTGCAATGCAATAGGTCACGCATTTCAATGCGATGCCTATTGCATTTCAAAGAAGTGGCCGCCATTGTACTGGCTGCTTGGAAAGAGAAAGCGTGCATGGCACGCTGAATGTAAGCAAAGAACGTCGTGCCTGTAGTAAGAGAAACTCAATAAAGAAAATAGTGCTTACCGACTTAAGAACATGTATCATGTAACAACCGAAGTAAAAGGGCCAGTCGCCATGGGAGGTTACAAATGAAGGCAAGGCGGTACTAAGGAGGAACTATCAAACCTATTTACGAATCAGGGGCCAGCATTTAAGAAGGACAATGGCACAAGCCAATGACACATATTCGCGGAGAGTGGGCGGGGCTTCTATTCCATTCTCTAATACAACAAGTCTTGCAGTGCAGCGCATGCCCGCTGTTTCTAGGCTCCACCTAAAAATGTATACCTCTTTTTATACCTATTTGATATTTGTCATATTAATGTCATTTTATTTATTAAATGTTAATCTAGATTTCTAAATTGCTTCGAGGTTTTTCATGTGATGTGTTTTCATTTTATTACTGTTTGAGTACTGCATACATTCTCTACATATTGCCACTAGATTAAGTCTGGCTGCTCTGTGCCATACCCACCAAAGGGCTGAGCACAGGTTTATTAAGTGACTTTTGCGATTCACCCACACAAGAATTATGATTATTATTTGAAGTGGGTTCTCACCCCCTTCAACTAATATTCCAACTGCTTACACTCATAGAAACACGTTTTCATAATAATAATTAGTTTGTTGACATTGTAGGAGATCAGCTCCAGCTCACATGAAGACTACAGTCCCATAGTTTTACAATCAGGTTTTCTACAATAATCTAACACAGTGTCTTTGGGGAAAAGAAACTCTTTGTCTCACAAAAACAATCACTTAGTAAAGAATCTTGACTGAACCTCTTTGAAGCTATCTGGATTAGAGAATGATAAGGTCCAGTTGACTGACTTGTCTGATCGGATATCTCTGGTTTAATGTGGTGATCCCTGAAATGCACCTAAGAAATAAGTTAAAACCCCCGACTAGCTGATCAACAGAAAAGGTAGAACTGTCAAAATTAAGAATGGTTATGAACCTCAAAAAAGCAATTCTATGACAATCGTTTTGTAAAGGTCTCTTTCTCTCAAATGGAAGTCTAGCAAATTATATAAGTTAAGTTATCATTATAAATGGGTATAAATCCAGCATTCTGTCTATGAATGTGAATGGCTTGAACAATGGAAGGAAGCGTGAGGCTATTTTGACCTGGTTAGAGAAGCAGAAATCAACTTTTCTATTCCTTCAGGAGACACATATAAATAAGGACAAGTTGAAGTGACTTACATGAGGTCATTTCAATGAAATCCAAACAAAAGGGGGAGAGGACTACTTCCTACCTCAACCTCCCCAAACTATCACTGTCCACACAAAAGAGAGGTAGGAGTAGAGAATGTAACTGAATAATCTTGTGCAAGTGGCATGTGCTCAGCGCGAGAAAACTGCCCTCACTCACAAATTGTGACGTGCTTCATCATTGGGCTTGCTAACTAACAGCCCCACGCAGTCCAACGCCTGGGGTGGAGTAAAAGGGAGGGGAAGACAATACAAACATACAAATAATAACGGGATCAAAAAATAATAAACGTGCAGTTAGTGATTATTAAAACTAGCTCTGGTATATCCGCTGATACGCTTTATTCCTGGATTACCCGGCCAGGATTAAAAGAGAATAGGATGGTGATGAAAAAGATTGTTAGTAACCGTTCACCCCTCCTTACTGCATGTTCGTCAACATGTTTCAGCCGGTTTCCAATAGCCCTCAATACAAGGTCTGTACGGCTTTCATCAGGACCTCTTGATCCCTATTTAAAACCCCTCCTGTCCTACCTTAATTCTGTAGGTTAATTTGGGAATTTCCCTTTTCATTCAGGGGATATGTAAAACATACTCCAGTGGTATTGAGTTTCATCAGTATGTGCGCTCGAAATGTCAAGGGAGTAGGAGCGGCTCCCTGTAGTCACACATTCTTCAAGGCGAGACCGCTGCCTTAGCACTGCTCTCCTCGCGCCGCGTAGCTAGCTATCTTTTGGAAATCAAGGGAGCCAACAGATTTTCAACTATGGGCGAATACATTACAAACAGTTTATAAAGAGTATTTATATGTGAAAAGGATAGGGAGGGGGTACAAAGTTTTTTTAGGGTTGGAAATGTTTTACATGCTTTACAGAACACCCTTTAGTAAGTGGAATTAGTATATTTATGGCACGGAGAGAGGTATTTTAAGAGAGCAGTCCAGGCAGGGACCTTGGAGTCGGTGTGACAACAGGCCTCTCCTCCGTGTACCTATGGATCACTATTAAGTGCCTTAATATACACCCATTTACGGAAACCAAGAAGGTGGTTTAGGTGTGCTTGACATAAGTATGGCAAATTCACCAGTTACGTCAGTATTATGGAATAGGTGTATGGATTGTGGTAGTATAATTGGTCCTGATGAAAGCCATGAGCATTTGTGAAAATAAATGGCAGAAACATGTTGACCCTAACAGGAAATATGGGTAATTAGAGCCCCAAGACTCCCTAACTTTTCCTGTACTTAATCATACCGGCTGGCACCCATATTAAAACGTTAAGGCTGCCGGGAAGGTGTTTTTAAAAAGTAACCCTACCCCAACTCAATACCCTATTCCTTTTCCAACAAAGTGCTCCCGTGCATCTCATAGGTTGCAGCACACCCTTTTCGCAATGGAACGGGAAGGGCCTCTATGGTGAAGCATGCCATTAAGAGGTACCCCTGGTGGGTGAGAGCTCTTAAAAGCAAAATTATTCTTTTCTCTTAGGTTGACAGGATGGTTCTTATATTAAGTTCAATCAAGTCGGGCTCTATAGTTTGTGTTTAATATATTTATTGACAACTGCACTCAATTTGCACTTTTAGTAGCATTATCTGATGCGCTTGAGCCTCAACTGTGATTTTATGCGAGGTTTATTGTAAGGAAATGTTTTAGGATTATCAGTATTGTGAATCTGATGGTGTGTATAATATTGAATAATTTTCTATTTTTGAAATATACTGAAATAGTGTCTTGTTCGGAAACTGCAAAAATAATTTATATTTTTTTTAAATGGCTGAATGCCCTCAACATATTGAGTCAACCATCCGTCATTGAATGTACCAAATCACTAGGTTTCATTCTTTTTTTTATTGTTGTCACAATTCTTGTTTATTTTCAAAAAACAAATGAATACCAAGCAAGCACGATACACAGGGTGTCATTACTCCTCAACCCAGTGAATTTGCTATTTCCAGAGATACAGTGATCTTCCAGAGAGAAGCAAAGACAAGTAAGTCGAAACATTTTCCTCAAAGTAAACCCCCACGGCATATAGCGCCCCTCCTAACTCCCCCGTAAAACAAAGGTAAAAGAAAAAACTGTAGTACATTAGGAAACAGGTCATGTCTAGGAATGGAGCCATCTACCTATATAAAGTCGCAGTGTTATTTTGGCGTGGGCATATGTCGCTCATATTCCCCCCTCCCCCGAGTGGTACAATCAAAATTGGAACAAGTGGAGCACCCTCGTTCTGGCGTGGCAGGCATATAGAGGGAGTCCCTCTGAGAGATATGACACCAGTGGTCCCCAGGTATACTCAAACTTTTTGTAGGAGTCTGCCAGGACATCTGCCAGGCGTTCCATCGTTATTGCTTTCCATAGCCTGGCCTGCCATGGAGTCATCAAGGGGGCTTCGGCTTTTTTCCATGCCGCTGCCACTGCCATTTTGGTGGCTCAGAGGCAAAGCCACATAATGGATTTGTCCCCATGTGTCTGGAGTCGCAGAGACTCGTTCCATAGCACTAAGAGTATAAACCCTGGATCCTCCGGCAGAGGGTATCCTAAAATTCCTTTAAGTTGTGCTAGTACCTCTGACCAAAAGGGTCGGATCTAGGGGCAGTCCCACCAAATATGATGAAAATCGCCCAATAGCCCACAACCCCTCCAACAACGGTACGACATCTGGGGGAAGATGTTTTTTAGTTTGGCCGGATACAAATACCAATCAAATAATAATTTATAATGCACCTCCCGATGCCCCATAGAGTGGTTGAACCTAGCAATATCTCTGACCACCCCTGTCGCTTGAGCCTCTGTAATCGGTCCATCTAGAACTCCCTCCCAGTGGTCTTTATAACGGAGCCGAGGTGTGTGCAAAGTGTCTAGCAATAAATTGTATAGAAAGGTGCCAGTGCCCTTTGTGCCACTACTGCATTTCGCAAATTTCTCAATGGGTGTGAGCTCTCTCCTGGCCGTTTCCCGCATGTTCGGGTGGGAAACCAAGTGTATTAACTGATTGTATCGGTAGCATTCTGTGGGGTGGGGATGTGAAAGTCTCGAGCACAGTTTTCAAAGGTTCGCACGTCCCAATTTTGAAATAGGTCTGAGACCGTGAAACAGCCCCCTCCCTCCATGCCTCAAAGGGTCCAATTTGCAGTGCAGGTGGGAATGCCAGGTTGAAATGTATAGGGGTTAGTGGAGATGGGAAGGTAGTCAGTCCATCTGCCCCAGTGACCGTGTCCCATACTCGAAGGGTGGTGCGTGTGGGTGTACTCAGATAAGCATTCAGCGGGCGGTCCACTTTAGGTTTCCACAATACGTCCCAAATGTATTTCCCCATGGCTGCCCTCTCCATATGGAGCCAGTGCTTGTCTGATTCACGGGCTGACCATTCAGGGATCACCCTCAATTGTGCTGCTTTATAGTATAAATTGAAATCTGGAAGTGCCAAGCCTCCCTTGGCTTTAGGCAATCGTAGCACCTTATAGGAGAGTCGTGCCCTCCCCCCTTGCCATATGAAGTGTGTTATCATGGAACGTAAACTTGAGAAGAAGCTACGCTCTACTTCAATTTGAAGCCCTTCGAATAAATAGAGCAGTCTTGGGAGAACTGACATTTTAACGGCATGTATCCTCCCATACCAGGATAAATATAGTGGTGCCCATCTCTTTAAGTCTGCCCCTAATTGCCGTAGTAATGGCGGATAGTTAGCTCGGAATAGCTCTGCTAGTATAGGGGTGATTCTAATGACTAGTTATGTAATCCCGTGAGGGGCCCATTGAAAGGATGTCGATCCAATGAGACCATCCACCACTGCTTGAGAAACTGTCAGATTAAGCAAATGTGATTTGGATAAATTAATGCGGAGCCCTGCCACTTCCTGAAAGTGTTATAAATCCTCTAGGGTAGATGCCAGCGAGGTGGAGGGCTGGGTCGGGGAGAGCAGAATGTCATCCGCAAAAATTGAAATCTTATGCTCCTCTTCTGCAAAGCGGATTCCACAAATCTGGGGATTTTGCCATATCCTGGCTGCTAATGTCTCCATACTTAAAGCAAACAGTAAAGGGGGAGGGGGCACCCCTGTCTTGATTCCCTCCCGAGCGGAAACACCTCCGAGCTTACCCCGTTGACTGACGCCCTTGCCACAGGGGAGGAGTAGTTTGCCCTATTCATAGTCAGGAATCTATCTCAAAAGCTGAATTTCTTCAAAGGTAAGGAAGAGACACCGCCAGTCCACCCGGTCAAACGCCCTCTCTGCGTCCAGCACCAGGAGAACAGCCGGGACCAATTTCTTGGAGACTTTTTCAATTAAATTGACTATTCATCTGATAATATTGTGCATCTGTCTACCTTTTATAAACCCCGACTGATCTGGAAGGACCAGCTCAGGGAGTAGGGTGTCTAATCGAGTAGCTAAAATCTTTGAGTACAACTTGGCATCTAAATTCAACAAAGCAATCGGATGATAGGAGCTGCACTGCCTCCGATCCTTGCCCTGTTTGGGAATTAGAGAGATAAGGGCCTCGCTCATAGAGTCTGTAACACTCCCCTTGTCCGCCATATAATTAAACAGGGAGACTAGCCGTGGGACTAGCTCTGCCATATATGTTTTGTGAAATAGGGCCGTCAACCCATCTGACCCTGGAGGTTTGTGACATTTGAGGTTAGTTATAGCGTTACGAACTTCCTCCTCTGTGATAGGGCTGCCCAGAAGTTCGTTTTGGGCTTCGAAGACCTGTGGAAGTGTCACTGTTTGTTGGTATTATAACTGCGTGGCCTCGTTGGAGGGATCCGCCGTGTATAGAGAGTGGTAAAATCTTCTGAATACCTGGGCTTTCCCTATGTCATGCACAATAGTTTCATTTTGCTCATTACAAATATCACCTATATGTTCTTTTTCATTTTTAACTCTCAGTTGTCTAGCTAGGTGGGCACCTATCTTATTACCCTGGTGATAAGTTGTTAGATGAAGGCGCAGTAGGGTGAGTTCCACTCGATTATTATAAATCGCATTGAGTTTCCCCCATAAAGCCGCAACCTTTTTCTGCTGTGACCATGTGGGGTTGTCTTTGTGAAGTCGCTCCGCAGCCTGAAGTTCCGTTTCTAAAGCCTGATGCTCGTTAACCCTTGACTTGTTAAGGGCGGAGTTCAGGGTTATACACTGCCCCAGAGAACCGCCTTAAAGGCATCCCAATTGTTTAGTGGGGAGGTGTCACTCGGGTTATTATTTTGAAAGAAATCATTGATGGTAGCCCTTAAGGAATCTTGTAGTAGTCTATCTCGGAGCAGCAATTGTGGGAAGAACCATCTCCTATACCTAGGGGGTGGCATCTCCCAGTCGATGCATATAAACACCGGTGCATGATCAGAGAGGGTTATGGCATACGTTGTCGCTGACTGTAGGGCCTGTTGTAGAGTGTTGCTCACAAATACATAATCTAATCTGGAATAATTTCTATATGAATGAGAAAAAAAGGTGTAATCCTGTTCATCAGGGTGTAATGTGTGCCATGCATCTAGGAGACCTAATTCTTCGAATGCCCTCTTAAGAGAATTGGGGAAGCTGCCTGTGATGGAGCGCTGGGGTGTGTGCTGTCCAGTTCCGCCTCCCATTGAGATTAAAGTCCTCCAGCAGTATAATTGTCCCTTCAGCAAAATTCCCCAGGGTGGTTAGGAAACTGTTTAAAAACCTAGCTTGATTTGTGTTGGGTGTATATACAGTGGCGAACGTACATTGCTGTCCCATTATGTGGCATTTGACCATAATGTATTGTTGTATTCCACTTTAGGTGTCCGTATATAGGTTTTCCTGAAACATGTCCTTATATAGGCACAATTCGCATTGCCCTTATATAGGCATAGAATCCCAATCCTTATTTAGGCATTAGCCATGCACTCCAAATACAGGCATGGTCACCGACATCCGTCCACCAGAACGTCACAACGAGTTCTTAGAAACCAGACCCTTAAGCTCTTGGGAGTTTCCCCTAGCACAGGATTATTGATTTCTCCAAGAACTAATTTATTATGCATGAACCGCTATACCTTAAGGGTTCATTCCTGACGTCTTCCTCTGTCCGACTTCACGTCAATGCTAACATTCCAAGGCACCTACCAGGTATAAATATACCTTCCCTTGCCCAAGCAAGTTAGAGGAGACCTCGACTTCAGAGGAGCCCGTATCCCGGCCTGATGCACTGAGAAGACGCTGTCATCCCTGCTCACAGAGAATCCAGCTTCCAGTGTTCTGACTCCCTTCGCGGGGTGTTAGAGTTCGAAGATCTGGAAGGAGATTCCCACCTCTCTCATTCTCAAGGTATGGAGCTGACTAGGACCTAGAGGGACTCTTGGCATACTAGACTTAACATACTCTTAGTATACCATACTAGAGAATACTTCACCTACTTCTTACCTTGCCCTACACCTAGATCAGGTTAGGTACACTGGGGTAGAACTAGCTTAGAGAAGCATTTTATGAGTACTCGCATTTTTAGCTCATGTTATTTATGTACGTGAATATATGCTAAAAGATCAATCAATCAATCAATCAATCAATCATATCATTTGTAAAGCGCACTACTCACCCGTGAGGGTCTCAAGGCGCTGGGGTGGGGAATGCTGCTACTGCTCGAAAAGCCAGGTCTTGAGGAGTTTTCTGAAGGTCAGCAGGTCTTGGGTCTGCCGTAGGTGGATGGGGAGGGTGTTCCAGGTCTTGGAGGCGAGGTGGGAGAACGATCTGCCACCGGAGGTAGCTCTTCGGAAGCGGGGGACTGTGGCGAGGGCGAGGTCGGCGGAGCAGAGCTGGCGGGTGGGGGTGTAGAAGCTGAGTCGTCTATTGAGGTATGTTGGTCCGGTGTTGTGGAGTGCCTTGTGTGCGTGGGTGAGGAGCTTGAAGGTTATCCTCTTGTTGACCGGGAGCCAGTGCAGGTCTCTCAGGTGGGGTGTGATGTGGCTGCGGCGAGGGATGTCGAGGATCAGGCGTGCAGAGGCGTTCTGGATGCGTTGGAGCCATCTCAGGAGTTTGGCCGAGGCTCCTGCGTAGAGGGCGTTTCCGTAGTCCAACCTGCTGCTGACGAGGGCCTGGGTGACCGTTCTTCTCGTTTCAGTGGGGATCCACTTGTAGATCCTGCGGAGCATGCGGAGGGTGTTGAAGCAGGCGGAGGAGACGGCGTTGACCTGTTTAGTCATGGAGAGGGTGGAGTCGAGGATGACCCCTAGGATGCGTGCGTGGTCGGTGGGTGTTGGGGCGGTCCCCAGTGCGGTCGGCCACCAGGAGTCGTCCCAGGCCAAAGGGGTGGATCCGAGGATGAGGACCTCCATCTTGTCCGAGTTCAGCTTCAGTCGGCTGTTCCTCATCCATTCAGCGACGGCCTTCATTCCTTCGTGAAGGTTGGTTTTGGCGGTGTGGGGGTCCTTGGTGAGGGAGAAGATCAGCTGGGTGTCATCGGCGTAGGAGATGATGTTGAGGTCATGCCGACAGGCGACGTGGGCGAGCGGTGCCATGTAGATGTTAAACAGAGTTGGGCTGAGGGAAGAGCCCTGGGGTACGCCGCAGATGATCTCGGTGGCTTCAGAGCGGAAGGGGGGAAGGCGGACGCTCTGTGTTCTGCCGGTGAGGAAGGAGGTGGTACAGTCCAGGGCCTTCTCTTGGTTCCCGGCGTTGTGGAGGCGTGTTCGTAGTGTGTGGTGGCAGACCATGTCGAAGGCGGCTGACAGGTCCAGGAGGATGAGGGCCGCCGTTTCTCCGTTGTCCAGCAGGGACTTGATGTCATCGGTGGCGGCGATGAGGGCAGTCTCGGTGCTGTGGTTGCTGCGGAACCCGGACTGGGAAGGGTCCAGGATGTTGTTCTCCTCAAGGTAGCGTGTCAGTTGTTCGTTGACGGTCTTCTCGATGACCTTTGCCAGGAACGGGAGCAGGGAGATGGGCCGGAAGTTCTTGAGGTCCTTGGGGTCCGCCTTGGGTTTCTTGAGTAAGGCGTTTATCTCGGCATGCTTCCAGCTCTCCGGGAAGGTTGCTGTCTCGAAGTAGGTGTTGATGACTTTCCGGAGATGGGGTGCGATGGCTGTGCTGGCTTTGTTGAAGATGTGGTGTGGGCATGGGTCTGACGGAGATCCGGAATGGATGGTGTTCATGATCTTGATGGTGTCGTCGTCGTTGATGTTGGTCCAGGAGAGCAGGCGGTTGGTGCGGATGGTGGTCGTGGGGGCGGAGGTCTCAGTGGTTGTCGTGGCGGTCGTGGCGTTGAAGCTGTCGTGGATGTCTGCGATCTTGCGGTGGAAGAAGGTGGCCAGCGAGTCGCACAGGTCTTGGGAGGGTGGGACGTCGTTGGTGTTGGAGCTGGGGTTGGAGAGTTCCTTCACGATGTTGAAGAGCTCTTTGTGGTTGTGCGCGTTGTTGTCTAGGCGGTCTTTGAAGGAGGCCCTTTTGGCGGACCTGATGAGGTGATGGTGTCTGCGGGTGGCGTTCTTGTGGGCTGCGTGGCTGTCCGGTGTTCGTTCACTGAGCCAGATCTTCTCCAGCTTTCGGCAGGTTTGCTTGGAGGCCCGGAGGTCTTCAGTGAACCAGCTGGCTTTCTTGTTGGTGTGACTGTTGGAGGGTTTCTTGATCGGGGCGAGGGTGTTGGCGCAGTCGTTGATCCACTGTCTAAGGTTCGGGCGGCGGTGTCGGGGTCGGTGGGGTCGGTGGGTGGGCTCTGGGTGAGGGTGGTGGTTAGCTGGTCTTCGGTGACTTTGCTCCAGCAGCGGCGAGGCATCTGTTGGGTGCGGTGGTGCGTGGTGGGTTTCTTGAAGGTGAAGTGGATGCAGCGATGGTCGGTCCAGTGGAGTTCGGTGGTGTGGTTGAAGGAGAAGTGGGGCCTTGCGGAGAAGATGGGGTCAAGCGTGTGACCGGCGGAGTGGGTGGGTGTTGTGACGAGTTGTCTGAGTCCGAGGTTGGCTAGGTTGTCAATCAGGGTGGTGGAGTTGGTGTCGTTGTTGTTCTCGAGGTGGAAGTTCAGGTCCCCGAGGAGGATGTAGTCCGTGGAGGCGAGGGCGTGTGTGCTGACGAAGTCGGCGATGGAGTCGCTGAACTGTGGTCAGGGTCCGGGGGGTCTGTAGATGAGGGTTCCTGTGAGGGTGGTGTTGGGGTCAGTGTGGATCTGGAAGTGCAGGTGTTCGGCGGTGCTGAGGGTGTCGTCGGTGTTGGTCGAGACTCTGATAGTGTTCCTGTGGACGATGGCGATTCCTCCTCCTGCTCCATTGGTGCGGTCCCTGCGGGTGATCTTGTAGCCTTCCGGGACGGCTATGGCTATGTCGGGTGCTGAGGTGGGGTTCAGCCAGGTCTCCGTCAGGAAGGCGACGTCTGGGGAGGTTGAGTCGAGTAGGTCCCAGAGTTCAACGGCATGTTTGCGGGCGGAGCGGGTGTAGCGCAGTATTATTTCTTTCTACTGCTTACGCTGTACATTATATATCTTGCATACTGTCTTGTGATCATAACAGCACATATCTCTTAGACTGTTCAATAAATCCTTTTATTGAAAACGCCTGTCTACTCTTTCTGTGTAACTCTGAGAAAACTAAGCATGCACGACTAGCTGAGTGAAACTGTTATCTATTGTTTCCACGATTCTGAGAGGTGTTCCGATTCTAAAGGGAAACAAAGTTGTCATGTTTATGCGGTTGCCAGAAACTACTCCCTTCTTGTTCGCAAGGAGCTTCTAGTGGCCTCTGAGTTAGCTGGCACAAAAGTAATTAAGTTTAATATACTCGATAGGGACATACTGACCTTAGTCCTATGTCAAGCCTATATGGTATATTATTCCAATGCGCAGAGCCTATTAGGGAAATAGGAACTACACTACAGTATCTCCCCTCCCTATCTGCCTTACATCCTGCAAACCGCAGAGATGAGTGAAAAAAGAGTACCACCCCATTGTGTTTAGTAGATGCCGAGGATTTATACATCAGCGGGTATTGTTTATGTTTTAAGCGGTGTTCTTCGGAGCGTTTAAGGTGGGTCTCCTGAAGAGACACCACGTCGTCCCTCTGGTCTGTAATATGTTTCCACAGGCACTGCCGCTTCGCGGGGGAATTAAGGCCCCTTATATTCCATGTAAGGGTTGTAATGACCATTACTTATCGTAATCAGTAACTCTCCGCTGTGAGTGGATACCCTGTGAATTTCCCATCCCGTCTGGTCCCCCTCCTTGCCACATCCATCTCCTTCTCAAGTAGCCCCTTCCGTTTTGGTATTGAAAGTGTCTAAGTGCCCGAGTTCCCCCCATGTACTACATGAAAAATAAAAAAATAAACCTCCAATTAACCAAAAACAATAACTCATTTTATACATCAACAATGTGAACATATTCTTGATACTTGCCAGGAGGCGTTCTGGTCCTTACGCGTTAAGGCATTCCCCCATAAAACAACCCCTTAGCTGGTAAGAGAAAAGGGAGGAGGAAAGAGTGAGGAAGGCTCCACGAGACGGCCCCAGGGCCCTGCCCGGCAAAATCCAGCATTCCATCCCCTGTACACCATAAATTGAAAGTCTGAACTCGCCAAACAGTCCTTTCTGGCAAGTGGCAGCCCTTCCCCGCTGAGGGGGAGCTCCCATCCGGTGTGCATGCCAGCAATATGTTATCCGTCTTCTTCAGTGAGTTTTGGCCCCGATTTCTGATGACGCAATGTCCTCCACTGGTCATCCTCCCTTGGGCCCAACAGAGGGCCTGTCACTTCGTCTTCCCCCCTCTGCCTCAGGTTGCCCCGACTGCAATGGCAGACCCAGGATCCGCCTCGCTTCCTGAAGGTCGGTGACATGTATTGACTTGTTGTGCAGCTCAAATGCTAAGCCAAAGGGATATGTCCATCTATACCTGATATTGTCTTGCCTGAGCTTGTCAGTGAAAGGCTTAAATTGAGCCCATCTCGCCAGTGTCACCAGGGCAATATCCTGAAAGAGCGCACATGACACCCCCTGGAAGGACACCTCGTTCACCTTTCGTGCTGCCTGGAGGATGGCTTCGTTCACTTTGTGGGAGTGTAGTTTAGCCAGCACATCTCTGGGAGGGTGTTTCTCACCTTGTGATGGGGGTCCTACCCTGTGCACCCTCTCGATTTTCGCTTTCAGGCCAGAATCTCCCAGCAGCTCTGCAAATAAGCCCTGGACAAAGGCTTCCAAGCCCGGTCCCTCCACTCCCTCCTGCAGGTTCTGGATACGTACGTTGTCCCTACGCGATTTATTTTCAAGGTCATCATTCTTTAAGACCGCTGTTTTAAGTTGGTCGTGCAGGAGCTCCACTGTGTTCTCTAGCCGGTTTGTTTTTCCCTCCAGGTTGTTGACCTTAGTCTCCAGGTCCACCGTCCTTGTGCCGACCACGTCTACATCTTGCTGGAGGGGGAGCAGACGGTTGTTGATGTCCGACCGCAAAACCTCCAATGAGGCAGTCAGATGTGTCTTAAGCTCCTCTCTTAGCTCCTTTTTAAAGTCCCTTAATGAGGCCAGCAAATCGTCCTTCGTGAGGGCCATGCTCTCAGGCTCCGGACTGCGGGAGGATGGTCCCCCCGACTCAGCTGAAGCAAAATAGTTGGAGACCCTGTTGCTCTGGGCCTTCTTTGGTGGCATAAAGGCCAAGGGGGACCACCCCACGCTGATGCCACTTGGGGACCAGTCTTTATTGGTGAGATTGCTGTCTTTATGCACCTTCCGTTACACCAGAGGCACGCTAATGTCTTCACCTCTCGTGCATTGCCACCAGTCAGCCTTGCTCGATACTAACACCACGCCAAGCAGATCGTTGTAAGGAAGATCCACTATCCCACTGTCCCACAAGGCCCCAGGCCCTGTGCACCTCCCTCGGCCGCTGTCAAGGCCTGCCCCGTTCAAAGTCGCAATATGGAAAGTCTTTTTGTTTTTATTTACTGGCCTTAATTAGTGGATGGTATCCTCTTGAGCTAGGTAGATCGCGTTAAGCTCTTTCTGCGGGTTCCGGTGTTGCCGCCGTCTCCAACGGCAGCCATCTTAAAGTCAGGCAGTGGTTATTTGCGGCCCTTTCTTCCTCTGCTCCAGATGGCCCATGAGATTCATCGCTAGCCCGGCACCCCCAGCAGCAGCCGGTGTAGAAGCGAGGCCCAAGGCTCCTGTCACTCCGGTCGCTCCGGTCGACACTCGCCAAATGCACCTGGCAGGGCCTCGGCAGTTCTTAGAGGTTCTCCACGCTCGGGATCCCTCCCACAGGCAGACCCTGGCAGGTAGGCGTTCTTCCTCACTTGGCCCCCGGAGGTGTCCGCCGCACCCCGCCCCTCCCGGCCTCCGGATGGTCACCACGTCTTCTCCTCTTCTCGGCGGCATGCCGGCCAAGCACTCTGAAGTGTGCCTCAAATGCACCGCAGGTCCCGTCACATAGGGCATCAGGCCACCGCGCTGACCTACTAATGCTCCTCCTCCACTCCTCCGCTCAGTACCGGCAGGGAGTCCTCCCCGGTCTATCCCGACCTTCGAGCTCCCTCCGGTCGCTCATTTCCAGCTTTATTTCTTGGAATGCAACTTAGCCCTCGCAGATCACGTCCGCACGGCCATCTTGGTTGTCCATGCCCCCCTAGGTTTTATTCTTGACAAGAACTTCAACATTCAGTTGCACATAAAAGCCCCACTGGAAGGGTCACTATTCCAGATTAGGCTGCTTCAGGTATGACACACTTTATGCTTAAAGGTGACTTCAGACAAGTGGTACAATCCCTTTTTCTCTCCAGTATAGTGTACACCAACTCTCGACTGACAGGTACATCAAAAATCCACCAGCCCTCTATGAAAGCAGTCCTCCATGCAGAAGCCAGATGGGTCTCTGGATCCAGGAAATGTGACCACGTCACTGCTGTCCTAACTTCACTCTATGATTTCTGATCGAAGTAAGAAGTGCAGTTAAACAAGCCTGTGATCCGCACAGCTCTTTAGTAGGAATCCCCAAGTTACTTGCAAAAACCCTTCATTTTGGGTGGACAATGGAAATTATGAAGTTCTACTTGAACTTCCAATCTGTAATAAAAACAGGACACTCAGCTCCTCCTCAGGCAGTGTGCCAACACTCTGGAGCCTACCATCGGAGTAAACGCCCGCTGATGATAACTTCAAAATAGAATTTAAATGGTTCCCATACAGTCAACAGTTTACGTTGTGGGCCAGAGTTCGCCAAATCAGTCTCTCTACCGGGATCGCTCGATCCAAGGTTATACATCAAAGGTAAATGCTCCAAAACAAATCTTACTTACAGAGGAAGATGCCTACATCTTGAGCCTCAAGGAACTTTCACTCTTCCAGTGCCACACTCCTATATTTATATGAAAAATATAGGGGTTATTTACGAGAGGGTTGTGTCATGTTTGAACCACGCAACGTGGTACATGCGTGATGCAAACCTCTAATCAAGATTTTTTGAGCCACCAAAGTCAATTTGCGTGGCTCTGAGTGACTTAAAAAATCTGGAGTAACGCAACACAGCACAAATCATTGTGTTGCGTTACTCTGCCCTGAGACGTCATTCATGGGCATTGCCTGGGTAACTTCCATGGATTTTGATGCATCCTCAGATTTACAAGAACTTGTAAACCTGGGGATGTGCCAAAGTCTTACACCTTCCTTGGGGAGGTGAGACAAGGAGAAATATCTCTATTTTTTCTTGTTTCTTCTTCTTTCTATGTGTGCTGCATTCTGCAGCAGATATAAAAAGAGGGACTGTTTGTGTGCAGGAAGGTGCACCTTCCTGGACAAAGACAATCCTGAAAGCAAAACAGGAACCCTTGCACCATGGTGTAAAGTTGCCGGCGTTGGCTCTAGGCTGCCAAAAGGGTACCAGCGCAAGGAAAGGACAGGAATGCACTGTATTGACCTAAATATGGCACATTCCTGTACTTTCCATGTCACGCAGCACAGCAAGGTGATTTGCGCTGCGCTGCACTATAAATGAGCCCCTATATTTTCATACCATTTTGCCTATAATAGTGGTCGTTCTTGGCAGGTTGTGGATATACATAGCATGAGATGTGAATCATGGGCACGTGTGACAGCAACATATGTGAGCTCTTGATAAAAATGATGAGTTGATATTGCTCAACAATCATGTCTTTAATAAAAATGAAAACATGGTATCTCAGGGCAAACAGGTTTTTTTTCAGAAAAAGAGTAAGCTTTTTAGGGAGTCAATTTTTTTCAGAATGCTACCAACATGAGCGTAAAATGTTTAAAGTGTAAAGGGACAAGCTGATATTTGGGGACTAAATGATTACATTTCTCAAAATTAATATTCAAAACATACATTTTAATAAGAATCAGTATTGCTGTCTGAAACGGTGATCTTTAAGATTAAAATACCCTTTCTGTATTCCATATACGTGGGCTGTGTCAGTGGTGAACATGGGTTTTGCCAGTGGTGGACGTGAGCTGTGTCAATGGTGGACGCGGGCTGTGCCAGTGGTGGACGTGAGCTGTGTCAGTGGTGGACATGGGCTGTGTCAGTGGTGGACATGGGCTGTTTCTGTGGTGGACATAGGCTGTACCAGTGGTGGACGTGAGATGTGTCAGTGGTGAAATTGGGATGTGCCAGTAGTGGACGTGAGCTGTGTCAGTGGTGGACATGAGCTGTGCCAGTGGTGGAAGTGGGCTGTGCCAAAGGTGGACGTGAGATGTGTCAGTGGTGGACATGGGCTGTGCCAGCAGTGAAAGAGGGCTGATGTTTGAAATCGGTTGGTGTGTGGAATGGGATAATTTATGCAATGGACTTGTGTTTGACAAGGCCTTTGCAAGGAATAGACTGGTGTTTGGGTTGGGCTCGTGCTTGTGTTAAGGTGATGTATGGAATGTGCTGGTGTTTCAAACAGGCTGATGTCTAGAATGCATCACTATTCGGATGGGCTGGTGTCCGAGATGGGTTAGTACCTGGTCTGGGGTGGTGTTTATAATGGGTTAGCACCTGGTCTGGGTTTATGTTTAGAATGGGTTAGTACCTGGGCTGGTGATTAGAACGGGTTAGCGCAAGGTCTGTGATGGTGTTTAGAATGACCTAATACGTGGTCTAGGATGGTGTTTAGAATGGGTTAGCACCTGGTCTGGGATTGTGTTAAGAATGGGTTAGTACCTGGGCTTGTGTTTAGAATGGGTTAGCGCAAGGTCCGGGATGGTGTTTAGAATGGGTCAGCACCTGGTCTGGTATGGTGTTTAGAATGGGTTGGTACGTGGTCTGGGATGTTGTTTTGAATGGGTAGGTACCTGGTCTTGGATGGCGTTTAGAATGGGTTAGCGCCTGGTCTGGGATGGTGTTTCGAATGGGTTGGTACCTGGTCTGGGATGGCATTTAGAATGGGTTAGTACCTGGTCTGAGATGGCATTTGGAATGAGGTGGTGTTTGGAATGAGGTGGTGTTTAGAATGAACTGGTGTTTAGAATGGGTTAGTACCTGGTCTGTGATGGTGTTTGGGATGGGTTAGTACCTGGTCTGGGATGGTGTTTGGAATGGGTTAGCACCTGGGCTGGTGTTTAGAATGGGTTAGCGCCTGATCTTGGATGGTGTTTAGAATGGGTTAGCGCCTGGTCTGGGATGGTGTTTAGAATGGGTTAGTACCTGGGCTGGTGTTTAGAATTGGTCATTGCCTGGTCTGGGATGGTGTTTAGAATGGGTTAGCGTCTGGTCTGCGATGGTGTTTAGAATGGGTTAGTACCTGGTCTGGGATGGTGTTTGGGATGGGTTAGTACCTGGTCTGGGATGGTGTTTGGAATGGGTTAGTACCTAGGCTGGTGTTTAGAATGGGTTAGCGCCTGATCTGGGATGGTGTTTAGAACGGGTTAGCATCTGGTCTGGGATGGTGTTTAGAATGGGTTAGTACCTGGTCTGCGATGGTGTTTAGAATGGGTACCTGTCTGGGATGGTGCTTATAATTGGTTAGTAACAGGGCTGGTGTTTAGATTTGGTCAGTGCCTGGACTGGGATGGTGTTTAGAATGGGTTAGCGCCTGCTCTGCGATGGTGTTTAGAATGGATTAGCACCTGGTCTGGGATGGTGTTTAGAATGCGTTAGTGCCTGGTCTGGGATTGGGTTTAGAATGGTTTAGTACCTGGTCTGGGAAGGTCTGTAGAATGGGATAGTACCTGGTATGGGATGGTGTTTAGAATGCGTTAGCACCCGGTCTGGGATGGTGTTTGGTATGGGTTAGCGCCGGGTCTGGGATGGTGTTTAGAATAGGTTAATTCGTGGTACGGGATGGTGTTTGGAATGGGCTAGCGCCTGGTCTAGGATGGTGTTTAGAATGGGTTAGCAGCAGGTCTGGGATGGTGTTTAGAATGGGTTAGTACCTGGGCTGGTGTTTAGAATTGGTCAGTGCCTGGTCTGGGATGGTGTTTAGAATGGGTTAGCATCTGGTCTGCGATGGTGTTTAGAATGGGTTAGCGCCTGGTCTGGGATGGTGTTTAGAATGCGTTAGTGCCTGGCTTGGGATGGTGTTTAGAATGGTTTAGTACCTGGTCTGGGATGGTGTGTCGAATGGGATAGTACCTGGTCTGGGATGGTGTTTGGAATGGGTTCGCGCATGGTCTGGGATGGTGTTTGGAATAGGTTAGTACCTGGTCTGGGATGGTGTTTAGAATGGGTTATTACCTGGTATGGGATGGCGTTTAGATTAGGTTAGTATCTGGGCTGGTTTTGGTGTTTGGAAAGGGTTAGTACCTGGTCTGGGATGGTATTTAGTATGGGTTAGCACCTGGTCTGGGATGGTGTTTAGAATGGGTTAGTGCCTGGTCTGGGATGGTGTTAAGAATGGGTTTGTACCTGGTCTGGGATGGTGTTTGGAATGAGGTGGTGTTTAGAATGAACTGGTGTTTAGAATGGATTAGTACCTGGTCTGAGATGGTGTTTGGAATGGGTTAGCACCTGGTCTGTATTGGTGTTTAGAATGGGTTAGTACCTGGGCTGGTGTTTAGAATGGGTTAGCACCTGATCTGGGAGGGTGTTTAGAATGGGTTAGCGCTTGGTTTGGGATGGTGTTTAGAATGGGTTAGTACCTGGCTGGTGTTTAGAATGGGTTAGCACCTGATCTGGGAGGGTGTTTAGAATGGGTTAGCGCTTGGTTTGGGATGGTGTTTAGAATGGGTTAGTACCTTGTCTGGGATGGAGTTTAGAATGGGTCAGCACCTGGTCTGGAATGGTGTTGAGAATGGGTTAGGAGCTGGTCTGGGATGGTGTTTTGTATGGGTTAGTACATGGTCTGGGATGGTGTTTGGAATGGGTTAGCGCCTGGTCTGGGATGGTGTTTGGAATGGGTTAATATGTGGTCTGCGATGGTGTTTTGAATGGGTTAGTGCACGGTCTGGGATGCTGTTTGAGCCCCTTTCATAGTTTTGCGACAGGTTCCTCAAACCGATTGTCCAAACATCAACATCATACCTTAAAGACACGAAGGATGTGCTTTGCCTCTTTAGAGAGATGGAGATCGACCCAGTAGAAGATTGGTTGATCACAATGGACATAGAGGCTTTGTACACAAGCATCCCCTAGAGACGCACGTTAACAGTTGTGGAACACATACTTCAAGAAAAAGAATGGGACTACATCACTCCTCGCAGTTTCATCATGGAATGCTCAGAAATGGCCCTTACGGAGAACTTTTTTGAGTATGACAATGCCATATACCACCAATCAGAGGCACGTCTATTGGTAGCACCTTTGCTCCAAGTATGGCATGCCTCTATGTCCGCCAATTTGAGGAAGACTTCATATACAACTCAGGAAACCCCTTCAGACAACAACTAAAGATGTGGCGCCGATACATTGACGACATCCTCATAGTATGGCATGGGAATCACCAACAAGCCACCGACTTCTATGAGTGGGTAAACACAAGAGACGAACACCTCAAGTTTACATGTAACATCAACAAGAACGAAGCGGTGTGTCTAGATCTCGTGATCACCCTGAGTGAGGAAGGCCTTAGCACGAAGGTCCACAACAAACCTACGGACAAAAACAGCCTTCTGATGTACGAAAGCTTCCACCCAAGAGCACTCAGACAGAACCTCCCAGTGGGTCAGTTCCTCCGTGTTCATCACTAGAGGCCTATGACCATCAAGCCCAAACCCTACAAAACAAACTGATCCAACGCCATTACCCAAAGAAAATGGTTACTAGGGCCAGGAAAAGAGCCCGGAACAACAATCGAGAGGCGTTGCTTGATCACAATGGGAAACAAGAGAGTGAGAAGATAGTATGCATCACCACATACACCCCGATTTCCAACAGAGTCCAAAACATTATCCGGAAACATTGGCGCATACTGAACGGGGCAGGTAATCAATGGGCAACACCTATGTTCACTTTTAAAAGGAACTCAAGCATCCGTGACGCCCTGGTACATTCCAAAGTTACACCACCTCCAGCACAGACACAAACCACCTTGTGGTATCAGAACAGACTTGTGGGCCACTACCCCTGTGGAAGCTGTGTAGCATGTCAATTCACTCACCCCACCAAAGAGGTCAATATCATTACAGACAGACCATGGTCCTTGAAGACTTTGACCAACTGTAACACTGAGAATGTGGTTTATCTTATAAGGTGACCCTGCAACCTCCTATATGTAGGCATGACACTACATAAAGTAAAGGTCAGAATTAATGAACATCCCAGCACCATCAGATGCAAAAAAAGCAACACGAAACTGACACGACACTATCTACAGACGGGTCACTGCGACAAAGAATTGGAGTGGGTAGTACTGGAGAAAATGCAGCCGGGAAGTCCCAATCTACAAAGAAAGTTGCACATTTGGGAACAGAGGTGGGTATACCGCCTAAAATCAAGTGAGCATGGTTTGAACGATGAAATACCATGGCTCCATATGAGTTAGATCCAACTAGATGTAGTTTACATGAATTAACCAACAGTCAAACAACATTTGCAATCTTGGGAATAGTTGCCTAGTCCACATGGTACAGAATGTGGCCTCCCATGCCCTTTTATTACATCCCCGCATGGTACTAGATGCATAAAAAGTAAGAGAAAATAACTCCATCTGCGGTCTGTCCTTAATGATAATTGTTAATATGCTCCCAATTATATCCATATAAACGCTCCCCATGAATGTTGTGTATAGACTGGCCACCACTCATTTATCCTCCATGAGTGTGGACCATACTCCTTGCCTTCCGATTTGAAAACCCACAGGGTTAACGGGTTAACACAGCGTGCACCTTGCTGCATATGGGACCACCCATTTATCCTCCATGAGTGTGGACCGTACGCACATTAAAACTCCTTGCCTTCCAATTTGAAAACCCATAGGGTTAACGGGTTAACACAGCATGCACCTTGCTGGATATCAGTACGCATGCGCGACACTCTGCACTTCCCGAGGGTCGCCCGTGCATGCGCCTCTCGGGAAGCATCCAAGCAGGATCAGTGTGCACAAGCATACCGGCTGGGTTATGATGCCCACACCAGGCTATGATTCTACAGACAGCGGAAACACAATGCAGCTCAAAAGCGCCAGGCGTAGTCTCTGGCGATGCTCCAGGTGTATCCAATTACCGAATTGATAACAATTAAGCATGGTACGGTTCATATAAATACGGCGCTACCTCCCCAAACCATTCACCAACGGGGGACCAGCGAGGAAGGACCGTAGGAATAACGCGAGGGACGCACCTTGGAGTAGTAAGGGGATGAATGGATGTATGATTGAGGTGTATGGTGGTATAGACAACCACTAAGAGTGTATGTAGCAATCTGCATATCTCTAACCTTGGCATTTTTAATTATTTTTCATTAATTTTACCTGGCATTTAGAGTTTGATTACAGGGGTCCCTCTACCACCCCTCCCCATGGGACACCCCTACATCTACAATAGAGTAAGAGTGTGAGCTGGCCTTACAACAGTCTTACTATTGAGCATCACGTATGTAGTGACACGTGTGCTCACCACATGCAATTTGTAGTAATTCAGACAGCTCCAAATAGATTTTTTGAAGTAACTTTATTTGGAGCTAATTTACATGCAGCAACCTTCAGCAATACAATCCAAATACTGGTTATTTCCTGGAATCTTAGCTGTGATGCAGTTCCACCGCATCATAGTTACATCATACAATTCCAGCTATTACCACACATCTTCCCCCTATGAAACCCAAAAGGAAAAATTCTTGTTAATACATGCAAAACATAAAGCATAAGAATTGATGAAGAAACAATAAACTAATAAACAATACACATCCCCAAAACTCCACTTCTTGCCATCATCCAATTGAGCCACTGAGCCCATGACTGAAATAACTTTATGCGGCTGCGAAAACTTACTCTCTCCTTTCTTCACAAAACCAAATCTTTTAACCACCACCCAATCACCTTTCTCAAACACCAACTCCTTAATGTTTTCTACTATCAAAACTAATCTTATTACGCCACTGACAATCTAAAACTCTTGACCTTATCTTTTCTCTATCAACCCAGACTTGATTCTTCTCTTGTAACCACATTGGAGACTCCTTAGTACCAGGCTCTCTCCCTTTCAAAGCAATAAAAGGAGAAACACATGTCACAGAATGAGGTGTAATCCTATGACCCCACATCATTCTCCGTAACTCATCTTTCCATGATAATCCATTTGCTAGGGAAAGTTGAATACATTCCATCACAATACGATTTACCCTTTCCACAAGTCCATTAGCCTGTGGACGAAACAAAGCTACTTTATCATGTCTGACCCCAAGACCACAAAGAAAATTTCCCATCTCAGAAGAAACTAACTGAACCCCATTGTCAGTCACAAGTACTTTCGGTACACCCTCTTCCAAAAAAACTTCCTCAAGAAATTTTATCACATTAGTAGTAGTGACTTGACCCATAGATTTACATGTAAACCACTTACTGTAATAATCCACCAACACAACTAAAAAACGATTGTTACTTCCCAATTTGTCAATCGGACCCAATACATCCAAAGCCAATTTCTCCCACGGTCTCATAGGTAATTCCACACACCTCAAAGGGGGTTCTCTAGTTACTTTCACCTTATCACTATTACTACACGCATGACAATCCCGCACCAAATCCTCAACATTCCTGTCCATTTCAGGCCACCAAAAAGACTCTCTCAATCTCCTCTTAGTCAAACTTCTTCCTAAATGCCCCTCATGTACGATTCTCAACAACTTTGACCTCAGCAAAACCGGAGGAACTATCCGATTCCTTCTCAAAATTTTATCTCCTTGCAAACTAAGCTCATCTCTTACCGATAAATACTGTTTATCCATTTCCATTCTATTGGAACTATTCCAACAATTCATAATGAGCTCCTTCAATTTCTTATACTCTTCATCCTTCTCCACCGCTTCCTTCCATTCGTCTTGACTAACAGCAAATTCACTATCCACGCTCACTACTAAATCCTCCAAAACTTCCATACAAGAATCATCATCCACCTGCATCCTAGAAAGACAATCTGCAATAACATTCTTATTACCACAAACATATTCAACGACAAAATTGTAATCTAGAACAGACAACAACCACCTTGAAATCCGAGGAGCCACACTACCATCTAAACCACGACCACCTTTGAAAATATGAACAAGAGGTTTGTGATCCATCTTGACGACAAAAGGTAAGCCCCACAAATAGTACCTAAAATGTGCCATTCCCCAACATGCTAGAGCTTCCTTTTCTATTGTTGAATACGATCTCTCTGCTCCATGTAATCTGCGTGAAGCAAAGCCAATAATTGTTTCACCCTTTTCTGACAATTGCAACAAAACTGCCCCAAGCCCACTGTTACTAGCATCTGTGACCAATATGGATTTCTTCTTAGAGTCAAAATGCCCCAATGATGGAGCACTGGAAAGAAACTTCTTTACATTAGCAAATGCATCTTCACATTTAGAGTTCCATTCAAACACAGTTCCTTTTTTTAAGAAAAGTCTCATTGGTTCAACTAGATCAGCAAATTTTGGAACAAACTTAGAACAATATTCAGCAAGACATAAGAAGGACTTCAACTGCTCCTTATTAGTAGGACAAGGAGCATCTTTGACAGCTTTTACAATACTAGCTTTTGGTCTTATTCCATTAACAAATATCTGATGACCCAAATAATTGACTTCATTCAATCTTATTTGACACTTCTCTTTTTTGATTGTCAATCCATACTTCGAAATTCTCTGTAAAACTTCTTCCATCAGTTCATCATGTTCGTCCAATGACCTCCCCACAATCATAATATCATCCTGGAAACATAATACTCTTTCCATCCCCTTAAATATATTTTGCATGATTCGCTGAAACACAGTGGAGGCTGATGCCAATCCAAAAGGCATTCTACAATACCGAAACGCCCCCAAAGGTGTTACAAATGAAGTCAAGGGACGTGACTCGGGATGTAGATTCACCTGATGGTAGGCTGAGGACATGTCCAGTACACTAAAAACACAACCTCCACCCATCATGCTTAACATTTCCCCAATATTTGGTAATGGTTGTCTATCCACCCAATTATTTCTGTTCAGATCTCTCAAATCAATGCATAAATGAATTTTGTTACCTTCCTTCGGAGCAACGACATTTGGAGATAACCACTCTGAAGACTCTATTGGTTCTATAACCCTAGCTTCCAACAATTTATCCAATTCTTTCTGAAGCGGTTCTCTCATCATATATGGTATTGTTCTAACTTTATGTACAATGGGTTTGGCATTTTTCTTTCAAACAATACGATGAGCAAACTCCTTTAACATGCCTAAATCATCAGAAAAACCATGAGAATATTTTTTCATTAGCATGTACGCCCACCCATTGTTCATATCAACATTGGAAGATATATTTTCTACACTTAGTTCAACAACCATAACTGGTTCCACAGCATTGGGATTAAGTATAATTTTCAAATCTTTCTGAGGTCGCCATCCTAACAAATTTGATCCTTCCTGTGTAATATAAACTCTTCCATGAACACCGTTGTTTCTGAAGATGATATTCATCCACTGCATTCCTAAAATGTTAATTTTTGATCCACCATACCCAACAGCTCTTACATCTGCCTGTAGAAGATCTTTCATCTCTCCATCCAGTTTTTCTTGAAAGGATTCCTTAGAAATTAGAGTAAAAAGACTACCAGAATCAGCCAATAATCTTACTGTCCCTTTATCCAATGTGATCTCACAATGTGGTTTTTCTAATTTCTCAGTGCTCTCTTATTTTAAATTCAAATCACTGCTGTCTATATTCATTACTATATCCAAATCACATTTTTCCACAGATTACACTACTTGAGATGCATCTAATTCTGCACCTTCTATAGCTAGGAACAACTCCTCACATTGTTCTTTCTTGTCTTCCACTTCTTTGACACTAGTGATTTGAGTGTTCCCTTTAGATCTGCATGCTTTCGCCAGATGACCTCTTTTGCCGCACACCCTATACGTAGCATTCCTTGCTCCACATGCAAAACTGGAACTTACATGTCCTGGACACCCACACCTATAGCAAATTACGGGTCGTCTTTCTCCAACCTTAACAGGTATATTTTCACTACTTTTATTAATTGCCTTCTTGAACACTTCTCTTTTTACTTCTTTGACTTCCACAGGGACTTCTTTTCCAATAGTTATCATTGGATTTTCACTCACACCCTTCCCCTTATCAATTTCTTTAATCCACAAAGCAGTATTTTTCATACTCCTAGCAATTTGAATAGCTTGTTCCAAAGTAGGATCCTTGGAAAGTAGCTTTTCTTTCACCTTTTTGTTGTTCGTACACCTCACAATTTGATCCCTTATCAGGGATTCACACAAAGCTTGAAATTCACAAGTGACAGCCAAACCTCGTAAAGATGCCACATATTTCATAATATCTTCATCCACTTTTTGTACCCTGCAAAAAAAATTATGTCTTTCAAAAACAACATTTACTTTTGGAGTGAAGTGTTTTTCCAACATCTGTAACGACATGTCATAAATATTCATCGGTTGACCATCACCCATACCCAATGATATTTCAGGCAAATCATCATATATTCTCCTTCCTTCTACTCCAAGGTGATGTAAAAGTATAGCTTGCCTCCTTAAAGGACCATATTTATCTCCTCCAATAGCTAATAGATATGTAAAAAATATGTTTTTCCAACGTTTCCAAGGAATAGATGGTTCTCCTGGAACAGGCAAAAAGTTAGGAGGTGCAGACATAGATTGGTCAGACATATCTGCAATAAAACTCAAACAACAAACTAAAACAATAGTCTAATATAATAGTCTAACACAATAGACTAAAACAACAATCTAAAATAACTAATTAAGACAATTAATTAAAATAATTGACTAAAATAATCAATTAAAATAATTAATTAAAATAATAGATATAAGACTTCCAGTAAATGTAGTCTGTTGTTTGTCTTGATAGGCAGGAAGTTAATTTCTTAAGAGTCCTTTCTTTCTTTCTTTTGTCCACAGTTAGACTAGAGGTTACACGTTGAATGATCTGAAGACACTGCCAAGAATTTGACAAAGGTACTCAAGTGTTCTTAAAAATAATGTGTCCTGGAAAATTGCTTATTCCAAACTTCGCGCTGGCAGCAGGCATTAATTGAACTTTGATCTTACACTTAACACGCGTGTTTATTTTCAAAACGCACACGCAGACGGGTTTCAATATGCCTCGCACTTAGTTGCCTTGCGCTTAATCACCTCGCGCTTGGCTTCGTTCCACTTATTTACAATTGAAAAGCCAGCGTGTGCTTCAGGCTTGATTAAACACGTTCCTTTCCCTCGCGCTCAATTTTTGCCTCGCGCTAGACCTTAATCAGCTTATTTACATTTGAAAAGCTGAAGCGGATCAAGCGCGTCCGACTTGAATATATACTTTGGGCAAAGCGATCACGCTTTAGCTTCGCACTACATTACACCACGCCTGGCTTGCCTTAATTTCTTTTGACAGGGCAATTCACTCTCCCTCGCGCTTGGTTAGACGCGCAGCTGTCTTAAGTTAATTTACATTTGAAGTAAAACGTTCCTCGCTGTGGGTTCACTGATGCTTGCATATTTGTTAAGTTTCTAAACACAGTCTCACTTATCGTGGCAAACACAGCAGGAGAGTTACTCACGGGCTATAGTTGCTAGGCAACAAAATAGCATCGTGACCATCGGGTGCAAAAATTGTTAATTGGTTTTAGTAATGTTAATAATCATTACCCATTCAGTCCAATAAAAGCGCTTGACAAAATAGACACTTACAGTTAGATGAATTTTGAAAAGATGAAGACAGGGAATTTTCTTCTTCTTTAATAGCGCTAATTTAAATTAGCGGCGTTCCAGAGGTGAAGGTTGTGCCTCTCCTGCCCTCTGCGCAGGAATATCTCATCGCCAAAATTTGTAGTAATCCAGACAGCTCCAAATAGATTTCTTGAAGTAACTTTATTTGGAGCTAATTTACATGCAGCAACCTTCAGCAATACAATCCAAATACTGGTTATTTCCTGGAATCTTAGCTGTGATGCAGTTCCACCGCATCACAGTTACATCATACAACTCCAGCTATTACCACACACTTCTAATGTACCACGTGCATGTCGTTATGTCTGATTCTCTTCTTACCAGTATGAGTGCATTTTAACTGTTCCACTTATGCTGTGAATTGTCATTGTTTTACAGGAGTTCTGAATAAAGACCGTGGTAGAGTTGGACTAGAAGCCAGCCTACACAAGTGGTTTTATCTTTGGCTCTTAGAGACAGGATAGGAGCCCTCTTTCTCACTCACGGCCTGATGAATGCCGTGGACCCTCCAGGCCGTAGAGGCAGAAACATGTTGGCAACACAAATGGAGATGGGGTACTAGACCCCCTAGTCTCCACCTTTTCTTTTAATATCGAGCACACGCGGCATCATTAAACTTCACGCAGGAATGTGCATCGATTTTTAGACATCACTCACTCACTTATTTTCAGCACGGGCCCCCACCTACTTTTAGAAGTGCCTTCCTGTCTTCAGGTGTAGGCCCGCCCTTTATCAAACGCGGTTTTTAAAGGGCGAGGACAGCCGATGATGAAGCATGACACCTGGTGGTGTGTGAGGCCAGTCCATACATTTTTCTGAGATGTCCAACATCACCTGAATCATCTGCAAAAGGTGCCTTAACTTTCAATAAGGATCAGACTATAAAAACAGGGTAGCTTCTTGTTGTGTTATATATGCTGGTTGGAGGCCAGCTTACCCTGTTTGCCCCATAGCCTCCTGTTCCCTCCCCTTTTGAACAAAAAGGGCGTTTGTGTGTATCTAACCTGGAATGGGTTAGCTCCTGGTCTCAGATTGTGTTTGGAATGTGTTAGCGCCTGGTCTGGGATGATGTTTGGAATAGGTTAGTGTCTAGTCTAGGATAGTGTTTGGAATGGTTTAGCACCTTGTCTGGGATGGTGTTTAGAATGGGTTAGCGCCTGGTCTGGGATAGTGTTTAGAATGGATTAGTGCCTGGTCTGGGATAGTGTTTAGAATGAGTTAGCGCCTGGTCTGGGATGGTGTTTAGAATGGGTTAGTACCTGGTCTGGGATGGTGTGTGGAATGCATTAGCTCCTGGTCTGGGATGGTGTTTACAATGGGTTAGTGCCTGGTCTGGGATGGTGTTTGGACTGGGTTAGCGCCTGGTCTTGGATGGTGTTTGGAATGGGCTAGCACCTGGTCTAGGATGGTGTTTAGAATGGGTTAGCGCCTGGTCTGAGATGGTGTTTGGAATGGGTTAGCGCCTGGTCTTGGATGGTGTTTGGAATGGGTTAGCACCTGGTCTGGGATGGTTTGTAGAATGGGTTAGTACCTGGTCTGCGATGGTGTTTGGAATGGGTTAGTACCTGGTCTGGAATGGTGTTTGGAATGGGTTAGCACCTGGTCTCGTATGGTGTGTGGAATGGGTTAGCGCCTGGTCTGGGATGGTGTTTAGAATGGGTTAGCGTCTGGTCTGGGATGGTGTTTAGAAAGGGCTAGTGCCTGGTGTGGCATGGTGTTTGGAATGGGCTAGTACCTTGGCTGGGATGGTGTTTAGAATGGACTAGTACCTGGTCTGGGATGGTGTTTGGAATGGGTTACTACTTGGTCTGGTATGGTGTTTGGAATGGGTTAGCACATGGTCTGGGATGATGTTTAGAATGGGTACCTGGTCTGGGATGGTGTTTGGAATGGGTTAGTACCTGGGCTTGGATGGTATTTAGAATGGTTAAGTGTCTGGTCTGGATTGGTGTTTGGAATGGGTTAGTACCTGGGCTTGGATGGTGTCTGGTCTGGGATGGTGTTTGGAATGGTTAAGTGTCTGGTCTGGGATGGTGTTTGGAATGGGTTAGTAATTGGTAATTAATTATGGTAATTGTGTTATTTTTTAAAAGCGGGTTGTGGTGTTTATAGGGGTAAAGGGTGGGAAGTAATTTAACTATCATAAATTAATGATTTTTTTAAATTTAATAATATTTATTTAATTTAGATTTTATAGTGATAATTGTAGGAAGTAATTTATTATAAGTAATTATTAATTGGTTGTTATTTATTATTAATTAATTGGTAATTGATTACGTTAATTGTGTCATTTTTTTAGGAGTGGGTTTTGGGGTTGTGGGGTTTATAGGGGTAAACGGTGGGAAGTAATTTATTTTTAATTAATTAATTAATAATTTGTTAATGAATCCTAATTAATTAAAATTTAAATATGGCAATTGTGTAATTAATTTTAGATGTGAGTTTTGGGGTTTACAGTGGTAAAGGGTGGGAAGTAATTGATTTTTAATTAATTATTAAGTAGTTGTTAATTGATATTAATTTATTATTTTAAAATTAATTATGGAAATTGTGTAATGATTTTTAAATGTGGGTTGTGGGGTTTATAGGGGTAGAGGGTGGAAAGCAATTTATGTTTAATTAATTAATAATTAGTTGATCAATAAAATTAAATCATCAATTGATAATAATTAGGGTAACTGTTTAGTGTTATTGGTGTGTGAGTTTTGGTTTTATAGGGGTAACGTTTGGGGAGTAAAATAATTTAGTTTACATTTGTTTTTTAATTAATAATATTTCTTTAATTGATAGTTAATTATGTTAAGTATGGAGGTACATTTTTTTACATTTAGATGTGTGTTGTGAATTGTGCGGTGCTATAGGGTAGGAAATAAAAATAAATGTATGTAATAATCAATGTTTTTGTTTATAAATAATTTCTAATTAAAAATACTTATTTGTTTGTAAATTATTTTTACATTTATTTTATATAATATTTCTAGGTATTTGTCATATCTATTTAAAATTATAATCTGTTTCTATTTTTTAGATTTTTAAAATATTTATATATATATTTGTAATTTTTTAAAAAATATTTTGTGTTAGTGATATTTTGTTTGTTCTTTATTTCGAACTGACTGGAGTGGGAATATTAATTTTTACCCCACCGCTATCTAACACTTTCCCTATTGTTGCCTTAACTGGAGTGGGAATAGTATTTTTAACCCTCCGCTATCCAACACTTTCCCCTAATGTTGCACTAACTGGAGTGGGAATAGTATTTTCTACCCCTCCGCTATCCCACACTTTCCCTACTGTTGCACTCACTGGAGTGGAAATAGTAATTTTTACCCCTCCGCTATCCAACACTTTCCCTACTTTTGCACTCACTGGAGTGGGAATAGTCATTTTATTCCTCCACTATCCAACACTTTCACTACTGTTGCACTAACTGGAGTGGGAAAAGTAATTTTTACCCCTCTGCTATCCAACACTTTCCCTACTGTTGCACTCACTGGAGTGGGAATAGTAATTTTTACCCCTCTGCTATCCAACACTTTCCCTACTGTTGCACTCACTGGAGCGGGAATAGTAACTTTTACCCCTCCGCTATCCAACACTTTCCCTACTGTTGCACTCAGTGGAGTGGGAATATTAATTTTTATTCCTCTGCTATCCAACACTTTCCCTACTGTTGCACTAACTGGAGTGGGAATAGTAATTTTTATCCCTCCGCTATCCAACACTTTCCCTACTGTTGCACTCACTGGAGTGGAAATAGTATTTGTTACCCCTCCGCTATACAACACTTTACCTCCTGTTGCACTCACTGAAGTGGAAAATGTAAGTTTAAAGACTTTTAAATAGTTTAATGTTTTTAATTTATAATATAATGTTTTGTAATTAGATTTTATGTTATTGGTGTATGTATATATATATATATTTATTTGTGAATTTTCATATATTCAATTATAAAATAAATTAAAATTATTAGTTTATTCATTGTTTTAAAGTAAATATATATATATATATATATTACATTTTATATACGTATGTTTACAGTTTTTAAATTAAATGTATTTGTTATATTTGTTAATATGTATATTAAATCTAATTTATTTTGTTTAAGTTAATTTTATTATTTAATATATCATAAATAATTTTTTCTACATATATTAAAATCGATATTTTGTACAACTATATTTTTTACATTATAAATATAGGATGTCGATATTTTTGACATCGATATTTATAACTCGTTATTTGTGTATAGGGATATTTTGGGGGTCGATATTCTATCAGTGAAACATCTGGGATGGTGTTTGGAATGGGTTAGCACATGGTCTGGGATGAAGTATAGAATGGGATCCTGGTCTGGGATGGTGTTTGGAATGGGTTAGTACTTGGGCTCGGATGGTATTTAGAATGAATTAGTACCTGGTCTGGGATGTTGTTTGAAATGGGTTTGTACCTGGTCTGAGGTGTTGTTTAGAATGGGTAAGTACCTGGTCTGGGATGTTGTTTGGAATGGGTTAGTATGTGGTCTGGGATGGTGTTTCGAATGGGTTAATACCTGGTCTGGGATGGTGTTTGGAATGGGTTAGTACCTGGTCTGGGATGGTGTTTGGTATGGGTTAGCGCCTGGTCTCGGATGGTGTTTGGAATGGGTTTGCGCCTGGTCGGGGATGGTATTTAGAATGGGTTAGCGCCTGGTCTGGGATGGTGTTTAGAATGAGTTAGCACCTGGTCTGGGATGGTGTTTGGAATGGGTTATACCTGGTCTGGGATGGTGTTTGGAATTGGTTAGCACATGTTCTGGGATGATGTTTAGAATGGGTACCTGGTCTATGATGGTGTTTGGAATGGTTTAGTACCTGCGCTGGGATGGTGTTTATAATGGGCTAGTACCTGGTCTGTGGTGGTGTTTGGAATGGGTTAGTACCTGGTCTGGGATGGTGTTCAGAATGGATTAGCGCCTGGTCTGGGATGGTGTTTAGAATTGGTTGATACGTGGTCTGGGATGGTGTTTAGAATGGGTTTGTGCTTGGTCTGGAATGGTGTTTGGAATGGGTTAGCGCCTGGTCTGGGATGGTGTTTGGAATGGGTTAGTGCCTGGTCGGGGATGGTATTTAGAATAGGTTAGCGCCTGGTCTGGGATGGTGTTTGGAATGGGTTAGCACCTGGTCTGGGATGATGTTTAGAATGGGTTAGCGCCTGGTCTGGGATAGTGTTTGGAATGGGTTAGTGCCTGGTCGGGGTTAGTATTTAGAAAAGGTTAGCGCCTGGTCTCTGATGAAGTTTAGAATGGGATCATGGTCTGGGATGGTGTTTGAAATGGGTTAGTACTTGGGCTGGGATGGTGTTTAGAATGGGTAAGTGCCTGGTCTGGGATGGTGTTTGGAATGGGTAAGTACCTGGTCTGGGATGGTGTTTAGAATGGGTTAGTACCTGGTCTAGGATGGTGTTTGGTATGGGTTAGCGCCTGGTCTCAGATGGTATTTGGAACGGGTTAGTGCCTGGTTGGGGATGGTATGTATGATGAATTAGCGCCAGGTCTGAGATGGTGTTTAGAATGGGCTAGTACCTGGTCTGACATGGTGTTTTGAATGAGTTAGTACCTGGGCTGGGATGGTATTTAGAATGGGCTAGAACCTGGTCTGGGAAGGTGTTTGGAATGGGCAAGCATCTGGTCTGGGATTTTGTTTGGAATGGGTTAGCACCTGGTCTAGGATTGTTTTTGGAATATGTTAGCACATGGTCTAGGATGATGTTTAGAATGGGTACCTGGTCTATGATGGTGTTTGTAATGGTTTAGTACCTGGGCTGTGATGGTGTTTGGAATGGGCTAGTACCTGGTATGGGGTGGTGTTTGGGATGGGTTAGCACCTGGTCTGGGATGGTATTTAGAATGGGTTAGCGTCTGGTCTGGGATACCCAGTACCTGGGCTGGGATGGTGTTTGGAATGGGCTAGTACCTGGTATGGGGTGGTGTTTGGGATGGGTTAGCACCTGATCTGGGATGGTGTTTAGAATGGGTTAGCGTCTGGTCTGGGATGGTGTTTAGAATGGGTTAATACGTGGTCTGGGATGGTGTTTAGAATGGGTTTGCGCCTGGACTGGAATGGTGTTTTGAATGGGTTTGCACCTGGTGTGGGATGGTGTTTGGAAAGGGTTAGTACCTGGTCTGGGATGGTGTTTGGAATGGGTTAGTGCCTGGTCTGGGATGGAGTTTGGAATGGATTAATACGTGGTCTGCGATGGTGATTGGAATGGGTTAGAGCATGGTCTGGGATGGTGTTTGGCATGGATTAGCGCCTGGTCTGGGATTGTGTTTGGAATAGGTTAGCGCCTGGTCTGGGATGGTGTTTGGAATGGGTTAGTGCCTGGTCTGGGATGCTGTTTGGAATGGGTTAGCGCCTGGTCTGGGATGGTGTTTATAATGGGTTAGCGCCTGGTCTGGGATAGTGTTTGGAATGGGTTAGCGCCTGGTCTGGGATGGAGTTTGGAATGGATTAATACGTGGTCTGCGATGGTGATTGGAATGGGTTAGAGCATGGTCTGGGATGGTGTTTGGAATGGATTAGCGCCTGGTCTGGGATTGTGTTTGGAATAGGTTAGCGCCTGGTCTGGGATGGTGTTTGGAATGGGTTAGTGCCTGGTCTGGGATGGTGTTTGGAATAGGTTAGCGCCTGGTCTGGGATGGTGTTTATAATGGGTTAGCGCCTGGTCTGGGATGGTGTTTAGAATGGATTAGCGCCTGGTCTGGGATGGTGTTTAGAATGGGTACCTGGTCTATGATGGTGTTTGGAATGGTTTAGTACCTGCGCTGGGATGGTGTTTATAATGGGCTAGTACCTGGTCTGTGGTGGTGTTTGGAATGGGTTAGTACCTGGTCTGGGATGGTGTTCAGAATGGATTAGCGCCTGGTCTGGGATGTTGTTTAGAATTGGTTGATACGTGGTCTGGGATGGTGTTTAGAATGGGTTTGTGCTTGGTCTGGAATGGTGTTTGGAATGGGTTAGCGCCTGGTCTGGGATGGTGTTTGGAATGGGTTAGTGCCTGGTCGGGGATGGTATTTAGAATAGGTTAGCGCCTGGTCTGGGATGGTGTTTGGAATGGGTTAGCACCTGGTCTGGGATGATGTTTAGAATGGGTTAGCGCCTGGTCTGGGATAGTGTTTGGAATGGGTTAGTGCCTGGTCGGGGTTAGTATTTAGAAAAGGTTAGCGCCTGGTCTCTGATGAAGTTTAGAATGGGATCATGGTCTGGGATGGTGTTTGAAATGGGTTAGTACTTGGGCTGGGATGGTGTTTAGAATGGGTAAGTGCCTGGTCTGGGATGGTGTTTGGAATGGGTAAGTACCTGGTCTGGGATGGTGTTTAGAATGGGTTAGTACCTGGTCTAGGATGGTGTTTGGTATGGGTTAGCGCCTGGTCTCAGATGGTATTTGGAACGGGTTAGTGCCTGGTTGGGGATGGTATGTATGATGAATTAGCGCCAGGTCTGAGATGGTGTTTAGAATGGGCTAGTACCTGGTCTGACATGGTGTTTGGAATGGGTTAGTACCTGGGCTGGGATGGTATTTAGAATGGGCTAGAACCTGGTCTGGGAAGGTGTTTGGAATGGGCAAGCATCTGGTCTGGGATTTTGTTTGGAATGGGTTAGCACCTGGTCTAGGATTGTTTTTGGAATATGTTAGCACATGGTCTAGGATGATGTTTAGAATGGGTACCTGGTCTATGATGGTGTTTGGAATGGTTTAGTACCTGGGCTGTGATGGTGTTTGGAATGGGCTAGTACCTGGTATGGGGTGGTGTTTGGGATGGGTTAGCACCTGGTCTGGGATGGTATTTAGAATGGGTTAGCGTCTGGTCTGGGATACCCAGTACCTGGGCTGGGATGGTGTTTGGAATGGGCTAGTACCTGGTATGGGGTGGTGTTTGGGATGGGTTAGCACCTGGTCTGGGATGGTGTTTAGAATGGGTTAGCGTCTGGTCTGGGATGGTGTTTAGAATGGGTTAATACGTGGTCTGGGATGGTGTTTAGAATGGGTTTGCGCCTGGACTGGAATGGTGTTTTGAATGGGTTTGCGCCTGGTGTGGGATGGTGTTTGGAAAGGGTTAGTACCTGGTCTGGGATGGTGTTTGGAATGGGTTAGCGCCTGGTCTGGGATGGAGTTTGGAATGGATTAATACGTGGTCTGCGATGGTGATTGGAATGGGTTAGAGCATGGTCTGGGATGGTGTTTGGCATGGATTAGCGCCTGGTCTGGGATTGTGTTTGGAATAGGTTAGCGCCTGGTCTGGGATGGTGTTTGGAATGGGTTAGTGCCTGGTCTGGGATGCTGTTTGGAATGGGTTAGCGCCTGGTCTGGGATGGTGTTTATAATGGGTTAGCGCCTGGTCTGGGATAGTGTTTGGAATGGGTTAGCGCCTGGTCTGGGATGGAGTTTGGAATGGATTAATACGTGGTCTGCGATGGTGATTGGAATGGGTTAGAGCATGGTCTGGGATGGTGTTTGGAATGGATTAGCGCCTGGTCTGGGATTGTGTTTGGAATAGGTTAGCGCCTGGTCTGGGATGGTGTTTGGAATGGGTTAGTGCCTGGTCTGGGATGGTGTTTGGAATAGGTTAGCGCCTGGTCTGGGATGGTGTTTATAATGGGTTAGCGCCTGGTCTGGGATGGTGTTTAGAATGGATTAGCGCCTGGTCTGGGATGGTGTTTAGAATGGGTTAGCGCCTGGTCTAGGATGTTGTTTAGAATGGGTTTGTACCTGGTCTGGGATGGTGTGTAGAATGGATTAGCCCATTTTCTGGGATGGTGTATACAATGGGTTAGCGCCTGGTCCGGGATGGTGTTTGGAATGGGTTAGCGCCTGGTCTGGGATGGTGTTTGGAATGGATTAGCACCTGGTCTGGAATTGTGTTTAGAATGGGTTAATGCCTGGCCTGGGATGGTGTTTAGAATGGGTTAGCGCCTGGTCTGGGATGGTGTTTAGAATGGGTAAGTGCCTGGTCTGGGATGGTATTTGTAATGGATTAGTACCTGGTCTGGGATGGTGTTTAGAATGGGTTAGTACCTGGTCTGGGATGGTGTTTGGAATGAGTTAGTACATGGTCTGGGATGGTGTTTGGTATGGGTTAGTGCCTGGACTCGGACGGTGTTTGGAATGGGTTAGTGCCTGGTTGGGGATGGTGTTTAGAATGGGTTAGCGTCTGGTCTGGGATGGTGTTTAGAATGGGTTATTTCGTGGTCTGGGATGGTGTTTAGAATGGTTTGCGCCTGGTCTGGAATGGTGTTTGGAATGGGTTTGCGCCTGGTCTGGGATGGTGTTTGGAATGGGTTTGCGCCTGGTCTGGGATGGTGTTTGGAATGGGTTAGTGCCTGGTCTGGGATGGTGTTTGGAATGGGTTAGCACCTGGTCTGGGATGGTGTGTAGAATGGATTAGCTCCTTTTCTGGGATGGTGTTTACAATGGGTTAGCGCCTGGTCTGGAATGGTGTTTGGAATGGGTTAGTGCCTGGTCTGGGATTGTGTTTAGAATGGGTTCATGCCTGGTCTGGGATGGTGTTTAGAATGGGTTAGCGCCTGGTCTGGGATTGGGTTTAGAATGGATTAGTGCCTGGTCTGGGATGGTGTTTAGAATGGGTAAGTGCCTGGTCTGGGATGGTATTTGTAATGGATTAGTACCTGGTCTGCGATGGTGTTTAGAATGGGTTAGTACCTGGTCTGGGATGGTGTTTGGAATGAGTTTGTACATGGTCTAGGATGGTGTATGATATGGGTTAGCGCCTGGACTCGGATGTTGTTTGGAATGGGTTAGTGCCTGGTCGGGGATGGTACTTAGAATGGGTTAGTGCCTGGTCTGGGATGGTGTTTAGAATGGGCTAGTACCTGGTCTGACATGGTGTTTGGAATGGGTTGGCACCTGGGCTGGTATTTAGAATGGGCTAGTACCTGGTCTGGGATGGTGTTTGGAATGGGTTAGTACCTAGTCTGGGATGGTGTTTGGAATTGGTTAGCACATGGTCTGGGATGGTGTTTAGAATGGGCTAGTACCTGGGGTGGTGTTTGGAATGGGTTAGTACCTGGTCTGGGATGGTGTTTAGAATGGGTTAGCGCCTGGTCTGGTGTTTAGAATCGGTTAGCGCCTGATCTGGGATGGTGTTTAGAATGGGTTAGCGCCTGGTCTGGGATGGTCTTTAGTATGGGTTAGCATCTGGGCTGGGATGGTTTGCGGAAAGGGCTGGTATTTAATTCCAGACACCATCCCCACTAACCTATCCTGGAACAGGCTGGTATCTGGGGTGGAAATTGTGCAGCATGGATTGATTTCTGAAGTGAGTTGGAGTCTGGACTAGGAAGTTGTCTGGAATTGGCAGATGCATGGATGGATCTTTGCTATGAAATGGTCTGATGTCTGGATGGACCTGGTGCTTGGAGTGGCTGTGTTATGAAATGGTCTGATGTCTGGCCGACTTGGTGCTTGGAATGGCTGTGGTATGAAATGGTCTGATGTCTGGATGGACCTGGTGCTTGGAGTGGCTGTGTTATGAAATGGCTTGATCTCTGGATGGACCTGGTGCTTGGAGTGGCTGTGTTATGACAGGTCTGATGTCTGGGTGGGTTGGTGTCTGGAATGAGCTGGTGTCAGGAACTGGCTGATGTTAAAAATTACTGGTGTTTCAGATAGTTTGGTATTCTTATGTGTCTGCTGCTGCCTTAAAATGGTAAACAAGTTAAGTTCCATAGTATTTTTTCTGTCTGATTGTTAAATTAAAATTTCTGCTTTTTAGGTCGAGCCTAGAGTCAGCGCGCAACGCTGCTCTGGTGAAGATCTGCTGTAGTTCAGTATGTGAGGAAGCCCCGCCCACTCCCCGCCCATATAGTTCATTGGCTTGTATCTTTGTCCTTCGTAAATGCTGCCTTCGGATGCGTTTATAGGCTTGTTAGTCCCTCCTTATTACTACCATGTCATCATTTGTATCCTCCCATGGCTACTGGCCCCTTTACTTCGAGTGTTACACGGTACGTGTTATTTAGAGTTTGAGCACTATTTTCTTTAATTAGGTTCTCCTACTTCCTTCTCTACTCCCCCCTCCCTCCCGTTGTCCGTGCCTTCTCCCCTCCTCCACCGCCCCCACTCCCATTTTCCATGCCTTCTCACCCCTTTCTCCCCCCCTTCCCCCACCCCCGTTGTCCTTTCCTTCTCACCCCCTTTCCTCCTGCCCGCGCTCCTGTTGTCCATGCCTTCCCCCCCCTCCCTCCCGTTGTCCGTGATGGCTACCGTTTGCAATGCAATAGGTCTTGTGTAAATGTGTAAATGCGAGTCCTATGGCATTGCAAATCTTTTTTTTGGTTATGCCCCCTTTTCTTCTCACTGCTCACGTGAAGTCCGCATTAGTAAAATGACTGCAGTAATTCCCTGTGCTGTTTCTGCCTCAAGTGAACCCCGCGAAGGCATGGCTGTTGTTGACTGTATAGTCAAGCTCGGAGGCAGCACTCTGACACACCAAAGGCAGCTGGAAACCGTTCGACTGGACGCCCTTCAGAGAGCAGCAGCCATCGTGAAGTGGCAGCATGCAGAAGGGAAGAGCTGTATCGTGCACGGAGCAGGGTGAGCCAGAGATGGCCTCTGGGGCCTGACTGCAGTGGAATTTAATCTTCGCCCAAGTTAATGTAGAGTTCCTCACTGTATTATTTTATTAGTAGTCAGCATACTTAGGCAGCGCAAACGGGACGATAGGCATCAATAGTTTTACAGTAAAGCAAGTGCTTCAAATCCTGAGCAACGTAACGGTGTGTGTATTAAAAAACTGCACACTTATTAAAACAACTTGCACTGCCACCTATTGTCAGAGAATGTATCCCATCAACCTTAATAACATTTTTCACTTTGAATAAAATCAGAAGCAAGCCTATGCACTTCCTGTTATCTTTGAATCATTGCTAGACACTTTTTTTTAGCAGCTTTATAGCTACCCGACGGTATTGTAGCGCTTTACACGAGCACCAGTTACGTTACACTCTGTCACCTTCATTTTTTGGTAGGCGTGGGAGACTAAGTGATTTGCCTAGAATCACAGGATGTTAAGGAGACGCCCGAACCTGGTTTCCAAGCTCCAATGTTTTTAGGAATGTTGTACAAAATCCTACCTTGTGCAGCAAGGCTGAAAGTATAAAATAAAAAAAGTGCTATGACACCTTCAACGATGTCCGCGCAGAAGCGATTGTGTATTACTTTCAACCATAATGCACAGCAACCGTACAACGTGGCTTAAAAAACATTGTAAAACCAAATATTAGGAGTATTTGGCTTTGTCAATGTTTTCTTTGCCACGTCGTACAAATATGTGGCTGCTGTGAAGCATATTTGAAAGTAAGAAAAAAAGCGCTAAAAAGAAAGAGGACAACGTTGACCATGTCGCAGCACTTATTTTTTTAAAAACTTTTAGCCAGGTGCAGTGCAGTTAGGCTGCTGTACAAAATGACTGTAAACATTGACAAAGCCAGTAGATCTTGTTCTATAATGTGTTTTATCTGTAGGGAAACTGGTTTTCACTCGAACTTTACTTTATAGCCTGTACACTCAGCTGAATTTCTGGTCTGTGAGTCCTCTTTTAATTTCCATCTTCCACGTGTTTTATGGTCTTGATGGAGTGGAGTATCTGGTAGTAGAATTTTTAATATTTTTCGTCCTATAGTAAGATTACAGTATCCACATATCTCCCACACATTGAGACAGAATATCTGAGCGTTACTCAGTCACTGTATAGTTATTTATCAGCAACATATTTCTAAGGTAATGTTTAATAGACAACATAAAAATAATAGAAAAATGAAGAACAAACTGTGCACTATTGCACACCTTAAACCTTCGCCCTCATCTGTCAGTAGGACGTGTCGTCTTTGACCAGTCTCTCATCTGGACTGCCTCGTAGGCAGACAACTAGGTGTATTTTGGTGGATGCCAGCAGTCCTACAAATCCGACTCGCTCCCTCCTCCAAGGTCTTTGCTTTCTTATGATCTTCTAATCCTTCTGTTGCGGTAAAATTTCAAAGCTTGGTCCTTTGCTTTTATTTAATTAGAAGTCAATCTTTTCTAATTACGCTCTCTGCTCTCTCCTACCTTTCTATTCCATTTTCATAATCCTTCCTCTGCGTTTGCTGTCTGACGTATCAGCTACAGCCCCAGCTCCCATTTTGTGTTAGCAAGTGAGTGAAACCAGCCCCCCATCCCCTCCCTAGCAACAGGGATATTTCTACATCAGAGAGAGAACAGAGGGTGCTCTGAGACAGCAGTAATCTGCTGTTTAAGCTGTGTTTTTTAGGGACTGTGCACTTCGTTTTTTGGCCAGGAGAGGGAGTAAAGTTTTACAAAAAACAGTATTGTTAGAAGACAAGTTTGTTAGGCCCTTACCTGCAGAAGTCCAAAGTGTGGATTGAGCCTGTCTGTCTCCTAGGAGATTTCTGAATAGAGGAGCAGCTCCCCAGGCCCACCCCCAGGCCAGCAAACCTAGGCTTGCTGATTGGCTATTCAGCTCGCAGGCAACCCTGAGCCCTCCTCTCACACCTGCCCAGGCCCCTTAAGGCCTTGCTGGGTGCACCCCAAAACATTCCCCGCCATTTTGGTGAGTTGCAGTCTACCTGTGCCCCAGATTGCAGTGAAGCAGCAGAGTCCAGGAAGTGGTAGGGAGGCAGACTAGTGCTGTCTCTTTCCTAACAATTTAAAAAAACGATTTTCCCTACCTGTGATTGCATCATTTCTTAATTTTCTTTAACTGTCTTTGCCTGTGGTTGTTACAGTTTAAAATTGTAGTTTTAACCTGCCAGTGATTGCATACGTTATCACCTGTTTTGTGTTTAAACTTGTGGTTCTTCCTTGCCTGTGACTGTCTCCATTTAACCTGTTGAATTGTGGGATTTGCAGTCCTAACTCTATAGTTTTTTCCCTCTCATTCCCCGGGACTATCAGTTTTTCCCTCCGTTTTTCTCCCTTGCTCTGTGCTAAGATCTGTATGTTAAGCAGTCCACCCCCAGCTCCCATTTTGTGTTAGCAAGTGAGCGAATCCAGCCCCCTTCCCCCCTAGCAACAGGGATATTTCTACATCAGAGAGAGAACAGAGGGTGCTCTGAGACAGCAGTAATCTGCTGTTTAAGCTGTGTTCAAAAGGGACTGTGCACTTTGTTTTTGGCCAGGAGAGGGAGTAAAGTTTTATACTAAACAGTATTGTTAGAGGACAAGTTTGTTAGGCCCTTACCTGCAGAAGTCCAAAGTGTGGATTGAGCCTGTCTGTCTCCTAGGAGATTTCTGAATAGAGGAGCAGCTTCCAACTCCTGGCCAGCAAACCTTGTCTGAGGTCGCTGGGACCTTATATAGTCTGCTATTGGTTGGTACATGTGTACACTGATTGGTGGTTGTATCTGGTATTTCTATTGGATTAGGGTTAGTGTCCTCATTGGTTGGATATTTGAGGGTTTTGATTGGTTTCTGGGTCTGTGACTCAATCAATGTAGGGGTGGGACTAGGGCTAGGGTTAGGCCTTTAATTGGAAGTAGCGATTAGGGCTTCTAGTGTGATTGGTTGTTGGGACTAGGCTTGGGACTAGGGCTAGGGTTAGGCCTTTAATTGGAAGTAGCAATTAGGGCTTCTGGTATGATTGGTTGCTGGACTAGGTGTGGGACTAAGAGTAGGGTTAGGCTTTCTATTGGAAGTAGCGACTAGGGCTTCCTGTGTGATTGGTTGCTTGGACTTGGGTTGGGACTACTGGTAGGGCTAGGGCCTCTATTGGACCTGGAGATCAGGGTTTTTTAACCTGATTGGGTGCTTGGACTAGGGCTAAGATTGACTGTAAGGTCCTGGTTTCCTATTGGTTCTAGATTTTAGGGCTAGTGTTGTGATTGCATTGTGTTAGGGCTAGGGTTCCCATTGGCTGAAGGGGTCACCTGATTAATAGGGCTATGAAAGGCCAAGGCTTAGGACGTCTCAGCCCGGGCGTCGAGGCTAAGGGCAGAGAGGACAAGGGCAATTGCCTGTTTGAGCCTGTTAAGTGTAGAGAGGACAAGGGCAATTGCCTGTTTGAGCCTGTTAAGTGCAGAGAGGACAAGGGCAATTGCCTGTTTGAGCCTGTTCGAGACTGGTCGGGACTAGGGCCAGAAATGCTGCCCATTTTCCCATTCAGTAATACCCAGCCCACACCATCCACATCCACAAACAGAGCATCACACTCACCACACCAAATGTACACGACACACTTACTACAAACCAACACTATGCACACATCAGTGTCTCAGCACCCACCACAAAACCACACAAACCACACTTATACACCCTTCTATCCCAGCTACCACACATTTCCGCCATCACCTACAAACAATACACAACTCTATCCTATACCACTAACCAATCCACTCATCACTAACGCAACCCCATTCCACACCATGCTTAACTACATCCCATCCAGACACACACTCCCTGCTCTAATTACTCCTAACAGACCACTTTTTATCACTAACAAACATATAATCAGCCATCCATCATTTGTCAAACACCCTCCTCTTCCTTGTACCATAATAACACAAACGCACAACACACACTGCACAACACCATACTTTTTAACTCTTGCAACAAACCAGTCTAAGACAAACACTCTTACCTCTACTTTATTCCCTCCTACACAAAACATACACTCTACTCAAACACTTCACCACCCCCTGTACCTTACAACCTCCTCTAAAACAATACTATACAAACAAATCCATTGCATGAAACAAATACACCAGCACCTCTTTTCACTACTCCTCAAAAACAAAACATATCACGCACACCAACACAACAAGATCTTTCAAGCGCAACCTCATAATACTTACCATCACAAAATACAAACATACACCCACCTTTCAAACCACACAAAGGAACAAACACCAATGCCAAGCTTTCTCTCTTCCACCACATCTAACACAGATATAGCAACACAGCAACTCTCTTCCAATTTAGAACCTTACTACATGACACACATGCTGCACCACCACCCCTGACTCATACACCTTCTGCCCTAAACACACGCAAACAATATAAGCGACGTGCCACACCTCACAACTTCGCTTCCCCATGTCTACTGCACAACAATGTTACACCACGAAAACAACACAGCACACCAACTCACTCTCAAACACCGCCTCCACCACCTACACACGCAGACCCATCAAAATGCCTTCTTAGCATGCTGGATGAGGAACATGATACAGAACAGCTACACGATTGCTATCCTAACACAGCTAATACCAGCACTAAAAACACACCTGCTACAAACCCACACAATACTAATCACTCTTCTACAAAACAAAGTCTCACTATCACCAAAGCCCATTCTCTAAACTGTCTACTAATATATATGATAGATAACTGTAATGGGTGGGGAAATCTGGGTTTATGTGCTACAGTTGTCAGGGCCCAGTCTTAGTGGTGGCACATTCCTCACAAATGGCTACACCCAAAAGCCATTATAGGGTAAGTCTAGAGAAGGATGGAGGATTGTGCCTTTTCAAATTCGAATGTATTTTTGATAAATGATTTCCAAGCGTTCTTTGGTGATTTTCAAATGCATAATATTTATTTGGATTCTCATGCATAGGACACAAACAAGGTAAAGAAACAGCCGACACGTGTTTCGCCCATATGGCCCATCGGCCGAGGGCTTTTTCAAGGCTGAAAAGGGGTAGGTGTAAAAGAAAAGGGTTTATTGAGGGTTGGGGGGCAGGGAAAATGCACATATGAGAGAGTAGTTAAGATGTGGGGAATAGTAGTTAGGTGAAAGTGAAATTAGAATATAGTTTGAGGAAAAGTGGGAAATGGGGAGATAGTAGTTAGATAAGAGTAACATTGGGATTGGTTTTAGAAAAGGTGGAAAGTGAAAGTTAAAAGTTTGAGTGACAGAGAACAGGAGAGGGGGGGTGGTAATGGGTAAGGTACAAAAAAACAAAAAAAAAAAAAACAAATTCACAAAATTAATCATGGTATAATATTCCACAGTTCTGCATGTGAAACATAAGACTAGTATTGAGAAAAAAATCAGATATGGTCATCAAGATGATATATATATAACATATAACACATATAACATGAGACCAATATTGAGAGAAATTTGGAGAGAAATTAGATATGGTCATCAAGATGATACATATATAGTCAGTCATCATTAGGTCACATAGTCATATTTTCAATGTAAAATAGATTAGAATGATACATCATTATGTACATAATTCCAAATTAAGCGTTCAAAGAATGGGGTTACAGGTATAATCATTAAAACGAGTCATGTGCAATCAATCATAAATTGACGTGTAAAATCATAAGGCCCTATATTCGGTACAAGTCTAGTTAGAAAGGTGCAATATGCCACAATATGACACGGAATGCAAAACCTGATATTTTACATATATTAGGCCCTAGGACTTTAGGTTGCGTCATCCTGTTCTGGTAATGTAAGCCATTACTTATCTAACATATCCAGTACAAAGATATAGGAAGAAAGCCACGTATGATGGGGAAGCAGAAGGGAAAATGTATCTGATATCGTATCTCGGTCAGTCACCCTGAAGGAGTGTGAATGTAATTTCAGCAGAACACAGTGGCAGGATAATTAGACATGGATTGGGGCTATCTACAAGAGTTCATTAAGCAGATACAAAAGAATAAAAAAGCACATTTCAACAAGAAGCGCTTACCAGGGTTCGTGGCAGACGGTCGTGTGTCTCAGGGCCGTTTCTACCACTAGGCAGGACTAGGCGGCCGCCTAGGGCGGCAAAAGTTGGAGGGCGGCGGCGGCCGGCGGCAAAAATCATCAGTGACTCTGAGTTGAAGTTCAACTTCAAGTTCTGCAGTTTAGTTATAGTTAAACGTTAAGTCGCAGAGAAGGAGCTGTGGAAAGCACTGGTCTCAGGCGGTGGGAGGGGCCTGTCGCCTTGGCTACATAAACATGACGGCATCATACCTACGAGAGCGCTACGGGTGAACTGAAAAATGCGCACTGGATATGACACCGGGACTCGGAGGGACTCGTTCACTTAAAGTTTAAGTGAACGAGTCCCTCCTAGTCCCGGTGTCCTCGGATCCAGTGTCTTAAAGGGATGCTTCATTAGGGAGTGTCCCAGTTATTGCTCGACTGTCCTATTCTTTCATGCTCAGAGTAAGTTTAGACAGACAGTTTCGGTGCAGCTCTGGTTCTAATGGCTACATTCGACGTCGCAGTGCGGTTGCACGTGAAATGCTTCTCGAATTATCGGGCTCAATAACTGATGGGCGCCTTAGAGACTCAATCGTTCAGATTGGCACAGCTTTGCGTGTCCCACTGTCATCTCGATGGGTATGGAGACATAATGTGTTATCTTGGCTACATTTGGCATTGGCGTTTTCTGCTTATGCTAATCCTGATGTGTATAACCAGCGAGGTAGTGTTTAGTGGGAAGAAAGGCTTCTAGGCACTCACCAGACTGAGCGAGGGTTCATGATTAAGAGGCAGCGGTTAAAAAGTAGATCTGAGAGAGGGTATTAAAGGACACGACAAAGAAGCAGTGCCTTAAATGACATTTAAACGATTTTTTAAGTGTGCATGAGAAATTCGTATGATTGTGCATGTACAGTTATTGTTTTACACTTCTATATGCAAAAACGTCCATTTCAATATTCTGGTTTAATTTACCCTTCTGTGCACAGAGACTTCTATGGAAGCATCTCTGTTCTCTGCTTCCAAGCCCTTCCCATCTTCAGCACAGATGCCCCTCAGCATGGAAATTCCTGATCCCTCTCCCTGCCACCCAGGGACCATGATGGATTTAATGTAGCCGAAGCCGAGAATATGTATCTGGACACCTCACCTCACTCTTATCTTAAAGGTCACTCCTGTATCATTCAGCCGACTTCTCACTTTTGCTGTTCCCCCCCGTGTTTGTTGTGTAATGTTGTTACAAAGATGGCATGGGAATCTGGGATCGTTTCTGGGAAGGATGGGGCGGTTGGAGAGTGTGTAAAGAGGCGAGAGAGGAGGATCAGAAGTGACTGGAAGTGAATGAAAGAGGGAGGAGGCCAGGGAGAGGTTGGATGGAGGAGAACTGGGGAACAAGCTAAGAGAGAAAGTCAGCAGTAAAAGGAAGAAAGATGGGGATGAAACAATGATACAGGGAGAGATGGGGAACCGTGAAAAGAAGCTGAGAGCAATTAAATATGTAGAGAGAAGTGAAAGGAGAGAGAGAGAGGTGAAAAGTGGAGATATGAGGCTCTGAGAAATTGAGAAGCGATAAGCTTTAGCGAACGAGTGAGTAAGGAGTACGAAACAAGGAAAGGAGGTGACAGGAGTGAAAGGGAGTAGAGAGGAGCAACACTGATGGGAAAGGGAGTAAAAGGAGGAGAGTCACAAAGACAGAATTGGAGAGATGGAAAAGCAGGAACATTCAAAGATAGGAGAAAGACGCAGTAAATCAGATATCAGAAGGGAGAACACTAAAAAGAGGAATTAGGCTTGTTTCCAGGCCCAGTAGGTGAAGGGAGCCCTATGCAGTCCCGAAGGTGGGATCACACTATCTCTTCCTCACCTGGATGTTGGGACCATGGTCTGAGAGAACGGACCTGGCTTCTAAAGTCTCTGAAGCAGCTATGGTTGAGAAGTCTGGGCTGGATGACAGAGGGAGAGAGTGATGGTAGTAAAAGGGAGGGGGCGGCATTTTTCAGTTCTCGCCTAGGGCGGCAAAACACCTAGAAACGGCCCTGGTGTGTCTAAAATAAGAAAATATACTTAAGGTCATGGAATAATAAATCTCTGAAACGGAGGCTATTGATATCTAATCCTAGGAACGATCATGTTACAGCCTTTATGTGCAGTTAAAAGTGGTTAAACAAGAAGTCCGACAGTGAATTGAATGAAGGAGGGATGCTGTTTAACACAGGCGAGAGATGAAAGAGAGCTGCAGTGGGCTTTTGATAGCTCCTTGTTTATACGCTGAAAAACGAAAGTTAGTGTTTTATCGTGGCTCTTACCTAGAAGTCAGGTGAACAGGTCTCTGCGGTCCCAGGAACAAACAGAGGGGCAGGGCACACCAGCAGTTATAGACCCTGACTCATCTCCTGACGTCAGAGTCAGTAATTGGTCATGCTGTGTTGCTAGTTGCAGAGCAACTGAAGAGTTACTTAAGTCCATGAGCTATGTAATAATGCTCACTAACACTATACATTTATGTCGCAAATAAAAAGGATGGAATAACAGAAATTATTCTGCGGCTAGTAAGGGAGGAGTATTAGGAAAGAATATTCTATGGTAGAATTATTAATCTGAAGAGGGCAAGAAAAAGAAAAAAAAATTAATATTTAGGGATGGCTAATAAAAGAACAGCATACTAGGAGATGCACTAGGGATAATCACTACAAAAGAAAGAAAAAGCACATTTTAACAAGAAACGCTTACCAGGATTCGTGGCAAACGGTCGTATGTCTTAAATAAGAAAATATACTTAAGGTCATGAAATATCAATTCACTGAAACGGAGGCTATTGAGATCTAATCCTAGGAAATATAATGTTACAGCCTTTATGTGCAATAAAATTGAACGAGGGATGCTGTTTAGCACAGGCGAGAGATGAAAGAGAGCTGCAGTGGACTTCTGGTAGCTATTTGTTTACGCGCTGAAAAACAAAAGGCAGTTTAACAAAGGTGGGTCAAATTATACTTATCATAAGTGTGATGACGTGGAGGTCCATAGGAGGGTCTTGTTGAGCATCCTGAGATCTATAGTATTGAGTAGAATAAGAGAGAGGAAGACGAGAAAGTCCACAACTGCCACCGCAAAAAATCAATAGGTTAATGAATTTTAGGGTCACCGCATGTGTGTCAGAGGAAGAAGTAGGGGAGCAAATGGAAGAAACACAGCAGGAGGGTTGTTGCAAAGTTTACAGGTATTACGTAGGCAGATAAGTAAGCTCAGGAGTATTGTCTGATAAATAATTTGCATTGGTTGTACAGTTATAGCATAGGCAGGCAGACATGCTCAGCAATGTTGTCTGGTACACTGTGGAAAAGACTAGCATTGGCTATACAGTTATGTTTAGTTAATACAACCAGTAATGCATTTCTGCATCTTTGTTGAGTCCTTGTGTCGTAGCGTTCAGACGCATTATGTACTCGCTCTCTTTCCGCCTCATGGTAAGCTCTCGATTGCCTCCTCTGAAGGCTGGTTTCACAATCTCAAGACCGAAAAATTTGAAAGTCTTTTTATGTGGGTGAGCTTCTTCAAAGTGTTCAGTCAGTGGGGGTCCCACCTCATCTTTGTTGATGTTGCAGTAGTGTTCCAGGATTCTTGTTTTAAGTGCCCTGATTGTACTGCCTATGTAGATTTTATTGCAGGGGCAGATTATGATGTAGATGGTATATGTTGATGTACAAGTAATCCAGTCAGTGATTCGAAGGGTGGTGTGTGAGTCATGTTTGTATTCCACCTGTTTATTGGCTCCCAATTTGCATGCATTGCAGTCGTGGCAGATGTAGAAGCCACAGGGCTTGGTCAAGAAATTTGTTTTGGGTTTGTTCCGTTTATCCACAAATTCTGATTTGCACAGGATTTGTTTAAGATTTTTGGCTCTCCTGAAGCCCATTTGGGGAATTTCTCCATCTGGTTGGTTAAAGATGAGTTATTAGTCAGGAGATACCAATGTCTCTTCAAAGTCTTTCTGATATAGTGATGTCCATTATGGTAATCCGTAAGGAACCTGATTTTGTTAGAATTCTCATTTCTTGTGACATCTTTGGGTTTGAGTAGATCATCTCTTGATAGTTTTTCGCATTCTTTGGATGTTTTCTCCAGCAGTTGACTGGGTTATCCTCGGTTGAGTAGCCTATTCGTCAGATGGTCTGAACTTTCTTTGTGTATTTTTGGCAGGAGGTATAATGTTGGCATGGTTGGATGTTCTATGTAAATTTCCCACTTTTCCTCAAACTATATTCTAATTTCACTTTCACCTAACTACTATTCCCCACATCTTAACTACTCTCTCATATGTGCATTTTCCCTGCCCCCCAACCCTCAATAAACCCTTTTCTTTTACACCTACCCCTTTTCAGCCTTGAAAAAGCCCTCGGCCGATGGGCCATATGGGTGAAACACGTGTCGGCTGTTTCTTTACCTTGTTTGTGTCCTATGCATGAGAATCCAAATAAATATTATGCATTTGAAAATCACCAAAGAACGCTTGGAAATCATTTATCAAAAATACATTCGAATTTGAAAAGGCACAATCCTCCATCCTTCTCTAGTCTACTAATATATGCTCGATCCCTCTCTAAAAACAAACATCACATCTACGACCTTCTCACCGATGCAAAACCAGTCATACTATTCGTAACTGAATCATGGTTGGGAGATGATATGGCTCCAGTCCTGCATGACGCCGTTCCTCTAGGCTATCAAACGATCACCCAAAATCGTATAGGCAAAAAAGGAGGTGGTCTAGCTGTTGTGTTCAGGCAAACATTACATATCACTAAAGTTGACGACATCACCATAAAGAATTGTGAGGCTCTTCTCACCAGATGCAATTCTACACCGTCTTCCTCCTGTAACTTCCTGCTCCTTTACAGACCTCCACCTAGCAAGGCGACATTCCCAGACGCACTTCTAGACACAGTTTCAAACCTGATAACAATACTGGGTGACCTCAACATTTGGTTTGACAAACCCAATATGACCCATCCAAAAACAGTAATCACTGGCCTAGACGCACTGAACCTGCATCAGATTATCCACAAACCCACACACATCGCTGGACATATCCTAGATGTCATTTTTGCTAACACCGAACTAGTTACCTTTCAAACTATAACTCCAGTCACATGGTCAGACCACCACTTGCTTGCTTTCCAATATAAAACAACACTAAGCGACACACCTAAAACTACCTAACATCCATCCACCTATCAACCGTGGAACAAACTCAATTTGGAACACTTAAAAACACAATTAACATCCAGTACAAATCTGGAAACAATAAATTATGTTAAAAAACTATGAGTGGTTACAGGAAGCTTTTGACATCCTGATACCACTCAAAACCACACAACAGAACAAAAGAAAAAAAGCGCCTTGGAGAAACATAGAGATAAAAGACATAAAAACAAATTAGAAAGCTGCAACGTACCTGGCTCAAAACAAACGCCAAACAAGACAAACTTCACCTACAGAAAATTAACAGATTATACAAGTCAGCTATCAAAAAAGCTAAGAAAAGGTACTATTCAGACAGAATTCAAAATGCTAAATGTGCCGGGTCTGGTGGCTCAGTGGACTAATGCATCCACTTCACTGTCCTGCTACTTGGAAGGATTGCCACAGGCTGCAGTTGATTCATTCTCCATAAGAGACACCAAAGTGAGAATATTCTCACCCTCCATATGAAAAAAGTATGGCCTCGTCGTAATTGACGACAGAAGGAAGTAGCCTGCCTCCATGCATGCGCTCAGAATCGGAACTCGACCCGTCTTGACAGCGCTTTGATCGTGCCATCTTCCACACACGTGGATCCTCACATTGTGCGCATTCACGTAATATATACATTGAGATTACTTCATTAAGTGTCCACAGGAGCCTTTGTCCTTTGATAATAAATATAACTATGCAGATGACACACAAATACTCCTTCAACTGGAATGCCCCAAAGACATTGTAAAATTCCCAATTTTCAGTTGTCTCAGAGTCGTGATCAGTGGATGACTTGGAGCCACCTCAAATTGAATGCTTCCAAAACGGAAATACTCACTTGTGGCGATTGTAAACATTATGACCCGCTTGCCGCCTGGCCTGATGAACTGGGGTCACCACCTAAAGTATCAAAGGAAGTAAGAAACCTCGGAATGACCATGGACTCCAAGCTGTCGATGAATGCCCAAGTGGACAAACTAGCAAGATCAAGCTTTGTCACTATAAAAACGCTGCGACGAATTTTCCCTCATTTGGGATTTCCACACAAGGTCCAAGCTACCATCTCCCTTGTTCTGTCCAAACTTGATTACGCCAGTAGCCTCTACCACGGATCACCTTTAACGACCATGAAAAGACTACAACAGATTCAGAACTCGGCTGCCAGACTACTCTTGCATATCAAACCGCGAAACCACATCTCACCTGCCTTGAAAGCCCTGCATTGGTTACCGGTTGCCAGAAGATCCACGTTCAAGCTGCTTTGTATGACCCACAAAGCAATACATGGAATGGGACCGCTCTTCATCAGGAATAAAATCACCAAACACATTAAACAAAGGAACCTCTGCACTAAAATGGCACCTCGCCTCAAAATCCCAAGATACAAGAAAAAAACCATGGGTGGCACATCCTTCTCTGTTCAAGCAGAAAAACTATGGAACTCTTTACCCCCAACATAAGATCCACGGACAGCCACTTTATCTTCAGAAAACTGCTCAAGAATTGGCTCTTCTCCACAGAACCACCATACGCAAACAGAGATTCACACCATAACCCTCTGTATATAATAATTTATTTTTACTATAAATATGTACCTATCTTTGTGTATTGCTTTGTATAAGCATGTAGAATAATTATGATAAAAAATGTTTAAAAAAAAAAAAAAAAAAGTACAATAACACTTGAAAACCAGAATGTATCTGGTGCATCTTTGGTCTACATGTACTTCTTCCATTGGGCATCTATGTACCTTCCATGTACTTGGATCTGTGTGTTTGTTACTTTCCACCTGAAAAGCATATCCAATGCGCTACCCTATTTCTCATCCTGTACCTCTATCAATCTCTTTAATCTACATATACCTACCCCCTTTATGCATCTATATACTTTCAATGTACTTATGGATCTATATATTTATCACTTTCATCTAATTCAGCATATCCAATGCACTACCTTTTTCTCACCGTATACTTCTGTCAATAGATCTTCTAACCCAACTTTCTGAATCATCTCAAACTTCCTTTTACTGCTCTTTTCAATGCACTACCCTATTTCTCACCCTATACAGCTATCAATATATCCTTTACACCCACTCTCTCATTTATCCCAAACCCCTTATCACTACTATGATCCCCCAAATAACCCTTTCTAGACTCTCCCTTACTCTACCCCTCTTTGCATCATCTGACACCTCTTTTACTATACTGATCCCCAAAACAAACCTTTCTAAACTCTTCCCTCTGACTCTTCCCCTCCACAACCCCTTTTTACTCATCCAAAGCCTCCTCCTACTTCTATGACCTCCCCCAATTTTTTTAAAAAATCCTTCACTCTCCTATCCCTCCACTATCTTTTTCAATCAAAATAACAGACTAACATGTTCACTTCTCAAATGTCATATTCCACTATACTAATTCACCACTAATCCTTTATGGGTTCCGGAGTAGCGTGCTACTTGCCAATAAGCGCTTCAACACCCCATCAGGGTTACAAGCGCTATATAAATGCAAACCTTTTCCCTTTTCTACCCCTCCCCAACCCTTCTCAATCCAAATAACTGAATAACATATCCACCACTCAAATTACTTCATATTTCACTATACTAATTTTCAACACTAATCCTTTTATGGGTTCCGGAGTAGCGTGCTACTCGCCAGAAAAGAGCTTCAACACCCCTTCAGGGGTAACAAGCGCTATATGAATGCAAACTGATCCAGCGGACACCACAAAATAATACTCTCCAAAGTACCCTTTGGTCATCCAGGTATTGTAACCGCATACACTACATCCACATGACGATGGGGCCCATAACACCGTCTATTCACTCACCTTCACTTCATTTATTCTTCCCTGGATTACACAAAATACTCTTAAGAGAGTGATGACTTGCTGGAAAGAGTCGGGATACCTTTTAACATGTCTGCATATTTATACTAAGGTATTCCGCTCATTGGTCGATGGACCAACTAGTAGGAATTAGTTATGGGTGATTCAGACCAGCTCAATCACTATAACATTTTAATACAGTTGACATTTATCATTGAGCTAAAGAAACACAGACTCATTTGATTTAAAGTAAATAGTATTTATCTAAAATTTTAGGAAAACATGGAAATAATTCTATTTATTCAATTAAATCATTACATTTATTATCAAAGAATTCAGAAGAAATGAAATTAAAGTTGAAATGCATACCCATTAGTCGTGAATACAGAAGTTGTTGCAGCAAAGGGAAACACTAGATCACAGCATGAAGATCTTTAAACCTCAATAAGCCACATATAGAGGCTCCTGTCTATAAACTCACTACCATAAAGTTTCAGGAAAAAGAATAAAATTAAGAAAATCTAATGCTCAATAATAATATGAACTGCAGTTATTCTCCTAGTCAGCATCAAAAATATTGTCTCTTCAAAGTCAGCAGCTTCTCCAGCAGCATAGCATCAAAATCAAAATGCGCAAAACTGAACGCAATATAAAGCAAAATAATAATAAGGGTGAAATGACCCTCCCCAAGTTGGTCTTCTTATACCCTAATTCTAACGCGCTACCTAAAATGTTACATTCTCAAATAGGAAACTCTCTCTGATTGGTTCGTTCAAGTCCGCATACATTTATAATGAACTATTCAATTATATCTGTTTTCTCTGCAAAGTCACATTCCTTAGTCCTTTCCCATACGTTTATATAATTAGGCATCCGCTTCCATTCACCATTTGTACCTCTTTCGGATACATTTATACTTCATTTGTCCATTGTTCATTTATTAGACTTTGGCTTTTCAACTCCTCGTGCCCTTTGCCAAGTTCATGACCTTATCCATCCGCTGCAGTCAGTTCAAATTGTATCTTTATTTGTTTCATTTCTCTACTCATCGATCCGATCTCATGTTTTTCATGCTTCTTTGCTGACCATTCTTGGCATACATCTCGTTCTCAAAGTTCACCCCAGCCTTGACCATACTTCTGGCTTAGCCTCTCGGCATGAAACCACGTTACTTTTCCACGCATGCGTATTCAAACAAACGGCGGCCATTTTGTATCACTGTTTGACTAGGCGTTTAAGCGTTCTAATTAAAGGAAACAGAACAATATTAAAACAAAGAAGAATAAACCCTTTCGTTTCCCTCCCATCTTCTACGTACCCCAATTAAGTATTACGTAGCATAAAGCAACATATAAATCCGTCCCTTACTTACCAAATCTAACTTTTGCAACACCACGTTTATTTTAAAGCAAAAATCATGCATTTTCTTATTGGATTAATACGCAGTTAGTAATTAATGTGAGACACATAGACATTTATAAGTTCGTTATTTGGCACAGAATGTTTGCGTGTTACCTTTTCCCCATATATATAACATACAGTGTTGATTAATTTACGTAAACAAACATGTTTAATTGTTTTTACGAAAAATGTTAGGAGGTTAAAATTTTTCATTTACTCTGCTCCATCAAAACCTTTCTCCCCTTCTATCCCTCCGCTATCCTTCTCACTCCAAATAACTGACTAATATCCACCACTCAAATTACTTTCATATTTCACCATACTAATTCACCACTAATCCTTTATGGGTTTCCGGAGTAGCGTGCTACTACCCCAAAAAAAAAAAAAAAGGCGCTTCAACACCCCATCAGGGGTAACAAGCGCTATATACATACAAACCTTTTTTTCCTCTTCTATCCTTCCGCTATGCTTCTGAATCCAAATAACTGACTAACATATCCACCACTTTAATTACTTTCATATTTCACTATACTAATTCAACACTAATCCTATATGGGTCCTGGAGTAGCGTGCTACTCGCCGAAAAAGCGCTTTGACGCCTCGTCAGGATTAGTAAGCGCTATATAAATGCAATTACAATACAATACAATACTAGAAGCTCTTTTTTAGCATTAGCAGTATTCTACCAATCATACTATATTCATACTGTTCTGTCTGTGACATCTGGTAACAGTTTTGGGTTTGAAACAACTTTGATTTTGTCCTTCCGTTTACAGGAGTCCTTCGCTCTTTAGGTCGAGCCTAGGTCACTGCAAATTAAAAAACTAAAGTAAAAAAACATTGCCATTTTAAACGCCAACAGCTCTAATTTTAACAAATGCGAGACCGATTGCATTGCAAAGGCTTGTTAAATATAGTGTCTATTCCGGATTTGTTTTGGTAATAAGCTCTTATTACGCAAGATTTCACCTCTGTGTCTCTCGTTTCGTGTCATCACATTACTTGCTTTTTTAGGTCTCGGCTAGGCAGCGCATGCGCTGTCTCGTCGAGAGATGCTGTATACAGTATGGTGGGGGGAAGCTCCGCCCACTTTCCGTCTATGTTTTTCATGTTTTTCATTGGCTTCAATTTTAAATGCTGCCTTCTGATTGGTTTTCCACTCGTTAGTCCCTCCTCCTGACGGCCATGGCGTAATTTGTGCACATCCGAGGCTATTGGCCCCTTTACTCAAACATTATTTTATGCCCTATGTCCCCTCCCTGCCCCCTCCCGCAGTTCGTCACTTCTCGCCCCCCCATCATCCCCTCCACTCCCGTTCTTGCTTTTTAAATGCCCGCAGTCCCATTTGTAATGCAATACGTCTCGCGTAAATGCGAGTCGTATTGCATTGCAAATGCTTGTTCTAAAGTAGTGCCTGGCGAAGCCTTAGTGTACCGGAAGAGAACTCTCGGTTGCTCCGGAAGTCTTGTTTCAGGTGGAGATTGATCCTGCCACGCTAGCGCTACTCTGCCGCTATTTTTCGTTTGGTGCGGAGGAGACCCGGAAACAGGGTTGAGAGCCCCAAAATGGTGGAAGGAGAACTAAACGTGGACAGTCTCATCACCCGGCTGATTGGAGGGTGAGTCACGGATGTTAGTGCATGGGGGCTTTACGGAGTGGGAGGGTGGTCAGCAAGGGTGTTGGCCGGGGTGGAGAGCTGCAGGGGGAGGACGTGTACCGGCGGGGGAGGAGAGTGGGGATACACGGAAGAGTGGACAAATTCCCCGGGCTTTGAATACATTTCCACTGTTGCAGTGGTGCAGCCTTTCTCATTTTGATTCTGCAGTTACTTGTTTATTACGTTGTCTATATCCCGCTGTACAATCGTGGCCCTACGCCGACCTTGCTTCTATCTCTCCTCTTCATGCTGTTTTGCAGCTCCACTCTGTCTCCTGTCCAGAGGCATTCCCCAGCTTTGCTGATAGTGTAGAAATAAAACAATTAGAAATAATTGGGTCTATGTACGTCTTTTGGACCCTCTGCACAAACAAACACTCGTCAAATTAAACCTCTCTGACGCTCCCACTGCTTTTGCCTCAGCCGAGCCTGCACACTTTACAGCAAACAGAGGTGGGTATACCCTCTAACTTCATCTGTGGACAGGATATTTATTCCACGTGATGGGTGTCCTCGGCTCACCATGGGCTCCAAAGTTGATGCCTACACAGGGAAGGAGCAGTCCTCCATCATGCGCAAGAGAGCCGTCATATGTCACATACATAGCGCCTGAGAGCAGAGCTTTAGCGCTACCTGGCTCACTGAAAAGGGAGTTACTGAGTGCTCTAAATGGATAAATGCAAGTGACGGTACTCACTATTTAGAGTACCCGTATGCGCCTGCGAAGTGCAGGTGTTCATTGTATCAGCCTCTGAAAGATGAAAGCGTGAGCCTGCCCAGTCGGCATTCAGGCCTGTGAAATGGGGTTATGTACAGATTTCTCAGCAAGCGCTTAATCCCAAAGATCTATATTTCCAGCTGCATCGGTCGCGTCAGTGGCATTCCAAAATATTAAAAGTAAGAATGGAAGTGGGTGTGATGACAAGAGTGACTGTTTGTAAACGGATAATACTCTGTGATGGACAAGGGCAGCACTAATGAGCGAGGAGGTGGTGGACGGGCCGCTGCCCTCCTCCGCAGTCTCTCTGGCGATACGCCTAATATTGGGGCGCTGTACACCTTTCTACTACAGCCAATAAAACCATCGTTAGATGTGTTGGCCTTTGGGCTAAATAGAACAGCCCACTTATGCACAATTTACTGGTGTTAAGTCGCATTGGGCGTGTTCATTGTTTTCAGATAAGTGGATTGGAGCAGAGGGAGATCAAGTAATTTGCCCAAGATCAAACAATACTTTTCCAACGGGGACGCTGTCATCATAATTCAGGACTCCTAGTATGGATGTTGCCAGTTTGTGTGAGTGTTGGTAATTCTGTAGTGCCAACCGAGGCAGGAAGTAATGTAGCGCTGCTTGCAGTAATATGACACACCGAAGCTGTCCGTGGAAAGGGAGAGGACGATCTGTGAAACCATCAGGGCTTTAAATGGGCTGGGTCCTGCCGGCGCTAAGCACCGGCAGTTCTGAAAAGCAGGTGCTCAGACGGGTCCCTATCGAGCTCCCCATTTTCGCTCTCATCTTCGGTGGAAAAAAAATCTCAACTCCGCAGCACTGCCACCCTTCATTGCCTTTGATGTAACTTCAAAGAGACTCCCTTTCAGAACAGAAGCATTTTTATGTTCTATACAACGAAGCCATAGTTGTTGCTTATCTAGCATATGCCACTAATGACCATTGACAAAGCCAATAGTCATGGATTGTTGTAGATGTAATGTTACTTGTTGTATTATATATCTGGATGCAATGACAGAAGCAGCAAAATACCAGTCGGGTGCGACACTATGCTAAGCACAGATTTTTAGCTTGTGTTAAGCCACGCCCTTCATTACATCAGACACCCCGCTTTCACACGACCAGTTTTTGTATCCCACTTAAAGCCCTGGGAATCATGATGGGTGGGGGGTTTGTCGCAGGGCCAAAGGTCCAAGAAGCAAGGAAGTGGGTTATATTTTTCGGACGTTTAAGCTAGAAGCTAGAAAGGAAATTGTTAAAATTCCTTGCACAACCTGCTCCCTGTCTGCAGTGAGCTGACGGGACACGGTAGCTCAAACACGTCAGCATTGTATCCAGAATATTGCAGAATGTATATGTTACAAAATAATCTACCCACCTGTTCTTATGCCCTACCTTTCTTTACTTCGGACATAGCACCAATTGATTCATCCTCCGGTGCTTTTTTGTTAGGTATTTGTGTCATGCAATTAAGTCATAACAATGCGATCGACCCCAGAGGCATGAAAGGCAGGCCAGGCGCTGCAATGATTCCAACCTATGACAAGCAGGTTGCACACAATTCTTTTCAGCGCCTGCCCAACTAGCAGAGCATGTTTCGTTCAGTGTATCTGAAACCATAGCCATCGACCCCACCCACCCACCACTTTGCCCTTCCCTCGTCCCTCTCTATCAATCCATCCCCCCATGTTTTGAGGCTGTAGCCACTATTATTGCAGTTACTGACCATATGATTGACGTCTTCAGTAGAATGAGAGTAAAATAAATGTGTGCATTTGCAGATTTAGTGGCGTGATGAACCTACTCCTTTGCTAACAAGCACTGGAGTTTTTATTTTTCTGAATGAGTTGTTCCACTCTTATTCGAATGAATGTGTGGGCTGGCCGGGAAGTAATCATTGACTATATCAATCAAAGGAGGGGGGGCTCTTGGCCCACCAGGAGCATGATTAATTTAAAATACTAATGGGTGGCAGACTTTAATTTCTTGGCAGTGGCAGCACTTTCAACTTACTAGCACTTGTTTTATTTAACCAGCAAATGTTATTGATGTGCCCAAAACGAAGCCCCCTCTTCCACTCTCCCACAAAATGTTGTCTATGGCCACTGAGATTGAAAGTGCAAGTACTATGCGCTCTTGTTAGGCTACTTCACCTTTACACTAAGGCCTTTGGTCACAGAGAGGGTTCGGGGCAGAATAGGGTCAGGGAGGAAGGAAGGACGAGGGGTTTACATTACAGAACCTCCAGGGCCACATGCTACACCCTGTAATGTAAATGCCCCACCTGCCCTTCCTAAGGCACTGTCCCCTTAATAAAATCTCCTGCACATACTGAGATATGTTGTTCATTACTTTTGCAAATGGCGACAGTTGCTCACAGGGCCTGTACTAATTATTGCTGAATGATTGATCAGTGTGGATTTAGATCGGCAGGTGGAACATGCCACATGCATATATTCATTCCCTAAATTAAAACTTTAATAAAGACTGTCACTCTCTACCTCATTTGAGGCATCTTTTGTGTGAAGAGTTAAATGGAATGTAACTGTGTGTTATTTTTATAGCCACTCTGACCAAACTCTAAGTTTTACATCATATTTACTGTTTGCCTTACTTAGTATAAGACCATTCTCTATAGAATGAAAATGCTACAAAGAATTGACGAACATAGATTGACCTTTCAAATGCACTTATTGCAATATTTATTAGAAATGCAAACGTTCACTGTTGATCTGGTATCGTCAATGTAGTTTTAAAACAACAATGAAGATGTAGCAAAGTAAGAATATTGGTCTAAGGTGTGTTAATAGATATTGTAGGCGCAAAGCGGGATCAGTGAAGAGTGGATAGACTTCAATAACTTACAAGTTACCAGTGAGATTTTGAAATGACCAAAGTCCACTTGATGCTAAATAAAAATAATCCATAAGAAACCAACTGCATGATTTTAGCAGTTGGAAGTGTGAGCCCCAACATAGAGGGCCATTGTATTCCAAATGATCACTACTGTTTTGGTCCATTGGCAAAAAAGCTAAGTGCTCACTACCTAAGGTGTAATCTGCATGTCACAGGTGTCCTGTTATAATCTGTTTCCCATTATAACCTGTTTTAACAGTTAGGACACAGGTTGGAATCCTGTCAGGCTATCTTTCTGAAGTCAATAGTATTGGTACTCTACAGTTTTGTGGTAAGAGTATCCTTTGCTAAAGCAGAAATCGACAATTAATTTTTCCATCAGTATGGTTTAATTAGCTATTTTTATTGTTATTGATTTTATTTAGTCTATGGCTGTATGGATAAATACCTATAAGGTCACAAAGGCGAGACCGATTGCATTGCAAATGCTTGTTTTCTCTTTCTCCGAGTTATTCCTATGAAACAAAAGATGGTAGATTTGGGAAGTGCTTGCACTGCCAGCAATTCTGCCAAGAATGTTGTGGTGAAAGCTGGTTTTGGTGCGTGCATTAAAATAAACAAGGCGCGATCCACAAAGGTAGACTTAGACTTTAGGTGTAAAATTAGACTTTTGGTCCAAGTTTACCTTGTTAATCGGGTCCCATTTCGGTGATTCAGTAATTGAAGTGGAATGCCGAAACAATTATTTAGAACAACTAACCCTGAAAGTCAATTTTTCTGTTCCCAGATTCCTGCTTGTCAGAGAGTATGGAAAGGAAAGTTACAGCTGCGCCAAAGTGTCATCTGGGCAGCTGTGTGTAGTATCCTGCATCGCCGTCCGTCCTTGGGTCTGTGAAAGGCCGGCCTTCACCTTCCAGCTGGTGCGTGTGAGCCCTGCTCCTGCAAGCCTTCGCCTCGACGATGTGACTTACACCAGCCGGGGTCACCAGTGACGTGACCGTGTCAGATCTGCTGTGGAGAGACATTCGCCAAAACTCCTCTGAGGTTCAACGAGAAGGATATGTTTGCGGTTTACACGTCACTTTGGTGCCCTCTGCTGGCCGTTCAGCAGAAGGGCGCCTGCCACAGCTTTCTGCTAAAACCGTTGTGACCATAGTGCGCTGTCAGTAAGTAACTAAAAGAGCATAAACATGAACCCCAATCAAAGGAGTAGCCAGAAAATTAAAATAGCCCCCACTATGAACCTTGTCTCAAATAGCTCCGAGCAATGGGGTGAAGCAGGTACATCTGGAAGCCGTTCTGAGAACTGCTCCCTCTCAGGAGATTCTGAAATACTCACATGTTCTTCCCTCCTGCCCCCCCTTCTCCTTTCTGTGTTTTCCCATCTCCCTCTCATTCATTCTTCTCATCCTTTCTGCACTTTTAGCCATCCATAGTTCTGTCACTCCAATCCATTCAGCGTCCTTTTAAACCACCCTTCCTTCTCTCTGCCCTTGTTTTTCAATCCTTCCTTTTTCATCCAACGTTCATCCTTCTTCTTGGTAGCCATCCACTCATCCATCCATCCATCCATCCATCCATCCATCCATCCATCCATCTATCCACTCATCCATCCATCCACTCATCCATCCATCCACTCATCCAACCATCCATCCATCCATCCATCCATCCATCCATCCATCCATCCATCCATCCACTCATCCATCCATCCACTCATCCATCCATCCATCCATCCATCCATCCATCCATCCATCCATCTATCCACTCATCCATCCATCCACTCATCCAACCATCCATCCATCCATCCATCCATCCATCCATCCATCCATCCATCCACTCATCCATCCATCCACTCATCCATCCATCCATCCATCCATCCATCCATCCATCTATCCACTCATCCATCCATCCACTCATCCATCCATCCACTCATCCATCCATCCACTCATCCAACCATCCATCCATCCATCCATCTATCCATCCACCGTTGCATCCATCCTTCTTTCCTTCCATTCATTCTATCCATTCCCTCTGCCTGTTCACCCTTCCCTTTCATCCACCATCCATAATTCTTTCCATGCACCCCTCTCTCCAACCATCTATTGCTCTCTTCGTCATCCCTTCTCTCTCCATCCTTCTCCCCATCCCGCCTTCCATCCACACCAGCCCCACCCTTCCTTCCACTGCAAGAGATCGCATTTTTGAGCTTCTTGGAGACTGGAGTGTCCAATTCAAGCCAAAGAAGTCATTAACAACGTACATGTTTCAGAGAGCTGCCAAGTGGCACCCATCCCCCACTCAAGCTGCTGAAGTGGGGGTCTCCCCACATGGTTATCACCTTGAATGATGACCCGGAAGTGACACCTGCAGTAGGGAGAGAGCAGATGCCGAGTTTGGCCATAGGATGTAGGGAATGTGAGAGACACATTGTAATAAACTTGACCCAAGAAAGCTGCCCGGAAGTGACGCATTCAGGAAATAGCGGGTAATGGGCCCAGCTCCTCAGTACTCCTGCGATAATAGAGCCTAATAGTTTTTGTTCACTTGTTCATAGCAATGGGAGACCCATTTCCCATTGTTAATACTAGGCTTGACGGTGTGCTAGAACAAGTAAGAATCGTCACTCTTTTTTTCTCTTTCTGAAGCAATTCCAATTTTTTAATGCTTAATTTTTTCGAAGAGGTCCTTTGTTACAGACTGGGTATAAAGACAACAAACACCCAAAATACCATGACACCAGCAGCCTCCCTTCAAAACCGACGAATACTAACATCACCCGTAGGGGTGACTACAAGAGCCAGAAAGAAGGAACTGGACAGAAGAACGTAGATTCAGAAAATCTAGTTAAACACCTCTCGAACATCACACTTTCTGATCATGAATTTAACATACTAAACAAAGGATTGTCTTTTTGCCCTACTGCCTCCTGGAACTTGGTACAAACACTTATAGATCTATTCAAATTTACTAGAAAACTCAAACTTAAAGTGTTTTGTGAGGACCGACCAAAACAATACCATGGAACACATCACACCCCCATATCTAATCTCTCCATCCATAGATCTACTCACAAACTCAAGTGTACGAGGGACTGATCCAAGTTCACTAACCAGAACTGCCGCTGAACTAGGAATTAGTACTGATATGACTATAGACACTAATTTAACCAAGAAATCTACCTCTGCCCCCAGTTACCGGCTGGTAACAGTATAGACACTTTCTACTTAGCAGTGACCCACAATCTAGAAAAAGAACATCTCAAATATCAGAGAAAACAAACATTTCTTCCTCAAAATGTTTCCAGGGAAGATAGAACGGCAATCAGCACTTTGTGGGGGAGGCAGGATTTGATCCTCATGGAAGTAGACAAAGGGGGCAACCCAGTAGCCCTACATGTGGAGGATTATATTAATGAGGCACACCGGCACATGCTACCAACTCCTCTCTCAGGACCCCACGCCAGAAATTCTACATAGGCTAAAAGAGAAATTGGAAAAATGGTATGGATAAGAACTTATCTCCTATGAAGAGAAAGCGTTTCTCTATCTTGAACATCCCACAATGCCTACATTCTACCTCCTTCCTAAAATTCAAGAGGGTGCCTACCCACCACCAGGTAGACCTATCATCGTGAGTATTAATTCACCCTGCTCCAGGATTGGTGAATTTATCGATAGGAAGTTGCAAGTTTTGATGAAAGACATTCCTTCCTTTATCCAAGACAGCAAAGATATCCTACTTAAAGTTAGAGATATCACTTGGGAACCTGACTTCATCTTAGCGTGCATTGACATAGTGAGCCTATATACCTCCATCGAACATCAAGATGGCCTAAGATCGGTCCAACAATCACTTTGGGAGCAACCTGCAAACTTCCTGGAAACCAACAAGATGATAATTGAGATGCTGGACTTCTGCCTGCACAACAATATCTTTAGTTTCAATAGAAAGATCTACAAACAGGTATGCTGGACTGCAATGGGGGCCAAATTTGTGCTGCCTTATGCCTTTGTGTTCATGAGCTATGTTGAGAAGTTCTGGCTATGGGACCCGAGCTTCTCTGAATTCACCACGCACATTGTCCTCTGGCGTCATTATATAGATTACATTTTCTACATTTGGCAGGGCAAACAACAGCTGTTAGAAAGGTTTCTATATAACCTAAATAACAACCCATGGGGAATTACAGCAACCTCCAATTTCTCCAAAAAGGAAATCAACTTCCTTGACCTCACGTTTTATGTGAAAGACAACTTTTTGCACAGTAAACTATACAGAAAAGAAACAGCGGTGAATGCTATCCTAAGAGCAGAAAGCTGCCACCCTAGACACAATATCAGAAACATCCTGAAAGGAGAATTTCTTCGAATCAGAAGAAACTGCAGCGAGGACCAGATGTTTGATGAGAAATGAAGGGAAGCAATAACACGCTTAGAGAGACGAGGCTATGACCCAAGCTATTTGCAATACACCCTAACCACTATCCCGAAGATTGAGAGAGCCAGTAGACTAGACCCTAAACTCACTACAACACCTGAAGATGGCAACAGGATCCAGTTTATCACAGACTACCATAACGGACATCACAACATCAGAAAAACTCTCAAACGCCACTGGCACCTACTTCAATATACACCGGGGCTTAAGGATCATCTCCGCAACTACCCGGAAATGAGTTTCAGAAGGACTTCAAATCTCAAGAAAATGCTTTGCAGATCAGAGTTTGAGGACAAAAGAACAAAGCTAACCACTTTCTTGGACAGACCAGAAGGATTTCACACGTAACTGCCCCAGAACAGACAAATTCGAATCAAGAAATGGATTGACTGTAACAGCAAGTTTACCATCTATGTCATTTTCTGTCTTTGTAATCGACCGTACACAGGGAGTATGATTCGACCCCTACGTATACGTATTCAGGAACACTACAGAAACATTCACAAATATAACACGGGTCATCCACTAACTGATCATCTTCACACCGCCCATCCACACAATAAAAGTTTCACCTTCTACGGCTTTGAGGTGATACACTACTCAAAACGAGGAGGAGACCGAGAGAGTGAACACATTCTCAAATACAACACAGTCAAACTTGGACTTAATAAGGATGCAGAGATGCATGTCTGGCTGAGCGATGAATGAATGGTTTATTCCTAACAACTCTGTCGTCATGATTATCGACTCCCACTGTACCTGCACGCAGGCCACGACACAATGCCTGGGACAGTCCCCCTAACACTCTGAGTCTACAACCAGCTATTGTCATATCATTTTTTCGTTGATTTTCTTTTGTCTATTTTAGATACCTACCAGTTCTTTCTGAGCATTTTGCCTATGCGTTATAATAAGCTTTTGCTCTGATATAGTCTCCCATGAGGCTAGCTCAGTCGAACTTTCACCGTTTCCCTCTCGTGCCTCTAGGCCCCCTTTGTAGTATACCTACTGGTTGTATCTTTTTGTTGCATTTTAATTATATTTTCCTTTTTTCTCTACATTACCACTACCTTTCAAGATGGTCGCCGATATAGAGGCCACACATGTTTATTTTCGGGCATCATAGAGGGGTAGACCATTAATCTGCTGAGAGCCCCTGAATCTCGCCATCCCTGATTTCTGCTCACCTACTTACTCCCCTCTCTTTCACATGCGCCTGGGGATCCCATCCCGTCTTTCCACGTCCTAAACGTATCTTCCGATTCATGAATGATCGGCTCTGTCCCATTTGACCCTATCCGATTCCAAGATGGCCCTGACTGTAGAATACTCCTTTTCGTAACCCGGAACTGGTTCCTTTTCCAGTTCACGGGTTTTATCAGGCCCCCAGCACTTGGGCTCCTTGCCTATGCCGATGGATTTGAATTCGATGTCAGGCACAAAGTAAGTGGATAACGGCGATACGGTCCACCGGCTCATATGCGGACGTACTTACTTTTTGTCTCATGACCTGTATCGCAGTGGCACACTGGACCTCCAGAAGTCTGGCATGTTTTAACCAGTGCCTTTTTTTTTATCTTTTCCCTCCAACCCCTCCCCTCCCCTGTAGATTTTTCTTTTGCAACAACACTTAGGATTCGATTTGACTTATATTTATTACTACGGTAAGCGGATCCCTAAACGATACTTGGGGGTATGAAAGCAGCATTTCCTTCTTTATTGACTTATACACATGCCCCCAGGGCTTTATGAGTAGACTTCAGGTTATTCTACACCCAAAACCAGGCCTATTTTTATATGCTATGAATCATCACGGAAACACTGGGTTTCCATTTCCACCCCAGATCAAACAGTAGGTCAGTTAGATTGATTAAAACTAGATGTTTGATCTTCTGCCAATAATTCACCAGTCTATGCACACAGAATCCAACCATTCATTATTCATGTATGTTGCTTATTTATTTATTTCTCCCCTTACGGCCCGTCTCCTATCGACCTGGATACCAACATCCCGTATGTAATACTTTGAATATGCACTGTATCTATGACCTTGTCTACCGAACTTAAAATGAAATTTGGGAATGCCTTTGACATTATGGGAATGCACTGATTTTCTCTATATTGTACCTTTATTTTCCATGCTTTGCCTTCTCTCTATTGATCTCATCCTGTGGACTACTTTGCAATTTGGTTGCATTTAAATTTCTTTCTCTTTCCTTATATTTCTATTCGCGTTTTCCTTTTTCGCTCCTTTTTTTGATTACTTATATTTCCCACAATTTTATCCGGCCCTTTCTCTTCCCACCATTTCCAATGGCACTGTATATTCTCAATATGCTTTCACAGGTGATGCTTTTTCAATATCTGCTCTATTATACCTATGTAAATATGGTCTCCATCTCTGTTATTGTACTAATTGATGTGATGTTGTGAATGTACAGCCCTGAGGAAGCCTCATGGCCAGACAGCCTGTGTAAGAGGGCGAAACACATGTTGGCTGGTTTTTGCTATACTTGACTCGGAATACTCAAACGAGTCAAGCGTTACATACATTACTATAGAGCATTAAAAAATTGGAATTGTTTCCGAAAGAGAAAAAAAGAGTGACGATTCTTACTTGTTCTAGCACACCGTCAAGCCGGAAGTGACCCATGCAGTCAGAGAGACGGGGCAGCAGAGGACCGGTCATATGGGGGTAGGGGAGACACATATTGCTATAACCATGACACAAGACTGCTGCTCCGGAAGTGACGAATGCAGTCGGAGTGTGGACTCCCCTTAGGTAGGCAGTAGGGATGACAGCACAATAAAGATTCTGGTAGTTAGGTCGTGATGCCATCAGAGAGGCGATTGCGCAAAAACACAGAGTGAGGGACTAATGTCAGAGAAACTGAAGATGGAAAATGAAGGGGTGGGAGGGGGTGCAGGAAGGAGAGGGTAGGACAACATGGGGAGGCTGCCAATTTGAGAGGGTGTTAGGAGGAATGTGAAATAAACCTTTTTAGGCCTCGCCAAGTAAACTTTGTCTGTCAGATCTTATGAAAATAATAAGGCAATATCTGTATTTGTTTCACGTTCACCCAGAAGGGTATCTTGGAGCTGAATAACAGATGTTTATTATTACACAACTCAATGGTACTCATACCTCAAAAGGATGAGTGGACCTAACAGGATTTGAACCTGTTACCATGAGGTCAAACACATTCCCCTATAGTGGATGCATTAGTGCACTAAGCCACCAGAACTGGCATAATGCATCTTATCTCACAGAGGTGACGGGTGGATCCGCCACCACCAGTCCTTGCTTGTCTCAAGTGCTCACATTCGTGATGAGCCCACATTACAGACATAGGCTGGTGTAACTATCAGTCATGATGTATGAAGTGTTTCTTCTTTACTGTTGGAGCCTGTGAGGTAAGGCGTCCAGGATCACATCTCATGAAGTGAAAGGTTCTTGTAGGGCCAAAACCAGGTAGGGTTGCCTCCTCCTTCCGGGTCTCATAAACACACCCCACTACCCAGTGTGGCACACCAGCAGGAGTGGAGCACCTTGAAGCTGCTGCAGAGAGGGCATGGCAGCCGGGCACACAGCTCCGCACTGCCACACTTGGGGAGATTTCACTGGTTGTCACAGCAACTGCCAACATAGAATGTGGCAACAGGTATGAATGTGATGATAATGTGATAATGTCCCAAGAACATCTTATCCCTTCTACTGTAATGACTGAACTAATCTAAAATCCGCACAACCTTTCACAAGAAGCTTAAAGCATGGAAAGCAAAGACCTCTCATTCAAGCAACACATCACCAGGAAGACCAAGGCAGATTGGGTCAAACTCTCCCTCTTGTGAAGCTACTCCCGAAACATGACTTAAGAGTAACTGTAGAAGCCTTGGTCCTCTCCCACCAGGTGGAGGCAACGTTCTGCTCAACAGTCTCCCTGATACCACCTTAGCACCTCTGAAATGTGCCCTACATCCAGTGGAACAGCTCATCAAGGGCTTGAAGAAGTTTGACCCCATCACCCCCACGTTAGAAGACCTACACTGCCCTCCTTCCAGCCTCCATCATCTTCAAGGGCAGCTGCAGCTCTTACAAAGCCATTAACGACAAGATCCCAGTTATCCAGGCAGAACAAGCTGACCACATGTGGGGGACCACACCACCCTTGAGCATGGATATTGGAAGGCTGGAGACAGAAGATCGCACGGAGGGAAAAAAACAGAAGACAAGCTTTCTCATCAATGGCCCCAGGATCTGGAACAACAACCGTACTGACATCAGAATCAGCATCGACCCCCTACAATTCAGAAAAGAGCTGAAGACACCCCTCAACTCATCGACAGCCTATCCTTGACCTTCCCCCAATGAGGAGACCTTTCTGGGGGCCTGTTCAGGACTCCACTGCTCTCGAGCTAGGTTTACGCACCAAAAACACTAGGGGAGGAGATGAGTGATGTACTTGTCACTTGCTGCAAAGGAAGTACACTCCCCTAGCACACTGCACTTTACACTATCATACCAGGCACATCCGCTAACCCCATGTGTCAGGTGCGAGAATCCCATGACTTATCCTGCTCATCCCTGGCATTGTCCTCACTAATCTTGTATCACTGATGAAAGCTGCCTGCTCATGGAGCTGTGTCTCATACTGCTGCCTGTGGCACCTTTCGTAGCTCATGGAGCTGTGGGTGGCACAGCTGCTTGCTCGTGGAGCTGTGCTTGGTACTGCTGCCTGCTCATGGAGCTGCACTTGGCACCTTTCCTTGCTCATGGAGCTGTGGGTGGCACAGCTGCTTGCTCCTGGAGCTGCACATGGCACAGCTGTTTCCTTATCGAGCTGAGCGTGACACTGATTCTTGCTCCTGGAGCTGCACGTGGCACAGCTGATTTATCATGGAGCGACATATGGCACTGCTACCTGCTCATGGAGCTGTGGGTGGCACAGCTGCTTGCTCATGGACCTGTACTTGGTACTGCTGCCTGCTCATAGAACTACATGTGGTACCGTGGCTTGCTCGTGGAGCTGTGCTTGGTACCGCTGCCTGCTCATGGAGCTGAGATCGGTACAGCTGCTTCCTTATGGAGCTGAGTGTGGCACTGCTGCTTGCTCATGGAGCTGTGCATGGTAAAACTGCCTGCTCATGGAGCTGAGTGTGGCACTGCTGCTTGCTCATGGAGCTGTGCATGGTAACACTGCCTGCTCATGGAGCTGAGTGTGGCACTGCTGCTTGCTCATGGAGCTGTGCATGGTAAAACTGCCTGCTCATGGAGCTGAGTGTGGCACTGCTGCTTGCTCATGGAGCTGTGCATGGTAACACTGCCTGCTCATGGAGCTGAGTGTGGCACTGCTGCTTGCTCATGGAGCTGTGCATGGTAAAACTGGCTGCTCATGGAGCTGAGTGTGGCACTGCTGCTTGCTCATGGAGCTGTGCATGGTAAAACTGCCTGCTCATGGAGCTGAGTGTGGCACTGCTGCTTGCTTATGGAGATGCGCATGGCACTCCTGCTTGATCCTGCAACTGCACGTGGCTCCGTTGCATGGTCATGGAGCTGATCGTGGCACTGTTGCTTGCTCATGAGGTGTGTTTGGTACCACAGCTTGCTCACGGAGCAGTGCGTGACAACCCTGCTTTGCTCATGGAGCAGCACGTGGCACTGTTGCCTGCTCATGGAGCTGCACGTGGTAGCAGGTGGGTTTTTCAAACCGCAAATATAAAAGGCAGAGAAGAAACTTCCCTCAACACTGATAAATGCATTAATACACTGAGCTGTCTTTGTTACTACGGCCCCTGCTGCTGTCTTTGTTACTACGACCCGCAGCTGTCTTTGTTACTATGGTCCCCGCTGCTGTCATTGTGACTATGGCCCCCACTACTGTCTTTATGACTATGCCCCCCCTGCTGTCTTTGTAACATTGACCCCAGCTGAAGTCTTTGAGACTATGGGCCCGTTGCTGTCTTTGTGACTATGGCCCCCGCTGCAGTCTTTGTGACTTTGGCCCCCGCTGCTGTCTTTTTGAGTATGGCCCCACTGATGTCTTTGTGACTATGGCCCCTGCTGCTGTCTTTGTGACTACGTCCCCCGCTGCTGTTTGTGTGACTATGTCCATTGCTGCTGTCTTTGTGACTATGGCCCTGCTGCTGTCTTTGTGACTATGTCCCTCACTGCTGTCTTTGTGACTATGGCCCCACTGCTGTCTTTGTGACTACGTCACCTGCTGCTGTCTTTGTTACTACGGCCCCGCTGCTGTCTTTGTGACTATGCCCCTGCTGCTCTCATTGTGACTATGCCCCTGCTGCTGTCTTTGTGACTACGTCACCTGCTGCTGTCTTTGTGACTATGGCCCTGCTGCTGTCTTTGTTACTAGGGCCCGCTGCTGTCTTTGTGACTATTCCCCTGCTGCTGTCATTGTGACTATGCCCCTGCTGCTGTCTTTGTGACTATGGCCCTCACTGCTGTCTTTGTGACTACGGCCCCGCTGCTGTCTTTGTGACTATGCCCCACTGCTGTCTTTGTGACTACTCCCCCGCTGCTGTCTTTATGATTATGGCCCCCACTGCTGTTTTTGTGACTATGACCCTCGCTGCTGTCTTTGTGACCATGGCCCTCGCTGCTGTCTTTGTGACTACCGGCCCTCGCTGCTGTCTTTGTGACTACAGTCCCCGCTGCTGTCTTTGTGACTATGGCCCCCACTGCTGTCTTTGTGACTATGGCCCGCTGCTGTCTTTTGTGTCCATAGCCCTGGCTGCTGTCTTTGTGACTACAGGCCCTGCTGCTGTCTTTGTGACTATGGCCCCTTCTGCTTCTTTGTGGTTATGGTTCCTGCTGCTGTATTAGTGACTGCGTCCCCCGCTGCTGACTATATGACTATGTGCCCCGCTGCTGTCTTTGTGACTATGTCCCCCGCTGCTGTCTTTGTGACTGTGACCCCCACTGCTGTCTTTGTGACTATGACCCCCACTGCTGTCTTTGTGACCATGGCCCTCGCTGCTGTCTTTGTGACTATGGCCCTCGCTGCTGTCTTTGTGACTATGGCCCCCGCTGCTGTCCGTGTGACTATGGCCCCCACTGCTGTCTTTGTGACTACGGCCCCGCTGCTGTGTTTGTGACCATGTCCCTCGCTGCTGTCTTTGTGACTATGGCCCTGCTGTCTTTGTGACTACAGTCCCCGCTGCTGTCTTTGTGACTATGGCCCCCACTGCTGTCTTTGTGACTACGGCCCGCTGCTGTCTTTGTGACTATGGCCCCTTCTGATTCTTTGTGATTATGGTTCCTGCAGCTGTATTAGTGACTACGTCCCCGCTGCTGGCTGTGTGACTATGTCCCCCGCTGCTGTCTTTGTGACTACGTCCCCTGCTGCAGTCTGTGTGACTATGTCCTCCGCTGCTGTCTTTTTGACTATGGCTCTCGCTGCTGTCTTTGTAACTATGTCCCTCGCTGCTGTCTTTGTGACTATATCCTCCGCTGCTGTCTGTGTGACGATGTCCCCTGTTGCTGTCTGTGTGACTATGGCCCTTGCTGCTATTTTTGTGACTACGGCCCGCTGCTGTCTGTGTGACTATGGCCTATGGCCCCCGCTGCTGTCAATGTGACGATGTTCCCTGCCGCTGTCTGTGTGACTATGTCCCTCACTGCTGTCTTTGTGACTATGGCCCTCGCTGCTATTTTTGTGACTACGGCACCCGTTGCTGTCTTTGTGATTACAGCCCCTGCTGCTGGCTTTGTGACTATGGCCCTCGCTGCTGTCATTGTGACTATGGCCCCACCAATGTCTTTGTGACTGTGGCCCTCGTTGCTGTCTGTGTGACTATGTCCCTCGCTGCTGTTTTTGTGACTATGGCCCCTGCTGCTGTCTTTGTGACTATGGATCCCGTTGCTGTTTTTGTGACTATTTCCCCCGCTGCAGTCTTTGTGACTTTGGCCCCCGCTCTGTCTTTTTGAGTATGGCCCCGCTGATGTCTTTGTGACTATGGCCCCTGCTGCTGTCTTTTTGACTACGTCCCCCGCTGCTGTTTGTGTGACTATGTCCATTGCTGCTGTCTTTGTGACTATGGCCCTGCTGCTGTCTTTGTGACTATGTCCCTCACTGCTGTCTTTGTGACTATGGCCCCACTGCTGTCTTTGTGACTATGTCACCTGCTGCTGTCTTTGTTACTACGGCCCCCGCTGCTGTCTTTGTGACTATGCCCCCGCTGCTGTCTTTGTGACTATGCCCCTGCTGCTCTCATTGTGACTATGCCCCTGCTGCTGTCTTTGTGACTTCGTCACCTGCTGCTGTCTTTGTGACTATGGCCCTGCTGCTGTCTTTGTTACTAGGGCCCCGCTGCTGTCTTTGTGACTATTCCCCTGCTGCTGTCATTGTGACTATGCCCCTGCTGCTGTCTTTGTGACTATGGCCCTCACTGCTGTCTTTGTGACTACGGCCCCCGCTGCTGTCTTTGTGACTATGCCCCCACTGCTGTCTTTGTGACTACTCCCCCGCTGCTGTCTTTATGATTATGGCCCCCACTGCTGTTTTTGTGACTATGACCCTCGCTGCTGTCTTTGTGACCATGGCCCTCGCTGCTGTCTTTGTGACTACCGGCCCTCGCTGCTGTCTTTGTGACTACCGGCCCTCGCTGCTGTCTTTGTGACTACAGTCCCCGCTGCTGTCTTTGTGACTATGGCCCCCACTGCTGTCTTTGTGCGCTGCTGTCTTTTGTGTCCATGGCCCTGGCTGCTGTCTTTGTGACTACAGGCCCCGCTGCTGTCTTTGTGACTATGGCCCCTTCTGCTTCTTTGTGGTTATGGTTCCTGCTGCTGTATTAGTGACTGCGTCCCCCGGTGCTGACTATATGACTATGTGCCCCGCTGCTGTCTTTGTGACTATGTCCCCCGCTGCTGTCTGTGTGTCTATGTCCCCCGCTGCTGTCTTTGTGACTATGGCCCCCGCTGCTGTCTTTGTGACTATGTCCCTCGCTGCTGTCTTCGTCACTATGCCCCTCGCTGCTGTCTTTGTCACTATGGCCCCCACTGCTGTCTTTGTGACTCTGGCCCTCGCTGCTGTCTTTGTGACTATGGCCCCCGCTGCTGTCTTTGTGACTATGTCCCTCCCTGCTGTCTTTGTGACTATGGCCCCCGCTGCTGTCTTTGTGACTATGTCCCTCGCTGCTGTCTTTGTGACTATGTCCCTCGCTGCTGTCTTTGTGACTATGGCCCCCACTGCTGTCTGTGTGACTATGACTCTTGCTGCTGTCTTTGTGACTACGGCCCCCGCTTCTGTCTTTGTGACTATGGCCCCCGCTGCTGTCTTTGTGACTATGTCCCTCCCTGTTGTCTTTGTGACTATGTCTCCCGCTGCTGTATGTGTTACTATGTTCCTCGCTGGTGTCTGTGTGACTATGTTCCTCGCTGCTGTCTTTATGACTATGGCCCCCACTGCTGTCTTTGTGACTATGGCCCTTGCTGCTATGTTTATGACTATGGCCCCCCACTGCTGTCTTTGTGACTATGTCCCTCGCTGCTGTCTTCGTCACTATGTCCCTTGCTGCTATCTTTGTGATTATGGCCCTCGCTGCTGTCTTTGTGACTATGTCCCTCGCTGCTGTCTTCGTCACTATGTCCCTTGCTGCTGTCCTTGTGACTATGGCCCTCGCTGCTGTCTTTGTGACTATGGCCCCCGCTGCTGTCTTTGTGACTACGGTCTTCGCTGCTGTCTTTGTGACTATGGTCCTCGCTGCTGTCTTTGTGACTATGTCCCTCACTGCTGTCTTTGTGACTATGGCCCCTGCTGCTGTCTTTGTGACTACGGCCCCCGCTGCTGTCTTTGTGACTATGCCCCCACTGCTGTCTTTGTGACTACGGCCCCCGCTGCTGTCTTTATGATTATGGCCCCGCTGCTGTCTTTGTGACTATGGCCCCCGCTGCTGTCTTTGTGACTACCGGCCCTCGCTGCTGTCTTTGTGACTACCGGCCCTCGCTGCTGTCTTTGTGACTATGGCCCCCGCTGCTGTCTTTGTGACTACGGCCCGCTGCTGTCTTTTGTGTCCATGGCCCTGGCTGCTGTCTTTGTGACTACAGGCCCTGCTGCTGTCTTTGAGACTATGGCCCCTTCTGCTTCTTTGTGGTTATGATTCCTGCTGCTGTATTAGTGACTGCGTCCCCCGCTGCTGGCTGTGTGACTATGTCCCCCGCTGCTGTCTTTGTGACTATGGCCCCCGCTGCTGTCTATGTTTCTCTGACCCAGCGTCTGTCTTTGTGACTATGTCCCCCGCTGCTGTCTTTGTGGCTATGGCCCCAGCTGCTGTCTTTGTGACTATAACCCCCGCTGCTGTCTTTGTGACTATAGCCTCCGTTTCTGTCTTTGTGACTGCAGCCCCCAATGCTGTCTTTGTGACTGCAGCCCCCGCTGCTGTCTTTGTTTCTATGGCCCCAGTTGCTGTCTTTGTGGCTACAGCCTCCCACTGCTATCTTTGTAGTATGGCCCCGCTGCTGTCTTTATGACTATGGCCCCAGCTGCTGTCTTTCTTTGTATGGCCCAACTGCTGTCTTCTTGACTATGGCCCCGCTGCTGTCTTTGTGACTATGACTCCCGCTGCCTTCTTTGTGACTATGTTCCCCACTGCTGTCTTTGTGACTACGGCCCCAGCTGCTGCCTGTGTGACTATGGCCCCGCTGCTGTCTTTGTGACTGTGGCCTCCGCTGCTGTCTTTGTGACTATGACTCTCGCTGCCGTATTTGTGACTACAGTCCCCGCTGCTGTCTTTGTGACTATGGCCCCCTCTGCTGTCTTTATGACTATGGCCCTCGCTGCTGTCTTTATGACTATGGCCCCCACTGCTGTCTTTGTGACTACGGCCCCAGCTGCTGTCTGTGTGACTATGTCCCTCGCTGCTGTCTGTGTGACTATGGCCCCGCTGCTGTCTTTGTGACTACGGCCTGCTGCTGTCTTTGTGACTACGGCCCCGCTGCTGTCTTTGTGACTACGGCCCCCGCTGCTGTCTTTGTCACTACGGCCCCCGCTGCTGTCTTTGTGGCCTCGGGCAACGCTGCTGTTTTTGTGACTCCCACTGCTGTCTTTGTGACTATGACTCCCGCTGCTGTCTTTGTGACTATGTCCCTCGCTGCTGTCTTTGGGACTATGGCCCTCGCTGCTGTCTTTGTGGCTACGGCCTCCCACTGCTATCATTGTGAGTATGGCCCCGCTGCTGTCTTTATGACTATGGCCCGCTGCTGTCTTTGTGACTATGGCCCCCGCTGCTGTCTTTGGGACTGTGACCCCCACTGCTGTCTTTGTGACTATGACCCCCACTGCTGTCTTTGTGAGCATGGCCCTCACTGCTCTCTTTGTGATTATGGCCCTGCTATCTTTGTGACTACAGTCCCCGCTGCTGTCTTTGTGACTATGGCCCCCACTGCTGTCTTTGTGACTACGGCCCCGCTGCTGTCTTTGTGACTATGGCCCTTCTGCTTCTTTGTGATTATGGTTCCTGCAGCTGTATTAGTGACTACGTCCCCGCTGCTGGCTGTGTGACTATGTCCCCCGCTGCTGTCTTTGTGACTACGTCCCATGCTGCTGTCTGTGTGACTATGTCCTCCGCGGCTGTCTTTTTGACTATGGCTCTCGCTGCTGTCTTTGTGACTATGTCCCTCGCTGCTGTCTTTGTGACTATATCCTCCGCTGCTGTCTGTGTGACGATGTCCCCTGTTGCTGTCTGTGTGACTATGGCCTTTGCTGCTATTTTTGTGACTACGGCCCCGCTGCTGTCTGTGTGACTATGGCCTATGGCCCCCGCTGCTGTCAATGTGATGATGTTCCCTGCCGCTGTCTGTGTGACTATGTCCCCCACTGCTGTCTTTGTGACTATGGCCCACGCTGCTATTTTTGTGACTACGGCCCCCGTTGCTGTCTTTGTGATTACAGCCCCTGCTGCTGTCTTTGTGACTATGGCCCTCGCTGCTGTCATTGTGACTATTGCAAAAGAAACAATTGATGGACGGAATGCTGGACAATGCAAACATTCACCCCCAGTCACAAGGATCTGGGTTAAATCCATCATTCTTTTGCTCACCACACCACCCCAGTTTGGACCCAGCCATATGCAAATCAGTCTTGACCCTGTTCCTTGTGGGAGCAGTGCTGCTGTCTGTGTGTCTATGGCCCCCACTGCTGTCTTTGTGACTCTGGCCCTCGCTGCTGTCTTTGTGACTATGGCCCCCGCTGCTGTCTTTGTGACTATGTCCCTCCCTGCTGTCTTTGTGACTATGTCCCTCCCTGCTGTCTTTGTGACTATGGCCCCCGCTGCTGTCTTTGTGACTATGTCCCTCGCTGCTGTCTTTGTGACTATGTCCCTCGCTGCTGTCTTTGTGACTATGGCCCCCGCTGCTGTCCGTGTGACTATGTCTCTTGCTGCTGTCTTTGTGACTACGGCCCCCGCTTCTGTCTTTGTGACTATGGCCCCCGCTGCTGTCTTTGTGACTATGTCCCTCCCTGTTGTCTTTGTGACTATGTCTCCCGCTGCTGTATGTGTGTTAGAAATGGGGGTCTCTAGTTGGCAATGGCTGGCCACTGTCCAAGTAGGGACCCTTCTTCCTAAGTCAGAGTGAGAGGGCTACTCTCCTTGATACCCCTGCTCAACCCTGTGGTAACGTAGCACGAGCAGGTAGGCTTATCTCAGAGGCAGTGTGTGAAGCATTTATGACCATACACAGTAACACAGTGAGGAACACTACAAAGGGACACCACACAAGTAGTTATAAAACATAAGTATCTTTATATATATATATGTAGACTTATCACAAGACCAATAACTGTAAAAGCCACACTACTGTCAAAAATAGGATTGCTGTTGAAAGGCTGTCAAAAATAGTTCAAAGGTTGCAGAAATAAAGTTCAAAATTCAAAGCAGTGGTCTCTGCGACCCTTTCTCCCACAAAGTACCTGAATTTAGCAGCAAAACCAACAAAAATGTCGCAAAGAAGTGTTAGCGATGTGTTTCCTCACGCGAGGCCGGCGATGCGTTAAAATCCTTGCCGCAAGGGAGGATGATGCGCCGATCTGCTGATGCGTGCGGAGACGATGCGACAAACTTCTGCACGCTAGGCCGCCGATGCGCTGAGGCCTTGCCGCGAGGGCAAAGACGATGCGACGAGCCGCCGATGCGGTGACTTTCTTGCCGCGAGGGAGAAGTCGATGCGACGATCCTGTTGCGCTGTGCGATTGTGTTGCGATGCGAAGAAATGGCGCTCCGCGAGGGAGCGGCGAAATCCGGTGCGATGCGATCAAAATGGCGGACGCACGGCGTCCGCAAAGCGATGTCTTGAAGCGATGATTTCTTTGGGGGTTGCAAACGCTCGGCGACAGCAGCGAGATGATTTTTCCAGTGCGTCTCAGCTGCAGCGGCTCGCAAAGGGGCGTTAGCGATGGTTTCGTGTTGCGAGAACCCAGCGGCAGCAGCGCGATGATTTTTCCAGCGCTCTCGGCTGCAGCGGCTCGCAAACGTGCGTTAGCGACGATTTCCAGCACTCTTTTCTCTGAAGCAAACTAGAGGCCCTGGAACTCACAGGAGCCTCATCAGCAGATAGCAATCCTCGCAGGGAGGAAGCAGGAGGTTGGTGGTGGAGTCTGATGTGCCTGGGACTCCAGCAGGAGGCTAGCTCTCTTCCTAGCCCTTGGGTAATTGCTGTCACAAAAATAAAAGTTCTATCAAAAAGTCCTTTTCCCTCTTCTTCAAAGTCCAGTGGTCACTGCTGCAGGCCAGTGCAAGAAACAACACACAAGCACAAGGACAGCCACTTCCTGCAGATTCCTCCAGTGGCACGGACAGAGGTTCCTCTTCAGATCCAGGAGCAATACAAATTGTAGGGGTTTGAGCACAGATATTTATACCCCAAAAGTCTTTGTTCTTAGAAGCTACATGTCACTGAACCCAGCCAGAACCAGTTCTGCTCAGTCCTGGAGCACTTTGTTTACCAGGCTGCATCCTTCCTTTCAGAAAGAGGGGGTCTGCTATCAGACGCACAGTAGGAGGTGGAGCCAGCATTCACCTTGCCAGGCACAGCCCTATTCAGGTCAAGGAACTACCCCTCCCCATACTCTAAATGCAGATCTCTCTATTCAACCCAGCTCTGACTCAGCCTGCCCTGTCCCTCCAAAACCAGACAGTCAATACACATAATAGCAGAGCACACTGGAAGGCTTAGGCAAGAAAATACCTACTTTCTAAAAGTGGTATTTTCAAACACAGAATATAAAAATAAACTTCACTAAAAGATGTATTTTAATATTCTGAGCTCAGGCATACTAAATTCGTTTTTCTACCATGTTCCTGGGGTCAGTTAGGACTATAGCATGTAATAGTCAAACCTGCCCATTCTGGCCTATGAGGAACAGGTAGCCTTACAGTAGTGAAAAACGAAATTGGGTGTAATTCACTACCAGGACATGCTACACACACCAAGGCATGTCCTACCTTACACATACAATGCACCCTACCATAGGGGTGACTTACATGATGCCAAGGGAAGGTTCAGGGGCTGGGAAGTGGGTGCACTTCACAGCCAAGATGGCAGTTCTGGACTGCACACAGACTCTGCAGTGGCAGGTCTGAGACACACTTTACAAGCTGCTTCTGTGGGTGGCGCAAACCAGCGCTGCATGCCCACCAGCAGCATTTGGGTTACCAGCCCTGGGCACACACAGGCCACTCTACTAGGGACTTACAGATAAACCAAATAAGCCAATCATGGATGTACCAATTCACATAGACATATTTACAAAGGGAGAGCATATGCACTTTAGCACTGAACAGCAGTGGTAAAGTGCCCAGAGTCATAAAACCAACAAAAACAGGTCAGCAAAAATACAGGACGCAGGCAAAAAGTTTAGGGGTGACCCTGCAAAAAGGGCCATTTCCAACACAACCCCCTTCCAGCCAAAACGCAGGGTAGACCACTCACTACCTTGATGGGCTTCCCTGCTTTGGGCGATAGAACACGGAACTGGCCCGCAACCGCAGGGGCATATTCCAGGTCTACGCCAATCTGAACTCTGGTGGATCCCTCTGTCCACACTCTCAGGGCCTACTAAGATAACCAATGGGGAACTTTTCCCCTCACCTGTGGACACCACCTGTGCAGCACCTAACCTTAGCTGGCCCCCAGGTGTGTCCCAACAGATAAACAACAAGCCCCAGTAGCCACTGACAGTAGTCAGTGATGAAATCCAAGCCCTATACCTCTCAGGGCTCTCAAACGTTTGCGGCATCAGAGAGTGAGGGGCAGTAACCCCAGGTGTCTGGCACCTTCTGTCCCCTCTCCCTCCTGTCAGGTCAGGCAATGTGCCCTGACACTGACCCACCAGCCCAGGGCCTGTACCCAGCGGCTGGGCCAGAGACTGGGGTGGGCTCTCCCACACCCGGTCCTCCTCTTTGGAGCTCGGTACCCTCCCACCTGGAGTGGTACCCTTTTCCAGAATTGTCAGGGCACCTGTGGCAGGTGTCCTGCACAACTTGCCCACCAGTTCAGGGGTTCTATCCTGCAACTGGTATCCCAGCATAGGGTCTGTACCCTTAGACTGGGCAGAGGTCAGGGGTGAGGCTGCCCTCTCCCCGCCCCCTTTACTGGGGCCTGGCACCCTCCCACCTGGAGAGGTGCCCCCATAACACAAACTGGTAGGGGCACGGTTAGCAGTTGCCCCTTCCTCCAGGTCAGGGGGGACACCCTGAACCTGGCCCCCTAACCTAGGGTCTGTACCCTTAGGCTGGGCCTGTGCCTGGCAACCCAGGACTTCTGGGGGCGTACACCAATTCCCCCCAAGAAAAATACACTTTTCTAGAGTTGTGCCACAGTTTGCCTGGCACACCAGGACTTCCTGGGGAGCACACAGGCCTCCCCCAAGGAAAACACACCCCTCCACCAGTTCAGGGCCTGGACCCTGCAACTGATCTACCAACCTGAAAAAACCCTCAGGTTGCACCGGGGTCAGAGGCGAGGACTCCCTCCCTCTGCACCCCCTTCCAGCATACTGCACCCTCCCACCTGGAGTGGTGCTCTTAGGGAACAAAAATGGTCGGGACACTGCTTACAGTTGTCCCTCCCTCCAGGTCAGACAACACCTGGATCTGACTTACCAACTCAGGGACCAACCCCTGTGGCTGCACAACTGCCTGGTGCAGATCTCCCGACCCCTGTCCACCTGACAGCGCGCAAAGATCCCCCAGGACAGAAGTGGTGTCACCATGGTCACTCCTATGGGGCTCAGCCCTTCTGACTGGCCCCTGACCCACTGGTTCTCCCACTGGGGACTCCTTCCCCCTTTCACCCCTCATGCTGGACTTGTGTACCCTCCCCCTAGGAGTGGCACTGCCAGACACAAGAACTGATGGAGGCCTGACTACAGGCACTCCCAGCTCACCTAACACGGGGGGACCCCCCACAATGGACGGTCCATCCGGACAGACTAGGCTCCCCACCTGGTGTTCCCAAATGGAACCATCCAGTCCTGGAGACTGAGGTTGGGGCACTTCGGGACCTATCCCAGTCTCACTCCTGCTCCCACGAGACAGGATGTGAGGCCCTACAACCTCCTCACAACAAGGGGACCCAGCTGTAACACTCCTAACCCTTCCCAGCACTCTGGGATGGACAACTTCTGAACCACTCCCCTTAAGGTCATTCCCTAATGCCTCTACAGGGCCTCTGGTACTCACCCAGAGGTCTGCCTCCTGTGCAAGTTCCCTAGGATCAGAGAACTCGCAATCTGACAGGTGTTGGTTTAGCTGTGGAAAACAGGAACTCACAATATGCTCTCCCACAATTGGATTACACAGCTCCACACAGGTGCTAACCTTTACCTCACAATCCAGTGCCTCACACACGTACCCCACACCACTCTCCTGAAATGGGCGAGACATTAACTGACTGTCTCTATCACTCAACCCACACTTTTCTGGGCGGTCCTCACATTCATACACCAGGACTTCAACCACGGGGGAACCCCTTTCCCTGCACCTCTCATCCAGAGTCGGTAGAGTGTCCCTCCCTTCACTAGGACTATGGGCCCCTGCGCTAGTTCCCCAATCCACCTCAGGGACACTGCACATCAATGGAGCTACCTCATATCCTTGAATCCCCTGGTGTAGATCAACCCCCTCCTTCAAGTCAGGTACCACATCTCTGGGTGGGTGTACTACACTGTCATCACTGTATACCTCAATTTTGCTGCCACCACTGGACCCCACCCTCACTGGTGAGTCCAGACAATTAAAACTGCGCTCCAGGGGTAACCTACCCTCTTGAGCTAACTTCTCTTCTTCTGCTATCTGCGCTAGGTGCGCCTCCAGCTGGGCAATCTCTATTTGGAGCCTCTCTAATTTCAGCTGGTCCTCCCTCTCCCTCTGTCTGTCCAACTCCTCTGTGGACCATGAAGGGAATTGGGCACTACCCCGTGCACTAGACTCTGCAAGGGACTCCCCCCATATGAGATGCTCCAGACCAGTTTCTTCCTCCACTTCATACTCTCCAGAGCCCCCCTCAGACCAACTACCCTCTTGGTAGGTGTACTGGGACTCCATGAATCTCCATCTGTCCTGTTGCCAAAGTCTCAGGGATGTCTGCAGGGATAGCTGAGTCTCCTTCCTACTCACTGCTAAGCCCCTCTCCTCACAGAACATCCTTAGCTCCTCTAGACTGTAGGTCAACAGATCCTCTATATAAAAGGTAGGTCTCATTTCAGCAAGACCCATTGTAGCAATAACTGGCAATATCAATCAAAAAAATAGGCTTGCCCGTTGTAACAATCACAGGAAATATCAATAAAAAATAGGCTTGCCCATTGTAACAATCACGGGAAATATCAATAAAAGATAGAAGAAAACTTCTCAAAAAATGTACGCGGGTAAAAAATCACCGGCAATATCAATCACAATATAGGAACCAAAAACTCTCAAATGTATGCGGGTACTATCACCGGCAATATCAATAAACAATAGGCTTGCCCATTGTAACAATCATGGGCAATATCAATAAGAAATAGGCTTGCCCATTGTAACAATCATGGGCAATATAATTCAAAAATAGAATCAAAAACTCTCAAAAATGTATGTGGTACGTTATGGTCTGCACTCACTAGTAGTGTACACTATAATTACTGTATGCGATCATAAATGCAAGTCCAGATCCTCACCGCTGACCACCAATGTTAGAAATGGGGGTCTCTAGTTGGCAATGGCTGGCCACTGTCCAAGTAGGGACCCTTCTTCCTAAGTCAGAGTGAGAGGGCTCCTCTCTTTGATACCCCCGCTCAACCCTGTGGTAACGTAGCACGAGCAGGTAGGCTTATCTCAGAGGCAGTGTGTGAAGCATTTATGACCATACACAGTAATACAGTGAGGAACACTACAAAGGGACACCACACAATTAGTTATAAAAAATAAGTATCTTTATATATATATATATATGCAGACTTCTCACAAGACCAATAACTGTAAAAGCCACAATACTGTCAAAAATAGGATTGCTGTTGAAAGGCTGTCAAAAATAGTTCAAAGGTTGCAGAAATAAAGTTCAAAATACAAAGCAGTGGTCTCTGCGACCCTTTCTCCCACAAAGTACCTGAATTTAGCAGCAAAACCAACAAAAATGTCGCAAAGAAGTGTTAGCGATGAGTTTCCTCACGCGAGGCCGGCGATGCGTTAAAATCCTTGCCTCAAGGGAGGATGATGCGCCGATCTGCTGATGCGTGCGGAGACGATGCGACAACTTCTGCACGCTAGGCCGCCGATGCGCTGAGGCCTTGCCGCGAGGGCGAAGACGATGCGACGATCCTGTTGCGTTTTCGGAGACGATGCGACAATTTTCTGCACGCTAGGCCGCCGATGCGATGACTTTCTTGCCGCGAGGGAGAAGTCGATGCGACGATCCTGTTGTGCGATTGTGTTGCGATGCGAACAAATGGCGCTCCGCGAGGGAGCGACGAAATCCGGTGCTATGCGATCAAAATGGCGGACGCACGGCGTCCGCAAAGCGATGTCTTTAAGCAATGATTTCTTTGGGGGTTGCGAGCGCTCGGCGACAGCAGCGCGATGACTCTTCCAGCGCGTCTCAGCTGCAGCGGCTCGCAAAGGGGCGTTAGCGATGGTTTCGTGTTGCGAGCACCCAGCGGCAGCAGCGCGATGATTTTTCCAGCGCTCTCGGCTGCAGCGGCTCGCAAACGTGCGTGAGCGACGATTTCCAGCACTCTTTTCTCTGAAGCAAACTAGAGGCCCTGGAACTCACAGGAGCCTCATCAGCAGATAGCAATCCTCGCAGGGAGGAAGCAGGAGGTTGGTGGTGGAGTCTGATGTGCCTGAGACACCAGCAGGAGGCTAGCTCTCTTCCTAGCCCTTGGGTAATTGCTGTCACAAAAATAAAAGTTCTATCAAAAAGTCCTTTTCCCTCTTCTTCAAAGTCCAGTGGTCACTGCTGCAGGCCAGTGCAAGAAACAATACACAAGCACAAGGACAGCCACTTCCTGCAGATTCCTCCAGTGGCACGGACAGAGGTTCCTCTTCAGATCCAGGAGCAATACAAATTGTAGGGGTTTGAGCACAGATATTTATACCCCAAAAGTCTTTGTTCTTACAAGCTACATGTCACTGAACCCAGCCAGAACCAGTTCTGCTCAGTCCTGGAGCACTTTGTTTACCAGGCTGCATCCTTCCTTTCAGAAAGAGGGGGTCTGTCATCAGACGCACAGTAGGAGGTGGAGCCAGCCTTCACCTTGCCAGGCACAGCCCTATTCAGGTCAAGGAACTACCCCTCCCCATACTCTAAATGCAGATCTCTCTATTCAACCCAGGTCTGACTCAGCCTGCCCTGTCCCTCCAAAACCAGACAGTCAATACACACAATAGCAGAGCACACTGGAAGGCTTAGGCAAGAAAATACCTACTTTCTAAAAGTGGTATTTTCAAACACAGAATATAAAAATAAACTTCCCTAAAAGATGTATTTTAATATTCTGAGCTCAGACATACTAAATTCGTTTTTCTACCATGTTCCTGGGGTCAGTTAGGACTATAGCATGTAATAGTCAAACTGCCCATTCTGGCCTATGAGGAACAGGTAGCCTTACAGTAGTGAAAAACGAAATTGGGTGTAATTCACTACCAGGACATGCTACACACACCAAGGCATGTCCTACCTTACACATACAATGCACCCTACCATAGGGGTGACTTACATGATGCCAAGGGAAGGTTCAGGGGCTGGGAAGTGGGTGCACTTCACAGCCAAGATGGCAGTTCTGGACTGCACACAGACTCTGCAGTGGCAGGTCTGAGACACACTTTACAAGCTGCTTCTGTGGGTGGCGCAAACCAGCGCTGCATGCCCACCAGCAGCATTTGGGTTACCAGCCCTGGGCACACACAGGCCACACTACTAGGGACTAACAGGTAAACCAAATAAGCCAATCATGGATGTACCAATTCACATAGACATATTTACAAAGGGAGAGCATATGCACTTTAGCACTGAACAGCAGTGGTAAAGTGCCCAGAGTCATAAAACCAACAAAAACAAGTCAGCAAAAATACAGGAGGCAGGCAAAAAGTTTAGGGGTGACCCTGCAAAAAGGGCCATTTCCAACAATGTGTTACTATGTTCCTCGCTGGTGTCTGTGTGACTATGTTCCTCGCTGCTGTCTTTATGACTATGGCCCCCGCTGCTGTCTTTGTCACTATGTTCCTCGCTGCTGTCTTTATGACTATGGCCCCCACTGCTGTCTTTGTGACTATGGCCCTTGCTGCTATCTTTATGACTATGGCCCCCACTGCTGTCTTTGTGACTATGTTTCTCGCTGCTGTCTTTGTGACTATGTTCCTCGCTGCTGTCTTTGTGACTATGTCCCTCGCTGCTGTCTTCGTCACTATGTCCCTTGCTGCTGTCTTTGTGACTATGGCCCCCGCGGCTGTCTTTGTGGCTATGGTCCTCGCTGCTGTCCTTGTGACTATGTTCCTCGCTGCTGTCTTTGTGACTAGGGCCCCCGCTGCTGTCTTTGTGACTATGGCCCTCGCTGCTGTCTTTGTGACTATGTCCCTCGCTGCTGTCTTTGTGACTACGGCCCCCGCTGCTGTCTGTGTGACTACGTCCCTCGCTGCTGTCTTTGTGATTACGGACCCCGCTTCTGTCTTTGTGACTATGACCCCCGCTGCTGTCTTTGTGACTATGGCCCCCGCTGCTGTTTTTGTGACTATGTTCCTCGCTGCTGTCTTTGTGACTATGTCCCTTGCTGCTGTCTTTGTCACTATGGCCCCTGCTGCTGTCCTCGTGGTACAATTTTGTTATGAAAACTTTACTTTGTTCTACAGAAAAGGGTGCTTACCTCTGAGCTGCAATAAAAAATGTTTGTAAATATTGATGGTGGGGGAGGGAGGTGATGGCGTAAATGTTGCCTGTAAAGGGAAGTTTCTGCAGCATCTGCAGCTCTTGGGCAAGGAAGAGGGAAGCCGCTGAAAGCAATTCCACATAATATTACACATCTAAGTAGTTATGAGAAGAATCCTGCCATGATTACTAGGAGGGAAGGGTCAAAATTGGTAGTTAGAGCCCATTTACCTCTGTGCTAATATATCTCCTGATGTGAGGCGAATCAGGATTAATTTTAGGACGGGTGCTATGTAATAAAATGGAATGAGGGAGCTTGGAAAGGGACCCCTGAAGAAGAGCAGCTGTTATGTGCATCCAACTGATGAACAAGATATGGTTCAAATTTGTTCACACTAACTCTTATAAAGGCCTGCTGGGTTTTCTAAGTTTAAAATTGTCATTTTGGTAAATTTGTAATGTCAAATCTCAACCTTGACGCTGTAATAAAACATTCCTAAAGTCACAGGAACCCCCATTGCTATTTGGACCTTGCAATTTATTTTGGAGCAGATCAGCCAGTCATTGTTGGTTCTTGGGATGCTCAGGGTTTTGAGTTGGAGTGTAATGATGTTCAGAATATACTGTGTAGTTCTGTGTTCCACCAGTGGCACTTGTCACTCAAATGGAGAACCTGTTGGTCTGTCTTACCAGCGTCTACCTCATCCAGCATCTTCTTTATGCTGGTGATGAGCAAGTCCTCCCATGCCCATGTGCTTAAGAAAACCATTTCTCAAGTATTTGATCTACAATAGACTCACATGCTTGAATGATCCCAGTCGCCGAGCTGGGAGTCCCACAGTAACATTACATTATCAGTTCCATGTTAGTCATAGCCCTAATACTGTAACAATGGCTCTTTATTAGCCTAGCCACATCATTTAAAAAAAAAATTAATAAACCTTAAATGATCATAGACAATGAGTCTGAAGACCTTAACCTGAGCCTCAGCCTGCAGATTGGTATCACACGTCGAATGTGAAGGCAGTCCCCTCGAGCTCTGCTCAAGTCTCACTAAAGAAGTCTCTTTTCTTCTGTTTATCTCTTACTAGTTAGTTGTGATATATACTTATTGAAGACGATTTTCAATCGTTTAAGTACCTCAGGATTTCAGATGCCTCCAAAAGGAACCTTTTAGACCCTGTGGCTGTATTTATTGCTTCCATCCATCTCTCACACCAGCAGATTGCAAGATAATCAGAAAGAAAGAACTGAAGGTTCCTCAGATGAGGAATCAAGCTTGCCATCAAAGATGTCAGAAAAGAGGTCTCACTCTCAAGGGAAATAAACGGGCTTTGAAACACTGTTACGATTGAAGATCCATCTATTTTTTTTTTACATTTATATCTTTATTTATTTACACAAACAAGCAAGAGTCCATGGCTGTATACAGTGAAATCATCAAAACATAATTAGTCACAGTCATGGATCATTTGTTTACCAGAGTGACAAAGAATAATAAGTCAAACATCCACCATTTCCACTCAGACGGCTGATCCATGATCTGCCCAGGCATAGAACACATAGTCCACAGCCTGGATCCAAGGGCTGAAGAAAGGGCTACCAAAGTAACCCAAAACACTAAGGGCCATATTTACGACCTGGTTTGCCTTGCTCTTACACCACGCAATGTAATCTAAGATCGTTGCAAACCGTAAGTCATATTTTTGTAGCCATGCAAAGCCACTTTGAGTGGCTTTGAGTGGCTCCAAAATGAGGAATAACACAAAGCAGCAAATCGCTCCATTGCATAACTCTGCCCTGGGTAGGTATTACCCCCAGGTCCCTTATGTCCTCGTCCCATTCATTGACAATGTGGAGATAACCATCTCCCGACAGAAAAAAAGATAAGAGGAATGCTGGAATCCTAATACTGCCCCTCCCACCGGGAGTACATAAGCATTACTTACCCAGCATCCCGCCCGGTTCTTTTTTTCTGTCTGTCGACAGAATGGACGTGGATGTGCTGGTGCTGCTCCTGCTGGACTGGAGTGGCGGTGCTTCTCTTCTCCCCCCGCCCGGCTGCCTGGCTGTGCGGGCGCGGGGTTTCCTGGTCTGTCTCCTGGCCTGCCGGGCTTGCTGGGATTCAGTCGCTGTTGGAGCCGGTGTCCTGCGTGACCTGCATGGCCTCCCGGCCCTTTGCGGCTGGGGCTGGATCTCCCGGTTTCTTCCGAGTCGCGAGCTCGTCCTCCCGTGCCTGCCCGGGTGAGACGTGCCGCGCTGGTGTGATGGCGTTTGGAGTGGGGGCCTTGTTCCTGGGGTTGGCCCCCACTCCGGGTGAGTGCCGCTTGCCGGATTCCATTGTTTCCTGCTTGCCTGTCTTACTGATCTTCTTGCTTTCATGTGCGGCTGGTCTCTGCCTTTTCTTGACTGGAGGCTTCGCTGGGGACTTTCGTCGCCCGGGTTCTTCTCCCGCACATGTCTGAAGACGCCAGACTCAAGAGAGCTTGTTCTTCAGTGTGGCTGAGCCTTCTGGTCCCCTCATGGTGGCGTGGGTTCGGCTCCCTCTTCTGACGGGTCTCTTTATTGAATGTGGCTCTTCTCATTCTTCCCGGACTGCTTCTGGTGCGCGCGTCATGCGCTGCCCCCTGTGCACGGCGCTGCTGTAATTCAGCGCTGCTGGAGTGTTCTGGTGCAGGGCTTTTGGTGTTGCTGTGCGCTGGCGGTGGGGGCCTTGTTGAATGATGGTGGCCCCCGCTTCCGCTTGGCGGCTTCTTTTCCCAGCCTGTGGTTGGCAGTTACTGCCTCTTTTCCGATGCGGTAGGGGTACGGCTCCGCTGTCCTGTCGGTCCTCCCTTGTAGCCTACGGGGTGGGAGTTTGGTGACGCCTCTCCTCTTGGTTTGTTCCATCTCGAGGTTTTGACTGTTTACTGTGGGGGCGACGCTGCCTTTCTCCTTTCCGGCTTGCTCCCTTGCTCCGGCCTCTGTCTCCCGCCTCCGCCTGCACCTGCTGTGTGCGGATGGTGCGGGGTTCGCCTTTGGGTGACTGGCTGTCTGTGACCTTTGCCTTGCCTGTCCTCCCTTGAAATTGTTGCCCAGCTCCGCTGTGGTGCTCCGGGTGCTGTTCGCTATGTTGGGGGGGGGACCCTGGTGCTCTGCTGGCACTGTTGCCCCGGGGCGCTGTGTTCCGCTTTGGTGTCGTGGCCCCTGGCTGCCAGGGGTCCTGTCCTGGCTGTGGTGGCGATTTCCTTCGCAGGCGTCCTCTGTGCTGGGAGATCCTGGGTTGGAGGTGGTCCTCCTGTGCTCTGCCCCCTGCTGCCTACTCTGCGGGTCGGGGTCGCCGCTCGCTTCCCGGGGGCCGCCTGTTGCCCTCTGCTTCTGGTCTTCCTTCCCGTTTCCGGGCTCTGCGGGTGCTCCCGCCTCGTTTCGGCCATGCTTTTCTGGTGTCTCTGCTCGGCCCTGCTCCTCGGGGTGTTGCGGGTGCGGGTGCTGTGGCCTGGCGATGGGAGCTGCCCGCCCTTTCTCGTGCGGCCTTGCCTTCTGCTGCGGGCGGCCTGTTCGGTAGTGGCGTGTGCTCCGCTTGGCTGTGCTGGGTGTTAGCCTGGTTCCCTGGCTTTTGCGTGTCTGGTCGGGATCCTTGCTCTGGGGTTCCCGTCTGGTTTCCGTGGGCTGCGCTTGGTTCCTCTCGGGGCTTCTGGCTTGTGCCTGGGGCTCTCTGTTGTGCTCGGCCCTCGCTGCCTTCGGGTCCGTTTTGATCTCTTGGCCTGCCGCCGTTCTGTTTGGTGGGCTGGCCTTTCTGTGCTTCTGGAGTAGACTGGCGTGCTGCCTCCTTTTTGCGGCTGTTCTGCCGGTTTTTTTTGCTCCGGCCTGGGGCTGCGGGTGTTTGTCCCAGGGCCTCCGGTGTGTTGGCGTTGCTTCTTGGGGGGCTGGCTGGCTGGGGGCTGTCTCCGGCTGCTTCCTTTGCCTGGTTCTGGCGTCCTCCTTGTGCTTCTGGGCTTTCCTTGGGGTTGTCCTTGTGTTCACCTGCTTCTGCTGCACCCCTGCTCTGTTTCCGGTGCTTGCCTTTGGGCTTGCTTCGGTGGGTCCTGGCCGACCCTCCTAATTCCGCTCGGTCTGGTTGCGTGTCTGGCGGTCCTGCGGGGTGCTGTGCCTTGTTTTTTTCTGGCCTGGGGTTTTTCCATCTCTGGCGGCTCCTGCTTGTGTCTGGTCTCTGTGGTTTGGTTGGTGTGGTTGGGCTCCTTCTCTTCCTTTCCTTGCCCTCCCTGTCTGTGTACCCTGTGGCGGTTCTCCTGTTGGGCCCCTGGGTTTGTGCCGTTGCTGTTCGGGCCTGGCTGTGTTTCGCTGCTGCCGTTCTTCTGTCCTAAGGTTCTACAGGTTGGGGGACCGTCTGGGCGCCCGGGACTGTTGTTCCCTGGGGGTCTGCTGGGGGTTTCCGGCTCCTGTGGTGCCTTCTTCGGTCCTGCGTTCTGGCCTGTGCTCTCTCGGGTAGGGTGACCAGAAGTTTAAAGCTGAAAACCGGGACATTTCCCAAAAATAGAAGAATGACTACAATTTCACTACAACCGAGCGCACAGAATGACAGTGCTCCTTAGGAGAGAATTACAGAAGAGGCAGTAAGAAGATACATAAAATGCCATTTTTAAAGGCAGTAGCATACCTGTTAACTAAACTGCTTTCTTGTAGCAGCTGCTAACTATCCCTGCTTTGCAAAGCATAAAAAGATACCTCCCACCGTTTTCGGCCGACCCGCTCTAAAAACAGGGACATGAGCTCAATTTCCTGAAATTAGCCGGGACAGCTGGTGAAAACCCGGGACTGTCCGGGCAAATCCAGGACACCTGGTCACCCTATCTCTCGGGGGCCTGGCGTGGCGCTCTGTTGGGTTTGGGCCATTTCCTGCTTTGTCCTTCTGGGCCTGCTCCTGCCGGCGGTTCTCTTCCTGGGCTTTGTTCACCTCTGGTTGGGTTTCCGTGTTCTGCCCGGTCCTGGGTTTCCGTTGGGTGCTGTTGGGCTTCGGGTTTCCCCCGTTGTTCCGGGGCTCCTTCTTCATTGGTTTCCCTGTTTCCCCTGGGCTGCGGCTGCCTTGTTCGGGCCTTTGTGGGGTCCTGGTGTTTAGTGCTTCGGGGTTGCCGTATCCGGGGTTGCCTTTTGTTACTCCTGGTCTGCTGGCTGCTTGGTGGTTCAGCGTGGCCTCTGGCTGTGCCTCCTTGGGTTTGCTGGCTGGGCTGTCGCCTCTCTGCTGGCTCTGGGGTGTGATTTGCTGGTCTTTCCCGGTTCTTTCCTGGTTCTGGTGTCCTGGCTCGCTCCTGTCTGCCCTTGCTTCCCCGGGCTCTGATCCCGGTGCGTGTCTGTGTGGGGTTCCGCCCCCCTCCCCCTTTTTCTGGGTGGAATGCAGTTCTGGGGTTCTCGTTTGGCCTCTCTGGGGTCCGGCCTCCTGGCTGTAGGTTGTCCTGGGTCTCCTGCTCCTGGCCCTCTGGCTTCTCTGTTGCCTCCAGTTTCCGCTTTGGCGGTTTCCTCTGCTTGTTGTTTTCTTCCGGCCCCCTGGGGAGTCCGGCGGTGGTGTGCTGGCTCGGCTGGCCTCCCGGTCTTTGGCTTCGGCGCTGCGTGGGCTCCTTCCGGTGCTCGTTGGGCCTGTGGGTCCTCCTACTTGGGTAGGTTGCTTGGCTTCGGTCCTGGCTTCCTGGTTCCTTTTGCTTTGTTGCCTGGGTTCTGGCCGTTCTCTTGTCCTCTGTCCTCCGCCTTGTTGGCTCCTGTTCCTGTCTGCCCTCTGGGGTTCGGCGGGTTGGTGCCTGGTTGTATCGGGGTCTGTCGGGGGTTCGCAATTGTCCTGGGCTTGCGCCCTGCCGTTTTGTTCCTTCCCTTTGGGGCTGGGTGTTTTAGGGTTGTTGGCTCTGTCCCCGCCCTGCGGTCCCGGTTCGGTTCCGGGTTGTTGGTTCCCGGTCTTTGCTGCCCTCGATTGTTTGGTCGGCTGTCTGCTGGGTCGTTCTGGCAGCATCTCTGGCCTAGGGTCTTTGGGTTGGCCTGCTCTGCCCTTGTGCTGTGGCGTTTTCTGTCCGGTCCGGGTGTGTTTTTCCAGCCTCCCTCCCTGTGGGGGCTCTTGGCCTCCTGGGGTTTCTGGTCTTTGGCTCCTTCCGTGTTCTTTTCAGTTTGGTTGGTGTCTGGTTCCTGGTTGGCTCCTGGGCTCTCGCTGTGGCTCCTCCCTCTGGGCTGTGTGTGGTCTTTGGTGGCCCTGGTGGTGCCGTTCTGTCTTTTCTGGGGCCTGGGCCTCCTCTGCGGGGTTTGGTTGGTTTCGTCCTCTGGTCTTTCTAGGGGTCGGTTCCTTTGGTTTGGTGGTCGTTGTCTGGTGGGTGCTTCCCTCCTTTCTTGTTGGTCTGGGTGCTTGTGACTGGGCCCTGTTGCCCTGCTTTGGCTTCTTTCTTTGGCCTTCTCCGGGGTTTGCTCCTTGTGCGGCTGCCTGGTTCTGGGTGTCTTCCTGGTGATTCTGGATGGGTCGTCTGTGTCCGGTGGGTTTCCTTGGCCGTGTCCTTCTGGTTTTTTGGCCTGGTTGCTCTGTCTCCGTTTTTTTCTGGTTGGCGGCCTCCTTGTGCGGTTCTGGCCTTCTGTTTTTTTTTCTGGGTTGTTGCCGGTCCTTGTTTGTGTCCCTGCGGTCCTGTTTTTGAGGTGCTGGCCGGTTGCTTCTTGCGGTTCCCGCTTTCTGTGCTCCCTTGGGTTGCTGCATTTGGTGTGGTTTCCTGGGTGCGCTGGTGGGTTTTTACTGCTTTGGTATTCTCCACATTGTCAATGAATGGGACGAGGACATAAGGGACCTGGGGGTAATGCTCTATTACTTACCGGTAATCTTCATTACTCCGGGTCCCGTTGTCCTCGTCCCATTCATACGCCCCTCCCTCCCTCCCAGACGGCCGGCCTTCCTGTGTGGGCTTGGTTGTACAGGCGGGATGCTGGGTAAGTACTGCTTATGTACTCCTGGTGGGAGGGGCAGTATAGGGTCCCAGCATTCCTCTTGTCTTTTTTTCTGTCGGGAGACGGTTATCTCCACATTGTCAATGAATGGGACGAGGACAACAGGACCCGGAGTAATGAAGATTACCGGTAAGTAATAGAGCATTCCATGGACGTAGCATGGGTGTTCTCATGCAGGTCCCATGGTATTTTAACGCATTCCTGATTTACAAGACCTTGTAAACCTGGGAATGCATCAAAAAGACACGAGGATAAATATCTTTATTTCTCCTTATTTTTTCTATGTGTGCTTCATTCTGCTGCACACATAGAAAGAGGAAAAAGCCTCTCAGGATTGTTTTTGTGTAGGAAGGTGTCTACAACCATGGTACAAGGGTGCCTGTGTTGATGCTAGGCTGCCACAATGGCGCCAGCACAAGGGAAAAGGCAAGGAATGCGACGTATTGGATAAATACGGCACATTTCTGCCCGGTCCCTGTGACGCAGGGCAGTGCAGAAAGGTGACTTGCTACACTGCCCTTCACCAATAAGGCCATAAATATGACCCTAAGTTGCAAGAATACAGACGCCCGTTAGGGCTAATAGTAGCACACTACAAGGGAGGCTATGAACAAATCAAACACACATCCTTTCTCGGAGAGGAGGGAGGGAAACTGGGTAAAGAAGGGGGAAGTCCCTTTAACATATACCTCCATCATCAGTCACTACACAGTTAAGGATAGGAAGTGGCCCCATACCTTGTTGAATACTTCTAGCTGGCCGTTTAAAGTATAAATCACCTTCTCGTGTGCAGCAGTGCCTGACCGTGCTGTGGCCCACTCTTCCACAGATGGCGAAACGGCAGACTTCCAGTGCCTCAAAATACAGATAGTGGCAGCAGCCAGTGAGGTATCAAACCAGCGCTTTCGGTGAGAGGACACGTCCTCCAGCTCGTGCTTAGCATGCAAAAAGGCTAAATCCATGGGAGGTCGAAGCTGCAGGTCTGTGGCATTCTGGAGACTGTGCATGCCTACAGTATATGACTAATGTCTCTAGCATGTCCACACCTCCAACAACTGGGGGGATGTTGTCAACTTTGCCTTGAGGAGCTTGGATTGCGGCCAGTACTAGTCATGTAAGATTTTGAAGTGGCTGAACTTCATCCTCGCTTCCCGCAACCTTTTGTCATGTTGAAAGAGTAGCTCTTCCCATTCCACTTCCGTCAGGGGGGTCGTGAGGTGTAGAGACCAGAAATGGTAGAGGCAGGTCGAGGTAGGTTACGAAACTCCATGGTTAATAAGAGTATCGTAAAGTCCTGTGATGAGCTTTTTATATGCTCCCAATCTGGACAGATACCAACGTATAGTAGGGCCTCCCAAGGCCTTTGGATCCCCTCCCAAATTTTTGAGGGGAACTGCTTTTAGTTGACGATACCATAGGTATAGTGAAAGCTCAAGATGGTAATCCTGTCATAGATCAGAAAAAGTAACAGGGTAACCCAGCGATAGATTACATTTATCAGACCTTAGTGGCCATGTCAAATGTTCTCCCTCTACTGTGAGTCCAGGGTTGTGCCATATTAGAGCCAAAGTATGTCTCAATCCCTTTAGCTGGGGAGTTCTATGGCCTGCTTCCCAAGTCTTTCTTGTCCCTTGTAGTATCTGGTTGGCACAGGCCCTGGTGTAGACGATTTCGCATACACCACTGAAATATTTTCTGGCATTTTAAGCATCATTTTGTCCAGTAGCACCCTGTCCGGGATTTCCAGAGTCGGCTGGAAATAGTAAGCAAACTGTGAGAGTCTAATCGCTGAGTGCTACACCCCAAGGTTTGGAAGTCTGAGTCCCCAAGAAGTGGTAGCAGCGTACAATTTAGAGGCTGACAACCTCGAGTCTTCATCTTGTCAGATATGTCGCCTGATAGCCGAATCAATTTGCCAAAGTCTCAGTAATGGAACCTGCAGCATTTCAAAGACGTCGTTATAGCGAGGGACCACAACCATCTTAACAGTCTGCACTCTTCCCCACAGAGAGAGCTGTAGATGATGCCACTTCAGAAAGTCTCTGCATCCGGCTCCTGAGAGAATCAATGTTGTCAGTTATCATGTGATATGGATTGGATTGAATCATTATTCCCAGGTATTTCAGTTGTGTCAGCATCCAGCGAAACTGTAAGCCTCGTACACAGTCCATTGTCATCGCCCAAATCATGGTCAGTGCCTCACTTTTGGACCAATTAATCTTGTAGCCACTAAAGATCAAGAAGCGGTAGACAATCACCATCACAGCCAGGATGGAGTCAGCTGGGGGGGGAACAGTCAACAGCCCATCATCATATAAAGCATGCGCTACAGTTCTCCTATCAGCCTGGTTACACAGACACTGCAGGAGATTTACGTATGGTAATTGCCAGGGGCTCCAGGGCTAATATAACAAGCATTGGCATAGCCAATAGGTCTCGCCTTTGGGGCCTTATAAGTGTTAAGCCAGAGCTATTGACTTTGCCAATGTCTTTAAGCTGTGCTGTAGAGAAGTGTGGCTGCTGTGCAGCATGCTTAAAAGTTATAATAAAAAAGTGACAGAAGCATTTTTGTTACTTTATATATGACCAAGAAGGCATTATGTACAACTGAACGACCATATTTTAAAAAGTATTTACAATAAAAAATGTCCTCAGTTTTCTTTTGTTCTTGCAATGCTGGCAACTTGTTTCTGCCTATTCCAATGGTTGTTTGTTAAAGCTTTTTTTTGAGGGGGCATAAACAATCGGAGCGTGAATGTTTGGAACTAGTACCTGTATTATAACACTAGCAGCGGCCAGACGCTAGGGGAGAATCAATAGATGCCAGATTCCGAGAGTGGGCTGAGGTGGTGCTGAGTGATGCTGAGGTGGTAGTGGTGGTGGTGGTGGTGACTGGTGTGGAGACGATGCTGAGGTGATGCTGAATGATACTCAGGTCTTGCTGAGTGATGATGATGTGGTGGTGTACTAGTGCAAAGGTGATGCTGAGTGATACTGATGTGGTGCTGAGTGGTACTGTGGTGGTGCTGAGTGATGCTGTGGTGGTGCTGAGTGATATTGTTGTGGTGCTGAGTGATATTGTTGTGGTGCTGAGTGATATTGTTGTGGTGCTGAGTGATGCTGTGGTGGCCCTGAGTGATGCTGTGGTGGCCCTGAGTGATGCTGTGGTGGCCCTGAGTGATGCTGTGGTGGCCCTGAGTGATGCTGTGGTGGCCCTGAGTGATGCTGTGGTGGCGCTGAGTGATGCTGTGGTGGCGCTGAGTGATTCTGTGGTGGCGCTGAGTGATTCTGTGGTGGCGCTGAGTGATGCTGTCGTGACGCTGAGTGATGCTGTGGTGACGCTGAGTGATGCTGTGATGGCCCTGAGTGATGCTGTGATGGCCCTGAGTGATGCTGTGGTGGCCCTGAGTGATGCTGTGGTGGCGCTGAGTGATGCTGTGGTGGCGCTGAGTGATGCTGTGGTGGCGCTGAGTGATGCTGTGCTGGCGCTGAGTGATGCTGTTGTGGCGCTGAGTGATGCTGTTGTGGCGCTGAGTGATGCTGTTGTGGCGCTGAGTGATATTGTTATGGCGCTGAGTGATATTGTTGTGGCGCTGAGTGATGCTGTGGTGGCCCTGAGTGATGCTGTGGTGGCCCTGAGTGATGCTGTGGTGGCGCCGAGTGATGCTGTTTTGGCGCTGAGTGATGCTGTGGTGACCCTGAGTGATGCTGTGGTGACCCTGAGTGATGCTGTGGTGGCGCTGAGTGATGCTGTGGTGGCGCTGAGTGATGCTGTGGTGGCGCTGAGTGATTCTGTGGTGGCGCTGAGTGATGCTGTTGTGACGCTGAGTGATGCTGTGGTGACGCTGAGTGATGCTGTGATGGCCCTGAGTGATGCTGTGATGGCCCTGAGTGATGCTGTGATGGCCCTGAGTGATGCTGTGGTGGCCCTGAGTGATGCTGTGGTGGCCCTGAGTGATGCTGTGGTGGCGCTGAGTGATGCTGTGGTGGCGCTGAGTGATGCTGTGGTGGCGCTGAGTGATGCTGTGCTGGCGCTGAGTGATGCTGTTGTGGCGCTGAGTGATGCTGTTGTGGCGCTGAGTGATGCTGTTGTGGCGCTGAGTGATGCTGTTGTGGCGCTGAGTGATGCTGTTGTGGCGCTGAGTGATGCTGTTGTGGCGCTGAGTGATGCTGTGGTGACCCTGAGTGATGCTGTGGTGACGCTGAGTGATGCTGTAATGGCCCTGAGTGATGATGCTGTGGTAGCCCTGAGTGATGCTGTGGTGGCCCTGAGTGATGATGCTGTGGTGGCCCTGAGTGATGCTGTGGTGGCGCTGAGTGATGCTGTGGTGGCGCTGAGTGATGCTGTGGTAGCGCTGAGTGATGCTGTGGTGGCGCAGAGTGATGCTGTGGTAGCGCATAGTGATGCTGTGGTAGCGCAGAGTGATGCTGTGGTGGTGCGGAGTGATGCTGTGGTGGCGCGGAGTGATGCTGTGGTGGCACGGAGTGATGCTGTTGTGGCGCTGAGTGATGCTGTTGTGGCGCTGAGTGATGCTGTGGTGGTCCTGAGTGATGCTGTGGTGGAGCTATGGGGTCTTCGCCGGAGCTATACCGCGTGCGGTGCGGGGATCGGGTGAGCTTACGTTTCCAGCAGCCCCTTGGGTCGGAGGAGGCTGGGCTAAAAGTGACAGCTGGGTTAAGCCAGCGCGAGTGCAGAAGCAGACCCTCGGCCGCACTCCCTCCCCCCCCACCCCTTCACCCTCAGCGTGTACAGGCGCGCAGGGGCCATATGTTTTCTTTTTTCTTAATTATTGTGGTATGTGCTGTACTGTTCTCGATTGCTGGGGATGAGAAATTAGAATGTAATGAATTTGAAGACAATCGATCCACGGGTTGTTTTTAGCTCAAGTTCATAAATGCGATTTTGTGTGTTTTCAGGCCTAGAATGGAATTTGGGACGGAGATGGAGAGAGTTTCACGAGTATCGATCAGTGGAAGTGGTCAAAACAGGTCTGTTTTTGAAGTGCGGGTTTCCAATGTTATTCTCAGGGCCCGATTCAGATGTTGTCAACATTGTGTGCTTCCGGAAGGCTACAGTCCGTTTCCACCTGTTACAAAGCACACACGATCAGCCCTGTAACTTAATTCAACCCCTTGCGCCCAGCACTTGCCTCCTGTGCTATCTGGTTCAAAGCTTCGTCCTCGGCGCCCAGCAACCGCTGCGGGGGCCGCTTCCTGCCGCTGGGGCCCGGGACCTCCGTGGGGATGGGTGAAGCGGCGCTGGAGGGTCCGGGGAGCGAAAACGGTAGCCAGACGCACTGTAAGTGGGATCTCAGGGAGGAGAGGCCGAGAGGGGGAGGGAGCAGCCTGTATGCCGCCCCCAAACTGCCTCTTCTCCGAAACTGCCTCTTCTCCGAGCCCTGTGTGCAGTTCCCAGACCTCCCCTTCTGAGGTACCCACCTCCCCCATGAGCAGCGACTCATTGACGGCTCAGGCAGAGCAGACAGCTCCCCGCAGCGCATGCTCTCTCTGGCACGGTAACAGAGAGAGAGCCGCGTTAAAACCACAGGCCACCCTTACACCATCAAAGAACCACGAAGATGTTAACGGTGTGGCTTTTTTTAGATATAGCACGAACTCCGTAGGCACTGGAGCGCTTTACATGCACATCATTTTTAGGCATTAGGCACGTGCAGAGGAAGTGAATACCCCAGAATCACAGGGTCATGAGTTGACACTAAGGCTCCACATCGGCACTAAAATGGAAGCGCGCCTCGCGCTAAAAGTGGGAGGGTTGAGGGGAGTGCGGCCGAAGAGCACACACAGTGGTTCCCTTGCGAGAGCGAGCCAGGGGCACCATGTGTTTGAAGTTAATTACAAACATATGGTGTCAAAGCTCGCTCCCGCAAGGGAATCGCCAAACGTGCACGCGTTGCCATTGAAAGCAATGCAACGCGTGCACGTTTTTAGGGCGAAAAGCCAATCGATTACAAAAGGTCTTTTTCCTATGCAGCGCATGCACGCTGCGTAGGCGCGACCTAAAAAGCAAGGGGGAGAGCAGACACCCCTGAGTAGGTCCCCGGGCAGTAGTCAACGGGGGAGATCATAAGCCATTGTAGCCAACCGAATGGCTTTTGTGGAAGAGTACAACCAATGCAGCCACTCAAGGAGCACAGAGCAAGTCCCCAGGTGGTCCAGCTTCCGATATAGACTCCAGCCGGACGATTGACTTTTCAGCATTGAGAGAGAGAGGGCAACCCGCTACAGCTGAACATTGCTGTAGATCCATAGTAAGAGAGAGAGAGTCTGAAGATGATCACGCAAAGTGCATCCCTGGACAAACCCCACCTGATTAGTGTGGATTAGTGATGGAATGTATTCTTTAAGTCTAGTGGCCAAGATTTTAGCGAATATCTTTATTTGTGGATTGGCTTTAACATCAGTGTTATCAGGACTTGTGTAAATTCCAGGAGTGGGGAAGTATGAGTGTTAGCCGCTAGGATCATATTCCCCAGGAATGGTACCGAATATTGAGCTGATATTTCATAAAATTAAATGGGGAAGGCATCCATTGCCGGTGCTTTCCCTGATGACATTGCTATTGATGGCTGTTACCACTTTGTCGTCCGTTATTTCTCCGTTTAGCGCTGCTTGGCTCTCCTGTGTCAAGCGTGGTAATGGGAGGGCTTGAAAAAACAAGTGTTCTTGCTCAGGGTCGACCGGGGCCTCTGAAGCGTAAAGGATGGATGAATACCATGCAAATTCCATCACTATGGTTGAGGGATGGGTGACGAGGGTAACATTGTGTCTGTGTACAGCTGGAATCCTTGATTGCACCGACCATTGTTTCAGTCCTTCTGGTCAAGACATTGCTCTCCCGGCACACAGCTCCACCGTGAGTGCCTCTGCCCCCAGCGCCCAGCGCTGACTGCATTTCAAGGCCCTGTGCCTCGCTCAGCTCCTGTCTCTTCGTTAGCCTGCTCCTCTTCTGCACTGCATTTTCCTGCCCGTTTGCCTTTATTTTTATCCTTTTTCGCCTTTATTTTTCGCCTTGTTTTAGCCCGTTTGTGTTAGACCTGGCACCATTGGCGTGGGTCTCCCTTCCATTTTTCGCTGTTGTCCCCCTGTTTTTGCTGGTATTAGATGCTCTGGGTGCTGTGCCACTGCCCTTCAGTGCCACAGCGCGAATGCTCCCTGTGTAAAGATGACATGTGAATTGGTATATCCATGATTGGCTTATTTGGTTTACCTGTTAGTCCCTAGTAGCGTGGCCTGTGTGTGCCCAGGGCTGGTAAACCAAATGCTGCTGGTGGGCATGCAGCGCCGGTTTGCGCCACCCACAGAAGCAGCTTGTAAATGATGTCTCAGACCTGCCACTGCAGAGTCTGTGTGCAGTCCAGAACTGCCATTTTGGCTGTGAAGTGCACCCACTTCCCAGCCCCTGAACCTTCCCTTGGCATCATGTAAGTCACCCCTATGGTAGGGTGCATTGTATGTGTAAGGTAGGACATGTCTTGGTGTGTGTAGCATGTCCTGGTAGTGAATTACACCCAATTTCGTTTTTCACTACTGTAAGGCTACCTGTTCCCCATAGGCCAGAATGGGCAGTTTGACTATTACATGCTATAGTCCTAACTGACCCCAGGAACATGGTAGAAAAACGAATTTAGTATGCCTGAGCTCAGAATATTAAAATACATCTTTTAGTGAAGTTTATTTTTATATTCTGTGTTTGAAAATACCACTTTTAGAAAGTAGGTATTTTCTTGCCTAAGCCTTCCAGTGTGCTCTGCTGTTATGTGTATTGGCTGTCTGGTTTTGGAGGGACAGGGCAGGCTGAGTCAGACCTGGGTTGAATAGAGAGATCTGCATTTGGAGTATGGGGAGGGGTAGTTCCTTGACCTGAATAGGGCTGTGCCTGGCAAGGTGAATGCTGGCTCCACCTCCTACTGTGCGTCTGATGGCAGACTCCCTCTTTCTGAAAGGAAGGATGCAGCCTGGTAAACAAAGTGCTCCAGGACTGAGCAGAACTGGTTCTAGCTGGGTTCAGTGACTTGTAGCTTCTGAGAACAAAGACTTTTGTGGTATAAATATCTGTGCTGAAACCCCTACACGGTGTATTGCTCCTGGACGTCAAGACGAACCTCTGTCCGTGTAACTGAAGGAATCTGCAGGAGGTGACTATCCTTGTGCTTGTGTGCTGTTTCTTGAATTGGCCTGCAGTGGTTACCATTGGACTTGGAAAAAGAGGGAAAAGGACTTTGAGAGAACTTTTATTAATCTTGCCAAAGCAATCACCCAAGGGCTAGGAGAGAGCTAGCCTCCTGTTGAAGTCTCAGGCACATCAGACTTCACCACCAGCCTCCTGATTCCTCCCAGCGAGGATTTCTATCTGCAAGTGAGGCTCCCATGAGTTCCAGGGCCTCTAGTTCTACTACAGAGAAGAGAGTGCTGAAATCGTCGCTAACGCACTTTTGCGAGCCGCCGCAGCCGAGAGTGCCCGAAAAATCATCGCGCTGCTGCCGCCGAGTGTTCGCAACCAAAGATCGAGTCATCGCACCGAGATCATCGCTCACGGCATCGCAGCGCGGACGCCGAGCGTCCGCCATTTTCATCGCATCAGGATTGTCGCTCCCTCGTGGAGCGCCATTTCTTCGCATCGCAAGCTGATCGCACACGCAACAGGATCGTCGCCTCGTCTCATCCCTTGCGGCAAGGAGTCATCGCACCAGCGGTCTAGCGGGCAGAAGTTTGTCGCATCGTCTCCACACGCATCAGCAGATCGGCGCATCATCCTCCCTCGCGGCAAGGATTTAACGCATCGCCGGCCTCGCGTGCAGAAATTCATAGCTACAGCTCCTTTGCGACAATTTGTTGACTTTGCTACGAAATCCAGGTACTTTGTAAGTAAAAGGGTCGCAGAGACCACTGCTTTGAACTGAACTCCTCTTTGCACACTTGAACTATTTTTGCAGCATTCCAAGAGTGATCCTATTTGACAGTATTGTGGCTTTTTATCGTTATTGGTCTTGTGTTAAGTCTATATATAAAGATACTTATTTTTTTATAACTCCTTGTGTGGTGTCCCTTTGTAGTGTTCCTCACTGTGTTACTGTGTATGGTCATAAATGCTTCACACACTGCCTCTGAGATAAGCCTAGCTGCTCGTGCTATGTTACCACAGGGTTGAGCAGGGGTTATCAAAGGGTGTGGCTCGCTTACCCTGACTTAGGGAATAGGGTCCCTACTTGGACAGTGGCCAACCACTGCCAACTAGAGACCCCCATTTCTAACGGTTTGCCTTTATTTTTAGCCTTGTTTTTAGCCCGTTTGCCTTTATTTTTTAGCCTTGTTCCTTCTTCCCCTTTCTGCCTCCTTTCACTTTTTGCACTGTCTTTCCATAGCTGCCAAGGTTTCAGATTGCCATGTGTGACATTTTCATAATTTCAGCGAAATTATGAGTGACATTTCTGCGACTATGAGTGACACTTTCTCGTGAGCAAAAATCATGCAATGAAGACGAGGGAAAGTTCTAAATATCAGAAATTACAGCCATTTGAGCAACAAGAAACTCCAAGAAATTCTTGAAACTGCTGCAGTGATGAGGTGACGATGGACGATTGCATTACCCCGGCCCCCCCCTCCACCACACCTCCCTCCCTCCCCCCACACAGACACACAGGATGAGAGATGATCATGAGCAGAAAGCCCTCCTGGCAAAAGAAAACACGCACCACGATGCAGACCTGACCACCGCACCGTTAAGTCACACCACTGACTGAAGATCACAATTGAGTCACTAGTGCAGCTGTGTGTGACAAACTACAAGAGAGACACACACCGACACAGGTTAAGGCTGCCGATGAGTCAGAGTGTGAGAGACTGACCTCGCCTCGGCCGCGCCGGTGTCCAACGCGCCGGCCGGGGTAATTTACCATGCCGCACCACCACGGCACCAGAAGTGAGGCTGGCTGCGGCCACTGCCAGCGCCTGACACAGAGTGAGACTCTGACTGCCGGATAATTATAAGACGGATGCCGGTTGTTTATATTTCATATTAAATGGTAAAATTACAGGAAGCTAAAAATAATGACATTCACAGCTGAAACGCTTAGCACTTAGAACTTGCTACACTGCATGATACATAAATTTACTACATGGATTTCAGTTGCGCACGTTTATTTTAAGGTTAGACTACTGAAGTGCTAAATTGTGGGCAGCTTTCAGAGATCCCCCGGCCTTTTGACCAATTTTTAATTAAAAGTCTCACCTTGCTCTGGTGAGTAACGGCAAAGGGAGCAGTGGCAGCAGGAAAGTGATGACAACGGACATTAAGCTGCCACAGCCGCTTGCAGACAGCCAGGGCCATGTGGGCGATTCAAGTTCGGTGAGGCGTACCTAGTCCCCCTCAGCTCCTCGGCATGATGTTGGAGTAGCTCCAAGGCTCGGTTCAGGCTGGTAGACGGCCATCGGTGGCGCGGCGGACAGGGTCGGGGACGACATGATGATCGCTGTGTGAGGCACACTGCAGGCAGCACAAGTGAAGTCGCCTCCATGTCCACGCCCGCCGCTTCTGACTCGAGCCTCACTTCCTGCTTCCTGTGTGTAACAGGACTGACATGGACGCCAGGCCGCGCCGCTGCACAAACCAGTTAAGGAAAAGGCACGACCACTTAAGGGCAGGCCCGCCGCCCCGCCGGGTCTTACTGGGCAGGTGGTGAGTCAGTCGACATCATGTGGGATCATGTCGTCAGCGGCGCCGCGGGTGCCGGGAAATCATTCAGCCAGCAGCCTGCCCGGCGCCCGCGGCCCATTAGTTTTGCAACATTGTAGCAGCACAGTCAGAGATAATGGACAGTCTAAGAGCAGCAACAGTGTCAATTATGGAGCCGAGCACTCAGAGCAGCTGAGCCGCACTGGCACAGTGGTCAGAGGCACCACCAGACAGCGCGCGCTAGGTACACCCTGGCATTATGGTTTTTTAGCGTTTCAGCGCTGTCAGCAGAGTGGATAAAAATGCGTGACAATGCATTTCAGTGCGGTGATGCGGAACACCACATTGAAATGCGTTAGAGTCACGCCTGATGCGTGATACTTGGCAGGACTGGGCATGATGTTGGAGTAGCCCCAAGACTCAGTTCAGGCTGGTAGACGGCCATCGGCGGACGGGGTCGGGGACGACATGATGATCGCTGTGTGAGGCACACTGCAGGCAGCACAAGTGAAGTCGCCTCCAAGTCCACGCCCGCCGCTTCTGACTCGAGCCTCACTTCCTGCTTCCTGTGTGTAAAATACTGACATGGGCGCCAGGCCGCGCCGCTGCACAAACCAGTTAAGGAAAAGGCACGACCACTTCAGGGCAGGCCCGCCGCCCCGCCGGGTCTTACTGGGCAGGTGGTGAGTCAGTCGACATCATGTGGGATCATGTCGTCAGTGGCGCCGCGGGCGCCGGGAAATCATTCAGCCAGCAGCCTGCCCGGCGCCCGCGGCCCATTACTTCTGCAACATTGTAGCAGCACAGTCAGAGATAATGGACAGTCTGAGAGTAGCAACAGTGTCAATTACAGAGCCGAGCACTCAGAGCAGCTGAGCCGCACTGGCACAGTGGTCAGAGGCACCACCAGACAGCGCACGCTAGCTACACCCTGGCATTATGGTTTTTTAGCATTTCTGCGCTGTCAGCAGAATGGGCAAAAATGCGTGACAATGCATTTCAGTGCGGTGATGCGGAACACCACACTGAAATGCGTTAGAGTCACGCCTGATGAGTGATACTTGGCAGGACTGTCTTTCCCACCGCTGCTGCCCCCGCAGCCCCACCCCCTCCTGCATGTTCCCGCACCCGCCTCCCAGCTGTCCTGCCCTCCCCCTGATCCCTACTTAATTGTGGCCGCTGCGCGCTAAGGCGAGCACGACCGCTGGCCTTCTGGTCAGGACATTGCTCTCCTGGCGCGCAGCTCCACCGTGAGTGCCTCTACCCCCAGAGCCCACTGGTGACTGCAGATCAAGGCCCCTGTGCCTCGCTCAGCTCCTGTCTCCTCGTTAGCCTGCTCCTCTTCTGCGCTGCATTTTCCTGCCCATTTGCCTTTATTTTTATCCTGTTTTGCCTTTATTTTTAGCCTTGTTTTTAGCCTGTTTGCCTTTATTTTTTTCTTGCCTTTATTTTTAGCCTTGTTCCTTGTTCCTCTTTCTGCCTCCTTTCCCACCACTGAAGCCCCTGCGCCCCCTCCCCCTCCCGCGTGTTTCCGCTCCCGCCTTCCAGCTGTCCACCCTCCTCTGATCCCTACTTAATGGCGGCTGCACGCAGCGGGCGCGCCGCTGGTGCGCTGAAGGCATGCCAAAGGCAAGCCCATCTGCACCCGTCAGCGACACGACCGCGACCAGCGCCAGGGACCCTGGTCCTCCGACCCGCCAGCGCTACAGCTCCTCGGCTCTCCATGCACTCAATGCCGGCAGGAGCAACAATTGCAAACCTTCTTCTCTGCATGACACCCACAGACCCTTCACCTGCCAACACTGCCGCAACGCATTCTCCTTTGCCGAGACCCAGGACCCACCTCCACCCTCAAGCAGCAACTCCATCACACCCCAAACCCTGCAATGCATCCTCCTCAACATCTGCTCCCTCCACAGACAAGCCACAAAAATCTGGGATGTCCTTGATAGCACTACCCCGCTGTATTCCTCACAGAAACCTGGACGAACACCGCCTCAGGACCTGACATCGCGATCGCCATCCCCGAAGGCTACAAGATCACCCGGAAGGACCGCCCCAACTGCCCCGGAGGAGGCATTGCTATCACCCACAAGTCCAACCTCCGACTGAGCACCTACACCGACGGGACCACAGAACTGATGGAACACCTCCATTTCAAGATACAGACCAACCCGACCACCACCCTCCGAGACACCCTCATCTACAGACCCCCCCAGACGCCACGCACCTTTCACTGACTCCATTACTGACATCATCACCCCGCAAGCCATCTCCTCCACCGACAACACCCTGCTTGGAGACCTCAACTTCCACCTCGAAAACCTCCAAGACCCCAACTCCACTTCCCTCCTTGACAACCTCCTCAACATCGGACTCAAACAGATTGTACCAGAATCCACACTCAGCAGGACACACCCTTGACCCTATCTTCACAGCAGAAAACGCCATCACTTTCAGACACACCTCAACTCGCATGGACAGACCATTACTGCGTCCACTTCACCTTCAAAACCAACATCACCTGCAAACGTCTACACCAGCTCCAGCACAGGAATTGGAACAAGATCTCCGACGACCAGCTCATGGCCTCCCTCATCAGCTCCGCTCCCACCGCCACGGATGACGACCCAACCACTGCCGCCCACACCCTACACAACTGGATCACCGACTGCACCAACACCATCGCCCCCTCAAGAAAACTTCCAACCCACACGCCAAGCTGGTTCTCCACCGAACTCCGAGAAACTAGACGAACCTGCAGACACCTCGAAAAGTTATAGAGAAACTCCAAAACCACAGCAGACCTCAAAAACTTCAAAGCAGCCACCCCACCCACCACAAGCTCATCAGACACTCAAGGAAGAAAGCACTCCAGGACAGAATCTCCACCCACACACACAACAGCAAGGAACTCTTCGGAATCATCAAAGAGTTCACCCAACCCAACAGTGATACAACAGACATCTCCCCCTCCCAGGACCTCTGCGACGGACTCAGCGCCTTCTTCCACCTCACAATCAAGACCATCTATGACAACTTCGACGACGTCAACCTACACGCGGAACCTACATTCACCGTTTCCCACACCACACAGCCGACACGACAGCTGGACTGCCCTCACCATTGAAGACACCCTGAAGACTATGAAGTCAACCCACTTCAGGGCCCCTACGGTCCCGTCCCCACCACATCTACCACAGAACCGCAGACAACATTGCCCCAGAGTCTCGACGAATCATCAACTGCTCCTTTGAGACCGCCTCCTTCCCCGACGACTGGAAACATGCCGAGATCAACCCTCTCCTGAAAAAACCCTTGGCAGACCCCACCCACCTACAGACCAATCTCCTTACTCCCATACCCGGTGAAAGACATGGAAAAAGCTATCAACAGCCAGCTCGCCTCCTTCATAGAAGAAAACAACATCCTCGACTCCTCCCAACCAGGCTTCAGGAAAAACCACAGCACCGAAACCGCCCTTCTCACCGCGACAGACGACATACGCTCCCTCCTATACAGAGGAGAGACTGTGGCCCTCATCCTCCTGGACCTCTCTGCAGCCAGCGACACAGTCTCACACCAAACCATAGCCTGCAGGCTCCACGACGCTGGGGTCCAGAACAAGGCCCTCGACTGGATCCGCTCATTCCTCTCCATCAGAACTCAGCAGGTTGGACTCCCACCATTTCTCTCGGACCCCACTACGACCACCTGCAGAGTCCCCCAAAGATCCTCCATCAGCCCCAGCCTGTTCAACGTCTACATGGCACCGCTTGCACCCATCGTCAGATCCCACGGACTCAACATCGTATCCTATGCAGACGACACCCAACTCATCCTCTCCTTATCCAATGAACCTAACGACACCCAACTCATCCTCTCCCCACCCAACGAACACAGCATCTCCAGACACAACTTTCAGGAATGAATGGAAGCAGTCCCCAGGTAGATGAAGAACAGCTGCCTACAACTAAACACGGACAAGACCAAAGTACTTATCATGGGCCCGCGCCCGAAAGCCTGGAATGGCAACTGGGGGCCCCCGCCCTCGGGAACCCGCCCACCCTCACCGACCACACACGCAACCTTGGAATCATACTGGACTCCGAACTCAAAATGGACCACCAAATCAACGCCGTAACTTTCTCCTGTTTCCACACCCTCTGCCTCCTACATAAGACTTTCAACTGGATCCCCCTTGAACACAGGAAAACCGTCACCCACGCCCTCATCAGCAGCAGACTGGACTATGGCAACGCATTCTACGTGGGTATAACAAGAACCTCACCCGAAAACTCCAGAACGTCCAGAACGCCCCTGCAAGACAAGTCCCCAACCTACTGCTCCACTGACACATCACCCAACAACTGCAGACACTACACTGGCTCCCCGTTGAGAACAGAATCACCTTCAAACTTCTCACCCACGTCCACAAGGCCCTCCACAACACCGGACCTGCCTACATGAACCACCGCCTCTCGTTCCACACACCCCAAAGATCCCTCCGCTCAGACCAGCTCTCCCTTGCTATGGTACCACACATCAAGAAGACCAGAACAGGAGGACATTCCTTCTCCTTCCTCGTGGCCAAGGCTTGTAACACCCTTCCTCTCCACCACCGGCAGACAACAGCACTCCCAGGCTCTTATAAGACCTCAAGACCTGGCCCTTTGACGAATCTTCATGAACATCCAAGAGCCTGCGAGCACCCCCTCCCCTCCCTCAGCGCCTTGAGACCCCTTCGGGTGAGTAGTTGCACTTAACAAACCCTTGATTGATTGATTGAGTTGAATGGCAAGTAACCTGCCGGCCTATTCTCCATGCTCATTGTGACGACTTTGAAGGGTGAGGAGAGCCGCCGTAAGTAGCGAATTCAATTCAAACTTTTTGGCCATGAAGGAGTGCATGTTGTTAGTGTCTCGGCATTGTCCGGAACTACACAGCTCAGCTCAAGACAGCCTAGAGGACCAAAATATTGAGAATGTAAGTGCAAATAGATAAGTATAGATTTACTGTTCTTAACTCCACATCTACATACCTTGAAGATGTATATATCATCGAGTTACATATATGTTGAGTTATATAAAGTAAAACTTTGCTTACCTATTGAAAGTTACCTTCACAATATTGTTGTCCTCGATATTCTTGATGCAATGTTTACTCCCACAATATTTTTGGTTTCGATATTCGGTGTGAACACCCACGCTCTCCAGCTAGATCCAAAGACCAGAATGTCATCCTAGAAACAATGCACTCCTTGCAGAGTACCTAAAACTGCTCCCGTGACTCTATGAAAGACAGAGGTGGCTGCCAATAGGACAAAAGACACCCGTTGCAATCTAAAAGCCCCATGGGTGTTACAAAAGCAGCGATATCTTTGAAGTCTGGGTACAGTCTGATCTGATGGAGGACAGACCCAAGATCCAAGGTGGCGAAGTGCCTTGCATCTGCCGTTGTGGACAACATCTCGATTATGTTAAGCAAAGGATCTTAGTCCACATTAACTTCTTTGTTCAATACCTCTAGGTTGTTATGGCATTCTTAGCCATGACTACTGTGGCCAACCACTCAGTTGCCTCCGCAGGTGAGATGACTCCAGCGCACTCCAGTCTTGCTAGCTTCTTACCCATTGCACCCTGATTCATTCACGAAAGGCGTTCTCCTAACTCTTGCAATGTTGGGAATTTCTCATGGTCTAAACCGGATGCTGTTAACATAGTTTCTGATGCATCCCAAATCCTTTGTGAAACATGATGGCAAAATCAGCACAGTCACCCAACAACCTACAAACACAGAACTGCTGGAGACCATTGGGATCTCAGTAAACACCAAGGTCTTTTTGCTGGGACCAACCCAGAATGTTGCCACCTCTAAGAGCCACATAGATTTTCTCAGGAATCACACAACTCTGGTCCCTAATGGTACCCATGAAATACCCTGCATTTTAATTGACTGATGTCCATGCAGTGCCACCTTGTACTGAAAGACAGATATAAACACCCCTTCAGAATCTATGCTCATCCTTGTGTCAAACATCATCCTCACATCATCAGTGGCATTGCCTAGACATTTTCTCCCCACCTGCATGACAACCTTCTCACAAACCTCTTTCACTGTGCCTTCTTTGGGGCCTTATCCATGTTTCTACTGCCTTTCTGGAACTGGCCTGCATGAGCACACTTGTGTCACACGACAAGCACGGCTGGATACTCCGTGTGATTGGCAATGTGACCAAAAATCCTACATTTATAAAGGTGTTTGATAATTCACATTTGTTTTACAAGATCCTCCATGCCCACCGCAATAATTTCATTTTCCACCACACTTTCCTTCTTCAGCACATCAACATGACTCATCATGTGTTCACTCTTCTGCAGGCCACATTTGTGCTGTAAATACACCACATACATGCAAACATAGACACGCTTTGCCAGGTGTTAGCAGATCTTAAAACCACTCAAAGTAATAAGAGAAAACGGTGACACCAGTACAATTGCAATTCTGAATTTTGTCACAAAATTATTACTGTAAAGGGGTTCTTTGAAAAACAAAAAATACTGTTCTAATCAAAATCTGAAAGCAATAAACAAGCACAGCACAATGCTTGGAAACTATTGATAGTCTTGGAATGGTAGAGGTGGGTTGATAACATAGGACATCACTTGTCCAGGAGAGGACATGCTTATCGCTTGAATGGTAAGAGAGGCCACTGAATCGATTACAATTCAAATATTAGAGGGGTAAGTTATGGGCGTAACCTAGCGCGGGACCACTGTCATCTGCAGTTTCACGCGGCACTCTGCCTTGACCTAAGGGGCATAAGTGAATTTTCAAACAGGGTTGGAACTTCTGTCTACCCTTTAATCTGCATACAAGTAGGTATCGCAGATACCTCTTCATTTGGGAATACCTACTATGTTCACATATCCCATTAAGGTGTTGGGTAGGGCCTTGTCTCCAGTCCTGAAGAAGTGCCGCAGATCCATCCTGGGTCATACAGGCGTGAAAAATGTCGATCCTATTACACTTAATGTGAGGCTGTCGCAGGCCATAGATCCCAATTGACAGCACTGAATTATTTCTTTTTATCTCTGTCAAGGGGACCAAGTTATTAATTCTAGATTACTGCAAAAACAGAAGACCTTTGACAAAGAGCTCTCTCGCGGGGACCGTCGGGCATTGGAACGCCGGCCCCATGAGGAGCAAAGCCCAATGATGAAGCATGATACCCATTCGGGTGTGTGAAGGCTCTGTATCCTGATCATTAGCATCCCCCCTCCCCAGGTGTAGGCTTCCTACCTCCATTTTCTTTATCCTCTTAGGAACAGCCTCCTCGTTTTGTATAACTATAATTAGAAGGGCGCACGGGTGCTGGACTTTTATTAGCTCATAGTCCCCCCTTTTGATCAAGCAAATTATCGGTTTTATCATCAATATTGTCTATATTAAGTGTCTTTGGCCTATTGTAGTCTCCTGTAATAATTGCAAGTTTACAAATTGATAAATATCATTACATTGAAAGACTCCGCCTCCTCATTGCGGTCATGCTAAGTGTGTCGCATGCACTGGCACTCAGGTGTGTGCACAATGCTGTTCTCTCAGACTATGAGATGAACAGAATGCCTATTATACCGCTCTGTATTTGTTGATCAGATGAACAAAAACATGCCACAGAGAACATCAAACTTCCCTATTTGTGTGGTTAAATTAGAAGACAGAGTTGCTATGGACACCAGAAACTTCCTGTCCAGCTGAGGATGTTCCAGTGCCTCGATTAGTACTTACCCTACACACAGCCCATGCCGCCACTCTCTGATGTTACGATGGAGGGGGCTGTCACCTATGCTGAACTGCAATTTCAACCCTCCGCTGGTGCTCAGGAGGAGGTCACATATGCAACTCTGCACCTTCCAGACTCCAAAGGAGCTCAGAAGGCAACACAGGCTGAGCCCACAGCAGGTACGGATTGTATGAATGTGTACAATAACCCCAGCAGCAGGTTAGCCTGACCATCTAAGGTTCTCAGCAGGTAGTGGTGTCTTACTCCCGACTTAGGTCGGACTTACTTTAGAGTTTACATGAAAAAGACTTACTTACAGAAGAAAGCTTTGTAATCAGGCCCTCGTATTACTCTCTGTTGAGTAGCAGTGCTGCATAACCCTTCCTGTCTCCTGCATGCTCTTTACTTGCCCACAGTGGCTTCTCCCCTTTATTTCTTACAGGTTTTCTTTAAAGTTCACTTTGTTGTTAACACTGTGGCAGAGCCCGTTCGAACCTCTTCTGTTTTATCATGTGCTGCCTGCAGACCCTTTTATCTCTTTCTATTAGAAAGGGTGAAGGTTTAGGCACCGGCAGAAGTGTTAGCATCATATCTGCCTCCTATCTAGACTGACATGTTTCTGTTCTTTATATTCTGGACACTTGCAGTGAAAGCTGACACGTTTCAATTGGCTTTGTTAGAGGGGCAAATTATTCACATGGAAATCGGGAGGACACATTTATCACCAGGCCTAAAATCGGCCGTGAGACACTGCAGATACTCAGGAATGTAGCCATTAATTGGGAAGGGTTTGCGAGGGAACTATCAAGCCAGAGGTCAAGTCAGTTTGCTGCGACTGGGGCCTGCTCCGAGATGGGGTCGAGAAGTGGCCTGCAGTCCAGCGGGTGTGAAAGAGAATAAATAAACAGCTATTCTTATCGAGACAAGGCACGCTGTGTGATTTATCTTAAGAAACTCCATTCATAGGCTTGATATTTTGTGCATCTGCTAGAATGTTACCATAGCGCTTAGAAGTACCAAAAGGGTGCTAGGATGCTAGACATTTGCTAACCATGTTAGGAATGTTTATCTTGGTTCCACTGGCCAAGTGATGCACGGCTGCATTTTCTTTTATTCAACGTGGTTATAGTTCATATTATATGCACTAGACTTGGGTTTTAGAAATAAACATTGTAATGTATTATCCCGTATTTCTTACTGCTATTTTGAGGGTGTTATTAATTTACGAAAGAGGGTTTGGAATTCTACTGAGTCCTTTAAGTCATCTAGTGGGACTAATCGTGACCAAAAACACCACCTACACAGTATGACTCAGCGGGTTGTGTATGGGTTGCAGTCCAAATGGATTACTAATTCGTGTTGGTGCATTGAACTAAGTCCTTGCACTAGGGGGTTAGAAACCCGACCCCTGCAGCCCTGGGGACGACCCCCCAGATCGTGAAAACTCAGCACGTTCACCTCCGCCATTCTTACGGGGAGCAGCTCGACACATTTATAACAAGGGCTCCCTGTTTTCCGTTTTTCACTGATTTTTACAGATTAATACAGACAGAAAACATTGTCTTTCCTGCCTGTATTTATTTTTAAAAGCAGAAAAATACAGATAATTTGGCTTCTTTTGAGTGACTCTCCATGCTGAGATTAATTACTTTCAGGCCAATAGCTGTACATATTGGCAGGACGGGGAGGTATACAGCTCACGGAAATGTGCTGAAATTATTGCATATCTCAACACGTGTATGTGCTTTTATAATATTTTGAATGTGGGTTTATTATTTTAGTATTATTGGCTGTGTAATGTGCTAAAATCTGACAGGCATCAGGATGCACCTTTGTCCATTAAATAAATGCAGAAATATACGAGTTCTCATCTCATCTGTTCACAAAACACAAAATAAATATGGATAAATACCAATAGCATTGCCAAAAAATAAATATGGATAAATACAGACAGAAATGTTCAAAATATAAATACCATAAAACCGGGAGCTCTATTTAAACCCAATATTATTCTGCCCATAATGTATGGCCCTATTCCTTCTCCTTGCACACACTATGTCGCACTTGCACTTTGACTGGCCAAGGTGAGCTGGTGTACTTCCGCCTGTCAGAGCGGGTCACCGAGCACACGCCATCTTGGTCAGTGTTCTAGTTGGTTTCCCTAAATCGCTCCTCCCTACTTAAGGAGAGGGAAATGCTAGCGCGTAGCGCGCGCGCACAGCGGGCGCGCCGCCAAAGGCAAGCCCGTCTGCGCCCGACCGCGCACCGATCGCGCACAGCGCCAGCCATGCTGCCGGACTGGAACAACGTCCAATCGGGAATGCTTGCCTCCGTTACTCAAGGGAGCAACTATTTGCTATAGGCGAGCAGGGCGACAATGGCTACAAAGATGAGGTACTGAGAGAGGGTAGGGCCCCCTTGGTGAACACTATAGCAGACAATCTTAAATGCGGCTTAATTAATGTTAGATCCCTGATAAAGCACCATCAGGAGATCTATATGTTGTTGGAAGGTCATAATTTGGATGCACTGTTTTTAACTGAAACATGGACACAACTTGATTCGGAGGTTGAACTGGGTCTAGCTTGCACCCCGAGTTATAAAATATTTCATAAACCTAGGCTAGTCGGGAGAGGAGGAGGGGTGGGAGTGATGTATAAAGAGAAGTGGAACTTTGCCCCTATAAATGTTGATGAAGTGGAGGGCACTGAACTGTTAGGGTTCTCCCTCAAGGGTGCCAAAGGACAACTGTTTTCTGGCATAGTGTGTTATAGACCTCCTGGAGGATTGAGCTCTCAGTACCAAGCTTTGATTGACACTATATATAATATGTCGCTTACCCATTCTAGAATGATTATTTTGGGAGACTTTAATCTCTGGGATAATGGGAATCTTGGCTTGGCCTTGAAAGAACTACTGCAAGCATGTGAGAATATAAACATGCAACAACTGGTGCGACAACCAACACATCAGGGAGGCCATGTCTTAGACCTAATATTTGCAAATCAAATGGAGGTAGAGGTGGGTAGGATATTGCCTTTGTGTTGGACTGATCATTTTCTAATTCAATTTTTGTTAATACTTCCCAGAGTGAGCAATAATATTACTCACACGGATAATACTCGACAGGGAAGGGAATGGGCTAAGTTGCTGAAAACTAAACAATGCCCGCTATTCACTGAAAAGAGCTCTTTTGACACTAGTAAATCGGTGGAAGAAAACTATCTCAATTTTTGTGGTCAGATTAACCACACGCTCGACCAACTGGTACCAGTGAAAAAGATAAAAATTAGGGATAAACCGTCAGCCCTATGGTATAATGAGGAGCTTAAGGTACAACGGAAAAAATGTAAACAGGCAGAGAGAAAGTGGAGGAAACTCTGAGGATAAGGACAAAATAGGCTTGAAAACAGCATTGAGTGCATATAAAGGAGCAATTGCTAAGGCTAAAGCCGAGTACTACGAGAAAATCATTCTGCAGGCACCTAATAGGGCTAGAACCATATTTAATATAGTGAAGGATCTATCCAAACCCGAATGTGTAAAAAATAAGATTATAGCCACGCAAGAGCTATGCGATGGCCTTGCAGGGTTTTTTGAAGAGAAAATTAATAAAATTATTGGTGGTCTGGAACTCAACAAGGAAACTGGGATGGACGATGGAAATGGTCCATCTGAATCAATGATGATAAGGAAGCAGGAGGAGGGAGTAGAGAAAGATAAACAGACAACTCTGGATCATTTTCAGATCCCCACAGAGGAAGATTTTAGAAAAATAGCTTTGAGTGTCTTCTCCGGATCGCCATTGGACCCACTCCTGCATAGGATGTGGAAAGAATTAAATCTAGAGCTCTTTCCTCGGCTTCACCAAATCTGTTGTCAGTCATTGAGCAGTGGTATGGTCCCTGATTGCTGGAAGAAGGCTATGGTGACCCCCCTACTGAAGAAAGCCACACTTGATCCCCTATGCCCGTCAAATTATAGACCTATTTCCTTGCTGCCTTATCTGGTAAAGATTCTGGAGCGGTTAGTTAGCAAAGCCCTTTCACAATTTTTAGACGAAAATTGTTTGTTGGATGAGTTTCAATTTAGATTCCGGCCTGCACATGGCACGGAAACGGCCCTGGTGACAGTCTTGGATGAGCTCAGAATGCGTGCTGACAATGGCCAAGCGGTCATACTAGTATTATTGGATATGTCAGCCGCATTCGATACAGTCAATCATAACGCTCTGCTTAAAAGGCTTAAGGAATTTAGAATTAAGGGCATGGCGCTGAACTGGTTTCAGTCATATTTGTCGGGTAGACAGTAGGCAGTGGCTATCCCACCATTTGTAACTAGAAATAGTTCTATACAGCACGGTGTCCCTCAGGGATCGGCAATAAGCCCGATTTTATTTAATATTTATCAGCACCCACTCATTTCTATTATCAAATCCTTTGGAATTGAGGTAGTGAATTATGCGGATGATACGCAACTTGTCTTCTCATTAGAAGGGTCTCAAGCAGTATCGTTGGACAGATTCCATGAGTGCATGAGAAGAACTACAAACTGGCTTAGGGACAATTCCCTACAATTTAACGGAGACAAAACCGAAATTGTACACTGTACAGCGAACAAAATACCTCGCCCACTCCAAGCTGATTTCTGGCCCACCTCAACAGACAAACCATTGACTCTACTTAAGACAGTGTTTAACCTGGGGGTGCTATTTGATAGTAGTCTACAGCTAGACTCACAAGTAAACAGAACAGCTGGCACCTGTTTATCGTTGATCAGAGCTTTACGGAAAATACTTCCGTTATTGCCAACCTCTGCTAGGTCACAGGTGGTGAGGAGTGTCATCTTGAGCTGGCTGGACTACTGTAACGCTCTGTTACTGTTACTACACCAATGTCGCTGATTAAAAAGCTGCAGAGAATTCAAACACTAGCGGCCAAGCTAGTGTTAAAGAGACAGCGTAGGTCCTCTGCGTCTCTATCTCTGAAGGATCTCAATTGGCTGCCGATTCTGCAGAGAGTACAATTTAAATCACTCTGCATTGTCCACAGGGCAGTACATAGAATGGGACCTAGACCACTGCAGAGCAAATTTACCTGGCATATTCCAGCTAGAAACCTCCGCTCATCATCAGCAAAATTGGTGTGCACATCCAGATTAAAAAAAACTCGGACGGGAGGCAGATCTTTCAGTTCTGCAGCCTCACGACTGTGGAATGAACTGCTGCTCGATCTTAGACAAACAGAGAATCTGCTGCACTTTAGAAAGAAGCTGAAAACATGGCTCTTCCCTAGGGTATAGTGTAGTCCAGTAGTAGCTTTTTTCACTTTTATATCGCACGGTTTTAGCTATGCACAGCAATTGTAGGGTAATCTCAGCGCCAGGATACCTGTAGGGTGACAGAGCGCGATATGAGTCCAGTATACAATACAATACAATACTATGTAAGCACTAGTGTTGGTTGAATCTTTAGTATCTGTGCTGAAAGATAAACTTTTTATTATCAAAAACTCCATTTAATCTGGTGTGTTCTCTTTTAGTTAGAGGATCTAATTTTGTAGAGCGCCAGATACAACTTCTAGGCACTGACTGACTCTGCTTGCGGACAGCACTATGGAAGATAGAAAGTCTTCAGCTGTTGTTTGAAAAGCCATACAGACGTCATGAGTGTGCAATAATATTAAGATATCATTTAAACCGAGTTGTCTTGGTGATATTTTAATATACATATAGTAAAAGCTGCCAAAGGTACTTTCATTGGTCAGCAGTAATTGTCCAGTTCACGGTCTTGTTACAAAATTACAAAATGTCATCACAGAGGGGATTTTTCATGGTATTTCAAGAAATAGCATTTGGCACAATTAATGTAAATGCAGCAGACAGATTTTACAGCTGAAAAATTCAAATACCAGCAATAACAAATTGAAAAACTGCTGATGCTAACCCTGGTGGGGTAACAATTCTAGTGCTCGCAGGAGAGTACCTGTAGTAATGCTGGCATACTATGGTGTGTCAGTGTTATTTCATCTGTCTGTACTTCATGTATGTCTTGTGTGAGTGCTGTTGTGTAGAAGATTCCAGAGTCAGAGAGAGATGACGTGTCTGTGATGTCACTGATATAATGTTGATGCTGAGCGGAAGGGAATGTGAGGCAGGTGGGCATAGGCAGCAGAAGAGGTAGGTTTAGAAGGAGAGAGAGGTCAGCGGACACATGTTTCAACAGCCAGCCCAATACAAGCCTCATACAGATACTCCTAAGGGTAATATATATTTTTGAGTTAACCAAGGCAGGCCTTCCTCAGGCTTATCTTGGGCGAGCTTCCTGGTTCCATAAATCCGCGTTGCAGGGAGCCAAACTCCCTTTCTCAGCAGGAGGGCTGCAAAAGACCTTAAAAAATAAGGAGAGTGGCTCGTGTGTTCCAAAGGGACAGAGCACCAGTAAACCAGTAGGTTAAAAATAAATATTCCCTTTGGAAAGACTCCACATAATACTCACACACTTATTCACCACAGGTATTCACCATCTGTCACACTATAGCCAGTAAATACTCCACTCAGGATGCTAAAGCACTTATAAAAATATTTAATTGGCAATGCCACAATGATTCATTAAAAATATATTACACACAATCTTACAAATACATACAAAACAAATTAAAACCAGTATATATTATAGTTATACAAATTCATTACACTGTGAATTTCATGGAAAGGAACATGATGAGACAGTTATATTTGTCTTGTCACTGTTAATTTGAAATAGTAGACAGCACCCTGCAGGGGAATACATTTCTTGTTTATATATTGCTACTGTCTCTTGTCAAATTTAACACGGATTTCAAGCTTCGACGCGTTTCGGTGGGACAACCACAATCAAGCCACCTTCTTCAGGACAAAATATGATATAATCCTTTCCGGTGTTTCAGATATATATTTGTTGTTTCTTCTAAAAACCGGTGCAACAGCACTTGGTGGGATGTTGCTTCAATAAAATAGTTTTTTGGCGATTCACAAATGATTCAATATTCTCTATAGATCTCTGCTTTATATTTACATGATATTTTCCACTATTAGGTAAGGCGTCCAATTCTGGTCAGGTCACCTCCTTTTCGTTCGTGCCGGTTTACTTGACTTATGGGGTTATTATAATGATACCGGAACGCGTGTCCGTAGGTATATGGCTCACAGCTTCCGCGTATTCCGGGTCTTGGCTCACCTCTGCAGTTCGGTTTAAAGTTAAAGCTTCCTGGTTCCATAAATCCGTGTTTCAGGGAGCCAAAATCCCTTTCTCAGCAGGAGGGCTGCAAAAGAGACAGAAATCCTGAGATGAATAGTATTTCAGATTAACTGTCATGATTCCACATAGGGTTCAGCCAGCGTCAGCCTTGGCCTGTAGGGCAATCAGGCAGAGCCCAATGGGCTGGTCTGACAGGTCAGTCTGTTGGTCTTTTTTATGGACTGCTGGACCGGATTTTACTGTTGATTTCTCTGATATTAAAACAAACATTGCTTGTAGGAAGCTCAAATCCATTCCGTCCGCCATATCTTGTGAAACACTTATACAACATGCCTTTACAAGTTCAAAACTGTCCCAATTTGCAAACATGGAGCACTTTTTAGCCGCTAATTCACTAATTGGGGCGGGGGCTTTTATTTAGCTGCCAGGGCCTAGCCTCTGCCCCACTCCGACACTGGGTGCAGCATTGAGGTCAGAGAGTTCTTCCCTTATATGCCTCGGAGAACCTCGTGCCATGGCGAAAAGAAGACTTCATGATGAGTGTAGGAAATAAAAGCAGGGTCCCTGAAGGATAAACCTATCTGTACACTCACCCATGAGTGTTAACACCGCCAGAGGGAAGTAAAGAGGTGTGAGCATGAAGTCATGTCACTGACCAAGGTCTGTTGAAAGAACCTTTTATGTAACACAGCCTCGTAAAACGCAAAAGGGTATTTGGGCAGTGAGTAGTGAGTGACCTGTGGTACTCTTCACATAAGAGGATGAGAGATGTTAGTGAAGCTGAGTTCCACTTGAGTCTGTGTCCTCTGAGCCTTTGGTCCGTGTTAGAAACTAAGGGGCAGATTTACAAGGCCTTGCGCCACTTTTGCGTCATTTTTAATATGGGAAAAGTGACGCAAAAGTGGCGCTTGGGCCTTGTAAATAAGCCCCTAAATACACAAAACAACAATGTTTTAAACCTAAGCTAATGGTGAAGAGCATTGCTTCCTACAGCTCACTGAGCATCTTATAACCCACAAGGATGCGTTTGCCCATCTTGTTTTGAAATGTGAACATATTTAGCGTAGAACAGGACCAAATTACCCACTATTTTGAATAACAAAAAGCATTTTAGAGTTATCATGATGATATACGCATCCTCGTATGCTCTGTATGGAGTTTTCCAAAGGACTCGACTTCTCCTGAGCCCTGCTGCTGAGACTGAAGGGGCCCCTCTTTCATTTGCATTTAAAGAGACAGTGGAAATAAATGGCAGATTTTGCATGTTTGTTGGCAATCAGTGCACAGTGTTAGTGCTGTGATTAGACGTCCGTGTCCCCCTGTAGAGGGGAGGGGGGTGAACCCAAGAAAGTGGCTGTACTGAGGCAAGTCTGTTTAACAACCACCCTCGGGTATGAAATCTAGCTTACTACTGCGAGAAGGCCATCAGGCACGATTTAAAAAAAAATTCGGCACATTACTCAATTATCTTTTGCAATAGGAGCCAGTGAAAAAATAATTTGTAAACAAATAATCCAACAAATAATCCAAAAAAAAGCTTTTGTTGTCGGGTGGGGCAGTGGGAAAATATGAACAAAGAAAGCCAAAATATTTTCGAGCAGTCCCTCTAGAATTTAAAAAAAATGAAATCCATTGTGAAAAGAGATCTGAGACAAAAATGTTATAGTTGGAATAAAATGTCCAGCTTATTCCAAATCTTGAATGCAAGATTAAAATAAAAAAACTATACATTTTTTTCCTCACTTAATAAATCGTTAATTTCAGTTTCCAGAAAACATTTAAACGTCATCTCAAATAAGTATTATAACAATCATAGAAAATAAATACGGGCTACAGTAGTTAGTAAACACACTAATGGGGTAACTATCATCAGTTGCCCCCAGAGAGGTAAATAGTCAAATAGTAAATGTTTCTTCATAGAGGCGCTATACATCAGAGTAAAGAGTCCATTTCAACTCGTTAATTGTTACTGGGTAAAGGTTATTTCATCACTTGAAGTCTGAACAGAACATTCCACAATGGTTTACACTTCAGTAAGCTACAAAGATTAACTCAACCAGCCTACACGTTTCACACAAGCGCGTGTTTTTGATTTTTCGATGCTAAGGGGCTGATTTGTATGTTGAGGGAGAGGGGACTCTGTCTCAATGTTAACAGGGTTCCCTACCCGCCAACCAGTGGTCTGCCCACCCGCTTTATATTTCGGCGGAGCATAGGTTTGGCTATGGCGGTGAATACTCCGTCACCGCCATAGCCAAACGTCTCCAACAGCCCAACGGAGTAAGGCCCATTGGCGAATTGGCTGTAAATTCATCCGCCCAATTATAATGGGCAGACAAATAGCCGTTTTTAGGTTTCATCTGTTGTATTTAATATATCTTAAAAGGGGGCTCTTATCAGTTCCCCTTAGCCAAAATACTGTGTTCATTCACTTTTGTGTGGAACTTTTTTTTGTTAACTTCCCCTGGGTGCACGCATTTACGATACTTCTACGAAAGCTGTTCTCACTGTCAAGATAAGACAGACAGCTTCTGACAGTATGGGGGGAGTACAAGCACTTTACCACTGGTTTGCAGGGAAAAAGTGCACAGAGTCCTAATGGCAACAAAAAAGGGTTCAGCAACACAAGGCAAAAACCTAGGGGAGACCCTTCAAAAAAGAGGCCAGGTCCAAGAGGGGACCTCTTTTTAACCCCTCAGAAGTCAGATGCACCGCTATACATGTTGCATTGCCGGAATCCAATCTGCATTTATAGAATTCAACACTGCTGTGTGTAAATTATCGTCACTAAATGGCAGTATTGTTTTTAGGTTTCACCTGCACAGCACTTGTTCTGTGCTTGTGAAATCTCTTGTATTTAATATATCTTAAAAGGGGTCTCTTATCAGTTCCAAATGCCGAATTACTGTGTTCATTCGATCTTGTGTAGAACTTTTTTTTGTTAACTTCCCTTGGCTGCAGGCATTTACGATTCTTCTACTAAAGCTGTTCACACTGTTTAAGCCCCATTCACTGTCAAGATAAGATCTCTTCCCACGGAAAAGGCAACCAACAGCTTCTAACAGTATGCTGGAATGCTTGCTTTTTATTACTTAGTTGTGTAAAGCAGATGCTTTAGCCTTAGAATGTTTGTGGCATTGCGTATTCATACATCAGTATCTTTCTTTACACTTTGTAGGCATTATCAGACTGATTTTTTCAACTTAATCTATTTGGTCATTTTGATCAATTTCTAAAATGTTGTAATACACATTGCGTGTTAAATATAAAGTTAACATACAAGAGATGTGCTATATTTTACTACTAAACAGGAAGCCACAAGTGCAGTTACATTGCAGACAACAGGGTCATGATTTGAATGGTGAATCAGATACAGTAGCACCGGGCCCAAAATTTGTCAGAACTCCTCTACACACATAATATTGCTATATTTGATTACTAAACAGGCAGTCACAATTGCAATTACCTTGGAGTTAAAAGGAACTTAATTTGAATGGTGCAGCAGATGCAGTGGCACTGAGGCCATAAGCTCTAGGGACCCCACTAAACCTATTATTGCCAGAATTTGAAATTAAACAGAAACACACAAGTGCAGTTACCCTGCAGATAACAGGGTCATTATTTCAATGGTGCAGCAGGTGCAGTGACACCAGGACCAAAAGCTTTAGGCCCCCCACTAAACTCAGATTATTGCTAAAATTTCAAACTAAACAGATAATCACAAGTGCATTTACCTTGCAGACAACAGGGTCATGATTTGAATGGTGCAGCAGGTCCAGTGGCACCGGGCCCAAAAGTTGTCAGAAATCCTCTAAAATCCTAATATTGCTATATTTTACTACTGTACAGGCAATCACAATTGCAGTTACCTTTCTGTTAAAAGGAGCTTGATTTAAATGTTGCAGCAGGTGCAGTGGCACCGGGTCCAAAAGTTGTCATAACGCCACTAAACACCAAATATTGCTATATTATACTACTAAACAGGCAGTCACAAGTGCAGTTATCTTTCAGGCACTAGAGCCATGATTTGAATGGTGCAGCAGGGGCAGTTGCACAGGGCCGAAACATTGTCAGAACTGAAGGAAGTGACCCGATTAGGGCCACCCGGGTCACTCACGACCACCTCTCAGCCTTCCAAACAAATGAAGAGTCGGTCAGACAGTAGAGAATACAAACCAAAGATATTTATTAGAGATACACTCGAGTGGAGTCTGGTCTGACCAGCCTCCTTGGATAGCTGCAGAGGGACTGACTTCAGCGAACATGGTAATGCATAAAGTACATTTCCAATACCCCTAAAGACACGCCCCGACTGGAATTTTCCAGTTAGTAGCTGGTGAACAAAGGAGATACAGAAGGATGAGCTGCAATCCTGGGACCGGGTACATGCTATCTCAACATCAAGGTTACTCTGCCCGAAAAAGAAAAAAAAAGGTTACTCTGCCCGCCGCTCTAAGGGTGGGGGCAGGCCTATCAATTGAGAAAGGTATGTAATGACACACCAGTGTATTCATTAGTGCAGCGAAGCTCAACCTTGGAGAAATACAGGAAAAATTATTGAGGCTGCTTTCTGCCGAGGCAGACGGAAGTTAGTTTCGATCATGGCTCAAAATGGCAGCTGTATACAAAATGGTGCCGCAAATGCTAACTTAAATCGTACAATACAAAGAGAAATCGACTAAAAACATTTTCTATTCCAACAGACCCTCCTTTAAGCATTCACTAACACATTTTGCTACTGTCTAAGAGCAAATAACGCCCTGCATAACATAAGGGCTACTAATACAAGCCAATACATGTATTATCAATATTCAAAAATGCCTTCATCTATTGACATTAGATCTTGTATATCCTGCATCATCATGGCCGTTGTGTTAGTGTCATGTTCTGAAACCTTTGGTTTGGGCGTCAGAGTCTTTACACAATGAGCACAGCAAGCAGGGAGACAATGTATGCACAGGCAACAGGTGAAAATTATACCAGCAATTGCAACTAGGAAGATAAGAATCTTCCAACCCCAGGACGCGAACAGGCCCCAGAACCATCCAGAGAGAGTCCAAGTACCATTCTCTTGGTGGATGTTCTGTTGCGAGCCTATGCAACTTCTGGATGGCAGCGTATATATTAGGGGCGTGGTCTGGGATGTATACACAACAGCTACTGCCAATGACGCAACAGGCCCCTCCCCGATCAGCAAGGATGACGTCTAACACCATCCTGTTTTGTAAGGCAACAAGCCTCGTAGCCTGGAGCTCAGCTGTAATATTGGTCAAAATTCCAGCTACGGTATTAATGACCCCTTCTACAACTCTTGTGAGCCGACGAATGTTAAGGCTATTGGACATAGGGCCCCAAAAGGTCAAATACCCTTCATGGCATCTGTGAACTGCTGCAGAGTGGTGTCTGTCTGATCTATATCTTCTGTGTTAATAACCCGTCTGACTCGGTACAGGGATGTACTCCTACGCTGCAATTGATGGTCCTTATGGTAATTGGACGGTGCTATGTATACTGGGGAAAGAGAGGTAACACGTACCTGACCATCCCCTAGGAAGCCAAACATAAGCGTGAGACCCACAAACAAAATAGACATTATGTGGTGGGAGCAAAGGCGGGCTACTAGTTGTACTCAGCGTATATGTGTAATTGCAATTGCTCTCTCCCACTTTTACCTTCCATATTCCCTGGACACAGAAACCAGCTGTTGTGTTGACTACTGACACCGGCATCGCCTCATCCTTAGTAATATTGCAGATTCGAAAGGATCGGCAATATTCAGTGGCATTGAACCCTTGGAAATCTAACATCTCATTTCAAAGCCATGTTTAATTCTTTACCTTCTCATATATATTCATACAAGCTGTTGGGTACAATGTACCTGGGGTCTTTTGTCCTCCTGACCCCGTGGAATTAAACCCTTGGTGGAAAAGCATATATTCTACCACTGTGCGAGAGTCAGCAGAGGTCATATTCATAGCAGAGAATGAAAGTGATAATGCACCATAGTAAACAGTTCAAACCACCCTTCACAACTTCTGAGATAGGATAATGGCATCGATAACAGAATATCACTCTTATGTGTAACTGAGGGGAGTAAACCACAGATCCAGCAATTAGTAGCATTAGACGTATCATGGGCCTGATGCAACATTTGTAAGAATACATTGTCTACATATGTTTTTCGATGTTCTCCTTTATGAGGGGCCAAAGTAAAAAACATGTGTTCAGGGGGAACAGGCGTTGTACCTACCAGGGAATGTACTGGGTATTTCTCCTCCAGGAACCATGCTATTCCAAGTACTGTTATTAAGAAGATCACAACGATCACTAAAAAAACTATTTTACTCTTTGTGGACCAACCGGACCAACTAGACCCACCCCACTCTAAACGTTGTGCTGCAAATGGCTGTTCCTCCTCAGTAATGGGTCGACCAAATGGATACATTGTAATCAAAGAAAAGGAAACGCAATGGAGCTGATGACAAGAAAACGAAAAGGGGGTAAATGTTCCCAGTGTCCGTCTGAGCCTCACTGGTAGACTCCTATTGTTCATCAACGTTGGCGCTATTGAGCACCGGTGGTGGAGCTGTACGATCCTAGCTCTTGAAGAAATCCCACGTCGTACAGGATAAGGTACCCCCCTCCAGGGGAGCACGTTCGATCTATCCTGTCCAGTGTCCAAACAATGCACCAATCTCGCCTCTCCCTAAGCTACTGTTGCCTGACTTGTCGAGTCCATTCCTGCTAATCTGACTTTTCCTTTGGTGCACTGTTCCTCCGTCTGGGGCGCAAATTGTACCTAACTACTCCAGGCACAGGGGGGTCAGGAAAAAGGGGGTCAGACATAGAGGGGCCAGTAGATGAAGACTCTGGAATTCCCTCAATCTCTGGAGGCACTGCCGCATTTAGTATCTCATCGTTCTCAGCCTCTGTTTGGGTCCACGTGAGTTGGGCATCCGAAAAGGGAATGAAGCGCGGGACCTTCTCACACTCGGAGTCCCCTATGCCCTCACGGACCCACTGATCGTAGGGTAAGGGTAGAGGCACTTTGTGGCAATGCTGGCAATGAATCCAATTACTTCGGCCGGTGACCTTCACGGCGGTGCGGGTGGAAAGGAGCACCTGGGCTGGCCCCTTCCACCTCAGCTCCAGACTTTTCTTTCTCTGGAAATTGTGGACCAACACAAAGTCACCAGGCTGAATGTCGTGGCCTGGCCCCTCAGGTACTGGTGGAAGGGATTCCTGGATCTGTTGGTGAATAGAACGCAGACTTTTAGTTAACTCATACAAATAATCCACCAATAAAGGATATTCAATTTCTGAGAATCAGCGAGGTCGCGGGACGCCCCAAACGTTTGCCGGCCGCTCAAACATGACCTCGTAGGGTGACAATCCTGTTCTAGAATGGGCTGTCGTCCTTGTGGACAAAAGGGCTAATGGTAAAGCATCTGGCCACTGCAAGCCTGTGCTCTCCTGAATCTTTGCCAGTTTCAGTTTGAGAGTACCATTGTACTTCTCAACCAAACCTGCGGACTGGGGGTGATTTGCAGCGTGAAATATTTGTCTGATATGCAGTCCCTCGCAAACCAACTGGATACCCTTCCCGTTGAAGTGACTTCCGTTGTAACTCCAAATCAAACAGGGCAAACCGATGCGAGGAAAGAACTCCTTCAGGAGCACCTTTGCAGTCGCTATGGCTGTGTTTTCTTTTGTGGGGTAAGCCTCAACCCATTTACTGAACGCACAAACAACAACCAACACATATTTCAAGTTGTTGACTCGATCCATCTCTATGTAATCTAACTGGAGGACCTCAAAAGAAAAAGTCGGAGGAGCAAAATTACCAGGTGGTGTAGGGATAACCTTTCCAGGATTGTGCATCATACACACCATAAAGTATTTGACCAAGTGGGTGGCAGTCTTTGGGGTAGTATCATTTTGCCATACAGGGTCTAACAACTTACAAATACCTTTGGCACTAATATGAGCTGGCCCATGCACCATGGTGACTGCGGGGAGAACATATGCATCTGGTAGCATCCATCTCTGTTTCTCTGACTTATCAGTCCAACACCCATCCTCATCCAAACATGCTGTTCTTTCCTGCCATATTGCTAATTCCTCAATAGTTGCCTCACTCTGTATCTCTTTGACACTTTCCAGCGTATCCTCAAACATGGTAACCTCAGGCACCCATCTAGCGGGACCTGCTACAAACATCTTTTTCATCTTCGTTTGGGCTGTCTCCGTAGCTGTCTGGTCTGCAAATGCATTCCCTTTACCCACATTGTCAGTAATTGCCTTGTGGGCGCTACACTTTATTATCACTAACCTCTTGGGAAGTGTCAAAGCCAACAAGAGCCTATGTGTAGGGGGGCCGTGTTAGATCTTCATCCCATGGGAAGTGAGAAACCCTCTCTCTGCCCAGAGCCGTCCAAAATTATGGGCGACTCCAAAGGCATACTGACTGTCAGTATAGATGTTGACAGCCAGTCCCTCACTTAACTCACAGGCTCGAATAAGGGCAACCAGCTCTGCAGCTTGAGCCGATTAATGGGGAACTCGTGAAGTCTCAACCACTGTGTGTAGTGTCGTGATTGCATATGCAGCTGTTGTAGTGCCATCTGGTAACTTGAAACAAGAGCCATCAACATATAGTTCCCCTTGGGGGTCAGATAAGGGAACGTCAGTCAAGTCTACCCGTCGTTTCGTCTCCTCCTCCGTGCGGAAGATACAATTGTGTATATCAATTTCCTCACTCTCAGAAGGGAGGGGTAGCAATGTGGCAGGGTTCAGAGTGGCACATCTTTTAATCGTGACATGTGGTGCAAAGAGAGTTAGCTCATATCCGGTCAGACGTGCACTGGTGAGGTGCTGCGTCTTAGTCTTATTCAAAAGGGTATCCACAGCATGGGGGACCATGACTGTGAGGTCAGTATCAAGTACGAGCCCAGCTGATTGCCTTATAGAGATGGCCACTGCCGCAACCGCTCTTAGACAGCTTGGGAGGGCTCTTGCGACAGGGTCAAGAAGAGCAGAAAAATAAGCACATGGCCGTTGCTTACCTCCAAAGGCCTGTGTTAAGACAGAAAGCGCACAACCGGCCGTCTCGTGTACGTACAGCATGAACGGCTTCGTGTAGACAGGCGTACCAAGCACAGGTGCGGAGCAAAACACAACTTGTAATTGCACAAAAGACTGCTGACATTCAGGCGTCCAGGGCAAGGGTTAATGCATATCTTTAGTGGTTTATGCCAGCAAAGGCTTTGTTAGTAACAAGTAGTTAGGGATCCATTGGCTACAGTAGGCGGTAATGCCAATAAAAGCATGCACATCCCTCTGAGTTTTAGGGATAGGCATTTTAACAATTGTGCTGATGCGCTCAGGGGTCAACCTCCTACCCTCCTTCGACAGTAGGTGACCCAAATAGGTGACCTCCTATCGACAATATTGAAATTTGGAAAGGGACACTTTATGTCCGTGGTGGGCTAAATGTAGCAACAATTTTACCGTACTGTCTTTACAGCCCTGTTCAGTGTCAGAAGCAATAAGAAGGTCATCCACATATTGAAGCAATACATTACCTGAGGGAAGTGTGAGGGAGTCCAATTGGGCTTTCAAGGCTTGGCTATATATACTAGGGCTCTCAGTATAGCCCTGAGGAGCTCGACAGAATCTAAAGCTTCTGCCAGCTAGTATAAAACCGAACAAGTGCCTGCTGTCTGGATGGATCGGAATACTAAAGAATGCATTTTTCAGATCAATGACAGAAAAGAATTTAGCAGAGGAAGGACTCATCGTCAGAAGGGCAGCAATGTCAGGGACCACTGGGAACTGAGGAACTACAATCTTGTTAACTTCGCGCAAGTCAATCACAAAATGATAAACATCGGGGTGATCATCAGGGGAGCCCGAAGGTGCCCTCTTAAGGATGGGAAGGATAGGGCTATTACACACATTAGCAGTCGTCTCTTCAACAACTCCTGACTGAATCAGGTCCTGAATAATCTGCAACAGAGCTCGCTCCCCGGCTTGCGGTATTTTATACTGGGGAATACGAGGCAAAATAGCATTGTCTTTAGTTTTAATGGAAACTGGAGGTATCTGCAAGAGTCCTACATCCGTGTCACCCGTTGCCCACAATGTGGGCGGCACATCCTTAAACTCAACAGGGAGGGGCGCATCTTTGGACAGACACTGTTTAGTGCTGACCACATTCGGACCCATCGTCATGTAAACACCGTCCGGGGAACAGTAAATTGTCGCATGTAACTTCTTTAATAAATCTAAACCCATCAAATTTTCCCCGCAATTAGATGTCAACAAAAATGGCAAATCTACAGCAAAAGGACCTATAGTCCGGGTAAGAGGTTTGGAAATGGGGCTCCCAACCAGTACACCAGAAAAGCCTACCGAAACGTTATTAATGCCAGACAGAGCTGCCCCGGTGACCAGTGAACGAGAAATAGAGCTATTTATTGCACCTGTATCCACCAAAAATTCCTTAGGTGAGCCATGCAAATCTGCAGTAACGTAAGGACCGCGCTGATCTACAGGTATCTGAACTGGTCCCTCACTCTGGCTGTCCTAGCTATGAGACATCCCTGTCACCTCGTCCAGATCATAGTCATAGTGATAATACTGTCCACCCCTATTGTCATCGAAGTAGTTACTATCCGAACGATCCTATGAGGCGGCAGCATGCGGAACTCTGTCCTGTCCACCAGCTCCATGACCCTGTCCACGAGAACCTCGTCCTCCAGGGACCGCGACTTTCTGTAACAACACCGGACACTCGCTACACCAATGTCCCTCCTCCTTACAATATGCGCACTGATTCGGCCCTACAGGCGTAGTATTCCGGCTGGTACGAGGTAGCTGGCGGGGTGTACCACCACTTCCTCTACCATTCCCCGGTAAAGCCTGCTGTAACAACACCTTTGTCTTCAATTCTTTGTGCTTTTTCTCCACCTTCTCCTTCTCCTCATTTTCCCTGTGCTCATAATACTGTGCCATACTCATATACCCTCGGTCTAGGTCCACTCTCTCCCGACTGCTCCGCTGTGCCGTCTCTTGCCTCCAGACCCCGACCTCCTCCTTGGGAGGTTCGAGGCTGCTGTCCACTCCAACTGGGACCAGACTGCCTCCAACAACCGTAACCTTCTCAGCCGCTTTTTTTTTTTCTTAATTTTTTCGCTGTTGTGCCACTGTTATTGTGCCCATCTGTGTCTTGCTCTAATTCCACCACTGTTATTATTTTCTCGTGCCTGCCTGTTCCTTTTGCCTTTCGCCGCTGCTGCCCCTGCGGCCCCTCCCCCCTGGAATTCCCCCCGGAATTTCCCCTCCGGAATTTCCCCCCGGAATTCCCCTGCTCCCGCCTCTCCCCCCTCCCCTACTTAATGGCAGCCGCTGTGCGGTCGCGCAGCAGGTGCGCCGCTGGCGCGCCACTGGCGCGCCAAAGGCAAGCCCGTCTGCACCCGTCCGCGACCCGACCGCGGCCAGCACCAGGAACCCTGGACCTCCCACTACCCATCGCTACGACACCACCACCCTCTTCGCACTTAACCCTGGAAGATTTAGAGAATGCCAACAGGCCTCGCCGAACACGACCCACGGCCAGTTCTCCTGCCTCCACTGCCGCCAGACCCTCACCGCCACCCCGGTCTCCAACACCGCCAACGCCAGCACCGGCGCCCCCCTAAAATGCATCCTCCTCAACGTACGCTCCGTACACAAACACGCCATGGAAATCTGGAACCTACTCGACTCTCTTTCGCCCGACATCGCCTTCTTCACACCTGGACCAACGCCTGGACCAACGCATCCTCCGCCCCCGACATCAGCACCGCCATCCCAGACGGATAAAAGATCCAGAGGAAAGACCGCCCCAACCACCCAGGAGGGGGCCTCGCCATCGCCCACAAGAGCACCCTCCGCCTCACCACCTCCAGCGAAACCTTCCCCTCTGCCGAACACCTGCACTTCAAGATCCAGACCACCCCCAAAGCCACACTCCGAGGAACCCTTGTCTACAGACCCCCCGGCCCCCGAACACCCTTTGCCACCACCATCACCGACTTCATCGCACCCCACACGATCGCCTCAACAAACTACATACTCATTGGAGACCTGAACTTCCACCTCGACCACCCCAGTGACCCCACCTCCACTATCCTTCGTGATAACCTCGCCAGCATCGGACTTAAACAACTCGTCAACACACCGACCCACAGAGCAGGACACACCCTTGACCCCATCTTCGCGGCAGGAAACAGCGTCCATTTCAGCCACACAACGCAGCCGCCATGGACCGACCACCACTGCGTACACTTCGCCATCAACAAACCCAAGGCACCCAAACCAGCCCCACGCCCACCACGAAGGAACTGGAGCAAGGTTACCGATGAGCAACTTAACTCCACCCTCAGCCGAGACAACCACACCTGGGCACCCGACGCAAACAGCGCAAACGACGCAGCCAGAGAACTCCACACCTGGATCTCCAACTGCGCAGATGAGCTCGCCCTCTACGCAACCCCGACAGACAACGCCCCAGGAAAGCCGCCTGGTTCACAACCGCTCTCCAAGAAGCCAGACGCACCTGCAGACGCCTGGAGAAGAACTGGAGAAACACCAAGACAACCGAAAACCACACCACCTACAAGGACGCCATGACGGACTACCACAACCAGATCAGAGCCACCAAAAGGAACTTCATCCACAACAAAATCCTGGCCAACTCCACCAACTCCAAGGAACTTTTCAGTGTCATTAAAGAATTCACCAACCCACGCAGCGAAGCCACAGACATCACCCCACCCCAAGACCTCTGCGACAAGCTTGGAACCTATTTCCACCTCAAGATCAAAAACCTCTACGACAACTTCATCGACCATCCACCAGGCGCCACAGACGGCCCCCAGCCCCCCAGAAACACAAGCCAGCCCACCATGTCCAACTGGACACCGATCACGGCCGAAGACACCGCCTCGACCATGAAAAGCATCCACTCGGGGGCCCCCACTGACCCCTGCCCCCCTCACATCTACCACAGAGCCGTGGCCGCCATCGCACCCAAACTACAACGCACCATCAACACCACCTTCAAAACAGGCACCTTCCCAGACGACTGGAAGCATGCAGAAGTCAGACCCCTGCTCAAGAAGCCCACAGCTGACCCCACCGACCTCAAGAACTATCGGCCCATCTCGCTCCTCCCCTTCGCAGCCAAAGTTGCAGAGAAAACAGTCAACAGGAAACTGACACGATTCATTGAAGAGAACGCCGTCCTCGACCCGTCCCAATCCGGATTCCAAAGCAACCACAGCACAGAGACCGCCCTACTCGCCGCCACAGTCGACATCCGCACCCTCCTGGACCAAGGCCACTCCGCAGCCCTCATCCTACTCGACCTATCAGCGGCCTTCGACACCGTCTCCCATCGCACACTAGTCGTCAGACTACACGACGCAGGCATACAAGGAACAGCCCTGGACTGGATCCGATCATTCCTCACCGGAAGAAGCCAAAGGATCAGACTCCCACTCTTCCTCTCCGACCCTACGAAAATCACCTGCGGAGTCCCACAGGGTTCATCACTGAGCCCCACCCTCTTCAACATTTACATGGCCCCCCTCGCAGCCATCGTCCGACAACATGGCCTCAACATCGTATCCTACGCCGACGACACCCAGCTCATCCTCTCCCTCACCAAAGACCCCACTACTGCCAAACTCAACTTCCAGAAAGGAATGCAAGACGTCGCAGTCTGGATGACCAACAGCTGCCTGAAGCTCAATGCCGAGAAGACAGAAGTCCTCGTCCTCGGTACCACCCCTTCTGCATGGGACAGCACCTGGTGGCCGACCGCCCTTGGAAGCCCACCTACCCCCTCAGACCACGCCAAGAACCTCGGCATCGTAGTCGACTCATCACTCTCCATGAACCGACAGGTCAACGCCGTCACCTCCAGCTGCTTCAACACCCTCCGCATCCTCCGCAAGACCTTCAAGTGGATCCCCCTGAGTCAAGGAAGACAGTCACCCACGCACTCATCACCAGCAGACTGGACTATGGAAACACACTCTATGCCGGCATCAACAAGTCCCTACTCAGCAAACTCCAGACAGTACAGAACAACGCCACCAGACTCGTCCTCGGCATCCCCCGACACGAACACATCATCCAACACCTACGAAGTCTCCACTGGCTCCCCGTGGAGAAAAGAGTCACTTTCAAAATCCTCACTCACGCCTACAAATGCCTACACAACAACGGACCCAAATACCTCAACGACAGAATCAACTTCCACGTACCCAAAAGAAACCTCCGATCTTCCAACCTCGCACTGGCCGAAACCCCGCGCATCCACAAAGCCAGAGCAGGCGGAAGATCCTTCTCTCACATTGCAGCCAAGAACTGGAGCGAGCTACTGGCAGACATCAGACACGCCCCCTCCCTGAACACTTTCAGGAAGACCCTCAAGACCTGGCTCTTCGGCTAAACAGATCTGCGGACCCCCCTCAGCGCCTTGAGACCCTCACGGGTGAGTTGCGCGCTTACAATTCCCTGATTGATTGATTGATTGAATATTACAGAAGGGGAGGAGGTGGTCCAAGTGCTCTCCGAGGCCTGCAATCTAACACCCCCTTCCACCGACAAATCCTGTCCGCTAAAATCCCAAAACACACCTTCAAATCGAGTGAAAAAATCAGACACACTTTCATCTTTCTTCTGAAGACATGCCGTTAACTTGTCCCAATCTACCCTTCTGGGTGGGATAAGAGAGTGCATATATGTAATAATTCGACCAGGCAAAGCCAGTAGTATCTCAGCCTTAGGCTTCTCCCCAGGCTTCCTCTGCTGGTCCCATGCTTTGATCTGATCCCAGGTACCACCCAATTCCGCAACGTGATCCTGTGTGTGCACCTGTCTCCAAATATCAACAGGCACCAGTACACCAAAGAACGTTTCAATATCCGCAAGCGTCATCAGTGTCGATGAAGCGGCCTCAGTCAATTCCTTCTAATGTGCAGTAGGATTTTTTCTGGGGTCAGGTAGCTGAGTCTTAAGGGACAAAACCTCACTCCTTTTCCACGGAGTGTAAACCCACTGCTCTTGTAAACGGGCTTCTACCCGTGGTCTAGTAACATTATCGTGCTGATCCCGCAACTCTGGTATTTCAGGATGGTATATGGGGTGGACTTCCCTCATCGGAAACTGGGACACTGTCTTTGGACTCTTTTCAAGCAACCTACTCCGATAGGCGACCAGCTTCGCGACATTATCAAAAATCTCACCAGGTGCCATATCTGCAGCATATACATGGTCCCTAATATCATAAATAATCTGGGGTGCCACTTCATGAAACACTGTTCCCACAGTCCAATCAAGGTAGCCAACATGTGCTTAAGAGCATGCTGCTGCACAAACGGCTCATAATCTTTCATTACACTCCACACATCCTCCACACTGTAAATGGGGTGATGAGCCCACTGAGCGGCCTATTGGCTACCACCTTTTTCTCTTCATCTCCCACATCAGATCGTATCAATATCCGCCCCAGTCGCTCCCTAGCAGTCGCCCAGTCTCCGTCCCCTAGTCCGCGCACAGGCGTTCCGCTTATCAGAACTGTTGGGGAATGGAGGAACAGAGAAGGAGTAGTAACAGAAGGAACAGGCACCAATGTCACTAGTGACTGTGTCGTAGGTGTGAGGGCTGGAGAGAGAGATGCCGAAGCAATAGGCGTAGCAGGGAGACTTGCAATCATCGCAGCCGCAACAGGCAAAGCCAAAGAAAGAGCAGGAGGCGCTGTGGCCCAAGCAACTGGATCAATAACAGAAGAAACAGAAACAGCAGAGACAGAAGGAACGGACGACTGAGGCTGTGAGATAGCAGGATATATTTTCTGTGGGGCGTATGGGGGTGGAGGTCGAGTATCTAACAATTCCTCCACAAATGTATCATTTTCTTCTCGGGCCACATAAGACTTTTTGCATTGCAACCGAAATTTCCTATCAGCACACTCTATTCCTTTCTCTGTTTTCTCTCTATCATACGCTACAGCTTTCTGAGTCACTGTCTGCATTCTCCCCTTCCGGGCCTCTTTCTCTGCTTTCATTCGCATCTGTTTAGCCTCTTTTTGCCATGTTCTAATGGAATCGAACATCGACTGCCTACTCCTTTTCGTAAACAAGTTTTCCTGCAGGAAATTAATTTTCTGTTCATCGAAAGTGCCCATCAACGGCCACTGCAACTCGGCATTGTCCCTCATATTTTTGTGCCATAATGTACTAAACATAATAGGGCCAAGGCCATGTTTTACGTACATGTGGAAATTCGGAGTGCCTTCTGGAGGCGCTGGCTGACTTTCTTCCAATCGAGCATCAGTTGAACAACAACGACAGCCCACACAAAACAGCTTACTCAAGCAAGGCATTTTCAAGGAAAATGTGTTCACTACTTGTGCCTAACAGATATTTGCAAATATCTTCACCAAAATCGGTCCTCAGACCTCATCAAATTCAGTTCAAAGTGGTACCATGTTCATAAGGAGCTCAAACAAATTCAAGCGCTTGTCCAAAAACGATCCTCAAACCGTACCAAACACAAACCAAAATGGCGCCATAGCCACAAAGAACCAAAGCAAACTCACATTGTGCACACAGGTCAAACGAGTTTATTTTCCATTACCGACTCTTCGGACCAAGCGGTCAGATCCAAGGGTTTCGCCGTTCAGGACCCCAGTCGGGAGGACCACTGGGCGAGGCACCGCCTGGTCAGACAGACGGTGCAGCTGCAAGTACCAGACTCTCTTGTGCAGGGATCCCCGGTCCGCCCGTCCGACCCGACGTGGCCCTGACCTCCCCACCCGTCCGCAGGCGAGGATGGGTCACACCCGATGGGGTCCCTGTTTGGGCGCCAACTGAAGGAAGTGACCCGATTAGGTCCACCCGGGTCACTCACGACCACCTCTCAGCCTTCCAAACAAATGAAGAGTCGGTCAGACAGTAGAGAATACAAACCAAAGATATTTATTAGAGATACACTCTATTCCAAAAAACTCCTCTAAACACCTAATATTGCTATATCTCAAAACTAAACAAGCAGTTATAAGTGCAGTTATCTAACAAGCCCTAGGGTCATAATTTAAATCGTGCAACAGGTGCAGTGGCACCAGGACCAAAACCTCCAGTCACTCCACTAAACACTAATATTGCTATATTTTATTCCTAAACAGGCAGAAACAAGTGCAGTTACCTTGCAGACAACAGAATCATGATTTGAATGGTGCAGCAGGTGCCGTGGCACCTGGCCCAAATGTTGTCGGAACTCCTCTATACACCGAATATTGCTTTATTTTACTATTATACAGACACAACTGAAATTATTTTGCAGTTTAGGGGCTTGATGTGAATGATGCAGCAGGTGCAGTGGCACCAGGGCCAAAGTTGTCAGACCACCTCTAAACACATAATATTGCTATTACATTAATTAATTCTATTATTTCCCTCTTTCATTTCATTTTTAAAAATGTTGCTATTACTTACCAGCACTATATATTGTATATAAACAAGTCATAACACTTTAACAGACTATCTGTAACTTATATTGTACAACTAGTCAGCGAGCTTCAACTTAAAATAAAAAACAGCTTATTATTACTCACATAGGCAAAACCAAATGCATTTACCAATGCTTGTTTACTGCCTGTCACCGCCAGGCAAACCCTGGTCATAAGGGAGTGTAAATAACAAAAAGTGCCCTCACCATGGGAGATGACTCCCATGGCGAGGGATATTATCTTTCCAATTTTAAAAAAGAAAATCCAGTTTTGGGATTTTCTTTTTGGAAAATAAAAAAAGAAACCATTTTGGTGCGAGTATCCACCATTTTGATGGAGCTCTGCTCCAATCTACAAAAAGCATTGAGAGGAGCCACGTAATGGTGGTTTCTGCCAATGCTTTAGAAATGACTGCCAGCTTAGCAATCATTTGCAAATTCGGTGGGCGGCATCTCTGCCAGAGCGACAGAGTCATTTACTCCGTCACCCTGATGGAGAAACACGCTGCCTGCTGAGATATAAACCAGCCTCTAAGTCTGAATTAACAGTCTTCTATAATAAGAAAATAAATAAATATTGAAGTGAATATTTTCAAATTTCTATTTTGCCCTTCGGTTTCAAAGTAGAGAGTTAAAGACTCTTCGTATGGCAATGACATCAAACTTGAAACATCTGAGAAATGGTTACACGCTGTGTGAAATCCTGTGGGCTCCTTGTTGGGTCACCAGTGAATGGCTCCTTTCAGGATAAGGCATCTAAGAACCTTCTCTAATCGTTTGTATCTCTATTCATAAGACTTTTGATGCAGTCCATGCTCTACCTAAATGACTCTGTTCTGAGTGACCACACTTATTCAGTGCCTAGAGACAGTTCAGTTGTAGGTGCTACATAAATGCATTTACCTTCAGTCTTAGGTAGATGTGGTTTCCCAGTGCTGAAATACCTCTTACGTCTTCTCTTGTGCTTTACCAACTTTCTGTCATTGACTCCATTCATTCAGAACGCCGCCTGAGACCTATTACAACACACATTAGTTCATACATTTGTATCCCAATTGCAAGGCCTCTTGTAACCTACTCAGATTGTGTGGTTTGGTGGCTGATGTGGTAACTGGTTGGTCAGAGGTTCCCTTCTGAATTGTCTTTCAGTCTGAGCCATCACAACAAGTGCAATCCTTCAGCAGCTCCACAAATGGTCTCCTGCAGGCCCTGTATACACTCTTAGGAGAAGCCTTCTCAGTTGTTTGAGCTCAGATGCTTCTACTGGCCATCATTGCTGATGTGTAGGAGGGGAACATTTGATAATCGTCCTGGTGCCGTTCATCATTTAGTTAGTCTGGGTACCTTGTAGGATCAGGGGACCTGGGAGCATATTTGGAGAGTAATGGGGTATTTGTAAGTACATTACATTAGTTAAAACTTGATGGACTGTAAATACTAATTTACAGAAGTTTGTGCTTGCATTCCAGGAAAGCCATATGGCTCTCAGAGGCATTCAGACGGCCTTAGGACCAGTGTTTAATTTGAGCCGGTGGTTTCCGGCACAGGCACTTAATTGTCAACACCCACACTTATGGCAGTGCCACATGGCGGAGCTGTTTGACTAAATTAGAGATGAACACAACAACAGTTTTTATTAATTCAATATACATTGAAAATGACTATTACCAACCGCCCAAGCAATCTTAAAGCTTTAGGGGCGTGGAATAGTCCGGATTGTCACACTTGTGGGTTTGTAGTTGTGTTGGTTCTACCACTGATGGCGCTGGTAGGGGCAATGGGTGGTACAAGCTGCAGTGGCCTTCTGACGAGGGCCCCATCACTTTTGTTTTTACAAATTAAGCACTGCTTAGGACCCGTCCAGCTAGTCCTTAAACATACCTGTTCTAGCCTCAGTCATTCCCTGATAGACCTCAAAGACCATCTGCACCTGTCAATAACAATTGCACTCAAGCTTTTTTCTTTCCTAACACAAGATATTTTATTTTTCTCACGAAATACAAGTAACAAATTGTTGGGAATAATACTGTGGCACATGTGTGTCTTCCCTTCCCTGATATCTTTTGTAAATCAGAAATTATATTGTACACTAGATCACAAAAATCACATTGTTCTCTTTTGAGGATCAACACACAATCTTTTCTTTGACTGGGGGACTCCTTCTGGTAGATAAACTACGGATACCCCCCTAAGTCTTTATCTTCTCGGGGCGACCACCATGGGCAGCTCCTCGAGTCGAATTCAGTACTCAGTATGGAATTATAGCAATAATAATGTGAGAACCCCCACCTCACCCGGACTTGCATACTTTGTCTCCTCCTCATGCCCCGGATGTCCTTTGAGTGGCTCAATATCTTAACCAGTAGTGCTCCCACCTTTGTTGGGTTTCAATGGCTTGTGGTTTTCCACTACCACCACGTGGAGTCCAGTCCGAAATGTATTATGCATGGATTGTATACATTAGGAAAAGTGAAGCATATGTTACATTTCAGAAAAAAGGATTTAGAACGTTATGAAATAAAATAAAATATTATTTTTGGGAAATAAATGAATGAATCAATTGTTTGGAACAAACAAGATTGAAGACCGTTTTGGAAGGCGTGTGCAACCAGGAATTATACTGTCAGTGACATATAACATATACACATACACTACCGCCACCTTCTCCACAACACCTCATTCAAGGTCTGACCAATTGTGATCACCCCATTCTAATGGAACTCCATTGGCTCCACTTGCCAGCTTGCACCATCTTTAAAACAAGCTGCATCATTTACAAAACCGTCAGGACTAGCACCCCCACTTTTCTTGCAGACAAGTTCGCTTCTTCTGGTCTTTCTCGGCTCACCGACAGCCAGGACGCTATCAGACTGCAGACTATGAAGTGAAAAAACATACAGCATAGCAGGCCTTTCCATCTATGCACTCCGGATCTGTACAACAATCACCGGATCCATCAGGACCACCAAACATTGATCCAAAAACCATCAACAGCAAATGGTAACTATATACATACATACATATATACCTTCCAAATTCCCAACTGGTCTGTTGGCCCATCCACCATTCCCCTAGTACTTACCTCCAGGAACCATGGCACTCAGGGGCCCAGCACCTCTCTTCTGTGGGCATCTGGTTATTGCACTATATTAGGGCTGCTCCTAGTCATCAGCTTTGCCTATAGTTCATGGTTGTTTTCCCAAGTGGACCAGAGGTCTCTGCTGCCCAAACTTGATGTTTCATCACTTTGTGATCTGTGAGGACTTTTTCAACTCTCTTACTTTCCCCATCTCTGGTCTCACATTTCCTTCTCTCCTCCAGCTGCCGCCCGTGTTCATAATCCTGAAATATGCACCTCTTGTTCTCCCAGGTCCAAATACCTGACTCCCAGTCACTTCCAGTCATACTACTTTATGCGCCTTGTGACTCAGCCACCTCGATCTGGTCCATCACTCCATCTTCATGCACTCTCTTCCAAAAATGGTTGGAGATCCAAAAATAACCTTAACAATTTCACATTAGTGTTGTATGCTTTGATAACAATATTAATCGTTTATAGTCTATATAAGGTTTAATTTTGTGTCCCACCAAGTAATATTGTAATGAATTCACTGCCTACTTCCTTGCCAAGCCTCCCTTTTCAGTTGTTGAATAATGTTGTCCTCTGATTAACAACTTTTGATTGATTTAAACATTTGGTTGTCTCTCTCCTTGTTCATTTGGTTTGGATAAGACTGATCCTAAATATTTCTGATATACATCAGTCTGTAACACAGACTTTTTTGCAGAATCTAGTACAATTTTAGTTTTAACTCTGTAAAACTTTGCAGACACTTGTGAGTTATTCTGTTTTTTGTATTGGGATCATGGTTTGTCAAAGAATGTGTTAATGGCTCTGCCAGATTTAAAACAAGCATATGAAATTACATGTTAGTCCCAAAAAGACCTGAGCATTTGTATCTTTGGCTGTGGTATATCCTGGATAGTTCGTCCATCTCAGGTTTTATTCTTCCATTCCCCACTGTATATCCCCGATATTCCTTATCTTCCTAATTATTTTTATCGAATTAACCTTCCGACATGCCTCTTCCAAATGCTCAAACTTCTCCCAGAAAACATTGAAAATTACAATGTCATCTAGATATGCTTCTGCATATTTTCTATTTCTTCTCAAAACTTGGTCCATCAGCCTTTGAAAAGGTTGCCGGACACACATACAAACATAATAGACTAACAGTAAACTGATATACCCCAGGTGGTGTTGCACATAGCATTATTTCTTTTCTGGTAGTACCAAAATCCTTTTACATTGTGCCTGACCTAGTTTGGTAATCCACTCATCTGCTTTGACATAGAGTAAGAATCAAACTGGGTCATTTGACTTAACGTCCTGCAGTAGTAAAGTTAGGATTTTGTCTTAAGTTTTGGTCTTAAGACAAAATCCTAACTTAAGTTAAATTTAAGTTAAACTTAAGTTAGGATTTTGTCTTAAGACCAAAACTTAAGACAAACTTAACACAAAATCCTAACTTTACTACTCCTAAATGCCTTTTGTGAATACCGAGAATCGTAAAGTTAGGATTTTGTCTCAGATTACTTTTGTGAATCGGGTCCTCTATGTGTACTGCACAATGCAGCACACATAGGAGTTACAAATCACCATTTGTGATTGTTTATGTGCAGGAAGGGACACCTTCCTGCACATAAACAATCATTCCCCCCAACGCAGGCACTATGGTGCAAGGGTTCCTGCATTGGCGCTAGGCAGCTAAATTTAGTGCCAACTCTAGAGGAAACGCAGGGGTACACGTATCTCTGTAAATACGGTTCATTCCTGTATTTTCAGAATGGCGGAGCGTGGCGTTAGCAAGTTTTGCTTAACGCCAAGCTCTGTCATTCTGTTGTATATATGCCCCTTTGTCTCCTGTTCTTGTCTCTCAAATCTTAGTGTTCTTGTCATGTGCCTTGTGAATTAGGGGAACTTATAAACAAGATTAGAGGTGGTGTGAAGTCTTTTTTCTATTTTCTGCGTAGTGGCCATTTTAGCTGCATTGAACACATTCGCTCTTGTCTTTTGGGCTTGGACTTCTAGGCAACTAGAATTCTGGCTCTACTCTTTGTTTAATTTTATGGGCACAAAACTGTATAAATCTTGCAAATAGTTTGATTTGTTTTAACCTCGTGAGGGTCGACAATTTTCATAGTATTCCCGGTGTTTTAATGTAATTTGTGTTTATTACATGCTGGGTTTGCTGCTATGAATTAAGGGAACTTATAAACACAATTATAGGTGGTGTGACATCTTTTTTCCATTTTTAGGTTAGCTGCTATTCAGCAGTATTGAATATGCTTGCTCTGATCTTTCAGTAAACTTTATCCTAACTAAGTTACAATTCAAATATTAGAACAGAAAGATCTTCTTGTTCTGTACCCCACACATGATATTCCTCTCTATCATTCCCAGAAATCCATGAGATATATTGAATCAAAGCTAGGTGATGCTCCATCAGCAATTACCCTTCACAAAGCATTAGAGACCTTTGCGAGGATGAAAATCATGAATTTTTATGCTTAATTGAGACTTGGCTGGGTGAACAACATAAGTTGATATAGATGGCTTAATTCCACCAGAGTCTAACATTTTGAAAGCAGACTGTTAACCCAGATCGGAAGGAGATGTCACAATTATTGCAAGAAATGTCCTTGCTATTTCAGCAACAACCTGGGTTCCTGAGAAGAATGTGGAAACTCTTTATTTGAAACTGAAAACTACTGAATGTCTATGCATTTTATTAGCATTTATCCAGTGCCTCAGTTTAAAAATAATGGCCGATATTTGGACGTCTAGGAGACATACGTTTGTGGTTTGACCAGGCAGTGGGTGTCACAGATAGATTTCTGATTGGTATGAAAAACCAATACATAATGCTGGATATATACCTGATCAGATCTTTCCAGCAACTAATTTGGTAAAGGTAGAAGACCCTCTGAAACAGATATGGGGTGATCATTTTGCAATCCCATTTAAATTATTGTTGGAAACTTGCTCTTTATGCCCAGAATTTCACTCAGATCTCTTTGACCCAGCTGTCCCGTGCTATTGCACAGCTGCGCTTCCTCCCCGATTTTCTGAGTGCTTTCTCCTACTTCCACCTTGTTTTTTACTGCTTTCTCTTTCCTTTGCCCCATTTTTTTGAGTGCTTTCTCCTGCTTTTCCCTTGTTTTTTAATCCTTTCTCGTTCCTTTCTCTCATTTCTGAGTGCTTTCTCCTGCTTTTATCTAGTTTATTTTACTGCTTTCACATTCCTTTCCCTCTGTTTTTCTGAGTTCTTTTCTTGCTTTTCCCTCTTTTTTACTGCCGCTCCGTGTTTTTTTCCTAATTTGCTGCTCCCGTAGGCTGTTCGTTTTCCCACCGAGGCCCGCCTAGCCCCACCCACTGCCTCCCAGTGTCCCTCGCTCCTCACAGGACCTACTTAATGGAGGCCCCAGAACTGATTGAAAGGGTAGTGAAAGGCTTGCCCTCCACCCACTGACTTGCACTGGGCATAAATGTGGACCCCACAAATCCCTCCTCTTAAGACTCCTGGACCTGTGAATATTCAGAAGAAGTTCTGCCCTCCTGTGTAAAGAACCTGAAGGAAGACTGGAGTTGCTTGCCTTGAACTCAGGACCCTAGACATGACTGTCCTGCTGTTTGAGCTAAAGGAACATAGCAAACCTCCAGTGGCCTATCTCCATGTTATTTTTAATTCAAACTTTAAAATAATCATTTCTCCAGTTCAACTTACTGAACTTTTGCAACTTTGGCGTAATTTTATTTATTAAACTATTGTCTATTTTTCCAAATTGGTTTGTGATTTTTATTGTGTTGTATTTTCACTTTATTACTGTTTGAGAACTGCATAAATATCTTACACATGGCCTCTAAAGTTAAGCCTAACTGATGCGTGTCACAGCTACCGGGGGTTCAGCACAGGCTTACTTAGTGACTTTTATGGTTCACCCTGGCAAGGATTGTGATCAGTATTTGTAGGGGATTCTCACCTCCTTCAATGTATACTCCAATGTCTTATAATTATGTATTGAGGATGTGATCAATAAAAATAAAAAGGTTTTACAAAAAAATAACAAAATGCAATTGTAATAAATGCCCCCATGAGGTACTTGTCCTTCTGCTGAACAGCTAATTACATTTTAGCACACTCATAAATTCTCAAAAACAATCTGGATTAAATGACCTAATTTTTATATAAATCACTAAGTGAACATGTTAAAATTGAATTGTCACTACACAAATTAGAACGTGAATAGTCGAAATAGTATATATAAACTGATAAACTAAAGTTAAGGTGTTTTCCAAACTTAATAGAGAAAAGCTTGCTTTACAAAAAAAGATAGATTTTTCAGTGATGGTAAGCATCACATCCAATTTATCTTAAGAATTATTCAGAGTCATCAAGGAACTCCAAAATCCACAATCAAAGGTACCTTTCTCACCGGAATCGACTTGCCAATTGTTTTGAGGGGAAAATCACTAATATACATAATGAATTCCTCTTAAATTGCATCTGTGAACCTCTTTTCTCCAATACCAATCGTCCAAGTAAGGAACCCACACAAAGTGATCTACCTGCTCATTGTTTATGGAAAGACTAGCTAATTTGAGGCCTTCAGGATCTCCTAATGACCCAGGACCCACTAAATTGCTTGAATCTAATGTTGCCTCCTTTCCCCAATTGATCCTTCTTATTATTAGTAGAATCTTATTGGAAGACACAGTCCCAAAAAGATGGAAACAGGATATAGTCAGGCCTTCAATAAAAAACAGAAAAAACAAATTTAGACACGAATGATCTTGTAATTGTAAACATGTTTCCTTTTACCATTCTTTGGCACAATATTTGGAAAAATGGCACATCTCCAGCTAATCAATTTCACGGAAATAAACAACTTATTGAATCAGGGTTCTGACCAGGTAAAAGTAGGATATTGGTTGTGTTGTCAGCCCCTGATGGTCTGAGGAGAGCAGATGACAATAGGGAGGATGCCGCTTTTGATAGTACACCCTTCTATCATGATATTGAGACTCAAAGAATTGGCATAAGCGCTGTTACATTAAAAGGTTCCAATCTTTTTTTAAAGATAGAACACAGACTGTGGTTTTTCCACCATTCAAGGCAAGCCCGAAGTTCTTAAATGTGGCGTAACTCAGAGATCTATTCTCTCACCCCCTGTAATTCAATATCTACACATGCCCGCTGGCTCAGGCTCTTCAAAACATGGGGCTTACCTTCTGCATGTAGGCACATCAGACATAATTTGTGTTCAGTCTAAGAAAATTATCGTCATAGTCCTATTTGCCTATTCAATTTCCATCACACACTTTCAGATTCACCTGGTAGTGGATGGCTGCAAACTTTCCAAAATGTAATCCATTTAAAACTGATATTTTGATTGCCCTCAATTGGCCACAAGACATTTACTGCTTTGATTGGCCGCAAGAGATGGGACCCTGTCCTCTTCCGGTAAAATCATCAGTTTGCAACCTAGGCATTGTAATTGTGAAAGACATGTCTCTGAAAAACAAAGTAGCCATAGGTCACTCAAACCTGTGTTTGGCAGCTACAACTGTTAAAAAACAATACTGCCATGTATTGATGATAATTTACATACAGCAGTGATGAATGCTTTAAAACAATCCAGATTGGGTTCCGGCACTGCAACATTTTTGGCTTCCCATAAATCCTTACTTCATCAACTACAGTTAATTAAATATAAATTGTGGTGCATCTGACTTCTGAGGTGTTTAAAAGAGTTCACATTTCCCCTCTTGGACCTGGCCTCTTTTTGCAGGGTCTCCCCTACCTTTTGCCTTGTGTTGCTGAACCAGTTTTTGTTGCCATTAGAACTCTGTACACTTTTTCCCTGCTAACCAGTGGTAAAGTTCTTGAGCTCTCTCCCTAAAACATGGTACAATTGGAATCTGCCTGGTACATTTAATGTACATGTAAGTCCCTCGTAAATGATATTACATGTACCCAGGGCCTGTAAATTAAAATGCTACTAGTGGGCAGCACCACCAAAGTAGCCTTTTAAAACATGTCTCAGGCCTGACTTTGCTGCCTATAGTGCAGTTTTAAACTGCCATTTCGACCTGGCAAAATAAACTTTACCCATTATACAGCACTGGAGGGTACTCCGCTAGGTGTCATCGACACACCATCCTTCTGACAAATGTGTGACTATTCAGGAGACGTCCCCAACACTTTGCCATGAAGCCGGTAGTTTAGTATGACTAGGGTTATTATATTTGATTGAGGAACTGATAAGGTTTTATTTTTTACCTTATCGGCATGGTTTGACTGGACACCATAGCTTGTACTTCCTTTACTAGAAGAAAACATGAGACCTTGATAGGCTGATAGAGTGGTCGAAACATGTTGGACATTACAGGATTTTTTCAGGTCTAGTGATTTATTGCATTTCACCTTATGATCAACTTTTAATATTTTTTAATCATAGCAGAGGTACTCACCAATAAAGAAAATCTTTGAGTAGACCTCTAGGTATATTTTCCTCCTGTCAAAAAAACAGGACCAAAAAAATTGTCCTGTAAATAGATTTATAAGAACTCCGAGGGTTCCCTCGGTTGAGTCCTTTGAGGTGGCATTGCTCCTACGCCAGTGTGAGAGGTTGTCAAATGATGAAGCATGCCTTGATACTTTAAGGGTGAGACAACCTCTCAAAAATCTTTTGATGACCCTTTGCTTCAACAAGTCACAATCTACAATAGGACAGTTTGACTTCATCCTCCTCAAGTAGTTTTTCTGATGTTTATCTATATATGGTATGATATACTTGAGGTTCCACCTCCATTACTGTCCTATGGGGACAGAAAATAAAGTTTTAGCCAGGCCTAAACCTTCCTCTTTAGTACTTCTAGTCACCCCTAAGTTAAAGGCTCATATGGCATAGGTATTTAAAATGTAGGGTGCACGTGTTTAATTGTTACCTGACCTGACAGTGAAAAACTCAGAGTCATTTTACACTGTTGTATTGCCTGTCTCTCCCATTAACTAACACTGGGTTACCCTGTTAAATTTCATAAACCATTAATTTAGATTGGGAGCAGATAGAAAAATAATGTTTGTACTCTAACGAATTGTGATTTAAAATACCGTTTAATGCTGAACTGGGATTTTAATTTTCGATTTTAAAAATGTCAGTTTAAGAAAGTTGTTATTTTCTTTTCCCAGCCATTTGTGCATTCCTGCCAGCGGCCTGAGTCACATGACTGTGAATAGCTCTGCTGCTGAGGTTTGGGTATTGATTTTAGACAGTGAGAGAAAGGGGGGTTAGATGGGCCATCCTGACAGGTATCGATGCAGTCCTCAAACAGTAGCAAAGTCAATGCCAGGATCAGGAAAACACTAACCTGAATAGTTCCAGGAGTCTGCAGCAGCGAACCCGAGACCACGAATTCTCCTGAAGGCTGGCATTATGTACACTGCACTGACAACTGTGTTCAGGGAGCAGCCCCCAAGGGAAAGGGGGTCGGGAATGAGAAAAAGAAGTGAGTCATCCGACTTATTCTACGAATTGGGTGGGTGTCGTCTGACTTCCTTGGTCTCTGATCTCCAAGGTCGCACCTTTAGTGGAGCTGAGGATCCCTCCTGTTAAGAGAAAGTAGAGGTAAGTTATAGTCCCTAACTATTACCCTGTCCCACCAGGTTTCACCCAATCCCCACTTCCCGGTTGTGTACCATGTCTCTGTGAGGGATGGAATGTTAAGGCTCCTAATGACTTCTTCATTAGCGGTCTGTCAGTAAGTAGCATGGCTGACATCATGTATCTCCCTCCCAAATAAGGGTGTGTGGTTTTGTTTTGCTCTAAAGACACAAGATGTGAACTACCCACTATAAAAGTGTGTGTTCCCTTTTAATCAGTTACCTCTTTCGTGGGCTCTTCACCTTGTCTTACCAGTTCTTAAAGAACAGAGGAACATCTTGCCTTCAGGGTCCTCTTAGTTCTTCTCTTCTGTATTAATTGCTGTGGCCTTTTCATTGTGAATGTCGTTGGCTGCTGCTCTAACTCCGCATACCATCATCCGCCAAGCTTTTTTAAGTTGCGGTGCTCTTTTTCCTAGTTAGAACAAGTGCATGATAATTTGCCTTAACCTGCAAGTAATGAGTGCCTCTTGCAGATGATCGAGTTGAGCATTAAATGTCGACTCCGGATGTCAGGACAGCAGGTAGATGCCACAACAGAGTACAGTCCGCAAGATCAAGTAAGTGATGTCAAGTCTCGAAAAAACAAACAGGACCTCAGAACAAACAGACTCTCTTCTTATGATGTCTGAAAGCCAAGCAGTTGCCACATGCAGGAGCCCCACTTTTATACAAGACCCCCCCCTTGATGGTAGTCACTCTTCAATGCCATGTGAATAGGCAGGGTTTCCAGGGGGCTGTCGGAAGAATGCCAAATTAAAAGGGCAATGGCTGTAGGAATTAGGCCAAAATTAAAAGGGCAACGGCAGTGTGGGGCCATGGAGCACTGTACATCAGGAAGAGGAGTACAGAGAGGTGGGAAGGACAAGATAACGGGAGGAAGAGGGTGGACTGGATCTGGGGTAACAGGGGACGTAACCAGGCAGCAGAAACACCACAGGCGAAGCTAAACACAACAGTCAAAACACAATCCAAGAAAAATACAAAACAAATTTAGAAGAACAGAGTACATTTTAATAAATAAAATGACAGAAAAACTGACACAAATCCAATAAGAAGAACCAAAGTTATGAAGTTAAAGGCTGTGTAAGGAAAGAGGGCTGAAGCTGGCAAAGGGGTCTAAGAGGCTGGAGTATGAGATAGCCCTCAGGGCATGGGAGGACGTCCACTTGCTACAATCCACCACACTGAAGTAAGAGGATGATGAGGGAGAAGATGAGGAGGCAGATATGGAGAAAGATGGCGTTGCCCCTGTGAAGACTCAGTCCAGGAGAGGGTGAGCCTGCAGGTGTCAGGTCCGCTTCCCTGTCCTGAACAGACAGCAGTGTGTCTTCTTGTAGCCTAATGCTGGGGTGGGGGATAGAAGACAGACAGGCATATAACAGAGAGCAGTGTGTCTTCCTGCACTCTAACCCTAGGGGGAGAGGGTAGAGGACAGACAGGCAGATGAAAGAGAGCAGTATGTCTTCCTGCAGCTAACCCCAGGTTGGATAGAGGACAGACAGGCAGATAACAGAGAGCAGTGTGTCTTCTTGCAGCCTAACCCCAGGGAGGATAGAGGAAAGACAGGCAGATAACACAGAGCAGTGTGTCTTCCTGCAGCCTACCCAGGAGTGGGGGGGGGGGATAGAGGACAGGCAGGTAGAAAACGTGGATCAGTGTGTCTTCCTGCAGCCTAATCTGGTGGGTGGAGGGGGGATAGAGGACATACAGGCAGATGACAGAGAACAGTGTGTCTTCCTGCTCCCTAGCCCTGGGGTTAAATAGAAAATAGCCAGGCAGATAACAGAGAGCAGTGTGTCTTCCTGTAGCCTTACCCTGGAGGGGATAGAGGACAGACTGGCAGATAAGAGAGCCCAGTGTGTCTTCTTGGAGCCTAACCAGGGGGGGGGGGAGGAGACAGAGGACAGACAAGCAGATGAGACAGATTTTTGAAGCTATTCAGAGCCACGCATAGTGGCTTTGCTGGCTTCGAAAGTGTCACTTAGAGGTGTGCGTCACGCATGTACCACGTTCTGAACAATTTGCACACTGGGGGGCATTGCAGTTACTATTATCACTGAAGTCATAGGGATTGTGAATCATATACCTGTCACACAAAAAAAACAAGTGTAGCAAATGTGCCTCGTCCATTCAGAAGAGAGTGGTAAGGGTGTGGTCTGTAGCCGGTGGTGCATTCTGGAGCACTGGTGTGGTAGTGCACTGTCATTTACAGAAATCACATTTTCCGTTGAAGTGGCCACTACGTTTGCAGACATGAAGTTTTACTGGTAAAACTATGTAGCACACAAACAATAAAATGTGGAAATGGGGTTGCAGGGTATATTTATTATTAGCATCACCAAGTAAAGTGTCTTGACTGGTTTTTATCCTATTAAATTCCTTATTCCAATCACACTTCAGAAAAAGTTGTCCATTAATGCTTTCCTAATTGCTGATATATTTTGAAATATGTGTATAGTTCATTTACAGGTTTTCAAATGTTTTGTTCTAGGAAAAAGAATTACATCATATTGCCTTTACTTTAAATCTTTGTACCCCAGAAAGATTGTCACCTAGGCGACTTTTACAAAATCATATCACTTTGCAGTGAGTAAACACCAGTTTCCAAATAATCAGCAATTTGTCAGGATACATCGCCTGACATATGACATTTGTATTTAAATGCACAGCAAATTTAACAATATTAATTCAAAATGTAAAGACTCTCTCTAATACTCATTAACCTTCTGAATTCCAACATTATTTTTCCCTGGGGGCTGAAGCACCCCTCCCCCGCACCTCTACTTTCAGCACCTATGGTCAGTGTTTGGATAATGTATGGATGGTTGAATGAGTTTCTTCATGGATAAATGGGTGAGTGACATTAGGACATATGTGGATGAGTGAATTAGAGTGGACCACGGACTATTGAATGAATGGGAGATCTATCCACCTTACTATGTGTACATCTTCCATTTTGTCTATTTCCTGCTGCATCAACACGTAATACACACCTCCAGCTATACACATGTATCCATTGTTGTATTTATGTGTAAATCACACTGCCCACCAAAGCATCCTTTGACCAGTCACGTGTTCTGCAATGCATTTCCCATCCATATGTGCCCATGTGTCCTTGTTGGCATGTAGTCTGAGATTATATGTGTGAGGCATGTGCTTTGTCGGATTGTATTTGTGCCTCTCTGTCTTATGCTTGTATGTAAATGTGCGCCTTTATGTGTATTGTTCTATGTCAGTGCTATGTGCTCTTGTACACATGCATTACTGTAGGGCTGTTTGTGTGTGCTAGTGCTTTTATGTATCTTCACCTGTGTGTGTGTGTGTGTGTGTGTGTGTCTGTGTGTGTGCGCGTGTGTTTGAATGTGTGTGTTTGAATGGGGGTGTGTGTGTGTGTGTGTGAGAGAGAGATAGAGAATGAGCCAGAGAGAATGCGCTCTAAACATTCATACATTTGTGTGTTTGCACGCTGTGTGGGTGTTTGATGACATGTGAGTGCATGAATGTTCAAACATGTCTCTGTGTGAGTGTGTGTCTGTTCTGTGGCAATTTGTGCATGTTACACAGTGCTTAATTTGTAAAGAAGAAGTGCTGGGGCCCAACATTTTGCTCAGAAGCCCCCAGCCTGCGCTATCGAAATGCAGGGTACTAAATACCAAGGCTGCGTCTTGTTGATTTCTTCTAGCACCAGACACTCCCCCACTCTTCATCTCACTTCTGCAGCTTCTTTTTTATTCCTGCTGTAGAAAAGGGCCTCTTTTGACATGGCTAGCCCCCACTTTTTGCCAGGAACATGATGGGATTTCAAATGAAAGTGCACTGGGTCCCTGCAAACCAGGTTCCCAGTGCCAGAGCTCTTTCCCTAAAACTGTACCACAGTTGGCACAACTTCAGTCACCCCTGTTAATCAATCAATCATCAGATTTGCTAAAGCAGAACTTGTCACCCCAGGGGGGTCTCCAGGTGCTGGGAGGTTTGAATGATCCTTAGTTGGAGAGAGGTGGCAGTCGAAAAGCCATGTCCTCAGCTGCTTCCTGAGCTCCCTCAGTGAAAGGGGCGTGTGTAGGTAGACAGGGAGGACTTGGCGGCGAGGTAGGGGAAGGCGCGGCCACCGCAGCGGCTGCGACAGATGCGTGGGATGTGGGCCAAGGCGAGGGTGTCGGAGCTAAGCTCTCTGGTCGGTTGGTGGAAGGTGTGAGAAGTTGGCCTGGTATATGCTGTCCACTAATTATAGTGGGCACCTTGCACCAGTCCAAACAACCCCTTCTTGGAGATAGGTTAAAGACAACCTTATTGAAAGCTATCCTAGTGGTAGCTATGGAGAGCAGCCTTCAGGCTAAGTCTTGAAGGAATGTAAAGCAGCTTGTTTTACCAGTCTATAATCTCTTGAGTGACCAAATGAAAGAGCACCACACCAGGTATATATTCAAAATATATGTATTTATTACTAAACACACCCCTCTAGTCTCTTTATGAGGCTAGAGTTCAAGTACATAGGTTATAAGATCTTAAGTCACAGTAATAGCACAAATACACGTTTGGGCCCTAGGGGCGTACCAAACCATATACCAATAAAGTGGTATGCGAACCACGACTGAACTAGACACTAGGCCTAGAGCCTCTAGAAGTGCTTGGACCACAAGGAACCACCCAAGGTAGTGACACAGGGGACCCACGGGGGACGCGTGCAGTGTAAATACACAACCGCGATACGCCGTTAACTTCTATGGAGAAAGTCGGGATCGGGAAAATAGAGAAAAGGGACACTTAAAAGAGGACTAGGACAAAACCCTTTGAGATCTAGGACTTTGAAGAGTCTCTACCCACGGGAGCACCGGAGTACTCGTGTTACCTCACCCAGGGAAGCCGGGTGCATAGGTGCCTTTCGGGGTCGGGTTTCGTCGTCGATTCGAATGGCGATCTGCTGCAAAGTGCTGCTGGCGGCCAAGAGAAAAGTGTCCGGGTGGATACAAGAGTGGATCGGAGTTCTGAAGAACCTGAAAGCAGAGGGGACAGAGTCTGGATCACTAGCCAGTGACCAGGAAGGCGATGGACGGATGCCCACCGATGTCGAGTGCTTCAGGTGCGTTGACGGTCGCCTTGACTCTTCAGCCACGAGGTCCAGGAGGCGTTGTCGGCGACCAGGAGCAGGATTCGGGCTGGTACGCAATGTCTGTCGAGTGCTGAGGTGTCGGCGACCGGATTGGACCCAACAAGCCTTGGCAACGGCAAGTCTCGGTGAAGATGTAGATCGTCGATGGTGCAGACCAGCAAGGTCTCTGGAACTCACCCAGCGAGGGTAAGTGAGGGCAGGCCTGGAGCAACCAGGATGCCAAGTAAGAAAAGGATTGGCTTTCGTTAAGGGCTACTAGCCAACGGGCTAGCGACCGCGAAGGAGCCTCGTGACGCCGCACGTGGATCTGGCTTACAAGACACTCGTGGAGTGGGGGCCAGTGATCTTCGGTGCAGGTGGTGCTGGAGACTGGGGCTACTCGGAGCCCAAAGCACGACTTCTTGGGAGACCCAGAAGAAGATGCACTTGCAAATGTGCTCGGTGTCCAGGGGTCACGGTCTCAAGTCACCCACGATAGCCACGGGCCTCAGCTTTGCTGGGGACTCAGGGTAGCCTCGGGAAGTCTGAGAATCCACCTCTGGTGATGCGATGACTTCGGCGTCCGACGGAGCTTCAGAAATGCGAACCGGACAGATGCTTCTTTGGTGCCTGCCAAGCAGGGGAGTCACTCCTTGACCCCAAGGGAGATTCTTCAGTCCTCTAATCTTGTCGTAGAGCGTCGAAGGTCCAGGATTCAGTTTCAGAGTTTCGTCCAGGTATAATCTAAAGTCCTAAGGACTGGGTTCCTACCTTTATTCTAAAAATAGGGGTTGGACTACTCTGTGGCCCCACCTATGGGTGGGTCAGGGCAGAGGGGTGGCTACACCCTTTCCCTTTGTCCAGTTCGCGCCAAAGCAGGGGCTGCAAGCCCCTGATCCGGTTTGAACTGGGGTATGCACAGGGACCCCAAATGTGCCCCCAGTGCAGGACTTCAAAGCACCCGAAAGTGCTCCCGCCCAGCCCCAATACACATTATCCTATCTGGGGAGGTGGTCACACCTCCCTGGGACAGGAAACCTATTGTCCAGGCCTCCCTGCCGGAGTTTCGTCCAGCAGCAGGAGGCCAGACTCGTGTCTGTGGCAGCAGCATCCATTTTGTGATGCCAGGGCTCTGGAAAGAAGTTACCGGACTAGTCAGAGTTAACATGTCTTTCCCTCTAGAAGGGTGGAATGCTACCCCCGCCGCCAGGATTGGCGGGGGGGTAGTATTCCAAGATGTTTGACACCAAACACGACATGTTTAGGTGCAGCCATTCCAAAGTTAGCATTTTACCGCGAGGATATAATGCGCTTAAGAGTATATGGTCAGGCTGCACTACAAACAGCATCAGAGATGGTCTCCGAACGCTGCAGAGGGGCCCTGCTCATGCAGGGCACCCTCTCACATAGGAACCACGCACTCTGCCTTTAGGATTGATAAGGCCTGCCTTAGGAGTGACTTATAGGTTTATATGTGTGGTATGTATTTCGTGATATAGGTAACCTATATCACAGTAAGGGGTGCATGCACCACCTTACCCAGGCTGCAGTAGCAGACCTGTGGTGTCAGTTTGGATGGCCTTCCAGGGTGGCATAATACATGCTGCAGCCCCTGGCAGGCCTCTGAGGTACCTATGCCCTTGGTACATAGTATACCATATACTAGGGACTTATAAGGGCACTCCAGATCCCAATCAGTGATGTGCCTAAGGCACATGGAAACCATTTTAGAGAGGAAGCAGCTAGGCTGGGGTTCTGATTAGCAGGGCCCCAGCCAGACTAATGTCGAAAAACAGTGAAGCATCAGCAAAAAGTGGGGGTACCAATGTGAAGCAGATCCTACTCTCCTACAGAAGGATAGGCAGTTGTTGATGTAGGTGGAACCAGATTTGTGGAGGGCTTTGTACACGTGGGTGAGGAGTTTGCAGAGGCATCTCTTCTGGACAGGGAGCCAGTGCAGGGCTCTGAGGTGAGGGGTGCTGTTGGCTCTTCTGGGAAGGTTTAGGAAGAGTCTTGCTGCCGGGTTCTGGATGGTCTGGAGGTGGTTGAGGAGCTGTTTGGTGGTGCCGGCATAGGTAAGTCCCTAGTAAATGGTACCCCTGGTACCTAGGACATTGGGACTGAAGAGATCCTATGGGGCTGCAGCTCGAATTGTGCCACCCCAGGGACTCCTCACCAAGACCATGCAAACTGCCATTGTAGGCTGCGTGTCTTGGTGCAGAGAAAACTGTAAACTGAAGAGTTGACATGGCACACATCCCTGTGTGCCATGCCCACAGACACTGCATGAGATGCAGGTAAGTCACTCTTCCTACAGGGTGCACTATATCACATGTGTGGTCACATCTGCATGAGCAGATATGACCCTACACTATCTAAGCCCATCCTTGGATATTGTAAGTGCCCAGGGAAGCCATAGAGAGTCCATGGGCTGGAAACCCATCATTACAAGGTCCCCAGCAGCATGATGGCTTCATTGTACCCAGGGATGTTTGGTACCAAACATCTCTTCTTAATAAATCCACACTGATGCCAGTGTTGGATTCAATAAGAAATGCAAACAGAGGGTACATTAGAGGTGTTCACTGAAAACCTACCAAGCACTGGTGTGGTATCTGACTAGTCTTAGCTAGCCTGCCACCACCAGACGTGTATCTGACTTCATGGGGTTAGAGCCTTCACTCTCAGAGGGCAGAAATAATACAGCTGTGGGTGGAGGTGCTTCACACCTCGTCCAGGCCAGAATGGCATTCCGAGGTGGGAAGCTTCAAAGGTGATGCCACCTTTTGAATGCAACCCAGGCCTCTCCAGTTAGTGGAGGATGCCAATCTCCATGTCCTGCTCCACTTTTGGGAGGAGGACAGGTCGGAAAATTAGGTAGATCAGGAGGTGTGCCCACATTCAGCCAGCGCCACCCCTAAGGTGAGGTAGGTGATGTGGACCCCTCTCTTCAAATTCCTCCATCTTGCCTTGGAGCGAATTAGCCTACCAGGGTCAGGGTTATGCCCACTTCCCAAAGGAAGTGGTCATATTAGGGTGTAGTCAACCTAAAGGTAGGAAGCCCATTGGCTACTACCTGGCCCTCCCTCTAAAACTCCTAAAATTCAGTATTTAGGTGGCACCCCTGAGTCCATATCTTCAGATCCTGCCGTCCTAAGAAGAAACGGACACCGAAAAGCTGCAAAGAGCCAGGAGAAGAGGACGTGTGACTGACCTGGCGCAAAACCTGCTGGCCGGCCTGCTGACCCTGTACCAAAGTCATCTTGTTCCGCAGCTGTACTCCAAGAACCCGGAAGGCCTGCCTGCCTTTGACAAAGAACCAGGAACTCCCTTGGTTTGGTGGAACCAATCTCCTGCATGCCGCAGGTCAAAACCGACATCCGAAATGACGAATGAAGTGCTCCCAACTGGGACCATCGAAGGGGTCCCAGCAAAGTGGGTAGAGCCCCCCCAAGAGTGGTAGCCGGCTCTCACCGGAGTTTCGAGCCTATACGGCACTCTTGACTACCTCTTGCACGTGAGGTCCATCTGTTTGACCTTTGCCGCAACCAAGGATTGTTGGTAGCAAGTTCGGCAACCGACCCCTTCAGTCTTCACTTCAGCAAGAGGGCACTCCACAGCACCTGCGACCGATGTCGGAAATTACCCCGCTCCTGTGTTTTTGCATTTCCTGTCTGGTGGCATCGACTGTGTGCCAGAAACTGTCTTAGCACGACCGCCGCACCTTTGACAGAACGACTGAGGCAAATCTTTGGTGCACCTGCCCAGTGACAGACATTCACACAAGCCCTGCATCAAGCGTCCCTGGGCAAGGTAATCAAGAACTGCCTGTTCCACTCGGTCGTGGAACCCCAAAGACCTCTGCTCTGGAAGAGTAGAAACCCAAGCTAACTCCAAGTGCCTGTTGGCATAAGTGTTGCTAAAGCCCGTGTGCTTTAACCCCGCCTGCGACGGTCTCTGATAGATGGACCTGGCCGTCCCCTGTCTCCGATTTTCCCGCACTACTAAACTTGATTGACGGTGATGCAGGTTACTGCCGTGTACTTTGCTCGACGGTCCTGCCCGTCTCCCAATGCCTGCAATATTTCAACTGTGATCGTGATACAGGTTACTGCCGTGTATTCTAGATCGACCATCACGGTAATATTTGATGGTGTTTAAAGTTCTTTCTTCTGCAGCTGTTCACAACTGTATTTCATAACTTGGGTGATCATACTGATTTTTGGTGCCCAAAATATATATAAAAATAAGAGTTTATTTTTGCAAATTGGTCTCGGATTCATTCTTGAGTGTGTGACTCATTTATTGCCTCTGTCAATGCAACAAATGCTCAGCGCTCTCCTCTGATAAGCCTAACTGCTCGCCCACACTACCAGAAATAGTGTTAGTATTCTTTACTTTTGCCTCTCTGTGCCAATCTGGGTCTCACTGGACTCTCTGCCCAGTGTACTTTGAGGCTTATTTACAAGCCCCTTGCGCCTCCAGTGCGTCACTTTTAATATGGGAAAAAGTGACGTAGCGGTGGCGCAAGGAGCTCGTAAATAAGTCCCTTTGTTTTAGCGCACTATATGGAGAGTAAGCTTCCTACACCTGCTTTCTTTCGTTGTCACTACTTTCCCGTCTTTCTCTTTCTTTCCCCTTTTTGTTTTTCTCCCCATTACTCTGGGTCAAAGATTGTTGGTGAAAAATAAGTGCCAATATCCAAAAATGAGCGCCTGCGGGCCCCACCTGCAACCACCAGCTCAAATTAAGCGCTAACATTCATTTGTTTATCAATGAGAGGAGACGTTTGTCTGTGATTTTGCAAGTTACAAGTTAAATTAGACGCCTGCATGCTGTGTGCCTTTCAATGCATCCTTTGTAGAAACGAGCTGAGGACAGTTGTGTTTGTGGCGGGGCTGTCTAGGGTGTCTCAAGCTCTTAATACTAATAGTTGAAATAGATTCCAGTGAGGAAACTACTCGTCAGAGATCTGGGCACAGGTCTGATTCTAAGTAGAGATATTTTGACTTTTCATCCATGTGAAGAAGATGAAATGCGTACTACTGTACTGATTGTGAAATATTAGCAAATAATGGTAAAATGACGAAGAGATCTTTCTAACTGTGGTGAGATCTACCTTGACTTTAACAGACATTTACTCCTGGTCTGGCAGCTCCCGGATTTCTGTGCCTGATGCACAAATCCGTGCAGAATCTGCCCATGTGAACATGGAGCGGATGGCTCAGCATTTCATCAACCTGAAACATTGGAGCACAACACTATCGACTTGGATAATTTTTATTCCTCTGGGCAGTTCAGCTCTTCAATCAATCAATCAGACTGGACTTGTAAAGCGCTGCTAATCACCCGTGAGGGTATCCAGGCGCTTCTTGGTATGTGTTTTATAATAGATTATGTTGCTGTTTTTGACTGACATTCGGTGTTTGGCTGGCGCCACAGTACAGTGGGTTAATGTGCCATCTGCAGAGAGCCATGTGTGAAGTGCAGTTCACTAGTTCAAGTGCAGCTAAGGATTGCTTCGCTTATCATAGTTCAATAGCCAATAACACGAACATTTTTCAACGTGATGATGACAACAGCCATCATTACACATACAAGGAAACAAAGGGTCGGCAGACACTCAACCTTACCCAGACGGGATGGAAATTAAGGCTGAGTGACTTGTGTGACACAAATTGCACCGTCTGTAAAATGTGCACATCTTTCCTGTTGTGGCTGCAGGCAAGTACAGGGTGTTGTGAACTTGTGATGACCCCTTGTTTGCTGCTGTTGGACGAGCCTGGCTCCAAAAGCCGGAAGCTCGCATTCTCTCCACTGTGGTGAGCTTTGAATATATTTACACATTATAGGATCTTGATGAAGGCTCCGCCCATCTGTGTATCTGTCCACACCCTGAAAGGAGCCCCCGATGCTTCCTCACTGTGGTGAGCTTTGAATATATGTACACATTACAGAATCTTGTGATGAAGGCTCCGTCCCTCTGTGTATCTGTCCACACCCTGCAAGGAGCCCCCGATGCTTCCTCACTGTGGTGAGCTATGAATATATGTACACATTACAGGATCTTTATGAAGGCTCCTCCCCTCTGTGTATCTCTCCTCACCCTGCAAGGAGCCCCGATGCTTCCTCACTGTGGTGAGCTTTGAATATATGTACACATTACAGGATCTTTATGAAGGCTCCTCCCCTCTGTGTATCTCTCCTCACCCTGAAAGGAGCCCCCGATGCTTCCTCACTGTGGTGAGCTTTGAATATATGTACACATTACAGAATCTTGTGATGAAGGCTCCGTCCCTCTGTGTATCTGTCCACACCCTGCAAGGAGCCCCCGATGCTTCCTCACTGTGGTGAGCTATGAATATATGTACACATTACAGGATCTTTATGAAGGCTCCTCCCCTCTGTGTATCTCTCCTCACCCTGCAAGGAGCCCCCGATGCTTCCTCACTGTGGTGAGCTTTGAATATATGTACACATTACAGGATCTTTATGAAGGCTCCACCCCTCTGTGCCTCTGTCCACACCCTGCAAGGATCCCCCGATGCTTCCTCACTGTGGTGAGCTATGAATATATGTACACATTACAGGATCGTTATGAAGGCTCCTCCCCTCTGTGTATCTCTCCTCACCCTGAAAGGAGCCCCCGATGCTTCCTCACTGTGGTGAGCTATGAATATATGTACACATTACAGGATCTTTATGAAGGCTCCACCCCTCTGTGCCTCTGTCCACACCCTGCAAGGATCCCCCGATGCTTCCTCACTGTGGTGAGCTATGAATATATGTACACATTACAGGATCTTTATGAAGGCTCCTCCCCTCTGTGTATCTCTCCTCACCCTGCAAGGAGCCCCCGATGCTTCCTCACTGTGGTGAGCTATGAATATATGTACACATTACAGGATCTTTATGAAGGCTCCTCCCCTCTGTGTATCTCTCCTCACCCTGAAAGGAGCCCCCGATGCTTCCTCACTGTGGTGAGCTTTGAATATATGTACACATTACAGGATCTTTATGAAGGCTCCACCCCTCTGTGCCTCTGTCCACACCCTGCAAGGATCCCCCGATGCTTCCTCACTGAGGCGAGCTTTGAATATATGTACACATTACACGATCTTTATGAAGGCTCCGCCCCTCTGTGCATCTGTCCACACCCTGCAACGAGCCCCCAATGCTTCCTCACTGTGGCGAGCTTTGAATATATGTACACATTACAGGATCTTTATGAAGGCTCCGCCCCTCTGTGTATCTCTCCACTCCCTGCAAGGAGCCCCCAATGCTTCCCCACTGTGATGAGATTTGAATATATGTACACATTACAGGATCTTTATGAAGGCTCCGCCCCTCTGTGTATCTGTCCACACCCTGCAAGGAGCCCCCAATGCTTCCTCACTGAGGTGAGCTTTGAATATATGTTCACGTTACAGGATCTTTATGAAGGCTCCGCCCCTCTGTGTATCTGTCCACACCCAGCAAGAAGACCCCAATGCTTTCACACTGTGGCGAGCTTTGAATATATGTACACATTACAGGATCTTTATGAAGGCTCCGCCCCTCTGTGTATCTGTCCACACCCTGCAAGGCGCCCCGATGCTTCCTCACTGTGATGAGCTTTGAACATATGTACACATTACAGGATCTTTATCAAGGCTCCGCACCTCTGTGTATCTGTCCACACCCTGCAAGGAGCCCCCGATGCTTCCTCACTGTGGTGAGCTTTGAATATATGTACACATTACAGGATCTTTATGAAGGCTCCGCCCCTCTGTGTATCTGTCCACACCCTGCAAGTAGTCCCCGATGCTTACTCACTGTGGTGAGCTTTGAATATATGTTCACATTACAGGATCTTTATGAAGGCTCCGCACCTCTGTGTATCTGTCCACACACTGCAAGCAGCCCCCGATGCTTCCTCACTGTGGTGAGCTTTGAATATATGTACACATTACAGGATCTTTATGAAGGCTCCGCCCCACTGTGCCTCTGTCCACACCCTGCAAGGATCCTCCGATGCTTCCTCACTGAGGCGAGCTTTGAATATATGTACACATTACAGGATCTTTATGAAGGCTCCGCCCCTCTGTGCATCTGTCCACACCCTGCAACGAGCCCCCAATGCTTCCTCACTGTGGCGAGCTTTGAATATATGTACACATTACAGGATCTTTATGAAGGCTCCGCCCCTCTGTGCATCTGTCCACACCCTGCAACGAGCCCCCAATGCTACCTCACTGAGGCGAGCTTTGAATATATGTACACATTACAAGATCTTTATGAAGGCTCCGCCTCCCAGTGTATCTGTCCACACCCTGCAAGGAGCCCCCGATGCGTCCCCACTGTGATGAGATTTGAATATATGTACACATTACAGGATCTTTATGAAGGCTCCGCCCCTCTGTGTATCTGTCCACACCCTGCAAGGAGCCCCCGATGCTTCCTCACTGAGGTGAGCTTTGAATATATGTTCACGTTACAGGATCTTTATGAAGGCTCCGCCCCTCTGTGTATCTGTCCACACCCAGCAAGAAGACCCCAATGCTTTCACACTATGGCGAGCTTTGAATATATGTACACATTACAGGATCTTTATGAAGGCTCCTCCCCTCTGTGTATCTGTCCACACCCTGCAAGGAGCCCCCGATGCTTCCTCACTGTGATGAGCTTTGAACATATGTACACATTACAGGATCTTTATCAAGGCTCCGCCCCTCTGTGTATCTGTCCACACCCTGCAAGGAGTCCCCGATGCTTCCTCACTGTGGTGAGCTTTGAACATATGTACACATTACAGGATCTTTATGAAGGCTCTGCCCCTCTGTGTATCTGTCCACACCCTGCAAGGAGTCCCCGATGCTTACTCACTGTGGTGAGCTTTGAACATATGTACACATTACAGGATCTTTATGAAGGCTCCGCCCCTCTCTGTATCTGTCCACACCCTGCAAGGACACCTGATGCACCCCGACTGTGGTGAGCTTTGAATATATGTGTATACATTACAGGATCTTTATGAAGGCTCCGCCCCTCTGTGTATCTGTCCACACCCTGCAAGTAGTCCCCGATGCGTCCCCACTGTGATGAGCTTTGAATATATGTACACATTACAGGATCTTGTGATGAAGGCTCCACCCCTCTTTGTATCTGTCCACACCCTGCAAGGAGCCCCCGATGCGTCCCCACTGTGGCGAGCTTTGAATATATGTACACATTACAGGATATTTATGAAGGCTCCGCCCCTCTGTCCACACCCAGCAAGGAGCCCCCAATGCTTCCTCACTGAGGTGAGCTTTGAATATATGTTCACATTACAGGATCTTTATGAAGGCTCTGCCCCTCTGTGTATCTGTCCACACACTGCAAGGAGCCCCCGATGCTTCCTCAATGTGGTGAGCTTTGAATATATGTACACATTACAGGATCTTTATCAAGGCTCCGCCCCTCTGTGTATCTGTCCACACACTGCATGGAGCCCCCGATGCTTCCTCAATGTGGTGAGCTTTGAATATATGTTCACATTACAGGATCTTTATGAAGGCTCCGCCCCTCTCTGTATCTGTCCACACCCTGCAAGGACACCCGATGTGCCCCGACTGTGGTGAGCTTTGAATATATGTGTATACATTACAGGATCTTTATGAAGGCTCCGCCCCTCTGTGTATCTGTCCACACCCTGCAAGGAGCCCCCGATGCTTCCTCACTGTGGTGAGCTTTGAAAATATGTACACACTGCAGGATCTTTATGAAGGCTCCGCCCCTCTGTGCCTCTGTCCACACCCTGCAAGGAGCCCCCGATGCTTCCTCACTGTGGTGAGCTTTGAATATATGTTCACATTACAGCATCTTTATGAAGGCTCCGCCCCTCTGTGTATCTGTCCACACCCTGCAAGGAGTCCCCGATGCTTCCTCACTGTGGCCAGCTTTGAATATATGTTCACATTACAGGATCTTTATGAAGGCTCCGCCCCTCTGTTTATCTGTCCACACCCTGCAAGGACACCCGATGCGCCCCGACTTTGGTGAGCTTTGAATATATGTGTATACATTACAGGATCTTTATGAAGGCTCCGCCCCTCTGTGTATCTGTCCACACCCTGCAAGGAGCCCCCGATGCGTCCTCACAGTGGTGAGCTTTGAATATATACACACATTACAGGATCTTTATGAAGGCTCCGCCCCTCTGTGTATCTCTTGTCATCCTGCAGGGAACTTCTCAGCTGGACTGGATTCTGGAATTTCCCCAAAACACGGAAGTGACATCACACGTCGTGTGAGGTCTGACGTAATCAGACACCACATGGCCTCAGTTACCAGTCAAGCGGTATTATGGACAGTCTGTAGTCCTGGTGAAATCACACGAAGCTGATAATAAGATCTCACAAAAGAGTCAGGTTCATCCACTGCTCAGAACTCTTAGGCAAGGATTCAAGGAGTTAGTCCAAGCGGCCGCAGTGGGGCACTTCCTGATGCAATGCCAGCCTATGGGCACTACTGAAAGATACCGCCTCCACGCCTAACATAGGCACGCTGAGCAGCTGCTGTAGGTCCAATCTCTAAGGTTACTTCATGTCATTATGGTGGATAGCGTAGTAACCTCGTGACTCTACGACTCTTGGCATTGTGATGGCTACTAAGCGCCATCTTGACAATGCCCAGTATAGCGACCACCACATCAGAGGCCAGATCAGTCGATTTAAGCCTAGATTACGTAATACTTGAATGATTCTCACACATGGATGAGACCTGACTTCCCTTCAGATGGCTCATCTTCTGACCGCAGCCCCCTTTTTAGGTCAAGCATCAGCGATGACCTGTTGTATCTCTCTGTGTGGCTTTGGCTAACCGACCCATTGCTATTGGCTGTTAGCTGCAGCATTCAGACATGCTGGTTTCTTATTGGTGCATTTCTGTTGAAGTCCCTCCTTCGTGTGTTTAGCTCTCTTTCCGGCGATTTCACTCAGAGAGCATTTTCCTTGGCCATCACACAGTACAGCGTGTGATGGCCTCTCTTCTCTCTTCCCATCTTGTTTACATCGAGTGGTCCAGCACCGTTTCTTGTTTTTTCAGGCTTGTCTTTAGATTGCCTATGCTTGTGTTTGGAATGTTGTTTGCTGGCTTTCAGAAGCAGACCCCTCCCATGCCCTGTTGCGCTAGTGCTGCTTGCACCCACGGCTGTTTTTAGGTCGAGCATTCGAGACCTGTTGTAACTTCTCTTGTGTGCTTAAAGCTATCCCTCTGCTTTTGATTTGTGTGTTTCACTGTCCTTTAAAAATTCTTTCTTGCTAGTGGTCAGTCCTGCCTCTTTGTCCCTCCTTTTTCTCTTCAGTTCCTCCCACACAGCATGGACTAAGAACTGTCTCATTACACTAAGGTTCCTTATCTGTTCTTTGGAGGACTACTTTGTTCTTGGTTTTCTGCTCTGTTACTGTCTGCCTGGGTTCAGCTTTGGTGCCATAGCTGCTTAGATTTTACAATAGCATTCCTCCCCCCACATTCTCTTTATGCCACAGTTGTGTTAGTGCTATCCCTTGCGCCATGCCTCCTGCTCCATTGCGTGTTTTCTTATTAGTCTTTTTGCAAATCTCAATGTCGACCATCATTTGGGCTTCTTTTAGAAGGAATTAGTTACACTTTGGGCTTCCTTTTTAGGGGGATTCGGCTTGTTTTTTAACTGGAGTGTGTACATGCTCCCATCATGCTCTGCTTTTGGGCATTGGAACTGTGGCACAGAGGAGAAGGCAGGAACCTTCAAAGATGAGACATAGGGGAAAGTGGTGTCTGGTAGAGGACTAACGAGGTATGAGGTAGATTGAAGACTATGCAGCTTACTTTTCGGTGAGCTAAAATTTAATTGTGCAGGACTTGCGCTTCTGAGTTGAGTTTTGGGCACCAGCCGATCTCCTTTCTCCTCCTCTCGCGTCCTCATCGTGCTTCATAAAAGAAAACACTACGTTGTACGTCTTGCGAATGCGCACGCACAAGACTTACAACGTAGTGTTTTTTTAATGAAGAAGGACGTCGAGGACGCAAGAGGAGCAGGAAGGAGAGCGGCCAGGCACGGAAGTCAGCAGAAACACAGGTAAGTGCCTTCTTTATATCTTTTTAAAGCATTTGGGAGGGAGGAGGGAGCGGCTATGCGTAGCTCCGCAGAGTTTTTTTCAAACTCTGCGGAGCTACGCGTAGAGGCACCTCGCCAGCTCCGCCCAGGCCTAGTCAGCATACCACCATGTCTGTGATTGCTTTTTAATAAAGCAATCTATTCCTTTAAAGCAGCCCATTTCCCTTAAATTAAATGGGACTGCGTTTCAAAAACTAGTTTCTTTCTTTTTTTATTTGTTTAAGAAGGCGTATGACCACTGCCTCATTTTAAAAAACTTTTTTTTTTCCATTAACAAAGGAAAAGGGGTCCCTTCCCAATTGTAAATGGGTTACCACTACATGTTTGTAGTTGGTAACTTATTAAGGTGTTGTGAACGGAACTTGGTCACAAAATATTAATGCACATCATTTTGATTCGATATTTGAAAGAGATACAACTTCCAAGTACTGAATCAGTATTTGGTTTGGGTTTCATGCATGCCAAAATGCTTTTTTTTGCAGTCGCTAACGGGCCAACTCTGCGAAACGGGCAGTTTGCAAATGCAAACAAGCATATGCAATGCAATAGGTCTCGCACTTGCGAGAGTTTGAGCTATTGGCATTGTAAATGACAATGCCTTTTATTTATGTGGTGGTTTTCAAAACATATAAATAAAAGGCATTGTCATATACAATGCCAATAGCTTAAACTCTCGCAAATGCGAGACCTATTGCATTGCTAAAGCTTGTTATTTTTGGTTTAATGCTAAACAAAACGGCTGCCAAGGAAACGTTCTATTCCCTTGGTTCCTGTTATGAGAATTTTGTTTTGGGCTTTCTCTAAAAAATGTTTTCAGATGATGGTGCTTTCAGTTTCGAGAAACACACGGCATTCGTGCACAGATGTTGGCATTAGTTTAGAAACACGGCATTCGTGCACAGATGTTGGCATTCGTTTAGAAACATACGGCATTCGTGCACAGATCTTGGCATTAGTTTAGAAACACACGGCATTCGTGCACAGATCTTGGCATTAGTTTAGAAACACATGGAATTTGCGCAAACTTGTTGGCATTTTTAGTTTAGAAATGCACATGGCATTCGCTTGCCTTGTCTTTTCAGAATACGATCAGATAACTAGAAACATTTTGTATCTTCAGATCATGCAGCAGATGAAGTATTTGCAAATCCATAATTATGTTGAAAATACTGTGTCCACAAATGGTATATAATTCCTGTGTTCCTTCCTATAAATGAGGTTTTGTTAATCTTCGGAAAGGAAACCTAGACTGGCTCTCATCGAAAAGTGAATTTATATGAAACAGTCTCTGGCGCCATCTATTGACAACACGATAATTCGGCAGCTGAAAGAAAGACTAAGCCAATGGGATTTATGGCTCCTACACAAATCGGTGTTGACACTACCGAAAAGCACCCTGAAGCGGCGCTGGTGGCATAAACCACTTTGTAAAACAAAAGTAGTAATGTACAAATATTTACATAACCCTCAAGCAGTAGCGGCTCGTGGAGGGAGTGCCGCGGGGCGGGGGAGGAGCAGGGTGGGGGGTAGTAAGATACGGCATACGGCCGAACAGAGGTAAGTAAACAAATAAATAAACAAAACAAATTTCATTGAACGCGCTGCATTGCCAATTGGCCCTTGCACAAGGTTCTGCGTGAAAAGGAGGACACCGTTTCTTGTTTTTTTGTTTTTAAACGGGCAGGTGTCTGCAATCAAGACTGCTCAAGCAATGCGAAACAAGATTTGCCAGGTTTCATTTGGCAGTGAAGGACATCCCGCTAAACACACTCATTACTTAAGATTGAATACACAGAAGAATATTAGCATAAAACATCAGTCGCCTTCAATACCCTGGTTTTACATCCACCTACTGACAGATATATGCAGGATCTTGCAAGAACACTCGTTTAAGCAACGTCAGAGTGAACTCATCACTTCGCTGAGCAACTGGTAAGTCTCCCGGGGGCTGGGGAGTGGTTGCTGCTATTAAATTATTGAAACTATGTAAACCAGCAAAGTTTGAATATTTGAAGGGAAGGCTGCCGCTAGTGGTAGTTGCGGTTGCTAAGGTCATTCTTCTTATGGGAAGGTCGGACACCGAGGAGCAGGACTCATGGGTGCCACAGCACTGAACCTAAGCAGGCAGGTAAAGCAGAAATGGACTCTTCTATAGCACCATGGGAGTGGAGGAGAAAGAATAAATAAAAAATCTAAACTTGTGTGCGAAGGGGGTGGTAGCTTATGTGTGAGGTGGAGGGTTGATTATTTGTGAGGTGGGGGTCACGCATGCGTGTATATGTCTACATGTGTGCTTTTGTCGCCCTCTGCTTTAGGCAATGATGCTTCCTGGCGGCAACCTAACCTCAACTTTGTATCTCAGGGCTACCTGCGACATTTCCTTTCTACATTCCACCCTACAAACCTGAGCCTTCTTGGGAATGAAGGGGCCCACCACTGCCATGATGCAGCCATTGACATATTTAGGCATACTGGGCATGATGACGCACACTTCTACCATAAAGTAGAATGGTGGTCATGACAAATATACAGTGGGCTTTTTTGGCATGATGGCGCCCAGACTCTGTCATAATACTATCCTGTCCTTGGCTTACTGTGGACGAAACTTACATCAGCACTGCAGAAATATTTAGGGGCTAGAGTATTTTACCTTCCCCCCCCCACCTTTTTTAATTTTTTTTTATAATTGGACAGTAAAAGCTGTTTCATGCGAGTACAAAGAAGCCTTCTAGTTTGTAAGTGAATAAAAAGCAGTGACACAAAAATACTTTATTTTAAATGCTAATGTGATCCAAGAGTCCATAATTCTTGTAGTACATAAGCACTAACGTATTTATTGACATATGCAAAATATGCCTAAATATATTAACTTGTTATATACGTCGGGTATTTAAGTATATTACTGCGGCCACAAGAGGGCAGTAAACGACCGACCTTATTTCAACATGTTTATTCACTTTGCGTGGTTCAGTGAAAGCTCGCGCTCCCTTACTATGCCACATTCAAAGATAACAAACCTTGATAAAGCCAGTCGGGTTGAATTTAATATACAAGGGTGGCCACCTCACCCCATCTCCTCCTGTTTTAGCTTCCAATGAGTTAAGACAAAGTCACCAGGTAAAAATGATTTGTATGTTAAAAACCCAGTCCTGGAAGAGACGGATTACACTCAGCGAAGCGGACACCACTGAACAGACCTGTAATCATCCACGGCACAAATAGATACATCAGAGTTTTAAAAATAAAATTTTAACTGAGCGCGGTGTCCCTAAAGCGGGCGCCGCGCTCAGCATGCACTTACAAAACAAGCATTTGCAATGCAATAGGACTCGCATTTACGCGAGACCTATTGCATTGGAAACGGGAAGGCACGAACGGGAGTGGGGGGGCGGGTTGGGGCGAGAAGTCACGGACTGCAGGAGGGGCGGGAGGGTGCCTGTAACTTCCGGGTCAGGCATGGCCGGAGGCGGAACGGGAGGGGCAAGGGAGAATACGGCAGATAGGGATCAGCCAGCCATGAATTAATTACAGCGTGCGATCCGAAACCTGGCGACGAGGATGGATGCGGAGACACCCCCCTCTGGTCAGCACGCTTAGGAAACGCCGACCGAGCGCTGCCGTGAACAGGGAGCAGAGCACTTCTCTGTCTCATTATTGATGTGAGCGCGCGCGCGGCGGTCCGCGGCGGTCCCTGCCTGAATTCCCGCCTGCAGCAAGAGAATTCACTGTCGAAGTCGACAACAGCCTGAAATCAAAAAACCCCTGGAGCTCAGACGGAGGCGAGCTGGGGTAAGCCCATTGATTTTCATTATTGAGGCTGGTATGCAAAGGTCGCATTCGGTGGCCATTTTGAAGTCAGGCATACCTCATTAGAAAGCCTGATCACCAGCCCGGCGGCCATCTTAAAGTCAGGCAAAGAGAAGAAAGTATTCCTGTGCCCACCAAAAACACATTTTGAAACCCCCATAGAAGCTGCCGCAGATTGCTGGGGTAGAAAGTGAAGCCAACTGTGTCTCATCATGACCACGCAACCTGACTCCTCACAAAATGCACCACCTGGCCCAGCACGAATTGCACCGCCGGACCAATACTGATGGGGGTATCATTCCTGCGTCCTCCTGAACCTTTGATGCTGACCTCCGGAAACAGCATGGGTCCTAAGTGGAAGAGCTGGATAGAAGATTTTGAAGACTTCATGAAGGGTTCACTAGTCAGCGACCCTGACCAACAACTCATAGCTTTACGGAACTTGGTGGGCAAGGATATCGGACAAATCATCAAAGAGCTATCCCCGGCCAATGCTGTGTCATACACAGACGTGAGGGAAGCCTCAAACAAAAAGTTTCTCCACAAGCGAAACCTGGACTACGAACGCTACACCTTCAACCTCCCGTCTCAAGAGCGAGATGAGTCCATGGGCGACTTCATTTCTCACCTCAAGCTTTTAGCCCGATACTGTGAATTTGATAATTTTAACACCGAAGATGCGCTTCGTCTATGAATCATCGAGGGGTGCCGGTCAGAGTTACTATGCCGTTGTTTGCTAAAAAAGCACTACTCACTCGACGACATCGAGGAGCTCACACGAATAAACGACCAAGCGGAAGAGCACGCAAAAAAAATGGAAGCTAGTAAGACAGAGAAACGGGAACAAGCGTTCCGAATACAGACTCAAACAGATTCAAGACGTCGACCAAATCATCGGAAACCTGAAAAGTTCACAAGTTCGCCGCGCATCGGAAACAAGAGCAGTAACACCTGGAAACAACCGCCGCAGTGCTATCGCTGCGGCCAGGACTACCCCCACACGGGCCCCTGCCCATCCATTGAACAACAGTGCCACCGATGCGGCAAGGACAATCACTTTGAAGCGGCTTGCCAAACCCGTCGCAAGGAAGCTGGGCCGACCAAGCGAAGCACAGGATCACGTCATCACGTGAGGGCAGTGCAAGGGAGAAGAGACCGATCAACGAGCTCATCGAGATCCAGCACCCAGTCACAAGGCTCGTATCGATCCCGATGATCAACCTCAAGAGAATCGTCCGCTCTCACTCCTATATCACTCCTATATCACAAGACAGTGATGAGTATGTGTGCATGGTAGCGGACCCAGACCGACTAAAGAAGTACCCCCGGTTACACATTCAAATGGGAAATCATTCTGCCAAGTTCGTCTTAGATACTGGAGCGTCACTCAACTACATCTGCGCAGCTGAGTACAAGAAAATGAACCCGAAGCCTAAGTTAGAACCAGCCGCAGTGCGTGCCTACACGTGGATGTCCAAAGAACCGCTGCCATGTTTAGGACAATTTCGCACGTCTTTGACCTACAAAGACAGGACAGTTCATGCACAAATTCATGTGATAGGAGGCCCTGAAGCAGCTGACTGCCTTCTCAGTCTACCAACAGCAGAAAGCCTTTAGCTAGTAGAAATTTTATATAAAGTTGACGACTCGCCTGATATAATCAGCAAGTTCCCAAAACTATTTTCTGGCTTAGGAAAATTAGCTCACTTTAAAGTCAGACTAGACATTAATGAACAAGTGGCGCCTGTGGCTCAGCACCATAGGAAAGTACCATTCCATCTCCAACAAGCAGTGGATGACGAACCCCAAGACCTGCTGAGAGCGGACATCATAGAAAGGTCGACAGGGCCTACTCCGTGGGTGTCGCCAGAAGTAGTCGTGCCCAAACGAGGACAAGACAACAAAGTACGCTTGTGTGTGGACATGCGAGCCCCAAACACAGCCATTGAATGGGAGCGGCATCCAGGACCCCATATCAGCGACATGATCACTCGCCTGAATGGAGCAACAGTCTTCCCAAAACTGGACGTCAACAAGGGATACCACCAGCTCCAACTTCACGAGAAGTCCAGGTATATCACCACGTTCACCACACACCAAGGGCTTTTCAGATACAAGCGCCTTAATTTCGGAATCTCTTCAGCGGCAGAGATCTTTCATGAGGCAGTCCAGCGAGTAATCCAACACATCCCTAACGCATTTAATTACAGCGATGATATTCTAGTGTTTGGTGAAACTCGCAAAGATCATGACAAAGCACTTGATCGCGTGTGTGATGCCCTGCTTACTGCCAATCTCATGCTCAACCGAGACAAATGTGAGTTCCACAAGTCAACTCTCAAATTCTATGGTCACATCTTCTCCAAAGACGGCATGAAACCCGATCCTGAAAAAGTCTCGGCGCTCCCTGATACGCCACAACCACACGATGTTAGTGACATTCGATGGCCAGCTACTGCACCCGATACATCAAAGACTACGCAACCATCAGCTACCTGCTGCGAGAACTCACAAGACAAGGCCAAAGCTTCCACTGGTCAGCCAAATGCGAACACATCTTCAATGAAATCAAAACAGCTGTGAGCTCTGCCATCAACCTAGTGTACTTCAACCCCCGAAGAAAGACAGAGATTACAGTGGACGCTAGCCCTGTCGGACTTGGCGCCATTCTAGCTCAGTATGATGACGACGGAGAACAAAGCCACATCACAGCATATGCCAGTCGCAGCCTCACCGACATGGAGAAAGCGTACTCACAGCCTGAAAAAGAAAGCTTGGCGGTCGTGTGGACGTGCAAACATTTCCATTTATTCGTCTATGGGAAGCACTTCACACTCATCACTGATCACTAGTCTCTAATAACCATGTTCGGACACCCCCTAGCGAAGATGCCTCCACGGATTGAACGATGGGGGATTCGCCTGCAAGACTACACATACACCATCCTTCACAAACCGGGTAAGGCAGAAAACCCGGCGGATTATATATCGCGACAACCCCATGCCTCGATGCGGACGCCCGGCTCGTTAGCCGAAGAATATCTCCACTTTGTCATCGACCAGGCACGCCCACATGCCGTACCACTGGACGCCATTATAGAAGCCACTGCCAAAGACGTCACACTCCAAAACATCATGCAGCAAATCCGCACAGACTCTTGGAGACATCTGGAGGACCCGCAGACTAACAACGCCATCAACACGCAAGTACTCATGTCATTCAGACACGTCAAGGACTATCTCACAATCAGCGCCAATGGATTACTACTGAGAGACAGGAGAATAGTCATTCCTCACCAATTGAGACAAGGAACTGTCAATCTAGCACACGAAGGTCACAGAGGTGTAGTGGCCACGAAGAAAGAGCTGCGAGAGCGAGTCTGGTTCCCGTCCCTCGACCAGATGGTAGAAGCCACACTCCAAGATTGCCCGCAATGTCAACTAGTAGGGTGAGATGAACCACATTCCCCGCTGCAAATGTCTGACCTCCTAGACAGCGTGTGGCAGCAAGTAGCTGTTGACTTCTTCGGTCCGCTGAAATCTGGGAAATACATCATCGTCATCATGGATGAATACTCCTGATTCCCCATTGCACACCAAATTTCATCCACAAAAGCAACCGCCGTCATACCCGTCATCGATGACGCGTTTGCAGCATGGGGAATCCCCACGGGCCACCGTTCAACATGCATGAGTTTGCAGAGTTTGCGAGTCACCTGAACTTCAAACACAGAAAGATCACTCCCCTGTGGCCCCAGGCCAAAGGGATGGTCAAACGATTCATGGCCACCATAAAGAAAATGATCCAACAAGCTGAACTGACTCAACGCGACATCCAACCAGCACTCAATGAAGTACTACGAGCGTACCGGACCACGCCACATAGCACCACCAACAGATGTCCCGCCACTTTGATGCTCGGAAGAACCCCGCGCACCAGGATACCGACTGCAGACGCTGCCGTACAGTCCAGGTCCCGACCTCGGACCATGAGACCCTAGTGAATCTGGACAAGACCAAGAAAGCAAAGAGGAAAGAGTATGCTGAAAACCGTCGGCATGCCAAGACATCCGACGTCCAAGAAGGAGACTGGGTGCTGGTAAGGCAGGAACAGAAAACCAAGGCCGACAGTCGATACTAGGCTCACCCGTTACAAGTAACGAGGAGGAAAGGAACTATGATCACAGCAGCCTCTGGAACTAAGAGGACAACAAGAAACGTGTCACATTTCAAGAAATGCAATCCAGCAGCATACACTCGAGCAGAAGAATCTGATTGGGACACGGACGTGTCAAGCAAAGAGGTGGACGATCAAGAAGAACCTCGACGTGTGGTAGATACGAATGAGAGGAGAGAGGGGTGCCCCTCTCGCCGACCACAGAGAACTATCCGGAGACCCACCCAGCTCATCGAAGAACTCCAAGAAGTAAATATGGGACATTTAAAATAAAAAGGGGGGAGATGTCGTATCGCCGTGCCTGACCTGCCTGTAGCTTCCGGGTCAGGCATGGCCGGAGGCGGAAGGGGAGGGGCAAGGGAGAATACGGCAGATAGGGATCAGCCAGCAGTGAATAAAGAAGCACTTGACCCCAGCTGGTGTCCGTGAATTAATTGCAGCGTGCGATCCGAAAGGGGGGCGGGGGGAGACAGGGAAGAAAATAGTGTTCAGAGTAAAGGGGCCAGGGGCCATTGAAGGATACAAATGAGGACATGGCTGTCATGAGGGGGAATAACAAGCCTAAAACCAATCGGTAGGCAGCATTTAGGACCTAAGTCAATGAAAAAGATGAGCGGAGAGTGGGCAGAGCTTCCACGAGGCTTCCCCACTATACTGAATACTGCATGCCTCGCAAAGCGAGCAGCGCATGCGCTGCAACGCTAGGCTGGACCTAAAAACGTAGGTGATTTAGATTCCCAAAAATATCAGTACCTCAGTCAAATTCTACACAGAATTAATTGTGAAAGTAGTCCCACCAAGTTCCTAATATTTATAGTCATTTTTGTGACACCCTCCATCACTGTACACTACCCCCTCCACATGGGAGCAGACATCCATGCCTCAAAGCCAGTCCCTCAGCATGTGGGGTAGGGTGTCCGGTCTCCATCATTGTGCGGTATCTCACTTGGCCTGGAGATAGCCACGCACCATCAATGTACATAAGCCCAGGGAGCCATCCATGTCCTCAATAATCCCTAGCATCACCCATTTCGGTGTCAGGCCAACCGTCCATCTCATTAGTGCTGGAAATTTATTTTTGATTTTAAATCAATACTTTTGCATCATCAGACACCCAGACAGGACATGATAGAAGCGCCCAACCACATCCGTCAACTCAGGGGATTTGGGGATGGGCTTCTACCCATCTCTCACACCCTCATAGGCGTAGAGTATACCATGTGAAGGTAACTGAACTGCGTTTTAAAGCTCCCTGTATTTTTCTTTATCTAGGGACCCTACATGCTCTGTAGAATTCATCACCAAGGAATGATAAGTCCATGAACGTCTTTCCTTCCCAATAGTTCCAGCGTCATCTTGACCTCTAAGGGATTAAATCCTAGCAGGGCCACCGGTTTCGCCTGGTAGATTTCCGGGGTTTGTCTTAATTACAGGTACTTGAAGAACTGGGATTATGATGTCCGATCTCTTCCTTCACGTCTTCCAATGGTTTTGTGTGGCTCTGTGCCCATATGACTCCTTATGTATCGAAGTCGTCTCTTGCTCCGAAATCGAACAACTTCACTTGGCAAGCCAGCCACATAGCCTCCTACAGAGAGGTTCCTTGTGGGAGCATACCAGTCCAGCCTACCCATCTTAAAACTTCACACCTGCAATCCAGTGTGACTTTAGTAATCAAGGGAACTGTAGGTGGTATATTGGAGCCAAATAGCAGATCCATCAAACCAGGGCCGTCAAAGAGTCCCAGTGTGTGCAGGTGTCATCTCTACTGTTAAAGAGCCAGTCTTTGATAGTAGTGTTCTGGGATGCCCAATAATAAAACGGCCTATCTACTACTCTAAGCCATTGGCATACATTGATTGTATACATTTATTGAAGGGCACTCCAGTTTATTACATGGCTAGTGGATATTATGTTATGTTATGTTAGACACATTTATATAGCGCATGGCTGCCCCAACAACGGGGCGTCCCAGCACTAGCGGACGGGTGGCCAAGGAGAGTGGAGCTAGATAGATGAGAACAGCCAGGTTTTAATCTGTTTTCTAAATGCCCAGTGATCTTGAGTGCTACGTGCGGCAAGTGGAATAGAGTTCCATAGGGCTGGGGCCAAAGCCCTGAAAGAGCGCCCCCCAGCTCTACACCTGCGCACCCGAGGAGTGCGTACCAGATGTAGGTCTGCGGAGCGCAGTGCTCACGCTGGGACATATGATGTGCAAAGCCCCTGCAGTATCTGTGGACCATGGGCGTATAAAATCTTATGGGTGGTGCAAAGAGTTTTGAACTGAATTCTCTGTTCAATTGGCAGCCAGTGAAGACAGCGCAGAAGATTGGAGATGTGGCAGTGCTTTGGGAGGGCAAAAAGAATGCAGGCAGCCGCGTTCTGTGCCCGTTGGAGTCTCTTAGTGACAGTTTTATTCACACCAAGTATAAGTCCGTTACAGTAGTCAAGGCACGACTGAACCACCAATTGAATAGTCACTTGGCGGGTGGAAACATCGAAAACCCCCAAAATGGGTTTCAAGCCGCGCAGGTGGCCAAAACATGTACCTGCCACTTTTTTGGCGTGAAGCTCAAATGAGAGGGCGATGTCCATCAGGACCACCAAGTTCTTGACTGCACTTTTCGGTTGGGGAGGGGTACCCAGGGCCGCAGGCCACCAATGATAATCCCATTTATGGGTATCGCGACCTACCAAGAGCACCTCCGTCTTGGTGGAGTTCAGTTGTAAATAGTTGTCCGCCATCCAGTCTGCGATGGCCACGATATCTTCGCAGAATTTCAATTGGTCTCGATCAGGTTTGTTGGAAAAGGTGAATACCAACTGAGTGTCATCCGCGTACGATGTCATATTAATATTCCGGGCTTTGGCCAGGAGGGCCAGTGGGCGGACATACACGTTGAACAACGTAGGGCTTAAAGCAGAGCCCTGGGAGACACCGCAGCTGATGGGGTAGAAGCTGGACAAGTAGGGAGGGGCGTAGACCTGAAAGGAGCGTTCAGATAGAAAAGATGCAAACCAGGCCAAGGCCTTGCCTCTGACCCTGATCTCCCCAAGCCGTTGAAGCAGAATCTTATGGGAGACCGTGTCAAAGGCCGCACTAAGATCGAGTAAAATCAGTGCCGAAGTGTTGCCCTCATCCAATGTTGCCCTCAGCTGCTCTGTAACTGCCAGAAGAGCGGATTCCGTACAGTGTCTGGGCCGGAACACATTTTGTGATCTGTCCAAAATCTCATTAGCTTCCTAATATTTGGTCAGGGTGATGTTAACATGGGACTCAACCAACCCCAACAGATCAGCTACCCTCCGCAACAGAGGAGTGGTCAATAGCAACCTAGCGCTAGTACCCATCTCTGCCCCTACCCACGACACACACTCTGACCCCCATCTAGCCGGCCTCCTAAATAACTGCCGCTCAGCAGTCAAGCATGCCTCGGATGTCGCCGATCTCATCCTGAGCCAAAATTCAGACTTAGCGATCTTGACTGAATCTTGGCTCAACGAATCCTCATCGCCATGCATAGACCTCTTAGTCCCGCCCAATTACAACATCGTAAGTCTGGACAGGCAATCAAAAAAAAAAAGGAGGAGGCATTGCCTGCATCTAGCGCTCTAACCTCCTTGTTACTGAACTTCTGGCTGATCCTACAGACTCCTGCGAATACCTTGCACTCTCCATTTGCAACAACACCACCCAACTGTGCAGACTACATATCTTTTACCACCCCCAGGCAAGAATGACACCTTCACTGACCACCTCATGGAGATCATCACAGCCAAGGCTTCCCCTAACTCTAATGACATTTTCCTTGGCGATTTCAACTTGCACTGGAACGACCCCAAGGACCCTCAGGTCAACTCCATCAGAGACTTCCTGGCCGACAAAGCCCTTACCCAAGCCTGCGCACTCCCTACTCACTCGAAAGGCGCCATTCTAGACTGGATCATCTCTAAGGAAGCAGCAGTCAAACTTATCTCTATAGACCCATGTGATTGGTCTGTCCATCACGATATCTCCTTCCTTCTGCCTGGCACCCACAAGACATGGACACCACAACCCTTGATCCCCAAACGATGGGTTAGAGACACCAAGAACCTAGATCACGGGAAATTGGCTGCGCGCTGTGAGACTGACCCCCCCCCCCCATCTCACCTCGGTCAACAGCCTCACGGAACATTATTCCTCTACTATATCTGACATTCTCGATGACCTTGCTCCACTAAAACTCAAAGAACCCAGATCAAAGACAGGAATCCCTGGTTCAATGAATCCCTTAACAAGGAGAGGAGATCCCTTCGGCAGACAGAACGTAACTGGAAACAGCACCCGTCAGCAGCCCATCTAAAACTTCTCCGCCAGGCCAGAAATGCCTACAATAGGAAAATCCTCAACTCGAAAAAAGAATTCTTCAGAACAGAACTAGAGAACGCCAAGAATAGACCTCGCAAGCTATTCGATTTGGTCAAACACCAATCCAACAAACTAGCAAAAACCTCCAAGGAAACCCCTAAATCGCTAATATCTTGCGAGGAATTTTCCTTCTTCTTCTGCGACAAAATCTCTGCCCTAGGAAACAAACTTAAATCCGCAACTTTCTCCCAAACTCCGTCGGCTCTACCTCCTCCCTCTATGCTGCCCTCCCAGTCTTCACCCAAAAACCAAGCGCACTGGTCCAACTTTAAAGTCTATGACGAACACTCTGTCTCGAAAATTCTATCCTCCTTAAACCCGAACAATCACTTCAATGATCCTCTCCCCTCTAACTGCCTAGCCGCCGCCTCTCAGGCTATCATCCCTTCCTGGACTGCAATAATCAACGCTTCCCTCCTACAGGGATCAATACCTGACTCTCTTAAAGCCGGCCAAGTCGCCCCCATCTTAAAAAAACCTACGCTGGATCCTGCCTCCCCTGACAACTATAGACCTACATCCAACATCCCACTCCAAGCCAAAGTTCTGGAGAAATGTGTGCAACAGCAGTTGAGCTTACACATCACCAACTTTCACTTACTAGACGACTTTCAATCCGGGTTCAGACCTGGTCACAGCACTGAAACCACCCTCCTCCACATCGTGGATGATGCCCTCCAAGCCCTGGACCAAGGCAAAACCTGTCTCTTTATCCTCCTAGACCTATCCTCGGCTTTCAATACGGTTAACCACGAAACACTCCTTGAACGCCTCAAACTCAGGATGGGTTTGGATGGCACCGTTCTTGAATGGTTTAGGTCCTTCCTCCAGAATCGCTCACAGAGAGTCCTAATCAACGGCAACCTATCCGCTCCCTCTCCGATCACGGTGGGAGTCCCCCAAGGCTCAACCCTGTCCCCTACCCTCTTCAATCTTTACCTTGAACCGCTCACAGAGGTGCTACGCACCGCCAATATCTCCTACCACATGTATGCAGACGACACACAGATCTACATTAAAATCTCTTCTCCTAAGGACATTCTCTCCCTTAATGAGGCCTTGAAGCTGACTGTCCACTGGCTCACCTCTAACCAGCTCAAACTTAACGCAAAAAAAACTGAGTTTCTTCTTATCTCCCCACCCAAAACCAATCCAGACATCCAGGAATGGATCAAGGCTATCACAGCACTAAACTGCCCTCCTACCATTGTGGACTCTGCTAAATCCCTTGGAATAACTTTAGACAGCAGCTTGAACATGCGTGCCCATATCAACTCGATGGCCAAAACTGCCAGATATCACCTGAGTTACCTAAGAAACCTGAAACCCTTCCTCGACACTCCCGACCTAAAAACGGCAATCCAGGCACTAGTTATCTCCAGACTAGAATATGGATGCTCTACTCTCGCAAGTGTGCCCAAGAACTCTCTGGACCCACTGAAAGCCTGCCTTAACACCGCCGCCAGACTCCTAACCGGTTCAAAGAAATTCGGCCACATCTCTCCCCACCTTAAAGCTCTGAACTGGCTTCCTCTCGAGGCCAGAATCCAACTTACGATGGCCTGCGTTACTCACAAGGCTCTATACTCCAATTCCCCTGCATTCCTCGCCCAGAAACTCGTGCTATCCGGAGGAGCCAGAAACTCCCGGTCTGCCAGAGACCTTTTGCTCCAACCAGCTCGCTTCCGGAAAAAGAAAACCTACAATCGCGCCTTCTCTGGGGCCGCTCCAAGAAAATGGAACTCTCTCCCGCCCACCATCAGAAGACTTTCGTCTTTGGCATGCTTCAAAAAGGAGACCAAAATTTTCCTAATGGGCAAATTCCTCGCCTAACGATCGCATTACAATCACCTCAATTACCTTGTTCCACCCACCATTACGGCATTATCCATGGCTTTTCTGGATGATACCTTCCCGGCCCTTCTGGGCATCCCACCCGGGAGTTGAGACTGCTTATTTTCTTGTATAATGAATCTACCTGTTTTTATCCCAAATGTATCCGGGATTTGAGACTGCTTGTTTTTCCGGTATTATGTATCTACCCCTTTGTATCCCAATAGTATCCTCCCCTCCTAAGTCTTTTGTATACCACCCGTCAACCCTGTAAAGCGCTTTGATACCCTCACGGGTCTGGTTCGCACTCTATAAAACTTTAAAAAAAAAAAGAAAATAAATTTAAAAAAAAATCTTGGCCAAATATGGGAGCAGAGAAACTGGCCGACAGTTCTCCGGCAGAGATGCATCTAGTGTTGGCTTTTTCAGCAGAGGAATAACCTTAGCATGCTACCATGATTTGGGGATCTCTGTCGACTGCAGCGATCTATTGATCAGTTCCCTACCCTCAGTCATAAGACAGTCCTGGAATTTCCTAAAGGCGTCCGGTTTACCTGGATCATCAGGAGAACCTGATTTAACCTTAGCTGCCAGGACATCCAAGTCTTTAAGAGACAAGAGTGGAAGATCTTGAAGAGAGTAAGGGGGGTCAGGTGAAGTAGTGATCGCCAAGGAGGCATCCAACCTCGAGTCGAATGCGTTATAAATGCATTCTACTTTATTGATGAAATGGCGTGCCAGTGATTCACAGTGCGTATTGGTGGATATGATGTTATTAGTTCCTGCCGGGGGTTTTATCATATCTTTCATAAGAGAGAAGACAGTTTTAGAGGGGTTGGGGCTCGATAAGATCAGATTAGCATAGAACGAGGCTTTAGTCTTTTGAACTAGTTTGTGGTAGGCTTTAATAGCCTTCCTATAGATATTTTTTTCAGTGGGGTCATAAGTACGCCTCCAGGCTTGTTCCAAATTTTTTAAATTTTTCTTTTCTAGCACCAAGGTCTCGTTATACCAGGTGTGCGTTTGCGTACGCTTGGCACTGGTCAACTTCTTCGGAATACAGTGATCGAGTGAGTTGTTAATCTAACCCCTAAAGGCTCTATCAGCTGCCTCCAAATCAATGGGCCAATCGGGGCGAGACGATTTTAGGGTGAGCACAAAAGTTGACGCGTCCAGTTTGTGCCACGGACGCCTCATGGATGACTGATGGGGGGTCCGCAAAGGAGCGCCAGCGAGGCCAAGGCACATAGGAATGAGGAAATGATCCGTCCAAGTCAGAGGGAGGGGGGGGTGTACTTTGAGAGATCGGATATTCGAAAATATTGAATCGAGTAAGTGGCCTGCAAGATGTGATGGTCCCACAACTAGCTGGGTTGGCAGGCTTCCATGTCTCCCAGAAAGTTGGAAATATCCTGGGAGTCAAGGCGTTCCAGATGTAGAATGAGATCGCCTATAATGCTCAGATTGGCTGTCTCTAGGACAAGAATAGATGCAGTGTGTGCTAGGGCTTCTTGAAAAGCCTTAGCAGGCCCTGGTGGACGGTAGATAAGAAGCCCAGTGAAAGTGAAATTATGTGATATTGTAATTTTAAACAGGGCGCTTTCACAGTCTGGAATAGTTTGAGGGGAGAGAGTACAGGAAAAAGCGGATTTAAATATCACTGCTAGACTGCCTCCTTTACCGCAAGGCCTGTTCTGTGAGAGCATCGTATAGCCTGTAGGAAGGGCCAAGACAGGAATCGCAACGGAGTCAGTGGTTAGCCAGGTTTCCGTCAAAAAAAGTATATCCGGTGCGGAATCCTGAAGGAGATCAAATATTTCTGCATGGTGCTTTACAAGAGACCTGCAGTTAAGGCTGTAGATATTAATGTTTGTTGAGCCGGAGGCTTCATGGAAAGACTCAGAACCCATCCTGGCCCTAAACCCACACTTATTGCACTGCCTATGGGGGGTGTCAAGGTGTCAATTGTGATCTACACAATTACAAGTGTGAGCATGATCTCATAGGGATAGTTTTGCCGTACGCAGAGCATCCTTGAAATTGTGGTCTTCTCAATTCCACCCCGTCAAGGATAGTAAAGTGCAGTGTAATCCATCCCTGAATGTCTTTCGGTGTCTTTTCCATTAGAGGGGTCATATCGAGCTTCAAACTTTTCTGAGGTTTTATTTTGATGTGAATTCCCAGATAGTTGAAGTTGTTTGTTTGCACCTGGACCCTGAACTTCCAGTGAAGAGCTAGTAACCCACCCCTCACTGACTTATCCTAATTAGTAATACACCATGGCATCTTACTGAACACATCTAGGATTTTCTTCAGCCTCTGTCTTGTCCACCTAATGCCAACTGAGGGAGTGTTGTGTACTCTTCTTTCTCCTCATTGGGTGGAGTCATTGAATACATTCAGTAAGTGAGGGGTCAGGAGAGAAGCAAATTTCTTAATAAATTGAAGAAAAGAATGCAAAGAATGCCATGTGGGCACCAGGTTTTACTAGATTGCATCCCAGTTATTTTCATCAACACTTCTGCAGTCATTAAAGGAAAGTCAAGTGCATCTCTTCGTGTCACGTTGACTGGTCCCAGAGGAGGAGGGGGTGAAGGCCTCAGATGCTGACAGGAGTATACTACATATATCTACTTGTGGTAGTAAACAGTGACAATCATGGTGGTTGTCGTCACTTAGTATTCTGCAAAATTGTTGACTCTTGTAACAAATTTAGACTCCGGCAGCCAATAGAAGTTTACTGGCCTTGCCTTCAATTACATCAGTTGGGATTTAGCAGCTTCAAGCTATGTAAGAATGAGCTCCTCACAGCTTGCTATGAACGTCTACTCTAAAGTGAGGTGAGGAACTTCACATCTAGAGCTGAGTTATAATTAGGAGCTCTGGCTTGCTCTATCTGGTGCAAAGGTGTATGTGGTCCCCTCCTTGTGCGACACAATCGCAGTTCCACAGGCAGATGGTTTGAAAGATCCAGTTGAAGAATATTTCTGCCCTTCATCCATGACAAGTCAGTTACCACACAGAAGAAATAGTCTAGATAGGAGAAGGACTAATGAGAGGTGAAATAAAATCTGAATGCTTTTTCCACAGGTCGCAGGATCATAACAAGGTAACCCAATTTGAAAGAAGTGAGCCTTGCTGGTTGTGACCCTTGCATTCATGCCATTAAAGTCACTCCCAATGATCCTTAATTCCATCTTGTGTGTCTCATAAAAGAAGTCAGTGAGGGACAAACATGCTGAGAAATGTCCAGAAGCATCCATCTAAGGAACTGGTCACTAGAACACAACACCATAGCCTATCCATCAGCACCTGGAAAAATTCAGATGGCCTATGTAGTAGAAATGTTGCCTGTAGCAAATATACCTTTCTGCATGTTCAGAGTATAGGAAAGCGGTATCTGCTTTTATGGTTACCCCCACTTTTTGCCTGGTGCTATGCTGTTTCTGACTAGTCTAACTGGGATCCTGCTAATCAGGACCCCAGTCTCCCTGCTTTCTCCCCTAAATTGGTATGGTAAGTACTTAGGTACAACCCAGATTGGATACTGGGGCACCCTTATAAGTCCCTAGTATATGGTACTAAGGTACCCAGGGCATAGGTACCCCAGGGGTCCCCCATGGGCTGAAGCATGTATTATGCCACCCATGAGGGACGACTCAAACTGTAACTACAGGCCTGCCATTGCAGCCTGTGTAAGTTGGTGCTAACACCACTTACAACAGATATAGGTTTCCCTATATCTAAGGTCACTACACTTGAAACCTATAAGTCATCCCTAAAGGAGGCCTTTACAATCCTGAAGGCAGGGTGCTCAGTTTTAAGTGTGAGAGTGCCCCTGCATGAGCAGGACACCCCTACAGCTTACGGAGTACATTCTCCCGGGTTCTCCTGGGTTGTAAATGAGACAGCCATATAACATATAGAGGGGCACTGCGTCATGACCCTCTGGAAACTGGCTGTAACCAACCCTATCGTGTTTGGTATCAAACATGTTGGAATCATACCCCACACCGTAAACGGTGTGGGGTATGATCCCAAGCACTGTAAAGACCCTCCGTTAGGTCCTCAGTGCTCCCGGTACAAGTCTTCTAGACCCTGACAGCACAACATGGCTGCTGCTGACCAGAGGCACGATTCTGCCCTCCTGCTGCTAAGCCAAGCTCAAGCAGGGGAAAGCAGAACAATAGGCATCCTGTCACAGGGAGGTGTTACCACCTCCCAGACAGGGTTTAGTGTATTGGGGCCAGGTGGGAGCGCTTGCCAGCATCACTCAGTCTGCTTGAAGGGCACATTTGGTGCCCTCCTTGCATAGTCCAGTTCAAACTAGCTCAGGGAGCCGTTGGCTCCCGCTATGGCGTGAAACTGGACAAAGGACATGGGAGTATCCTCCCCACTGTCCAACCCCTCCCCTGGGAGGGAACCCAGAAGTCTCCCAACCCTTTCCTTAGGGTACTTAAGGGCTTACCTGAGGGTGGGTCCCTAGATTCGTCGTGGGACACGATTCATTTTAGACACCACTTCAACTATCTGGGCACTCTGAACTTAGCTGGACTTCGCTCTGGGCATCAAGGCTGCAACCGGGAAGACTCCTGCTGCTCCTGATCTCTTCGCTCCGCTCATCTGCTGCAACATCCGTGCCTGTGCTCTATACAGGAAAACATCCAAGGCATATGGGCATCCATGACACCTGAAGGAATCTCCCTTGAAGTGAAGGAGTCACTTCCCTGCATCTGCAGGCACCACAACTAAGCTGACCGGTCTGCTGATCCTGGGCTCCCACAGACTCCGAAAGGCTCAGCAACAAGGGTGCTAGTTCACCACATCCCTCGAGGCCACCCCTGCCCTTTCACCAAGTTGGAGGCCAGTATCCCTTTTTGGAGCTGCAGGAACCGAACCCCTGTGCACCGCGTCGACTTGCTGTTGCAAAGGCTTGTTGGCTTCCTTCCATCAAGATATATGGGCTCCAAGTTGCCCCAACCTCAAGCCTCTCCAGTAACTGCATTGCTTGCACCATAGGCCTGCTTCTTTGGTAAGCTGCTCGAGGTCCTCTTGTGACTCCAGTGCCTCCGGCCTGTGGGTCCTGTTGAGGGTCACATTTGAATTCTTTGGGCTCCCCTGATTGCTCGGGGCCTGCCCTGACTTCTCTGCTGGTGGTACATTTCCTGAACCTTGCTGGTCCTGACATTGCACTTTCTTCAACTTCCACATTGGTTGCAGTTGCCAAGGCTTGTTGGTGCTCCCACCGGACACCGACCCCTCAACTCTCGAAATTCGACATGGGACAGCTTGTGTACAGCCACTGGTCTTCCAGCGTCGCCTGGTCCACACAGCTGAAGTTCCAAGGTCCAAGGTCACCGTCAGCTCTCCTGCAACACCCAACATCAGTGGGCATTCGTCTTCCGTGCCTCCTGGTCACTCCTGAGTGGCATAGACTTTGTACCATCTGCTTGCAGGTTCTTCACATCTTGAACCCACCTTTGGGTTCCACCGGACACTTTCACCTTCTCCAGCAGCGGCATCTTTCTGAAGTCTCCCATTGAGTTCGATGACGCCACTTCACACCTATGCACCTGGCATTCCTGGTGCAGGTAACCTGGTTCCAAGGGTATCCACGGGTGGGGTGGCTCTCCAACCTTCTGTCTTCCACGGGGTTTCTTCAGGGTCCACTGGGAAGGGTCCTCCTGCTTTAAAATTGCACCCGCGATTTACACGTTTATTTGTACGGAGAATGCAGTAGAGTTCCTACACTGCACACGATCTCCGTGGGTTTCCTAGTCACTCACCTTGGGTGGTTCCTTGGGTCCCCACACTTCTACGTCCTCTGAGTATATCCTTGACTCGAGTCATGGTTCGCATACCACTGTTTTAGTATATGGTTTGGTCTCCCCCTGGAGACCACTGTTTATTCTGCGCTACTTACGTGTTTCTATTGCAAGGTATTGTGTGTATTGTGTAAATCTTCGGGTAGGAAATATCTGTATGTGTTAGTGAGTGTCTTATAGTAAATACATATTTTTATAAATACCTTGTGTGGTTCTTTTTCATTTAATCTATACCTATAAGATTATGTTCTAGTAAAACAAGCTGCTTTACACTCTTCCTGGACTAAACCTGCTCTCCACAGCTACCACTTAGAGAGCTTTCTCGGGTTGTCTAAGACCACTAAAATCACTATAAGGATTGTCTGGATCAGTGCAAGTTGTCCACTTACATAAGTAAGCCCCATATACTGAGCCAGCCTCTCACACAGAGCATGAGTAAAGTGCCTGTGCTCCCCCTTTAAACATGATTGAAGTGGCTCTCCTCTGATTGACATATTTAACTTGCCTTTATGTCCCTATTAAATGGTGTATCAAATACACCCAAGACCTGGAAATTATAGTTAGCATGCCCCTGCAGTGAATAGACCCAAAAGCTATTTTCACTGGCAGGGCTGTAGACAAATCCTATAAAGTGTCTGAGTACATTTTATAAACTTTAATCTATAACTTTTGACAGGAAATGGCTGCAAACATCATGTAGAGACAATGTTTGGTTATATATTAAAAGTTCAATTTAATGGTAAAGGTGGATGTTTGAAAAATATTTTTGAAATAGTTACTTTTAAAAAGTTGTGTTTTACCATTCTGATCCTCCAGTAGGTGAATTAGCATTAGCCTACTGACTGCTGGTCTGCTAGTGCTTCTCCTTAGTGAGGTATAAAAACTGATTCCAAAGCAGAAACGATGGTCTGGGTGTGGGGAGATGTTCTTCTTCCCCTTGCAAGAAGTCCAGTTAGGGTGGACTCAGGAACTTTATTAACTTGTAAAGGGCCTTACCTTTCAGAGGTACACGTAAGGTCAGGCCTGGGGAAGGCAAACCTTTTTTTTCCCAGCCAGGTTAGCTCCAACCCCACTGGAGAGGAAGCTATCCCCAGAACCAGTTTTGAGTGACCACAAAGGAGGTGGCTACTCATTTCTCTAAGTCACACTTCTGGGTGGACACACATACTTTGCATAATGGAGAAAGGGTTCGCCATTTTCGTTTTATTAGGAGTGAGGGGTAGTGTGGGATTGTTTGTAGTAGGGCAAACAGGAACTGCTGAACTCTGGGACCTTTTTCTCCATTGGTTAGGTAGGAGCCAGGAGTCACGCCAAATCCACTAACTTGTGCCAACCATAAATGTGGCATCCCAAGGCACCCTCATCAGAACACTTTCTGGACCTGCGGAAGATGACAAGAAGACTAGCTCTGATGGCTGTAACCTACGAGGAGATCTGAAGTACTCGACATACTCCCTCTTGTACCGAGGACATAGAAGTGGACTCCAAGGACCACCTAGCTGAACTCCAGTGTGGCTGAAGTGACCAGTTGAACAGTAGGACTAGAACATGCTGTTGACCTGTGTTGCAATGAGTCCTGACCCTTATATGCTGTCCCGCGGAGGAGGGGGGTCCTGTGCACCTTAGCAGTAACCCAGAGCAGCTGCTCCAGAAACCCCTCTAAAATTGAGTCTTCGAGATTTTTTGGTCTTTCAAGACCTACAGAGCAGTCAGTGGGACCTCCCGGTAAAGGAGTTCGATTTCAATGCAATGTCATAGGAAACAGCTTCATGCTTGCCCTGCATGATGATTTGGAGCTCCATAAAAAGAGATTTAGACATAAGGTAAAATCATTGACCAGAACAAACCTGCTTGGTGTATTTGACCGGCGCTCCATCACAGTCATGCCTAGGGCCTGGTATAATGCTTCCATAGACTATAATTGGTGCTAAGTGCTTTTTTGTGCTATTTACACTTTAGAAATTCATATCTATGGTTCCTCTTTTTGGATTTTTGGTCATTTTGTGTCATTTTGTTCATTAAATTTTACTTTAATTCCAAAAACGTTACTTTACTTCCACTTTTAAGAAGCTGTCTTCCAGCCCCAAGACTTTGAAAAACTATTGGCCCATTTCTTTGGTACCTTTACTAGCCAAGAGATCATGGGATTTCATCAGGACCAATAATCCTTATCTACTCATGTAGGGATGGTGAACCAGTGCAAGTAGATAGTACCGTACCTTAAGTTAATCACACAAATGTATAAGATTACCTTCTGGGGTAGACCACATTGTGAGGTATTAGGGACCCCAATCGTGCGGGTTAGAATGGACAGTCACTGGAGTACCGAAGGTCAGTTGTCGTGATCGCGTCTAGTGGCCGACCTACCCCTCGTTCTGCCGTCCATCATCCCTACATGAGTAGATAAGGATTATTGGTCCTGACAAAATGCCATGATCTCTTAGACAATAACAGACATGAAACATGTTGACCCTCTATTTCCTTACAAACACTTTCATGTGCTGGAGTGGACCATTTGTTGAGATCGCCCTTTTCTTTCCTCTGTCCAGAGCTTCCTTTTCTTTCCTCTGTTGAAATCCTCCTTTTAATTTCTTAGTTCAAAACGTTATCTAAGTCCTCTTTTAAGGTCCTCCTTTCCTTTCTTTTGTTCTTTTGACAAGATCCTTACTTCCAAGCCTCTGTTGAGCCCCTGCAGTCCATTCCTCTGTGAAGATCTTCACTTCTTTTCCTCTTTCAGACCATTCCATTCCTTCCTTGAGATCATCCGTTGCCTTCCATTCTAACCTATTCCATTCCATTCTATTCCTATGTCTAGACCCTCCTTTAATACATCTGTTAAAATAATCTTCCTTTCCTTCCTCTGTTAAGATCCCCTTTGTCATCCTTCTGTTGAGAGCCTCCCTTCTGTTCCTATCACACACGGTTGTATGACGGATCAACGCAGGGACATACTTTGCATGCCTTTACAATTCGTTTTTTGCTCCACATTTTATTTAGAACGTATATGCTTTTACAACACATGTCATCACCACACATTGTTTATATATATTAAAAAATGTATTTGTGGGGAGACCATCCGCTCCCCCCATTTACCTTAAATGAGTGGTAAAGGCATGCGTTGTAAAGACATATACGTGTAAAAACATGCATGGCAAAAAATGTGTGGTAAAGGCACAGCGTGGTAAACACCTCATTGTAAAGACTGTTTCTCATCACACACAGGCCCTGACACAACCTGCTCTTCCTGTGATTTATTCTGGCTGCTCTTTTGGAATTCCTGCTTCTAGCAATGTCTGTGATGCGCCCTGAAAAAAGAAGACAATATATCTTGAGAAACGCCCTGTTATTCAGTTGTCTCACAATGCCTTTTTACTATTTTTAACAGGTGTACGGAAAGATTCCCCTGGAGGAAAGTCCACAGGTGAGTGTTGCCATTATCGATAAAAAACATAGTGTAATCACTGATGCACATGAGTTTATTCTTCACAACATTTTGCCCCAGCTAATGAAAGCTCACGTTCAGTCCAACAGAGGCAGCAGCATTGGCCCACATTTAGAGGTGGCCGGTAAGTGGCAGATGCCCTGTCCACCCTTCTTTGATTCCCTGCCTCACTCAGAGGTGGGGGATCATCTCTGAGACTCATGGAGGGGCATCAGCCCTTGGAAACCCCCCTGGCGGTGGGCCTTCTGCTGTCGGATGGATGGCTGAATGGTGTTGAAAGGGAGAGAATGTGGCGTAATGGCCAGAGCTGCTGAATTGGGGGCTGAGGAACAAGGTTCAATCTCCCCGTGCCGACTAAAAATGAGCGTCTTCTTGTGTAAAGTAACTGGTGCTTATGTAAAGTGCTCCAATACCTTCGGGTCGAGTTTGCACTAAGCAAAAATAATAGAAGGTGTAGTGTACCGAATTCAGGGGCGGCCGCTCATTAGGGCGGAGAAGCGCCGCCCCACCTACCACCAGCAGAAAATAAAATGATAATAAAACGGGTTTTAAACCTGTTTTATTATCATTTTATTTTAATCCCCTAGACCCGTCCCTAGGACTCTGACAAGTCTTGGGGGAGGTCCAGGGGATGACACTGCTGGTGGGGGAGTGGTGGGAACTCCCTTCACTGTGCATGAGGGGTTTGGCCAGCCGTCTCAGGCCAGCCAAAACCCTCATGCGCAGTGAAGGTCTCTCCAGTCCCAGCTGAGTTGCTGGGGCTGGAAAGAGCAGGCACAGGCTTCCAGTCTGTCTGGGAGCGCAAGTTGCTGCAGCTCCGGCCAATCCTGAAGCTGCTCTCATGGGACAGCACCTTCAGGATTGGCTGCAGGGCTGGCTGGGAGCCTGTGCCCAGGACCAGAAGAAGGACAAGGTAATTCGCGGGAGACAGCAGTGGCAAGGTAAGTTTATTTTCTTTTTTTACCACCCAAACCCTCTCCACCTCCCCCCTCTGGCCCAGCCCGCCCCGCCACTTTGGCAGGGGACGGGCCACTACTGACTGAATTGTATTCATAATTAAATGCAATGCAATCATTAACCCCCATTGAAGAAAAGAAACACTGTGAGAACAGATTTCAAACAAGCATTTAATAACAAGTCAAAACTACGATGTAAACTCTTGCAGCTGTGCGAACGTCACATGACAATCAAGAAAAGTGGGGAGAAGGGAATAGGACACCCCAGGAGAATTAGCATTGGGGAAAAGGTTGTCTGAAGCATACAAAGTGCTAACAAGCATGGCTAAAACATCTAAAAAACTCAATCTCTCTCATTAAACCGATGTATACAGTTTGCAAAACTGTTCTGCTTCAACCTATTTTCATGGGAAAATTGAATGATGTATTTTCTCTGCATCTTTTTAAAACATGTTTGAATCCTCTCTCTTGTTTTGTACTGCAGGTGTACGTTGCCATTTATTGCATATAAAGTGTTGCCATGTACCTCCTTATACAGCTCACCCTCTGTTGCTTCGTAATGAGGCGGTCGGAAAGGAAACCGAGCGGCCCATTACGATGCAGCTGTAAAGGTTCTGACCGCATCATAATCGGCCCCTAAATATTGAACTGATACTATCACAAAATATGTTACATTATGCGGTATAATTTGTATTGCTGCTGTCGTATAATTTTAGTAAAGCCTGCCGCATAGTTTGGTCCTCCTCTGCTGCATAATTATAGTGGCCCTGGATATAGCTCAGGCTTGGAAAGTTCCAGGCCTCCAATCCTTGGAAGGGTGGAAGAAAGGATAAAACTGTTTTATGAGTCTGAAAGGCCCAGTATATTTGATAAGGGATTTGCCGAATACAGAGGTATTGTACTTGAGCCAAGTACTTGTGAGAAGTTGAACGTGGACGCACAAACTCGAGTTCCTGTCATAGTTGAACGTAAGAAACATCCTAACACATGGCATTCCTGACACATATCTGCCCATGTTTAAGGGAGTTTTCCAGGCTGTGGCCAACTTTATGGAAGGTCTTTGGAAAGTCTTAGCTGTTGTAACTCCTAACTGTATCTTCAAACCCAATGTAGCTATTTGCACAGTCAAAAACACAGATAAACCGTGGCCATCCATGGCTGGCCTTTTATAACTTTTGTGTAGGAAAGTGACTCTTTTGCGTGGTCACCCCCACTTTTTGCTTGATTCCTGATGTGATTTAGAACTGTAAGTGCACTGGGTCCCAGCTAACCAGGTTCCCAATGCAAGATCTCTTTCCCAAATACTGTATCACAATTAGCACAACTTCAGTCAGTTACCCCTGTAGGTCCCTAGTAAATGGTACCTCTGGTACCTAGGGCATTGGTACTGAAGAGGATCCTCTGGGGCTGCAGCACTATTTGTGCCACCCCCGGGACCCCTCACCAAGGCTATGAACTCTGCTATTGCAGGCTGCGTCTCTTGGTGCAGGAAAGTCCATAGTGTCGACACAGCCCTGTGTGCCATGCCACCCATAACCTCCACATGATATAGGTAAGAAGAATATGTCATCTCATTACTGGGTGTGAACAATTTAGATATTGTTTTTTTAACCTTACCAAGTGGACCCTGGAATAAATTGATCTTTGGGTACCTCTGTGGTATTTTTAACTCACCTGCTCCACACACCTGCACTCACCATCACGGCATTCTACATAAAAGATATCCGCTAAAGATCCCTCTCGTGTGGCCCGTGGGGTACTGCAGCATTGAGCCCACGTTTATCAAACGCCCGATGATGAAGCATAACACCTTCACAGGTGTGTGAGGGCATCATTTCCTAATAAGGAAGATCCCCTCCCTAGTACTGACCATTCACCTGTATATCAACACTTCATGTTCTACGTATCATTTCTTGGGATCAAGGGTACTTGACCTTTTATCAGCTCCCTGTCCCTCTCTATAATGAATTTTGTTATTATATAGGTAAGCCACTCCTACTGCATGCCTTTAGCCCTAAGGCAAGGTGCACTATATCCTAATTGTGGGCATATTAGCATGTGCAGATATGTCTCTACAATGTTCAGTCTATTCTGAGAGTGTGTAACTGAACAGGAAAATCATAAAGAGTTCAAGGACTGGATTTTGTCAACACAAGTTTCCTACCTCTGATGCCTTAGATGTTTGGTACCAAACATCTTCTCTTTATAAATCCTCACTGATGCTAGTGCTGGATTTATTGATAACTTCACACAGGAGATTCTTTAGAGGGTCCCCTGGAAACCTACCAAGCACTGGTGTGGTTCCTGACTGTTTTGTGTCAGTCTGCCAACACCAGACATGTTTCTGTCCTCATGGGGTGAGAGCCAGCGCTCTCAGAGGACAGAAACAAAGCCTGCTCTCGGCGGAGATGTTCCCCACTTCCTCCAGGACAGAATAGCCTTCCTTGGCAGGAAGCTTCAAAGGCAATGCCACCTTTGAAATCCAACTCAGGAACCCCCAGATAGTGGGGGATGCCAAGCTCCTTTTCCTGCTCTACTTTTGGTTGGAGAAAAGGCGGGAAAATTAGTTAGATGAGGAGGTGGGTCCCCACTTAACCTGCACCACATCTAGGATGGGGCAGGCAAGATGAACCCCTCTCCTGAATTTTCATAATCTTGGAATGGTAGAAAAACCTCCAATTAGGGCTAGGGTAGTGTCCCATCCCATCGGAAGGGGTCACTAAAGGGTGTAGGCACCCTAAAGGTAAGTAGCTCATTGGATACTACCTATATCTCCCTATAATGCCCCTGAATTCAGTATTTAGGTGGCTCCCCAAGCCCTGAACCTCAGATTCATGGGACCAAAGAAGACCAGGACAAAGAGACCCACGGCACGAGAACAGAAGCCCTACTGCAGAAAGAAAAGGGGCTAAACCCTGACAGCTGCAAGAAGGACTCAACAATTGCTTCTGCTGTGTTGTCCTGAGACTTGCAAGGACTCCAAGAACTCTGGAGCACCTACAGCCTTCGGGAAATCACCATGAAGCTCCCTTGGAGTGAAGGTTTCACTGCCCTACACTCCGCAGGCACCTATCCCATGAAGTCAGGTTTGTCGACATGCTGCTCCCCACTGACCTTGATGCAGCACAAAAACAAGAAGAGGTACAATAGCTTCGGAGGGTCAGATCTGCCTCTCCACCAAGTTTGGAGGCACCATGGCCTACGGGACCTGCAGCATATCAATTCCCAGGGTACCAGACCCCAAAATGTAAAAACCAAGAAGAAGAGTCTCCACCAGACTCCCAAAGAACCAGCAGCCAGCACCCATCTAGGGACGTCGAGGCACCCGAGACCCACTTCCTGAGTGGCCAGCTATGCCGAGATCACCTCTCCAAGTTGCCTGCTCCTGACTTCAAGGACCTCTAGATAAACGACGATCGGCGACCTGTTTGCTTTGCACCCGGCTCCAGCATCAACAAACCTGCTGTGCTCCTGTGGTCCCCAGGCCCTAGCAGCCTCCTCCCTCCAAGGAGACCCACCGTACTTACCAGTAGGTCCACCTGTGCAGTGCATTTTCAATTGGCCCCCTTTGTCTTTGCGCACCAGATTAAAAAACTCTCAGCACTCTGCTCCCGGCCGACCGGGGATGCTCCCGAACTTCTCCAGCTGGAACGTTGGACCTGGTCCCGACATTGACCTAAAACGAGAAGGTGAACTTTATGAACGCATTGCCTGATTTTATATGTAATTTTCTATTTTTCTCCCATTGATTCCTATGGTGCGTAATTGCGCACAAGAGTGATACATTTTCCGAACACTTGAAAAGTCGTAGCTCTAAAGTAGTTACCTTAGAACTGTGTTCTTGGTCTTAAACAATACATACAAATCGACTTTATTTTTATAATTTGGTCTCATATTTATTCTTGAGGGTGTGTCTCATTTATTGCCTCCGTGTGTGACAGCAAATGCTTAGCACTACCCTCTGATAAGCCTAACTGCTTGTGCACACTACCACAAAAAGAGCATTAAAATTATCTGCTTTTACCTATGTTTACCAACAATGGAAATACTGTACTCTGGTTGTATGATGTTACATCGCATGCTATTACAACGCATGCCATTACAACGCGGTTATCAAAATGCATATACCATTACAACGCGTTACCATTACGACGCAAACATTTACCACACATATACCTTTACAACGCATGCCTTTACAACTAATTTTGTTGTAATAGCATGATAGGTAAAGACATATGCGTGATCAAGGTTGCGTTTGTATATGTAAGTATTTTACAGGAGTAGAAATACTTTATATTTATGTGTGTGTGTGTCACGGGCGGTGATGGACCTGTTTCATTAAATGGATGTATTTCACCAGTTCTGCGTACATGCTCTCTTTGTTAAGGGAGTTGGGAGGAAGCTTTGGCATATATATATATAGGGAACTGAAGGTACCTGGTGGGCTAGTTGGCCCCCAGGGACCCTCAGGATTCAAGGGGACTTAATCCCCCAACTTAAAACGTGCCACGGGGCGCATTTGCACAGTGGTGAAGGGAGGGGGCGGGGCCTGATATGGCAAGTGTGCAAATGGGCCCCCTGGCGCGTTGTAACTTGGGGGATTAAGTCCCCTTGAATCCTGAGGGTCCCTGGGGGCCAACTAGCCCACCAGGTACCTTCAGTTTGCGCCACAGAGATGCGTTGCAGAGAGGTGTAAAAAGGGGCATGGCCTCAGACCACTTCTCTGCAACGCAACTCTGTGGTGCAAATTGAAGGTACATGGTGGGCTAGTTGGCCCCCAGGGACCCTCAGGATTGGAGGGGACTTAATCCCCCAACGTAGAACGCACCAGTTCGTTTGCAGAGTGCTGCAGGGAGGGGGTGGGGCCTGATATAACAAGTTAGCAATTCTGCTGTGTGGTATTTACTGGAGGTAATAAAAGGGGTAGTTGGCCACCAAGGTTGACGTTGGGGGCTAACTATCCCTCCTGTTATGTCCGCTAAATCCCACACAGTGGGATTGCTAAAAGGTGTTTGAAGGCCACGCTCACCTTTCTCCACCACTCTGCAAACGCACCTGCTATGTTATAGATAGAAATTAGCATTTAAAAAACCTTAGAAATTCACTGAAAAAACCATAGGTTTCAGGGACGTTATAGTTAGTTGGACATTTCACTCGTATAAAACCATAGAAATTCCCCCGTTATAGTTAGTTCAGCTAAGTATAACTCGCGCCCCCGCAATGCACTGCTGATGACGTCACATATTACATCATTCATGACATGGTCAGTGACCTCACTATATATGTAGCCCCGGGGACCACCACCTCCGCGGGGCAACACAGAAGAGATGGGAGGGTGGCCTTCATGGCCCTGGGGACCGCCACCCCACAGAGCCGGCTCCAGCAATGTCGCAGGGTGCCCACCCCGGAACATTGTAGTTTGCTATGGCTTGGCGGGAGCACTGCTGCCGCCATGCCATAGCGAACACTGCTTGGCTTCATGAAAGCGAGAGCATGGAAATTGCTCTCGCTTCCATGAAGCAAAGCAGAGTTGCTTTTGGGCAGAGGGAGCTGCATGTTAGCAGCTCCCTCTGCCCAAAAGCAATGCCAGCTCCCACAGGAGGCGGGTAGCCAGCAGGGACCCCAGAGGCCTTGGGTCTCACCCGTGGTCCCCAACGGGAGGCCAAGCCCCGTTGGATGGGGTCCCCGGTGCCAAAATTGGCCCAGGAGGGGGGCCACCTGCCCCCTTCCTTTTTTTTATTTTAAAAAAAATGGCCGGGCCCGGGTGTATGGGGTCTCCATGGCCAAAATCAGCCTAGGGAGGGGGGAAAGCACAGTCCTCCTCCTTTAAAATAATTTTTTTTTTTAAAGAAAAGAGATGGGCTCAGATGTAAGCAACAGGCACATTGATCCCATGAGACGTCGTACTGAATTTAGAACTTGTTATAAAGGTCCAGATCTCTGCAGTACATGCATTAATCCCATGAGCTACTGTAAAGGGATTAACACCTTTGATCTGTAGATCTGTAGTTGCTTTTACGCACTCAGATATTCGAAGGCTCTCAGGGCACACACTGATGTGTAATGCAGACAGCATCACTGTAATCTGGGATCACACTGCTGTACAGTGATGGAAAGAGCGGCCACGTTCAGGGTAATGTGAGCTACAAGGGAAACCAATCTTGAAGTGAGGGGGAGGGGCTGTGTGTGATCCTCGACGGCCTACAGCCTGATCAATACACTCACAACCACTTCAGCCTGAAGCTTGGCTCCAGCCCATATATACACACACCGAGCAGGCAGAAGCCGAAGTCCAGGGTCATAACGAGAGCAGGCAGCACCGCCGGCTCTGAGCTCTCAGCGAGCAGGCAGGATCAGATCTCCAAGAGCACAGACAGGAACGTTCCTCAGTGACCACAAAGAGAGCAGGCAGCAACTTCATCCTGGGGCACAGAGAAAAAACGGGCAGTAACTCGATCCTGAGGTCACTGAGAGAGAAGTCAGCTGCTCTAGGCTGGAACCACACACGCTGCACACTGTTGCATTGTTGCTCTGGAGCAGGCAGCCCTCACTACCGGGATCCACGCATAGAAAGAAGGCAGATCTCGTTGACTGGGGGCACTCAGACAGCAGGCAGGAATGCCAGACTGGGGTCCCAAATAGTGGCACACTGGACAAGGCAGCAAACACCGCCTCGGAGGGCACAGAGAAGAGGCAGCGACTCTACCCGGGGTCCCACATGGAGCAGGAAGCGACTGAGTTATGCGTTGGCTGACAAGCACAAACTAGGCAGTAGCTATAGTTAGTATGGGTACTCTGTGAGTTGCCAGCTCCCTCAGCCTGTGTGAACAAGTCCGCATATGACAGACAGCATCTTAATCTCAGCAGCACACACTAGGTGCAGGCAACACATCTAGATGGGATATGTTCCCTGACTGCACCCTGAACTGTGCTCCAACTCATAAATAGACCAAGCAGGCAGCATCTATGAGAAGAGGCTCTCCACCTGCCTGGAACAAGACCCTGTCTGCAACCTGGACCGTGGCTGCGAGCAGACATTACTTCCAACCTGAATATGCATACAGTAGGCAGCACCACGAGAGGAGACAGCAATGCAAGCCTGAAATCTGAGTACACAGAGCCCCTGCAGCTGTGCATACTTGGAGCAGGCAGCGCCTTGAACCTGTGACCTCCTGCACTGACAGCATCTCTGGGTGCAGGCAACACTGCAGAGAGCAGGCAGCACCGCCTCTCTTGAGGCCAGTGAGGTTCTTCAGGCCAGACTTCCGAGGGACGTGGATGTATACGGAAGACCCTCACCTGCCTAGGACTCTCAGCTGAGAACCGCAGATTGCTGTGAGGAACCGCGTGGTGTATGTGTCGAGGGCAGAAGCAGATGAGAAAGCTAATGAACTGACGTAGTGTAACATTTTACTGCTGTCCAAGATCACACTGAGCGGAGGCCATGAACTAAGAAGGAATGGAGTGAAGATATCAATTCCAACCAAATCCTTTCTTTGGAGGTCACTTGATCTGATGAAGCCACGTTAAATTTCTTAATTTAGTAAGAAATCCGTGTATAAAACTGTATTCCAAAGAGTCATAAAATGTGACAGATCAACTCGTTGGAAACACCACCGCACTGAGGTATAAATCAGTTATCAATAACCCCACGTGAACATTACAGAAATGTAAAAAACTATTTCCTGGAATGTGTCTTCTGCTGTTTGATCATGAGTATTTGACTTGGCCTACTAGTCATTATAAGGGTGATATTTTTATATAGCGCCCAAACCCAAGGTATCTGTCATTATTACCTAATCCGCAAACCTTGGTTTATCGACAAGGTAAAGATGAAAGGCCAGTGATCGCGGTAGAAATGTATAACTTTTGCGCACTGGTATGTTTCACATGTGCGTTAACACATAGAGGTACCCTAAAATTACACGTATATCTTAGTAGCAGGTTAACCTACCCCCACATGCCCCATTTGGGATCGGAATCTATGACTTGCGTGTTACACACAGATCTCTGCCGTGCGCATTGACACGCTATACTATAGTAACAGTATTTGATCCAGGTAACTGTAGATGAATTTAAATTGCCGTGGATACGATAACAGAACACACTCGGGTATAAATTGTAATTGTATTGTAAAGGGTTCAGACCAGCAGTTTGCAGATTAGGCTAAAATCTCTGAAATGTTGCAACAATCTACTAGCATATTAGCCTGTAATTTTCAGAATAGCCTCAGATGTAAGGAACAGGCGCATTGATCCCATGAGACATCGTACTGAATTTAGAACCTGTTGTAAAGGTCCAGAACTCTGCAGTACGTGCATTAATCCCATGAGCTACTGTAGAGGGATTAACACCTTTGCTCTGTAGATCTGCAGTTGCTTTTACACATTCAGATATTCTAAGACTCTCAGGGCACACACTGATGTGTAAGGCAGACAACATCACTGCAATCCGCGATCGCACTGCCCAAGGGGGAGGGGCTGCGTGTGATTAAAAATAAATTCATTTCACTGTTGGGTTATAAGATGGCTCCAAGAAGAGCCGTTGTGTTCATTAAGATTTTGTTGCAGCTACATGTAAGTGCGGATGCACAGCTTAAGGTTGTTGAGAAATACTCTGTTCCCTTCATCTGTGAAGTGAACTCCATCACTTCTGTAGATGTTATGCATGTCAAAGCGTAGATTGTTGTTATAGATACAGCCCATGTTATGGTCTATGAGGTAAGCAGAAACAGCTTTATTAACATGCTTCCTAGCTTTGTCAATCTGTGGACAGAATTGATTTGACTTGTTCCATTTCTGTCTTTGGCATATATTAGAGTATACAAAGACAGTGTGAGGGAAAAGCAACATCTGTTGTGCAAAGGTATCCTTCATTAGGATTTCCAATCCTACCCTAGTCAATGTGCCTAGGTCATTGCCACCACAGAGCACATTCATGAGGTCAGGGGGTTGGAGATGCAAAAAGGTTTTAAACAAAGGCATCAATTGGTGTCACTTTAATCCTCTTTGCACAAACCATTTAATATCCATATCTTGCAAACTAGGTTTTTGTCAATACCTCTGTGTTCAGCATACCTTTTGCCCCAGAAAACATAGCTGGGTCCTACAATCCATACTGTAAGCATTTTGAAGGGATGTGTGGAAGGAATCAAAAGCCGTCTGTAGCTGAGTAAGTCAGTTGGTAGAACAAGAGGTATCTAAAATGACGGAGAAGATGCTGTTTTAGAAAAAGCAGATAACTGATTGGTTATTACTCAGGCACTACCCATGAACTCATGCATTCTCTCAGGCACTACCCAAGCACTCATCCAATCACCCAGGCACTACCTATGCACTCATCCAATCACTCAGGCACTGTCATTGCACTCATTCAATCACCCAGGCACTAACTTTGTACTTGTGCATTCCTGAGGCACTACCTATGCACTCATCCAATCAACACAATACTACGAATGCACTCATACAATCACATACACACAAGTCATGCACTCATCCAATCACCCAGGCTCTACTATTACACTCAACCATTCACTCAGGCACTACCCATGCACTCATCCAATCACCCAGGCACAAGCCTTGCACTCATCCATTCACTCAGGCACTACCCATGCACTCATTCGATCATCCAGGCACTACCTTTGCACTCATGCATTCACTGAGACACTACCCATGTACTCATCCAATCAACCAGGCACTACACATGCACTCATGCAATCACACATGCACTAGTCGTGCAGTCATCCAATCATCCAGGCACTACTATTACAGTCAACTGTTCACTCAGGCACTACCCATGCACTCATCCAATCACCCAGGCACTACCCATGCACTCATCCATTCACTCAGTCACTACCCATGCATTCATTCAATCACCCAGGCAGTACCCATGCACTCATCCAATGCGCCAGGTACTACCAATGCACTCATCTATTCACTTAGGCACTACCCATACACTCATCAAATCACTCAGGCACCACTGTTGCACTCAACCAATCACTGAGGCACTACCCATACATTCATCCAATCACCCAGGCACTACCCATGCACTCATTCAGTCACCCAGGCACTAGCCTTGTACTCATCCATTCACTCAGGCAGTACCCATGCACTCATCCATTTAATCAGACTGTACCCATGCACTCATCCAATCAGTGACACACTACTCATGCACTCATCCAATCACACAGATACTACCCATTGACTCATCTATTCACACAACATATACTTTTTCTTTTTTAAACCAGAATCGGTGGTTCCGTAAGAACCTTTTTTTCTTTTTTAAAAACTATTTTATATATATATATTTTTAGATTTTAAACATGAAAATTTAAACCACAAAACAAGCACAAAAAATTAACAACGGTGGTTGTTACTGGTGTTCAACATGGTTTGGACAACCTGTTCCCTCACACTCAACACAGTACTGCATTTCGGAGGAATGGTCTGCAGCCTGTCGCCAGGTCTTAATGTTGAAGCCTGTGCATCTTGGCCACCTTCACTTACATTAAGTCTTGCAAGTTCTGCTCTTGCAAGACAGTTTTTGTGCATCGTCTTCAGGTGTTTGTACATTGAAGACATCCCACAAGAATATTTTAGGTCTCAGGGACGTTATAGTTAGCAATTAGCATTTAAAAAACCTTAGAAATTAACTGAAAAAACCACAGGTTACAGGAACGTTATAGTTAGAAACTAGCATTTAAAAAACCTTAAAAATTCACTGAAAAAAACAAAGGTTACAGGGACGTTATAGTTAGGAATTAGAATTTTTAAAAAAATTAGAAATTCACTGAAAAAACACAGGTTTCAGAGACGGTATAGTTAGAAATTAGCATTTAAAAAACTTTAGATATTCACTGAAAAAACCACAGGTTACAGGAACTTTATAGTTATGCTGACATTTTACTTGTACAAAACCACAGAAATTCAGCCGTTATAGTTAGCTAAGCATGTCCCTACAATGCACTGTTGATGATGTCACATATAACATCACTCATGACATGGTCAGTGACATCACTGATGACATCACTGATGATATCTTAAATGACATCACTGATGACATCACTGATAACATCATCCACATAATCTCTGCTGCACCTACTCACACCAATAAATATAACCTTTCATACACCCACTCCAAATTTCAGACTACCATTCCTGAAACCATTGACACACCAATACCAGTACCTACATACCCACTCACTGATTCATAGGTCTATATACACATACACTCACTCACCCATACAGGAACTCATACAGCAAGTCACTCACCAATATAGCCACTGATATATCCACGCATAGACCCATATATCCACTCATACACCGTCAGTCACCCATAGAGCCACTCACACACCTACTCACTCACCCAAACACTCAATCACACAGCCACTTACTCACCCATACAGAAACACACACTCATTCACTACTCATACAGATACAAACAAATACTTACTCTCCTATACGGTAGCTGACACAAGCACACACTCGCCCATACAGCCACTCTCACAAACACTCACTCACACATACTGTCACTTATATACTCCAACACTCACATATATTGCCATTCACATTTGCAATTACTCACCCATATACCACCGAGACATCCATTCACTCACCGACACAGCCATACACACACTCATTTACCCATATAGTCTCTCACATATGTACTCATGAACCCATAAACCCAGGGATTCAACCACTAATACTACTATGGTGGCAATCACAGACCACCTCACCCACCCACACAGACACTTAGGCACCCATACAGGTACTCAGACACCTAATCAATAACCCATATAGACACTCATGTACCTACCCACCAACCCATGCAGCCACATACACACCAACTGACAGACTGATACACACATTCACACAGATTAGTCACTCACCCATACATTCACTAAGACACGTTTAATCACTCACTTATACAGTCAGTCACGCACCCACTAAATCATCCATACAGACACTCATACACCCACTCATTCTTCAATACACCTTGGCGTATATATATAACATTCTTAAACTTTTTAGAAACACTCAGTCACTGGATGATGTCATTAGTGATGTCATCAGTGATGTCACTGACCATGTAATGAGTGATGTAATATGTGACGCCATCAGCACTGCATTGCGAGGGTGCAAATTATAGTTAGCTCAGCTAACTATAACGGCTGAATTTCACAGGTTTTGTACAAGTGAAATGTTAGCCTAACTATAACGTTCCTGTAACCTGTGGTTTTTTCAGTAAATTTCTAAGGTTTTTAAATGCTAATTCCTAACTATAACATCCCTGAAACCTGTGTTTTTTTCAGTGAAATTCTAAGGTTTTTTAAATGCTAATTCCTAACTATAAAGTCAAGCGATGCCAAAGATATTGGCAAAAGAAAAAATGCTTTACCTATAGAAACAAGGTCCTAACTGTAACTACCTACTGGCGACCCCACAAAACCCATACCCACCCTAAACCCTAAAAATACCATTGCCACCCACAAAGCCATACCCACCCTAAACCCTAAAATTGCCCTTGCTACCCAAAAACCCATACCCACCCTAAATCCTAAAATTACCCTTACCACCCAAAAACCCATACCCACCCTAAACCCTAAAAATACCCTTGCCACCCAAAAACCAATACCCACCCTAAACGCTAAAAATACCCTTGCCACCCAAATCCCATACCCACCATAAACCCTAAAAATACCATTGCCACCCAAAAGCCCATACCCACCCTAAACTCCAAAAATCCATACTTACCTAATATTTACATTTAATACGCATATGCCTTTACCATTCATGCCTTTACAACGAAATTCGTTGTAAAGGCATGCGTTGTAAAGGCCTATATGTGGTAAAAGTTTGCGTTATAAAGGTAATGCGATGAAATGGTATCTGAGTTGTGATAACCACGTTGTAATTGCATGCGTTGAAATAACTGTGATGGAATGGTTGCTTACCTTGGACTCTCTGCACAGTGTACTTCATTTTAGTACACCATGGGGCATATTCTCAAGGACCTAACGCCGAGTTAGCAGCACTTTATCGCAGCCAAAGTGGCAATAGATTCATCGCACCATTCACAAGCTGGTGCTAACAGCCGATATCACCAGTTTACATGCGATAGCAGTCGCAAAAAACATCGCCACGGATGACACCGGCAACTAACGCTAATGATATGCAGAGTAGGCGTTGCCGTGCAAAAACCCGCGGAAACACCAGTTCGCAACATTCCCAACGACCAGCCAGATCGGCGATAAGAATCAAAAACATGCGATAAGGCGCGTTAGCAGCATGGATTTAACACCTGCTCCTACCTGGTGTTAAGTCAGACGACAACCTGCACCATAAAAGGGAGCCCAGCCCACAGCCACACCAGAAGAACAACAGATGCCATGGAGCTACTGATCATGCATCTCGGAGCCCCAAGAGGGCCACAACACCCACCGCCACCACACCCAGGACCCCCCCTCCTCCCAGCACCCCCCCACAGAGGCAGCGCAGACAAAGACACCGGACCTTCCGAAAACGCACCAGCCTCGGAGACTTAACGCCAGAGGAAGTCATTGCCCACTACAGGTTCAAAAGGACAACCATCCTACGCATCCTGACCATCATCGCCCACAGGCTGACGGTACCAACACGGCGGAGAACCAACATCCCTCCGCAGACAAAGCTGCTGGCCGTGCTGCACCTGTTGGCCTCTGGGACCTTCCAACCAACAACTGCCAGAGTCGGAGGAGTCTCACAGCCAGCCCTGTCAAAGTTCCTCACACCTGTCCTGGATGCCATCATCAGCTTGGTACCCCAGCAACTTTACTTCCCACACACTGCGCAGGAACAGCTGGAGGTCAAGCAAGGCTTCTACGCCATAGCTGGATTCCTGCACGTGTTGGGGGCAATCGACGGCACACATGTACTCCTCGTGCCCCCTACCGCCACTGCACACAATTACCACAACAGGAAACACACACATTCCATCAATGTGCAGGCAATAGTGGACCACCGGGGACTCTTCACCAATGTCGTCGCCAACTACCCAGGCAGTGTGCATGATTCCTTCATCTTCCGACAGTCCATCATCAACCAGTGCTTTCAGGATGCCACATATGGAAATGCACTGCTCGTCGGTAAGTAACAACTGAACACACCACACACCTCAACTCCACCAACATACAACTCACAACTCAGGGAATGCACATGTCACAAAACCACATACAACATGACAACCAACATTACCACATTCCAGACACGACAACACAACTTACTGTGGTAACCTGGGCCAGCCATGTACACAAGCCAACAACGGCATGGCACCTCAGCCACACAATAGCAGAATGTGGGGAGAGGTGGGAACCAGGCATGTGCGAAGGAGGCAAGTGACCCATGACTGTGAATGTACACATGTACACGTGGCTGGGGGCCCCTGCAGACCGCTTCCCCCAGCCTGCACTACGGTCCAGTAGGTCACACATTTGGAACTGAGACTTGATTTAATTATTGCAGAGTTTATACCATTGCACAGGCCTCATCGCAGACTGCATCCCCTAACAGCTCTGGTGCCACTAACTCTGTGCCCCGAATTTCATGGACACTCTCTGGTTGAACTTTGGTGGCGTCTGAGTCTATGGCCTGGGGGTTGTCTTCATCATCATGTAGCTGATACTGACTTGGTGTCAGGAATGAGTCTGTGGCATTCATCTCCTCCATGTTGCCTGTGTCTGCTTGGTACTGCCCTCTGTATCATGCCCTGGAAGAACACCTTCCACTGTCCCCCAAAACCCTCTGCGACATTCACCTTGGACATCGACGAGAACCCGCTCAGCTCTTGTGGCCCAACCTCAGTGCACCGGTAGTCACCGTGCCGTGGCGGTGTGCCTGTGCAGGCCGCAGTGCATCCGGGGCCACTAACTCTGTGCAGCTCAAGTCGTGGACCCTTGCTGTTTGAACTTTGAACTTCTGATTGTCTGATCACTGTTGTAGTTGTTGCCAGCACCGACCACTCCCTGAGGGCTGGCTTACACTCACCCCACACCCATCCAGCACAGGCGTCACTGGACATGTGACCCTGGCACTAAAAGGGGCCGGGCGCACGTGCCCGTAGCCAGTTCCACAAACTATCTAAGTGTGTCTGTGTGGTCATTGTGTGTGCATGAGGGCCCCGGGCCCTACCACATTGAATTGTGCTGTGTACAGCGGATGCAACTATGTCACCTCAGGCAGTGGGGTAGACCTGGGACATGTAGCTGCGTCGTAACCCCCTGTAGGCATTACCGGAGTGGGCTGGTATTCGGCAGTCCAGCGTAGGGGTGTGGATGATCACCCCGGGGCTCTGGGCGTGGTTAAGTGTTGGGCTTGCTAATGTAGTACCTAATGCGTGTGTCTTTGTTGTGGTGTCGGCGCAACCCATCCCGCAATGGACAAAGTTGCAATGTAAAATGCCCCCGGAGTGCGGGCTCGGACGAAGGGATAAATGAATGAGCGCAGCCCGCTCGGGGTCCGGGATCATACATGCCAACTGTTGTGTGTGTATCGCTATTACCGCAGCATCAGCCAAAGGTCTTGCCTCGACCGCATCGCAAGTTCGGCCAGCCATGAACTCCACATCTGTGTCCGCCCTATCCTTACCAAAGGCCTACACACACGTGGCCGCCCACCTTCAACGCACAACATCACAGTGTCGTTGTCAGGCTTGTGGACATGCGCAGACAGGCATGACAATGGTGTGCCGTAGGAGTGCAGGTGATGCAACCGCGCAGCGCCCATGAGAAAATAGGCTCGGCGGGAGGGAGGAGCAGCAGTGAGGCTACGTACTACACATTGATGGCGCTCATTTGCTACTAGCAGTACATGTCAAACCAGAATCACTATGACACACGTCACATGCCAATCAACTAGTGAGCCTGCCAACACATCATGCATAACCAACTATTGACTCATGTCTCTCTGCACTGTCACAGGTGATCAAGGATATGCACTCTGCCCTTGGATGATGACACCCCTCCGAGCCCCGAACACACAGGCCCAGAGGCAGTACAATTGGGCCCACACACGCACCAGGGGCATCGTGGAACGCACATTTGGCGTGTTGAAGTCATGTTTCAGGTGCCTGGACATCACAGGTGGAAGGCTCCTGTACAGCCCAGACATCGTGTGCAAAATGATCGTTGCATGTTGTGTGTTGCACAACATATGTGTACACACCAATGCCCCATGGTTACGAGTGCCAGATGCACCGGACGATGATGAGGAAGATGAGGCAGGTGGACCACACCCCACTGCAGCTGCAGCAGGATTAGCCCGTAGGAACAACATCATTGACAATTTCTTCACATGAGGACGTCACATTGTGTCAGTCCTTGGCAATCATGAGACAGTGCAAAATTACCACAGGCACAGCATGTGCAAATAAATTCAATGCAACACACATTCCCTGAGTTTCTGTATGTGTGCTGCTGTGTGGCACGGGGATCAGGGACATGTTCCAGAGTCATTGTGGGTGTGCAGTGTGCTGTACTTAATTGTGCATGTGTGCCATTGTGCCCATCTCCCCCCGTCCCCCCAGTCCCTGGTCGGTACTCACCCTGTTAATTTTGTGTCAGGTCATGTTGAGCAGTGTCCCGATCCACAACTCCTGGCACTGTATCCCGACTGATGACTGTGGCCACCGTTTTCTCACTGTCATCCAGCTCCTGGTGTGCCGCTGGTCCCCCACCTCCAATTTGTGTTGCTGCTTTCATGTTGGCATCGAGTTTCTTCTTGGTTTTGCCCTTCACATCATTCCAGCGCCTCTTGACCTCTTCCATTGTCCTCCTCGGCACTCCGACTGCATTCACGTTGTTCACGATGTACTGTCATCTTTCCGTTTGTGTCCAACGTGGAGACTGACCAGCTGATCTCAAATATGAACACCCTCGGACTCGTCCAGCAGATCACCGGCCCCACCCACAGAGCAGGCCACACACTTGACCTCCTTTTCACAAACTACTCAGGAATCACTGCCGAACCCCCTGAGCCACTATTATGAACAGACCATCACTTATTAAAATTCACTATTCCTACAACAATGACTAAAAACGGCCCTAATAACACATCAATATTGCGAAGACCCTGGCGAAAAATCACCCTGCCCCTCTTCTCAAAGCATCTTAGCTTGGACTTTTCAGGGACAGAAACCAACATACATCAGGCAGCACTAGACCTTGACAAAGCCATCCTGGCTGCACTAGACAAAATTGCTCCCCTTACCCAGGTCAAAATCAAGCCCAGGTCTGCTTCCTGGTTCACTGACCAACTAAAAACTACAAAACTTCTGTGTAGGACTGCGGAGCGCAAATGGTGCAAAAGCAAAAGTACGGCTGACCACGAAACATATAAAAATATCCATCATGGCTACATGACTGACATCAAATTGGCAAAAAAACTTTTTCTCCTAAATAGGATAAACCTGGCAGAAAACTCAAGCAAAGAACTCTATCAAATTCTGAAAGAATTCACAGCTCCCACCAATCAGCCATTAATACCTGATTCCCAAACCTGGACCGACTCTCTCTCCGAATATTTCGAAGAAAAAATCATGGCCATTCATTGGTCCTTTCCTCCACCACACAACACTAATTCTGAAGATGTGCCCAGCATGTCCACCGACCCCTCCCACATCCTGGACGAATTCACCAAGCTTGACACCAAAGCAGTCTCCACTGCCATGTTGAGGATAAAATCAGGTTCCCCCACTGATATGGTACCGCCTAAAATCCTTCCCACTATCGCCCCGGTATTATTGGAAAGTCTCACAGAGCTATTCAATAAATCACTTTTGGAGGCGGACTTTCCAAAAAGCTGGAAGGCAGCCAGGGTAAGACCGATCTTAAAAAAAAACACTGCTGACCCAATGCTGCTCCCCAACTACCGCCCAATCTCCTTGCTTCCCTACTTTGGGAAAATACTAGAATCTCTGATCAACCAGCAGCTCGTTAACCATCTGGAGAGTCAGGGACTGCTCGATCCCTCCCAATCGGGCTTTAGGGCGGCTCACAGCACTGAGACTGCATTGGTCGAGGTAACAGACAACATCAGGCTGGCCTTGGATAAACATCAGTCAGCCATCCTCGTCCTGCTCGATCTGTCCGCAGCCTTTGACACCATCTCCCACCGCATTTTAGAACACCGGCTCTGGGAGATAGGTGTCAGAGGCACTGCCCTCGAGTGGTTAAAGAGTTACCTTGCCGACCGAGTGACAACAGTACAGATTGGCAACAACCTCTCACGTGAGAGACCAGTCAAGATGGGAGTGCCACAGGGCTCCATTTTGAGCCCGACCCTATTCAATCTGTACATGACGCCACTGGCCAAGGTGATCAGATCCTACGGATTTGATGTCATATCCTACGCAGATGACACACAGATTCTGGTCACTATCGGCCCAGATCCCACCAAAACACAGCTACGCTTCAATAAATGCCTATCCCACATTGACAGGTGGATGAGCTCCAATCACTTACAACTAAACGGAGCCAAGTCTGAGGTCATGCTCTTCGGCAAAGCACAGGAGCACTGGTCCACCGACTGGTGGCCATCCCATCTTGGCCTCTGCCCCACCCCCAAATTGACGGTGCGGAACCTAGGTTTCCACATGGACAACCAATTGTCCATGAAGAACCAGATCAACCATATCATCGGCACGTGTTTTGGAGTAATGCGTAGCCTACGGAAGGTCTTCAAGTGGATACCAGCGGAGGCCAGGAAACCATTAGTCCAAGGGCTGATAATAAACCGAATGGACTACGGAAACTCCTTACTGTTTTCAATCAACGAAAACCTTCTGGACAGACTACAGATCTTGCAGAACACTGCGGCAAGGCTGGTCCTGGATCTTCCTCCCAGATCCCCCTCCGCACCCTGCTTAAGATCTCTTCACTGGCTACCAGTCAGAAAACGAATTCTTTTCAAGGTCCTCTGTCTAATCCACAAACAATTGTACGGAAAAGGCCCGAGATACTGGACCAAGAAATTATGTTGGTACCAACCACGCAGGGCGCTCAGATCCAGCAACCAATTTCTGCTCACCCCTCTCAAGATACATACTGCCAGAAAAGGAGGTCGATCTTTCTCCTTTCTCGCCCCATCATCCTGGAACAAAATTCCTATCCATCTGCGAAATGTCTCTGATCACAACTCTTTTCGCAAAAGGCTGAAGACATGGCTTTTTGACATCTGAGCCATTTCACTTCCTTTCAGAGCCGTCTGCTAGCGCCATGAGACTTTCGAGTGATGTGTGCGCTGTACAAATGCCCCTGATTTGATTTGATTTGCCGATGACACAGTGGAGGTGACGGACAGTTGTGGGTTGTGTTCTGTCACCTCCGTGACGATGATACGGTTTTCCCGCGGACTGAACCCTGTCTTCCTCTTCTCCTTGCCCTTCCCCGGCCCCGGGGTTCCTGGCTGGTCGTCTGTGGGGCTTGTGGGGTTCGCGTTGTCCTCTGCACTTGGGCCGGGTGCGTCGATGGTGCTACGCAGTTACATTTTTTTGTCTTTTTTTTTCTCTGCTTTTATGCTGCATTCTCACACATGACGCGTGGGAATCACAGGCCTGTCGCTGGTTATTGCTGATTTTTGTTTCGCGATTTGGGACTTCGCAACTTTTTTCATGTCATTTTTTGGGCTTTCCGTTAATTTTAACGTAGGAATTTGTCGCGTTATCGTGAGACTATCGCATGGTGCCGCCGGGTTGTGAATACTGCGTTAACACGGTGTTATTTTACCGCAATAGACTGCAATGTGAGAAGTTGCGTTAAGCGATTTTGGCGATAGTTAACACACGTTCTTGAGAATATCCCCCCGTATAGGGAGTCAGCTTCCTACATTTTGGTTAACCATGAACAGAAAATCAGGGCAGAATGCTGACAAATTCTTCACTATTAGTCTAGGTAACTTGTGCATTGTAAAACTAGGCCATTAAAACAGAAGAATTAAAACAGATAGCCTGAGACGTATAGCCCCAGTACAAAAGAGACATTGCTTTAATGGACTACATCAAGTTCACAAGCACTCAATTCTTCGCTTAATAGATCCCTGCATGTTTCTCTGTTATTCTACACTGAGGGTTATTCCAACTCATGGTCTACAATGGAGACTTCCACTGTCCGTAGTGTACTGTGTCGGAGATCAGCCTGAATATCCCCTTTCACTCGCGAAGGGGGTGGTAATATTGACCGACACTTGGCTGCTATGAAATGAATGTACTGTAGTTGCTTGTGTTTAATTCTTTTTCTGATGTTTCCCTTTCTCTAGGTAGATCCTCACTGTGGTTCCGCTCCACACTTTTGTTGGGAGTCCTGTGTCTCCTGCTGACTCTGAGCATTGCCCTGGCTATTCTATGTAAGTATATATTGCTCACCTTTTGTTAAAAGTCTACTACTAGGTTTTAATAAAATTATTAAAAAAGAAACTACATATATAACAAAGAGAAACTGTTGGGTTCAGAAATGACCCACATACTGTGCTTTAATTGAGAGGCGAGATGACTCAAATATGTGTAGTGCGAGGACCGGAGTTTGCTTGAAAGAGAAAAATAAAATAAGTTTAATTCCCGATTACAGGTGAAAAACCTGATATTAACATTAACTAAGAACAATGCAGTAGTGCCAATGATTTGACTTGTACAAATGTCAGTACAGTCTCCTGACTTTGTTGATTAATGTTGAGTCATGCTAAACCTTTGGAGGGAATAGAATAGCGTGGGTTGGTTCAGCTTCCCAGTAGCTGCATGATAATCAAAGGAAGAATCAACCCACTGGTTATCACACTAGAAGCTCCCTAAGCTTGTTTAAAAGAACTCTCACCCACTGACTCGTACACTGGCATGCTTCATCATAGAGTTCTCCCCGATTCGAACTGTACCGGGGTGTGCTTACGACTTCAACCCTCGAGAGAGCACTATGTATATTGGAGGGATCTTAGAAAGTAAAAGTGTCTACATAGTACTTTAGACTCAACTTCTTTAATATGGGCCCATGGTGCAAGATTCAAACCAAAGGATGAGGCCTTCCAGGTACTATTTCTCGAGCATCTACTGTGGTCTACATGTTTCAGCCATCTTTGCTTTTTCTCCAACCTTTGGTCATGCGGCTTTCCACAGGACCAGATCAGATCCCTGGATTCCACAGCCCTTATGAAATTCCTTGTTCTAACAAGCAAATATTACTCAGTCACAATCATTCCAAACACTCGTACATACAGAACGGGCAGGACTTTTCCCTGTTCTGTAGGTATAAACAAAGGGGAGAAACAATTCTTTGAGTGACATAAACATTCTCATGCTTTCTTTGCATGATTAAAAGTTTTTTTATGTTTTTTATTGTGCTTACGGTCACAATCACAATTTTTGCAACCATTCGTGTGTTAGACGCTCATGCTCGTCCAGAGGACGTAGTGTGCTCTCAGACTGCACTCCTCGATGTCTTTTCAGTCATTCATACCGCTCATTAACCTCTAAGGTGTTTGTGAAAATACGGGGGTGCATAATTACGAAGATCATGAACATTGGCGATCATTAGAGTCATGCAAACCTGTGATACCTTCACACTCTCAATAAATGAATCAGACTCGGTGTGCCTGCGTGATTGGGATCTCTTTCTTGCCCCTTAAGGTGCCAGACGAGGGCGCGCATTGTAGTCGCACACTGTAAGGTAATCAGACAAAAAGACTGACATGATCCCATGAGTTCATTGTAGGCCCAAAGGGGGGGAGGGACGCGGTAGAGGCAAACAATGCGGGTTTGTTGTTACTCACTTCAATCAGACCCCCCAGATTATTGCGGCATAGATTTGCAAATTTTGCGGCACAAAAATGGAAATTTAGCGCCATTATTGCGGCACTTTATTTTACACGCAATCATTCTTTTTCAGCCTTAAATCGATGGAAGCTGTTTTAGCAGAATATTCCACTTTGAAATAGGCATGTTTAAAGTGCCTGCAACTCTACGGAAGCACAGCTCTGATCCTAACCTCGAAGGAGGGGGCCCTATTTCTCCGTGGAATGTTTTAACGCCCATGTACACAACCCCTGCCGGGGCACCGCTGCCTCCTGGACCCATGAGGCATGACACCTCTTCATCAGGCGCCATAGGGCACAGGATGGTCATTGGTGGAGGTGCATTGCCACGGATTGGTTGAGATCAACAATGCCAGGAAGATGCAGCTGTCCTTGGGGCTGTTTACTAACAACTTTTCCTAGGTCCTTATTACGGATTTTTCAAATCATGCCGATTACTTTTCGGAAATACCCAATTAATCAAAACAGAATAAAGTACTGAGTATATAAAACAATGTGAAAAGGCCCACTTTGTCTTGCGTACATGTTATACCAGGTCTCTAGTGCCACCGCCATGAAGTACAATTTAAAAAAATCTGGATTGAGGTACCATTTCACATTACCATTTTTTAACCTTATGCGACTTGAGTTTTCAGCTTCAGGTATACTCAGCAGGGGTAGAATTTGGAAAATTATGCTAATTTCAGATGTTTGTGGACATTCACCCAGAGTTAGTTGCAAGCAATCAAGAGATACCTTTACATACATCATTGATTTGTGTAATGGAAGCAGCCCACCTTTCACCCTCCTGAGTCGGATTTGCAAAATAGAAAGCTTACAGATATAGATGATGATTTAACTGTCTTCAAAGACTCACAGTAGGCCGGATCTCAGACCGGACATTGCTAATGTGAGTCTTTAAAATATTTTGAGAAATGTCTGAGTCTGCATTGTTTCACCTCTATCCAAAACTGGGAGTTTTAACAGCTGTTATAGTATTAATAAATAACATAAAATGTGTCAGAATACATTTCCTAAGTCTGACTTTTATTTAGGACCTCCCATACATCTGTGGCTTGATCCTTGGAGATGCATCTCGCTGATGCCCATCGGAAGCTGTGTGTGCCTTACGATATTGAGGCTAATGTGTCAATTCTGCTACACATTTTTAGTCGCCCTAGAATTGAGATAATTTGCCATAGCCAAAAGAGATGTTTACAGATAAATCTAAAGTTGTTTTTGTACAATTTGAAAAAGAGATATAAGCTGTTTTTAAGCCTACCTTCCTCCAAATGCCAGATACAATGTAATGTAATGTAATGTAATGTAATGGGTTATTTATAAAGCGCAATCTGCCACTCCGAAAGGAGCATCCTGGCGCTAATTAGAGGTGAGGGAGGTTCCCAAAGAGATTAAATAAGGGAAAGGCATAGTTCGTCTGTGGAGCTGAATATCCATGTTTTCAGCAATCTCCTGAATTGAGTTTCATTATTTTGTAGTCTCAGATGAGTTGGCAGCTTATTCCATGCTTTTGTTCCCAGAGCTGCTACTGTCTTTCCCCCTTTGGTTTTACACCTAAATATAGGTGGTTTGAGGAAGTTAGCTGACGAGGACCTGAGAGTTCTGGATGTAATATAAGGAGTAAATCTCTCAGAGAGATACTTGGGTCCTAACCTAAGCGAGGCTCTAAAGGTAATTAAAAGGATTTTAAAAAGTATTCTTTTGTGGAGAGGGAGCCAATGGAGGGCTTTCAATGCTCCCGATGCCGAGGACCTACGAGGCAGCTTTAGCACTAAACGCGCTGCCGCATGTTGTACTATTTGTAGTCTTTTCAAAATTGATTTTTTTGTTCCTGCTAGAAGGCTGTTGCAATAATCCAAACGCGAGAGGATTAAAGCCACTGTCACTGATTTCCTAGCAGAGAGTGGTATTAAATCAAAGAATTTTTTCAGAGATTTAATAAGGCTAAAGCAGGTCCCTGCTACTGCCGTTACATGTGGGTGAAAGGATAGAGCAGTGTCAAAGTGGACTCCTAAATTTTTAGCTACCTTCACCATGTCCGGTGGTGGTGTCGTCCCCTCTGGCCACCACTCATGTGGCTGGAATAGGACATCTTTTCCTACTGGCAAAATCTCCGTTTTGTCAGTATTACATCTAAGGTGATTATCCTTCATCCACTGAATAATCTTGGATAAACAATGTTTAAAATTAAGTTCGGCATTTGTGGAATTATTGTCCAGCGAAAGAATCATTTGGGTATCATCTGCGTAGGAAGTTACTTTGATCCCAAAAGATGATATCAAAGAAATGAGTGGGGTCATATAAATGTTGAACAGTAACGGACTCAGCGACGAGCCCTGTGGTACTCCTGTTGTGATGTACCGTTCAACAGAAAGAAAAGATCCCAAGGTCACTACTTGTCTACGATTAGTAAGAAAAGACTTTATCCACTGAATCACAGTACCTGAAATACCACAGGATTCCAGCCTTTGCATGAGGATGGAGTGTGAGATGGTGTCAAAGGCGGCCGATAGATCGAGTAATATCAGGACCGCCTTTTGTCCTTTATCCGCTAACATTTTTAAGGTATCCGTTAATTCCAAAAGTGCCGATTCCGTGGAATGCTTTGGGCGAAAACCAGATTGTTGGGGGTGAAGAATGTTAGCGGTCTCAATGAATTTAGTAAGTTCTTTATGAACCAGCTTTTCAGTAACTTTACCCAATAAAGGGAGTAAGGATATGGGTCGGAGATTTGAAAGCACTGAAGGATCAATGTTTTGCTTTTTTTGTAAAGGTTTTACCAACGCCAACTTCCATTCGTCAGGCACTATGCCTGAACTTAACGAGGAGTTAACTATGTTGTTTATAATTGGGTTAACTATATCTATGATTTTATGGAGAATTCTAGGAGGGCAGGCATCCAGAGGAGAACCTGATTTGCATGCCATGATAACTTCACGGGTTTGTTCTGTAGATACTGATTCAAAAGTTCGTAGGGAAAAGGCAGTGGTGACAAAATCATGCTTTTGTACAGCATCCAAGACAGGGAGGTTCTAAAATCCTTTTGAATCTTTTGAATTTTGTCTTCAAAGAAGACTGAAATTTTATCACACAATTCTTGGGAGGGTGGAATCTCTTTCTGTAAGGCTTTCGGGTTAGTAAAGGACTTTACAACCAAAAAAATGGCTTTTTGGTCTTGGTTTGCTTCCTGAATTTTATTAGCGTAGTACTCTTTTTTAGCTGATTTAATCTGAGCATGATAGAGTTTCCTACTAATTTTAAAAGCTAGTCTATCTCCTGTATCATAAGATTTTCTCCACTTGCGCTCATATTGTTTACATTGGAGGTGTGTTTGTGCCAGAGCGGGCGAAAACCAAGGTGTTTTTTGCATTTTTGATTTAGTAATCTTGTCACATTTATTTAATGGCATAATTTCATTACTTGTAATAGTTAACCAAGTGTGAAAAAGGTGTGAATCAATTACAGTATTCCCTGTTAATACGGGGAGATGAGCCTGGGCAATGTTTGCCAACCTATGATCTGCAACTAATTGTGCCCATTTACGCCTAGGCTGGGAGTGGACAGGTGTCTTCTCTTGTTGACTTCTAGAATGGAGTTTAAGTGCCAGGGGGATAAAATAATGGTCTGACCATATCTGTGGGATGGGGGTGCCTGCAGAGAGCGCAGTGAAACTAGAGCAGACACCATCTAAAATGTGGCCCGCCCGATGGGTTGGGGCTTCTACCAACTGGCGCAATTTGAATAATTCATTTATTTGGAAAAAAAATTCCACTCCTGGCTCGTTTCTCTCTTACAAGTGGAGATTAAAATCTCCCAACAAAGTGAAATTAGCATATCTAAGAAGAAAGTGGCTTAGGGTATCACCTAATGATTCTATAAAGGCTGTGCTCGGACCCGGCGGCCGATAAATCAAAGCACCCGTAAAAGATAGAGAGGCATTAAGGGAGATGCAAAAGCCTAGGCTTTCAGCTCCCCTAAGTGTATCCAGCTCAAAATTAGCACAATGCAAAGTATCACGAAGGCCTTCATTAGGACAGTTAACGCAAGGTTGATTCTCCTACTCAAAACAAGGATAATTGATTTATTCACTCCCTTGGGCACCAACTTAGTAAACAGAAATGATTATGTGAAATAATGAATTGCACATTAGACATGGGGAAAATAAAGTATGCATACTCTGTACTTACCAGACCCTCCACTACTTTTTGCCTGGCTACGCCTTTTTAATCTTGTAATGATATTGAGGACATCATAAGAATGACCACAAGTCGTCCTCGTTTCCCAACAGTTGGGAATTGATAGGTGAAAATATCTGTTGTGTTTTCACAGCCCTTTGTTAGCCTCGTCCAAAACAAAATCGCGGCATTTTTACAAAACTGCCAATTACGTGATTTTTTTGCAAATCGCGAAATCCTGGAGGGTCTGTTCAATGGATCGTGACCATCAATTCACCTAGCTTTCATTTCTGACCCCTGAACGGTAAGCGTGGTGCGGGAGACCCGTGTCTTTTGAAGTGGCCAGGCGTGTCCGTAACTCATGACGGCAACAGCGTGAAGATTTCACGTGTCATGGAAGATTATTGTAGCCAATATGTCTCCTTTCGTGCAGCATTTGGGTCCTTTTGTGCAACGGGAGACATGTGTATTTTGAAGTGGCTGGGTGCTTCTGTGTCACTTACCAAGGTGCGTTTTGGTAGTTTTGCACTGCTAAACACTGAAGAAAGTATGCAAGTGTCTGCATTTAATTTTTAGGGGCAGAAGTCATATCTACATTATTTGAAGTGTGTTATAAAGAAAGTAGTCCTTTAATATGAATGTGATATGTTGCTCCCTGAACTCAAAGGGTCACATGTTAATTTTAAAAATGGCCTCAGGAGATAGCATCATGACTGAATGATCATGTGTTGTGCGTGGAACTCCGTGCAATAGGTTGGAACTCCTGCTTCTTGCCTTTTTCAAAACATGCTTTTGCATGTATTCTGTACTAGTTTTACTTTTAACAAAAGCCTCTAATAATCATATTCCAAATTTCATGTGTGAGGTTTCAACTCATAGATAAGGTTTTTAAAAAAAACCCTTACAAATAGCCCTGCTTTCTCTGGCAGGCTTTGTTTGTTTCTATCTATCATGGGTCCCACCCAGATAAGTTTAGGCAGATTCATTGGATGCCTACCCAATGTTCCTGGCTGGTAGACCTTTAAGGCCTGGAAGTCCAAGGGAAATCTCTCTGGTGTGACCAAGATTCGCTTGCCACTATGAGAGAGTCATCGTTTTTGCCCTGATCACCCCCATGTTTTGCTTGGTACTGGTGGTAACTGAATCTGACTGTGCCCTGGGCTCTGCTTACCAGACCTAGGGCCAGTGACCTGCTTTAAAGCTATATGGTGGCTCGGTATAATTACAATTGGCAGTGACAGACTCCTGTATGTCCATAGTATTTAATAAGGCAATGGGGGATTCAAACTGCCTATAAGTCTTAGTGTATAATTGGTTAGGGAGGTTTAGAGACCCAGTACATTTCCTGCACTAGAGTGTGCACTAATGTGTTGCCTGCTGTCATTTCAAAGGCAGCCCTGCTTTGCTGACTGTCTTTAAAAGTAAATTATATGCAAATTCGACTTTGGAATTAAAGCTACTTCCAAAGTAGTATTCTACCTCATTTTTACATACTTCACCCCTAAGGTCTCCCCTAGGTGCCCCCACCACAGGGATAGGGCGCCATGTGACTATAAGCTGGGAGATTATAAAAGATGTTTAATATGTCCTGGTGAGGAAAAGTCTGCCAATTTCGTTTTCCCCTATTGTAGATAATTAGCTTCATAAGCTAACATTTCAATATTTTATTTAAGTATGAATATTGACAGGAGCAAGCTAAAAGTGTTATTCAAGGACTTAAAATTATAGTTTTAATAAATCCAATAACTTGCCACTGTTAGAGTTATAATAAATATCACAGAAAATAAGTATTACATTTTCTTTTCTGTACGCCAAAATCCAGTCTTCCTGCAGCCCTTCTCTGATTGGCTAGCCTCTGCCAGGCTGAGCCAAGCTGTCTTAATGAATTGTGAAGTGGCCTGCTAGAGAGACAAAGGATTTCCTGTGGGTGGAGAACTGCAGCTGCAGAAGTAGAAGGCAGGGTGAGGTGGGAGGTAGCCAAACTGGTCTTTAAAGGAAGAATGGCACCTTAGGACAGCGCAGGCTCACCCCCTCATCCTGCACCCCCAGACACAAAGGAGCCCCTATAATTAGATTAGTGAGAGGGCTGGAAGGGGCGTGTTAGGGAATCTTAGCCACTCCATGGGCTGGCTTAGCCTGATCTAACCTCCAAGGAGGGAGTGTCGATATTTTGGATTTTAGAAGAATGGTGCCTTCTGGGGCAAGAATATGCCACACTTTGGAGGATGTGGTCATACACCTGGGTGACACCCTTCATCCCATCGGTCAATGGGTCCCCCTCTGCTTAACACCCAGGAACATTGCATAAATATGGAAGAGCTGCATGGCAACTTCGGTCTGCTGCCTAAAACTACAAGGAGGAGAAGGACTGCCCCTGGAAACCTGATCTGCACAACAAAGGTCTGCACTTTGAAGGACTGTACCTGCTGCAAATTCTGGGACTACAGCCCTAATAACTTTACCTTGTTTCCAGAAGGATTAAGGAGTGGACTCCCTGTAAGCTACAGGTTAACTGAGCCCACTTGCATCATCTCTACCAAGCAGTCTCAATGCTGGAGTGCGTCCAGTGGACTTTTAAGGATTTGGCCAGGTGCATTGTGGGAATTGTAGTCTCAACATCCCAAAGACCATCTCAGAGATTCCATACCCCTGGATTGGTGTTGTGGACTCTTTAAACCATCAAGGAGACCTTCTGGAAGAAGATCCAGAGGTTTGGTGAAGTTTGAGAGCTTTTTGATAAAAAGCTCCATAAGGTGACCTACTCGACGTCGAAAGTCAAGCCAGTGACCTCGTACCGTGACCCAGACTGGGGCAGTCCTGCTGAAAGCTCCGGAGTTCCAGACTTCCAGGATTTTACCACAGCCACGCAGAAAACCAAGCCGACAATGTTGACTAAATACAGCCTGAAGAGGAGCCTCACTTGACGTCAAGAGAAAAAGCTCCAAAAAAGTGACTAAGTGCAAGGGTAAAATTTTGACCGAGGCCTCCCGCTTAGTGTATCTCCATCGCGGTCGGTCTCAAACTTTGACTTTGTCCCATTCAAGCTAGACCAGATGTCCCAATTCGGCACTATAGGTTTTTGAAGCACTAGAAAGTGTTTATTCTTTATTCATTCATATCTCTGATTCCCTACATTGGATTTTTTGTCATTTTGGTGTTAATCTGTTCATAAAAATGTAATCAATTTTTTTAAATTGGTTTTGTATTTTAACTGAACCTTTTATTGTGGTCTAATTAGTAGTGGTAAGTCACTACTAATAATCCGCTTTCCAACAACCACACAGCATTCATGTGTAGACCCAAGGCTGAAAAGGGTAGCAGTGAAAATATATCTAATTGAGGCAAGCAACCATCTGTTGAGAAAAAATAGCGGCAAGTGAGAAGTTTGTAAGAGACACTAATAAAAAGTGCCAATTTTCAGAAGTGTGCAACCACATTGGTGTTCCAACTTAGGCAGAGATTGGAAGGACAGTAGAATGTGAAGAAAACCTCAAACTTAAGGATTCTGGGATGGTCAAGCAGAGGAGAGTCTTGCAGTCTGAAGGGATTGGTGGTCGACTTCTTCAAGGAACAGCTAAACCAATCAGCAGAAGGGGTACTTATGTTTCTGAGGGTAGTATATTGCAGTATAAATACATGAAGAGGACAAGCAGGTAACACATCTGAAACCATGATCCTGACATGCTTTTTAGGAAACTGGCATTTTGTCTTGCAATACCATTTCAGACACAAATAATAAAATGGACATTACAACACTGTTCATCTGCCTAAAAACCTTTGGGCAAAACAGTAACAGCTTGGTGGGAGTTTTAAAAAGACAGCTTCATTTTTTTAAATACATATAACATAAGCATTTAAAGATCTATATTGATGCCTCATTTAAAATATTCTGCATTGATGTGAGTCAGCAGGTATTTTATGCAGAAACTCATGGACACCTTTAAAGATAGAATGGAGACTTTATTTGGTAGGCAGGAAAACGTACAAGTTTACATATTTGAGTATCAGAGTCCATCCAGTAGCAGATGCCACAGGTAGTACAGCCTATTTTTAACTGCCAGGCTGTCAACACAGCAATTACAACACATAGAATTCCATGATGTCTTTAGAGAGAATTAAGACATGTTACCACACATCTTCTCTTTTCACAAAACTAACAAACAAAGAGGCAAACATGGAATGAAACACACTCGCTGAGAAAAGCCCCAAAGGGGATCACAATACCCAGTAGTGAAGAAGCAGACTAACACAAGGAGATTCAGAAATTAAACAAACCACACTTCAAAAGACAAGACACACCTAGCACAACACACCATGACTATGCACAACCACACTATCAAAGAGAAAAGAGTCAACATATACCAAACGAGGTGGGCAGACAGACCTGATGAGAAATTAACAGTATGAATACCACCAAAGGGAATCAAAAATATAAATATAACACATTTGCATATATGCTGATTCACACAAACATAAATTTGCATACAAGTTGACTTAGATAATTAAGTCTGTAGTATGAGTAAATACTGTAGAAATGTTGAATGAATGACCAGGACGACGTGCTTGAAGAGAGGTTTATTGGTAACACCCCAGCCACAGCAGAGGTACAGCTCTTCACTGAGGGGAACACACTCTTGACAGTTGGAATGTCATGTTGGAACGTTCTATTGTCACAAGGAACAGAGGGAGGGGCATAGGCAATAGGACGGACCACTACAGAGGATACCACCCTTCCCCCTTGCATCATCGAACAAGAAGCAATGGTTAAAGGGAGAGGGAAGGAGTATGAAGGGATGGGATGGCCCACACTGACAAGAAGTAACAAGAGAAGGGGTAGTCCTGTCGTTGAGCACTGATGGCGGGATAATACTATGCAAACAGGTGAGTAGACGTTTGTATAATATTCAACACTTAGGATACAAGGTACACATGATATTACCTTTTATAATCCCAGACACTGTCCTGTGAACATATGTATAAGATACGCTTTGTAGAATCTAACACACACAATCAAAGTTTCATTTTAATCCCGGACATATTCTTTCAAGTATCTTGGTGGTCTGATGGGACGTTTTCGTACTCTATAAGGGAAAATCCCATTGGGAAGTTTGTTGTAGTGGAGGAAAGAAAGATGGCGGAGTGAGTCTGCTATGGTGGATGCTGCCCAGTGAACTCCCCAGCGGTCACACAGCTTCTCTCACTCCCGCACTCAGGGGCTAAGGCTACAGCCCGGCACGAGAAGACGAGAGCACGGGGGGGGGGAGTGCTCCAAAGACCTTCAGACTGCAGCCCGGCTTTCTGCCTTGCCTACCTGGTGGTGCAGACGTACAGCGGACGGACGGCTTCTAGCTCCACGGCTGCTTGGTTTCACGGCCTCACGGCAGAGAGCGCGGTGCGGTGCAGACAGCTCGACAACAGACACCAAGCGGCTAGTCGCTCGCAGAATCATCGATGTGGCAGCTAAGCTCAGCTGCAACACGCAGCCTAGTGCATGCGAGCCAAGCAGCGTTTTGGTCACATACTGGGCTTTTACTTCATTAAACTACATCAACTGCTTCAGGAGATACACTTCGAGCCTCGGCAACCACCTGTGAAGGTCAGAGGGCATCCGTTGCATCCTGGGCAGCTATGGCCCCTCCTCACGCTACTGCCCCCAAGGGGCAGGGGAGCACCAGGGATAATCAGACATTAGGCAACAGCAATAGCCCTCTTACTGAAGAAGTTGGCACAGGCAGGCATGATGGTCAGGATGCCACAGCAGACTCTAGACCCAGCTCTCAGCTTGGGTGGCCTATCCTCAGGCTAATCCGCTCTGGCAGGGCCGGCGGGGTGCTCCGGTCCTGTGGATCAGTAAACTCCATTCCTGGGCAGGAGATGGCTGAAGCCCTCATGTCAGCAGTACAGGAAGGCCTGGAGGAAAAGGGCCTACCTTTGACTGGCGCTTCAATAAATACAGCAATAGTGTCTTTGGGCTCACAGAGGAGTGGCCTCCTTGCAATAGCGCCTGACGATTACAATGGTCCTGAGGCTCAAGATGAGAACAGTAGAAATGGCGAAAGCGAGAGTCATCCAATACCAAGTACTTTCGGGACTGGCGATTATTCTCCCAATGTGGTAACTACTTCTGCTTTGCAACTGCCTCCGGAGCAGGAGCAGTCTTACTCTCCATCAAGCAACGTTAATGATAAAAACGACAGCATTGGCACACTCCACAATTTGAACCCCAACCCCTTATTCTGTATATCGGCAGGCGGAAATAGTCTATTGCCATTACTTTCATCCAGTTGCAATAGCGGGCCAGTGGTATCTGATGGCTCCATGCCAGTTGATCTCAATCAGGCACCCCAGGATGTGCCGGACGACGTTTTGCTGGGAGCATCAATACAGTAAGCAAACTAGGCTTGTGGGGCTGGGGGTAATATGGGTAATGATGGAAGTGAGGTGATTGAAGTCTTTGCCACATGTACGCCAGTGGCGATGGAGGTGAAGGGAATACGGGGGAAGGGTCCTAAAACCACCAGAGGGGCTAAAGGGGGCAAGAGCGCAAAAGGTCATGGTGGGGGGGTTACACCTCTCCCTACTACTACTACGGGATGACTTAAAATCATGTTTCAAGCAATATGAAAACTGACTCTAGCTTTAGTCCACTGCGAAAGTGGGTGGCAATGAAGGGGGAAGTCAAAGCTATTGTTTCAAGGCTCTCTAATTCTGACAGTATTGTTTCCAACTCACTGAGGAGGGCCGCAGGTGCCGAGGGTAGTGACTCACAGCTTCCTTCTTCCTCTGGCATGGTCCCAGTGGTCCCTATGGCTTTGCCAGCAGCTCTTAGCCAACAGTGCAGCTTCGAGGGGGATAGGGGCGAAGAACAGGCTGAGACCAGGACAGCATATGTCCCTGCAACCTTAGTCGCAAGAAAGGAGATTAAGACAAGCCCGGTCATTAGTCACTCGGAGCTCGGTGAGCCGGACACACCCTCTCTATCTGCAATTCTACTGGCGCTGTCTCTCCAAAGGGCCGAGGCTCAGGAATACTACACCCAAGCAAAGGCAGACAGTCAAGATATCAAGCTCGCCCTCACTGAAGTTACCAGTAAGGTTGCCTTTCTGTCTACGGATGTTACTGAGTTACAAGAACGTGTGGCAGTAGTTGAAGAAACTAACATCCACACTGCAGAGGGTTGCTAAAACATGCGAGACTCAGGTGGCTTTTCTACAAGCTAAGGTTGAGGACCTTGAGAACCACCAACGGCGCCATAATTTACGAGTTTTCGGCATACCAGAGGGGAGAGAAGGCTCGGATCCACGGGTGTATATTGTTTTGTTTCAACAAGCATTTCCCGATCTATCGGATTGGGACATGGACTCCCAAGTTCAACGGGCACACCGCATACCTTTTACTATTCCACAGGGAAAACACGACAATTTATCTCAACCACGTCCCGTTTTGGTATTTTTGGGTAACTTCTTGTTGCGTCAAGCAATGTACACCAAAGCGCGCCCTGAGACTCCTGTGAAAATGGATACTATTACTATCTCTGTGCGCTCGGATTTGTGCAAGTCCACAATGGACCAACGCTGGAGGATGCGGCAGCTAATTGACCCCCTTAAATCGGTGTGATTGCAAGTCTATCTACAGGAGCCAGCAACCCTGAAGACTATAAGAAATGGACGCTCGTACTTTTTCAATACAGAACAGGAGGCCAGACAGGCTCTGTCGAAATGGCAGGCCAAAACTGTGGGCTCAGACGCATCAAGTGCCTTAGCATAGAAAGATAGAAACTGAGCACAATGTGCCTGGCTGCTCTCCTACTTTTTTTTCTCTCCCCCCTCCGCTTCTCCAGCACTCCCCACTTTTTTTCCCCTTGTCTTTTCTTCTAGACTTAGAATTTATAAAACCCCGTTAGGGGTTGGGGAGTGGGGTGCGGGGAGGGGAAATGGCTACTAACGGGTGTTAGAAGGTGGTTCTGACACTCTGAGCTGCCCGGATTTTTCGCTTTTTGAGCACCTATTTGTTGAGCTTTTACTGTGGGAGAGCCTCATAAGTTGGGACTCACCCACAGTGAACTCATGATGAAAGAGACTGCATGTGGATTTTACTGGTGTCCCCCTAGCTTGACTAGGCCGCTGCGCAGCAGCTGGAGTAAGGGGCACCGGGCTGGTTACATGCAGACACATGTGTACATGCGTGTGCACACGTGTGTGGGCTGCGCAGGGGAGATTCCTGGCGTGCGCAGTCCAGGAGCAGCTACATAGTGAATGGTGTGGCAGGACTTATGCAGAATTGGGTGGTGACATGAATAGGCTTTATACAGTGGGAAGAAACATGCCAGGGAAAGTCAGTGTGCTTTACAGTGTTTATTCCATTATTCTCTTATGGGGATAGGGAGCACATGGGCTAGTTTTACTTTCCTAGGGCCTACAAATTCCAGACACGCACCAAAGTCCACTGTAACCTATGTGAGAAGAAGTATTCTGCAGAGTCCAAAGTCATATTTGTACTGCTTTTCGGTCATCCAGAAATGTTATATTTCTCTGAGTCAGCTCATAACCAGGGCCTGGCTGGGGGCAGACCCCAGCCGCCTGGATTGATGACCTTCCCTCCAAGGAGAGAAGATGGGTGGAGCTACAGGCTAATCCATCAGCAGCTGTCACTGGGTGCCAGGCACCTAGCTGCATAAGGGAAAAGGCAGCTCTAGGGGGAAGGGGCTCTCTGAGACCATGTGGCAGGAGACCCTGGACGATGCCATTTTGAACAAACCCAGAGGCCTGGGCAGGAAGGAGGGAGCAGGGGCAGAGAAGTGAGGTGTCGCTGTGTGATAGGGCAAACAGAGACTTCCTGCCAGCCCCCTCCCCAAATCTTTAAAAGAACTTGCACAGGAAGAGGAGCTCTCTCTGGGGTGTGGTCTGCTGAGGCAGAGGGTGCTGGAGCCTGGCGCAATGGGCAGTTGGAAGGAGGAACCCCCGGACTGTCCCAGGATCCTGAACAGCGCCAGGAGAATAGACCAGGACCAGTGCACAGAAGCAGGGGCCTCTGCGCTGGGAGAAGAGAGGCCCAGGAGGAGAGCCATGCGAAAGGCTGGCGCAGGGAGCCAGTGAAGGCAGCTCCCTGCTGAATCCACCCTCCGTGTGACCAGGAGGGCGAAGGAAAGTGCTCCCAGTGGCTGGGGTGCGCCACCAGGAGCAAGAAGAGGCCAAGATCACCAAGATCGGACCCCTGGGGGCTGCGAGATGCCCCCCAGAAGGTAGGCGGCCCTTGACCTCTGGCAGACTGACGACGAAGCACGTGGGGCTCCGCCGCCGGTCTTGGATATACCCCGGGGTGGGTCAGGTCCCTGGGGCTGCCCCAGACGAAGTAAAGACGGGGAGTGCCGTCACGCCCCCGTGAAAATGGCCTTTTGGGGGCCCAGGATTCCAACTCCGGGCCCCGAAGCAAAGCCAGGGAGCGCCATCGCGCTCCCCATGAAGTTATGCCAAAGGGGGATGCCAGGAGCCCACCCTGGCCCCCCCGAAGCCACGGAAGGAGGGGGAGCGCCGTCACGCTCCCCGTGAAGAAGGGGGAGGGGCCCGGGATCCCAACTCCAGGCCCCGTGCGTGAAGAGGTGGTGGCAGGGTGCCAGGAGCCCACCCTGGCCCCCGCAGAAGAACCCAAGACGGGGAGCGCCGTCGCGCTCCCCGTGAAGTCAGAGGAGGGGCCCGGGATCCCAACTCCGGGCCCCCGGTGGAGACGCTAAGTCAGGGAGCGCCGTCACGCTCCCCGTGAAAAATGGCCCAGGGGCCCGGGACCACATCCCCGGGGCCCGAAGACAAGGAGGAGGAGGGGGGGGAGTGCCGCTGCACTCCCCCGAAGCTGGAAGGAGGCGGGGGAGTGCCGTTGCACTCTCCCGAGGTCTGCCTGGACCGGCGGGAACCTCTGTGTCTACCCGCAGGAGCGGGCAGGCCAGAAGAGGAGTGCCAGCTCCCGCGGCAGCATGCAAGGGTGCTGGCCGGGTGGGGAGCCGGCGGGAGCCACCGGAAGTGGGCTCCCCAAGTGGCTCTCCACCGAGCCTGCAGTGAGGGGCCCGGGTGGGACCGGGCCCCCGAAAATAAGCAAGAGCAGCCAGGGGTGGGCTCCCCGAGCCGCAGGCACTCACCTGGGGGTCCGGGTGGGACCGGGCCCCCCAACGGTTGGAGGACGCGGCCGGAGACCCACATCGCGGCTCTCCCCGGCACAGTGGGAGAGCCGCTGTTCCAATATGCACGGGGGAAGACGAGGAAGCACCCCATAATGCCCTGCAGGCCCGGACCGGCCTGCAAGGGCAAACAGCTTTTTTCTCTGCTTGTGGTGGCCCCAGGAGAACGGGGTCACCACCAAATGTGTGACAGGGTGCAGGGGGAGCTGCAGGAGCATCGCAGCCTCCCCAGCACAACGTGAAGAAGTCCCTCCCTAAGTCTCATGGGGACCAAGAAGAATAGCCCCTCAAGGGCTCAGCAAGGTGTCCCCCTAGCTTGACTAGGCCGCTGCGCAGCAGCTGGAGTAAGGGGCACCAGGCTGGTTATATGCAGACACATGTGTACATGCATGTGCACACGTGTGTGGGCTGCGCAGGGGAGATTCCTGGCGTGCGCAGTCCAGGATCAGCTACAAAGTGAATGGTGTGGCAGGACTTATGCAGAATTGGGTGGTGACATGGAATAGGCTTTTTACAGTGGGAAGAAACATGCCAGGGAAAGTCAGTGTGCTTTACAGTGTTTATTCCATTATTCTCTTATGGGGATAGGGAGCACATGGGCTAGTTTTACTTTCCTAGGGGCTACAAATTCCAGACACGCACCAACGTCCACTGTAACCTATGTGAGAAGAAGTATTCTGCAGACTCCAAAGTCATATTTGTACTGCTTTTGGGTCATCCAGAAATGTTATATTTCTCCGAGTCAGCTCATAACCAGGGCCTGGCTGGGGGCTGACCCCAGCCGCCTGCATTGATGACCTTCCCTCCAAGGAGAGAAGATGGGTGGAGCTACAGGCTAATCCATCAGCAGCTGTCACTGGGTGCCAGGCACCTAGCTGCACTGCACAAGGGAAAAGGCAGCTCTGGGGGGAAGGGGCTCTCAGAGAGCATGTGGCAGGAGACCCTGGACGACGCCATTTTGAACAAACCCAGAGGCCTGGGCAGGAAGGAGGGAGCAGGGGCAGAGAAGTGAGGTGTCGCTGTGTGATAGGGCAAATAGAGACTTCCTGCCAGCCCCCTCCCCAAATCTTTAAAAGAACTTGCACAGGAAAAGGAGCTCTCTCTGGGTTGTGGTCTGCTGAGGCAGAGGGAGCTGGAGCCTGGTGCAATGGGCAGTTGGAAGGAGGAACCCCCTGACTGTCCCAGGATCCTGAACAGCGCCAGGAGAAGAGACCAGGACCAGTGCGCAGAAGCAGGGGCCTCTGCGCAGGGAGAAGAGAGGCCCAGGAGGAAAGCCATGTGAAAGGCTGGCGCAGGGAGCCAGTGAAGACAGCTCCCTGCTGAATCCACCCTCCGTGTGACCAGGAGGGCGAAGGAAAGTGCTCCCAGTGGCTGGGGTGCACCACCAGGAGCAAGAAGAGGCCAAGATCACCAAGATCGGACCCCTGGGGGCTAAGAGATGCCCCCCAGAAGGTATGTGACCTTTGACCTCTGGCAGACTGACGACGAAGCACGTGGGGCTCCGCCGCCGGTCTTGGATATACCCCCGGGGTGGGTCAGGTCCCGGGGGCTGCCCCCACACGAAGTAAAGATGGGGAGCGCAGTCACGCCCCCCGTGGAAATGGCCTTTTGGGGGCCCGGGATCCCAACTCTGGGCCCCGAAGCAAAGCCGGCGAGCGCCGTCGCGCTCCCCGTGAAGTTATGCCAAAGGGGGATGCCAGGAGCCCACTCTGGCCCCCCGAAGCCACGGAAGGACGGGGAGCGCCGTCGCGCTCCCCGTGAAGAAGGGGGAGGCGCCCGGGATCCCAACTCCGGGCCCCGTGCATGAAGAGGTGGTGGCGGGGTGCCAGGAGCCCACCCTGGCCCCCGCAGAAGAACCCAAGATGGGGAGCACAGTCGCACTCCCCGTAGAGTCAGAGGAGGGGCCCGGGATCCCAACTCCGGGCCCCCGGCGGAGACGCTAAGTCGGGGAGCGCTGTCACGCTCCCTGTGAAAAATGGCCCAGGGGCCCGATCCCCAGGCCCCAAAGAGACAAGGAGGAGGAGGGGGGAGTGCCGCCACACTCCCCCGAAGCTGGAAGGAGGCGGGGGGAGTGCCGTCGCACTCCCCCGAGGTCCGCCTAGACCGGCGGGAACCTCCGTGTCTGCCCGCAGGAGCTGGCAGGCCAGAAGAGGAGTGCTGGCTCCCGCGGCAGCACGCAAGGGTGCTGGCCAGGTGGGGAGCCGTCGGGAGCAACCCGGGGGTGGGCTCCCCGAGTGGCTCTCCACCGAGCCTGCAGTGAGGGGCCCAGGTGGGACCGGGCCCCCAAAAATAAGCAAGAGCGGCCGGGGGTGGGCTCCCCGAGCCGCAGGCACTCACCTGGGGGTCAGGGTGGGACCGAGCCCCCCAACGGTCAGAGGACGCGGCTGGAGGCCCACATCGCGGCTCTCCCCGGCACAGCGGGAGAGCCGCTGTTCCAATATGCACGGGGGAAGACGAGGAAGCGCCCCATAATGCCCTGCAGGCCCGGACTGGCCTGCAAGGGCAAACAGCGTTTTTCTCTGCTTGTGGTGGCCCCAGGAGAACGGGGTCACCACCGAATGTGTGACAAGGTGCAGGGGGAGCTGCAGGAGCATCGCAGCCTCCCCCAGCACAACGCGAAGAAGTCCCTCCCTAAGTCTCATGGGGACCAAGAAGAATAACCCCTCAAGGGCTCAGCAAGGAGTCATCTGTATCCCCATGGTTGGAACTTTTGTTTTACAGCTGGGGGTGCTTAACGGACTGCCTCAAGGAGTGAAATGCTGAGTTGGGGATGTCTGGAGAAGTGCATCCCCTGTAGGTGAAGAGGTGTACTTGCACCCGTAGTGCATTTGCTAATGTTATTTCTTTCAGAGGGACTGAAGGTCACATGTGTAATGTGAAGTACCTGGGTAAGGTGAAGTACCTGGGTAAGGTGATTTCATAAGCCAAATGGGGTTATGTTGCTCGACATTCCTGCTAGGGTGTCTGGCTGTATATGCTTAATCCTGTGATTTCATCTGTGATGCCTTTAGGGGCTGTAATTGCAATGCCTTCTAATGTCCAACAAATGTGATGAGTACTGTCATTCTAAAGTGATGCTTAAACATGTATTCTTGCTGCTGCGCTTAGGTGGCGAACCCAGACTGTTAGCCCTTAAGATGTAGAGGTGTACACTTCATGGTCAGTAGGAAATGCTCAGTCAGGGTTGTGTGTCACCAGGGCAGGTGTACCTATTTTAAATGCTTCTTGAGGTAATGGGGTGGGTCGCCGCTGGGATGATGCCAGTGCGCAGGGCCCTCGCTCCAGGTTATGTTCAACTAACTGCATTTGGGGGGCAAGATGATGTGCATACATGGGAGCGGTGGTACTAGACCCCACCCCCCTGCGGGAGGGGTGGAGATGTTATGCAATGTCACAAAGTAATTCCAACAGCTTATGTATATTTGTAAATTGGTGCATAGTATTGAGTAGTGTGTGTGTTTAATAAATGTACTCTTACTTTTATAAAGCAAAGTACAGACTGGACAATAAATTATTGAGTGTTATTGCTGCGCACCTGTAATGGCGGTTACTAGCCCACACCACCTCCCTTGAGTAAGCCTCAGACTGCTCTGCAATGCTACCCTCTGAGAGTCAGGCGCTACAATTGGGTGTTTGGTTCCCAGTGAAGGACAAATGGAGTCATGTTATTTGTGCAGGCCTCACAGATACTGCCTCGTTTTCCAACAGCGGGTGTCTAACAAGGTTTTTTCTTTGAAACAGCCTCAGTCTCTTTTTTCTTTTTTACTTCTGCTTTAGGCATGATGGGAGGTGTAGGACTTGGCCTTTTTGGTTAAAGTTCCCCAAACTTTTTGCTTTCCCCCTAGACCGTTTTCCTGACCTAGAGATGCCAATTTTGATGCTTTGGGTACTTTGCCACTGCTGATCAGTGTCAAAGTACAGGAGTTCCCTATGTAAAATGTATGGTGATTGGTTGGCCATGATTGGTAGGTTTGCCTTACTAGTAAAGTCCCTAGTGATGTGCACTGTGTGTGCAAGGGCTAGTAATGCAAGGGCGCGCAGAGAAGGGAACTCAGGCCTTCAGTGTAGGGCCTGCGCGCAGAATGCTAAGTTAGCATGTTGTCCTGACAAGTGCAACCACTTGCCAGGCCTGACCTTCCCTTTTACATACACATGGGCACTCCTGTGGTAGGTCCCAGGTAACCCCTGGGCAGGGTGCAGTGTAGGTAAAAGGCAGAACATAAACTGAGGTGTGTGTTATGTTCTGACTGTGAAAAACTCTCCATTTCGTTTTTCACTGCTGAAAGGCCATTCTGCCCATAGGACAGAATGGGGGAGGCTGGGTGTTGTGTTTGTTAGCCTAGTTTCCTGTCAGTTTATAATGGAGAGGTGAAGTTTGGTATGTATGAACTCACAGTGTCATAATGCATCTTTCTGTGAAGGTGGTTTTGTCACTGTGTGTTTATAAGCCACTCTTTTAGAAAGTGGCTGAGTTTGTGCTCTGAGCATTTCTGTGTGTCTCTGAAATGTGGATTGTCTGTCTGGAACTGAAAGGTGAGAGGAGCTGGGAGAGGTCTTGACTCAGGGAGGGGTTGAGATGGCACCAGGCTGCCCTGTATCTGGAGAGTAGGGGGAGGAGAAGCCCAGGAGGTGAAAAGGCCTGGGCTGGTGCTATAAACCAATTGACCCATCTCCTGCTGAGTGATTAAGGATCCAGACCCCCAGTATCAAAGGGAGAGAGGTGACACTGGGAGGGAGACACCCAGAGTTGATTTAGGGAGGGGTCAGGGACCCCTGAGCACATACAAACTTCAAAGACATTAAGGGGTATAACTATGAGAGCTGAAGCCCCTGAACGTTGGAATGAAACAGATATGTATTGAGACTGAAAAGACTTGGACCCATTCTGTGGTCAAGAGGAACCTCTGCTAAAGAAGGAACAACTGAAGAGACTGCTGTGGATAGATCAATCCTTGCTTCGTGATCTGGGGCTGGTCTGCAGTTTGCTGTTCTAACTAAGGAAGAGGCTGTTGGGACTGTGCTGTGTCTTGTAACCCCAAGGGCCCGAGGTGAGCTGGCTCCCTGTTTGGAAATACAGGATCATAAAGGTTTCCGGAAAAGTCCCAAGCAATGCGGTGTACGCGTGCTTTTTGGCCGCTTGAGACCCTCAGAAGTTGTGCCTTGTGATCTTGGGCACGCAGGAGTAAGCTAAGTCTCAGACGTGCAGAGTGCGTGTCGTGGTGCAGGCCAAGGCGTTGGTGAGGAGTGTCTGGTCGTGGTGTGCATGGGGAGACGAGGCGAAGCTCGGACGCGCAAGGGTGCGTTTCGTGGTGCAGCCCGGGTGTTGGTGAAGAGCGCCTGGGCCTCGTGTGCACCAAAGGAAGAAGCAAGACTCAGACGCGCAGTGTGCGTGTCATGGTGCAGCCAGGGCATTGGTGAGGAGCGCCTGGACATCGTGTGCACCAACGGAAGAAGTGAGTCTCGGACGCGCAAGGGTGCGTGTCGTGGTGCAGCCCGGGTGTTGGTGAAGAGTGCCTGGACCTCGTAGGCACCAAAAGAAGAAGTGAGTCTCCGACGTGCAAGAGTGCGTGTTGTGGTGCAGCCAGGGCGTTAGGGAAGAGCGCCTGGACATCGTGTGCACCGGGAGAAGAGGTGAGACTCAGACACGCAAGAGTGCGTGTCGTGGTGCAGCCAGGGCATTGGTGAAGAGCGCCTGGACATCGTGTGCACCGGGAGAAGAGGCGAGGCTCGAACGCGCAGGGTGCGTGTTGAGGTGCAAGTGGAGCGTTGGTGAAGAGCGCCGGATCGTCGTGAGCACCGGATTAGAGGCGAGTCTCAGACGCGCAGTGTGCGTGTCGAAGTGCAACCTGAGGTGCTGGTGAGGAGTGCCTGGTGAGGGTGTGCACCGAATTGAAGTGAAGTCTCCACAGTGCTGAGGGCGGGTCTCGGTGTGGACTGCGACCGCCGGAGTGAGGGCCAAGTCATTGGTGCTCTCGGAGTCAATCAGCAGCGGCCCGGACCGGCAGCCACAGAAGAGCTGAGCTGCCGGCCCGAGTCCGAGCAACCCGTGACGGAGTTCTGGATCAAGGCCCAAGTCGCTGACGTCGGGGAGGAGAGTGGGATCGCGCCCCCCCAGGTAACGTGGATCAACACCTGGGGTGGGGTGCGGGCCCAGAGGGACACTCTCTCGGCCTCCCGCTTCCGTCAGCTGTGCGAGCCGTTGCTTCGGCTCAGATCCCGGCCCGTGCTGACCCAAGACGGGGCAGTACTGGGGCCGGAGTGGGAAGCAGTACTTTCTGTGTCATCATTTTATCCATAACGGGGGCATTGTTAACGGAGCACGTAAAACTGTCGTATTACACTTTGCATTATTGCTCCTAACGAACTATCGAATTGTCGTATGACGCCTGACCTCATTTGTGCCTGATGAACTTTATGCTTGGTGCGCTACGCACTGCGTTATTTCTCCCTTGCATATTACCTGATTGTAACGTGGCGCATTGAATGAGTTCTTCAGTGCACAGTATCTGAGTATAACATGGCACAGTGTATTATTTCTTCATTGCACTGCATTGCACTGCACAGGATTGTAGCATGACGCATTGCTTTGTTTCTTCCTGGTACAGGGCATGCTGGTGGTGATACGCATTGCATTATTCCTTCAATTGCAAAGTACATGATTGTGGCGCTACGTATGGCATTGTTTCTCTATTGCACAGTATAAGAGAATATCGTTACGCATTGCAGTATTGTTTCCTTTTGCAGCGTGTGTTATTCTAGCAATACGACTTGCCTAACCTTTTGGGAAATGGTTAGAAAAGAGCTTAACTGTTGGTTAGAAGCGGTGGTTGGGATTAGAACCTACCAACCCACCGGAAAGAATACTACCCTTTCTTATATATGTTGATTTTGTATCGTGTGGTCGTATCGTATAATTTCTTATATAAAGATTATACTCATTTTATCAATACTAGTGTAGAGTCTATTTGTGATGACATCATGGGGTTACTGTGAGTGTGGTTGCACATACTGAACACTCGTGCCTTGGAGATAAGCCTGGCTGCTCGTGCCAAGCTACTAAGGGGGTGAGCAGGGCTATCTCAGACGGTGTCCTTACTTAGCCTAACGTTGAAGCGAGGGGTCGGGGACGCACGCCTCCAGCATTTTGTGGCGGCGGTAAGCGATAAGGACCTCCACTTCCAACAGGAGGGTGTTGGGCCGTTGGGCCATGGTGGGGTCCGGGTTGGCATCCACTGAAGCTGTCAGTCAGCGACAGCTCGGGGTGGGATGATTCCTTTCAGTAGGCACCGGGTGGGTTTGGGGGTGGGGGTCCCTTTAGGACAAGGGGGAGGGTTCACATTTTGGATGTTGGCGATTCACGGGGTGGCGCAGTTGGCGGATTGGGGTGTGGGGGGGTAAATAGCCATTTAACAGTTAGAAGTGTGGATGTCAAAACTAACAGACATCCGAAAAATCAAAATTATTCAATGTCAGATTTAAAAATTATGTGCTGGAATGTCGCAGGGTTGAACCAATCTCGCAAACGGCGTTTAATCAGGGAGGAACTTTGTATCTTGAAACCACACCTACTAGGCTTAACTGAGACCCACTTAGCATATAAAGAAAGGTCGCTGTTGGGACAGCTTGGCTATGATCCACTAGTATGTACATCACAGACAGTTTCAATTCTGGGGGGCTCCATAATGAAATCTAGGACCTTAGTAGCCACTGTGACACGCACATTATCAGATAGCAGGGGGAGGTGGGCTATCGTCCAGCTGCAGATAGCGGGTCGCACCGCCACGATCTATGCCGTATATGGTCCCAACTTGGATTGCCCCGAGATCTTTGATCACTTAAGTGCTGAACTATTGGGTTGGGATGGAGATCTTATAGTCTTGGGCGACTTTAACTGCATTATGGACAATAAAATTGACACTACTAATCGCAAGATTCGGGCGAGAATGTCTAAGACTAGAGCGCCATTGCGGGAGCTCTTGCATATTCACCAGCTTGACGATGCTTGGCGAGTGGTTATCCTACACTGCCAGGTTATACTTTTTACTCACACCCACCTAAACAGTACTCCCATATAGATATGATCTTCATTAAGAGGTCGCTCCTGGAAAATGCTCTTGTGGAGGTCTGTCCTAAGATTATTTCGGATCACAACCCCGTCACGCTGATCCTACAGAGACAACTCAGAGCCAGAAAAACTACCCAGCCTTTCTCATTCCCTAGATACTTACTTAGTAACCCTGAATACGTGGCGAATATCAGAAGGGCTTTGAAGGAGTACCTGAATAACAATCTAGGAACAGCTAACATCTCAAGTGTATGGGATTGTATGAAAGTGTACGGTAGGGGGGAAACTGCGTTTTATCTGGGTTCAAAATCGACAGTCTACTGAGGTGGCTGAACAGGCTCGGCGAGAGCATTTAGATTCAGAGCATCAGCATGCTGGGGCTATTGCTGTTGGGGATCTTGTGGCTCAGCTTATCTACCTGCAGATGTTATAAATGCGATCCAAAATTAATGGAGGGTTAGTGGAAAAGTTTGCTTCTAATTATAAGCACAAAACTTTACAATACAAACACGGGGAGAGGGTGGGGTGGGTGCTAGCCCTTCAGATCACCGACCAAAAGGCTAGGACCAATGTTAAAATGATCAGAGGTGAGGGTGACCAGTCATTTACTCAACCACAGGAAATAGCGGAGCAATTCGGGCTGTATTATACTGATTTATATTCATCTGCCCCCTCATTCTGTCAACATACCTGCTATGATTACTTGCAGGAGAGCCAATTGCCCTGCTTGGACTGTCTTGATGATGAGGAATTACAGAAAGACATCTTGTCGACTGAGGTCGAGGCAGCTATCAAGTCCTTACCCTCTGGTAAAGCGGTCGGGCATGATGCCATCCCGCTTGAATGCTATAAGACATTTCAGGATTTATTGGCCCCTGTCTATCTGCAGCTGAGTTCGGATATCATCAATGGGGGTAACGCGCCCGACTCATGGAGTGTAACTAATATTGTGGTTTTCCCTAAAAAGGGGAAGCCGATCGACGACAGAAGTTCCTATTGTCCGATATCACTAATTAACACGGACGCCAAAATCTTCTCTAAAACTTTGGCTTCCCGCCTATCCCCTTTCATTCATAAGCTTGTATCAGCGCAGCAGCATGGCTTTGTTCCTGGAAGAGATACAACGGCCCACATAGCTACTGCAATAGCTGCTTTCGACGTCTCACGCAAACTCAATATACAGATGGGCATGGTCATGCTTGACGCGGAAAAGGCATTCGATAGAGTGGCCTGGGAGGCCTTGTGGCTTACCATGAAGGCATTTGGCTTTGGCCCCAGGTTCATCTCTGCAGTACAGAAGTTGTACAAAAAGCCGGTCACCACAATCTTCTCTACTAATCCCGGCGAAGCCATTATACACATTATGCAAGAGTTATTCAGCTCTTTTTCAGGCTACAAGTTAAATATTGCCAAGGCTCAGACAATTGTTAACTTTCAATCTGATGCCTTTCCTACAACAATGGCGGTCACCCGGAACGTAATCTATCTCGGAGTATGTATTTGTAGTCAGGTCAATGATATTTTAACATTAAACTATGATTCCCTCCTGAAAACTGTTACGGCTAAACTGCGTAGCTGGCATCATCTCCCGCTAAGTATCTATGGGATGTGTAACGTTATAAGAATGAGTATCCTCCCCAAATTTCTATACTTATTTCGTTCTATACCACTGCGGGTCCCTTCGTCATTTTTTAAGAAATTGAACAGTGTCATAGGTAGCTTTATATGGGCATATAAGAGTGCTCGGCGGGCTCTCAAGTTTATGAGATTAACATATGCACAGGGGGGTTTTAAGCTCCCAGACTTTCAATTTTACTTTTGGGCTTCCTTTGCCGGTCGGCTTCGCGGCTTGCTCAGGGGACTGGATGCTGGTCCAACTCTGCTATGTTATCAGCTCGCCTGTGGTCCAACAGTGGGGTTTACGCTTTATAAAACTGCCGACCTTAACTACTTTAAACGGGTAAAGTTTAAGGTAATCATAGCTATTAATCGGATTTGGCAAGACATTTGAAAACAATACTCTCTCCCGGCGCAGCATCAATACTTGGTGCTATGGGGGAATACGATACCCAACATATTCCAGGACTGCATTGGGAAAGACTGTCAATCTAAGGGTATTACCCAACTGGGCCAACTCTATGATGGTCAGGGGTTCCGCTCTTTTACTGCCCTTAAGGACAAGTTTGGCCTCTCGCAAAAAACGTTTTTCAAATACCTACAGGTTAGGGATTTTTTCATACATGGCAAAAAGCTATTAACAATTTCAAACTCGTCGGAAATACTGGCCGGAATATACACACGTACCGGCCGAGGGGCAATCAGCTCAGTCTATCAGAAATTCCTGGCTTGTGCTAATGATGATAGCTTACTGATTGCAGCTAAACTTAGATGGGTTCTACGGACTGAAATAGCTGTAGAGGACATCCAAGACTGTATGGAAGTACTAGACCAAGGGCTAGCATTGGTTAATTTAAAGCTACAACAACATCGGGCTGTATATATACTGTATTATCCACCAGAGGTCATATCTAAGTGGGCTTCTCGCAATTCAGAGAAATCATTCTCTCTGAAATGCCAGCTATATGCTGCAGACCTCAGGAATATGTTCATTAATTGTCCCAAACTTGACGGATTTTGGAGTGGGGTCTCCAGTATTCCTATTTCACTTCTTGGCTCAAATGTTCAGCTTACCGAAAAAGAACTCTTTCTTGGGATTTGAAGCGCGGCTGTTGGTGACTGGAGTCTTCTTGCAACTATTGTTATTGCATGTGCCCGTTTATGTATTGCTAGAGTTTGGGTAGATAATGTAAGTCCTAGTGTTAATGAATTATGGGTCTTACTCAGACAGGTTTATGAGATGGAACTTGCTTTGGCTAAAGCCCGAGGACCACACTCTCGGCTTAAATGGTCTTCATTAATGTGAAGTTGCCCCTTCATTGTTTTGAGCCTTCCTAGGCCATGAAATAGCGATGCAAACAGAATCACAATTTCAGATTGCGTATTAAGGTTGTAATAGTTAGATGTCAGTCCCATGTCAGCAGCAGTTGTAAAACTAAGTAGACATGCACTGGATGAAGTACTTTGAAGAATGTGGATTGGGGCTGCACAGACGTCTTCTTATGCCACAAGGTCGCTGTCAATGATCCTTGGCTCTGTAACTGTTTGGAAGCAGCCAATGTGTACATCTTTGTGTCTGATGCTTTCAGTCATGGTTTGGGTGACAAACTGTTAAATTGTTCGATGGGCATGATGTTGATTTATGCACCGCTGTTGATTACAAAGTTAATGGGGCAACCGTTGAATTTTAGTGTGATCTTGGGGAAATGTCTATATGAATTCTTTTTTTTTTTCGTTGACTCACTTGTATTTGTTGTTCATTTGCAGTGGCGGCCTGTGACTTCTGAAAGTGTTGGGGCTAAAAGTAATTTGAAACTTCCACATAGACAGCAAAGCAAGTGAGACCAACTGACCCAATAGGGTGTCTGGCTTCTCGCTGAATGACATTGTCTCCACGTTCACCTGGCAGGCAAATGAATGCTCATATGGTCTACATTAGCACAAACACAACAGCATAACTTAGAAGTGGTGGAGGCAGGGTCTGCCGAATGAAATGGTTATGTACACTACTATGAAGCAATCGTATAAGACCTATTAGGAAATTGTTAGCCCATGCTGTAAAACAGAAAAATCAGACACTGTAATAGCAAAAAGAAACAGTGCATTTCAAACCATAAACACATAACTGCCAGCTATAAATAAAAACAAATAATCACAATTTTTGTTTTAAGATGCACACAACTCTATATTAATTTCTAATGGTGCTGCCCTTGCTTCTTAACAGAGCGCGCTTGCTGGATGTGCACCCCTGACCCCCTCTACTTTCTCACTTATTTTCTCCTCTTGCCTGAACATCAGATAATGAGTTGCTCTTGTTCCCAAAGCTTTGACTAAAATTCAAATGCGTTTCATATTTTATGCTCGTGTGTCATATTATAAATATTTTTAGAAACTATGGTTCAGAAAGTGGCCAAAAGTATGGTCCGAGGGAGACGCAAGGTATTGCGCCTGAATGGGAAACAATGTAACTAAATAGGAGCAGGTGATGCAGCGTTTACCCAGAAATTATCACCAACCCAGGGTCCGGGTCACTCCGGTGGGGCCCATAACACCGAAGTACACACACCCTGTCACACACACCCCCCAGACCCTTGCTAATAATCCTACAATGGGTTGCATGAATTATTTCCTATCACGGGATACCTTTAAGCACAGATTTTTACACCAACATTTGTTTTCATCACCTAATTTTACTAACTAATCTATGCATCAATGTACCCCGCCAATTAGGTCGATGGACCAATTAGTTGAGCAAGTTGATGGTGATTGTCAAGACCAGCTTAACCTCACTACAACAATACATTGATTTGCATAATTAATTGACTCTAAAAGAATCACAAACACCTGAAATCATTTAAAAGATTTTATATAATTAATTTGCATAAAGAAAATTATCATTTATTCTCTCACTATTAATTCTCACTGAGCATTGCCAATTATTCAGGAAATAAATCAAGAAACTGTTTAATAAAAGTCATGAAGAGAAAATGTAAGTTTGCATTCATTTCATTATTCTTAAAAATGGTTAAAAATCAATTCTTGGTCATGTAACTGATAGAGGGTTCCCAAAATGAAAGATCAGTGAACCATAATTAAAAACATGCATTTAATTCCAAAGATTTCCTACACTAAAAACCTTCCTAACCAACACTAAACCCCAATTTTCTTAATAACCCTGGCCTCCTAGACGCATCTCTCACCCAGGCTAGTGTCCCGCAACGATCTCCAACCTACAGGGGTCATCAGTGCGCATTCTGGCATGGTTTCAAGCTCCCAGCATCTCTGCAAACAGCTTCTCAGACAGCATTTCTCCAACCAGCTTCTCTCTAAAAACCCCCAATTTTGGTCTGATATTTATACTGTGTTTGCTGGCTCTCTACCCACAAATGTTTCAACTCTTGCCGTTTCCCTTGCTCTGATTGGTCATGAAAATGCATTTCTCAGCTCTCAGGATGTCCGTGAATGACAATGTATTTCTCTGCTTCCAGGATGTCCGTGAATAACTTTGTATTTCTCTGCTCCCAGGATGTCCGTGAATAACTTTGTTTGACAAGCTGATAGATACAAATTCAATTGTCCCATAGTTCATTAGCAGGCATTCAAATGTTCATTGGCAGGGATTCAACTGTTTATTTTCAGCTGTTTCCACGTGGTCATTCTTTGGCAGGCATTCGACTGTTCTCGTGCTATCATTCTGGCTCTCAGCCACTCGCCGGCATTCATACAAATGGCCTCGAACATAGTCAGCTGGAGTTGCAAAGTTCAGTGGAGCACAAGGCATGCGAGGTTCTTCCAGCCAGATGATGCAAGCATTCTCTACTGCGCAGAACCGGGAAAACGAAGCCATCTTGAAACTAGCCACCAGCCAAAACTACAATAAACACAAAGAAAATGTGAATACACAGAAAATAAGTGTTTTCTGTCCCCCACCCACCAGTACTAATATTTATCCCCTAAAACTGTTACCTAGCGGAAAAGCATCACACTGCAAGCCATTAAAATAAAGCAAAAGCAGCATGTAATGCACAATGTACACTACAGCATAGACATGCACTATTACACTACTTAAATGCGCAAAATAGATAAAACATGCGTTTTACACCATTAATTAATATGTTAATCAAACCTGTTAATGCAGAGCATTTCCCACATGTAATGTGTGTGTTTGGTTAATACACAGCAATCAAAATTAATATATTACTTTGTTATGGGGTGATTGGTCTGAACGGGGTACGCACAAAATCTTCTGTACTTCGCTCCATCACAGGCAATCAATGCTGGAGGGAGCAAGGAAATGTGTGACCAGGGACTCGCTATGATTAGGATTACAATAGTTATGTATTTGCAATAATATGCAGAGATTAGTATTCGTTCAGGTGCTCACATAAAAAAGTGACAACAAGCATGAGGTGCTCAGTGAGAGTGACTTTTAAAATATGTACATCGCATTGACAACACACTAGAGAACTCCTTATGAAAGCAATTATATAAAGTATATGGAGTTCTGGTTGTAGGGGGTCGACGACGTTTAGATCTCGGTTAGCTAGAGATCATCTTCAGGTCATAGCATATGTGAGTAATCCGAATTCAAAACCTGATGAAGCGGCAGTTGCAAAAGGAAGTATAACTGCAGAGAGGAGGTCTCTGAATCGTGAGCGCTGGAGCTGATGTGGTTCCAAATAAAGCATATATCCGGGTGGGGTGTGGGTCTTTTGCGCTGTATATTCGGGATAACCATGGTGCCAATAACTCGGAATGAGGGCTCCGGAATTGCTTAAGGAGTTGTATTTAGTCTTGAAATTCAGGAAGCAACACAGCTGTGTTGATCAGCAGAGGATAAACCGTTAATTAATTCCTTCCGTGGGACGAGTAACTTCGTTCTGGGACAGCCGAAGTCAGTCCGAGAGGGGAGGCGGACAAGGATCCTCGCTACCAGCGGACGCATGGCTGTGTTGCTTCCTGAATTTCACGACTAACTACAACTCCTTAAGCAATTCCGGAGCCCTCATTCCAAGTTATTGGCACCATGGTTAATATACCGCCCTGAAGACCCACACCTCCTCTCTGCAGTTACACTTCCTTCTGCAACCGCCGCTTCATCAGGTTTTGAATTCGGATTGCTCACATATGCTATGTCCTGAAGATGATCTCTAACTAAGCAAGATCGAAACGTCGTCGACCCCCTACACCAAGAACTCCATATACTTTATATAATTGCTTTCATAAGGAGTTCTCTAGTGTGTTGTCAATGCAATGTACATATTTTAAAAGTCACTCTCACTGATCACCTCACACTTGTTGTCACTTTTTTATGTGAGCACCTGAACGAATACTAATCTCTGCATACTATTGCAAATAAATAACTATTGCTATCCTAATCATAACGAGTCCCTGGTCACACATTTCCTTGCTCCCTCCAGCATTGATTGCCTGCTCCTATTTAGTTACATTGTTTCCCATTCAGGCACAATACCTTGCGTCTCCCTCGGACCATACTTTTGGCCACTTTCTGAACCATTGCTTCTAAAAACATTATTCAACCCCAGGTTCTATTATTGAGGTACCCTTGTTTTCCTTTATGTGTCATATTATAAATAGGCATTCCTAGGGCTCTCTGGATTTCAAACCTTTTAGCTCTTTTGACTTATTGACATGGCAGGTGCCGCCAGGTTAGAACTGCAAAAACAACAGTTGATGGACAGAATGCAGAACAATGTCCAGGCGTAGTGGCCAAAAGAACGATGGATTTAACCCAGATCTTTTGACTGGGGGAGAATGTTTGCATTGTCAGCATTCCGTCCATCATTTGTTTGCTGTAACACTTTTTGCCCTAAGTGGGATGGGTATGCCCAGACGTGGGTCCCTTGCTCACTGTGCCACTGGATTCAAGCTAGCCTGGCTGAAGAAGGGTGACATACCCTGAAACCGGTCCCAGGATGCTTGTTTCTGGTCCAGGGAGGACCTGGCCTGGCAGTTCAGTCTGGACTGTTCCCATGGGGGCACAGGGTCAATACTGATTTGCATATGGCTGGGTCCAAACTGGGGTGGCGTAGTGGGCAAAAGAACGATGGATTTAACCCAGATATTTTGACTGGGGGAGAATGTTTGCATTGTCAGCATTCCGTCCATCATTTGTTTGCTGTAACACTTTTCGCCCTAAGTGGGATGGGTATGCCCAGACGTGGGTCCCTTGCTCACTGTGCCACTGGATTCAAGCTAGCCTGGCTGAAGAAGGGTGATATACCCTGAAACCGGTCCCAGGATGCTTGTTTCTGGTCCAGGGAGGACCTGGCCTGGCAGTTCAGTCTGGACTGTTCCCATGGGGCACAGGGTCAAGACTGATTTGCATATGGCTGGGTCCAAACTGGGGTGGCGTAGTGGGCAAAAGAACGATGGATTTAACCCAGATCTTTTGACTGGGGGAGAATGTTTGCATTGTCAGCATTCCGTCCATCATTTGTTTGCTGTAACACTTTTCGCCCTAAGTGGGATGGGTATGCCCAGACGTGGGTCCCTTGCTCACTGTGCCACTGGATTCAAGCTAGCCTGGCTGAAGAAGGGTGACATACCCTGAAACCGGTCCCAGGATGCTTATTTCTGGTCCAGGGAGGACCTGGCCTGGCAGTTCAGTCTGGACTGTTCCCATGGGGCACAGAGTAAGACTGATTTGCATATGGCTGTGTCCAAACTGGGGTGGCGTAGTGGGCAAAAGAACGATGGATTTAACCCAGATCTTTTGACTGGGGGAGAATGTTTGCATTGTCAGCATTCCGTCCATCATTTGTTTGCTGTAACACTTTTCGCCCTAAGTGTGATGGGTATGCCCAGACGTGGGTCCCTTGCTCACTGTGCCACTGGATTCAAGCTAGCCTGGCTGAAGAAGGGTGACATACCCTGAAACCGGTCACAGGATGCTTGTTTCTGGTCCAGGGAGGACCTGGCCTGGCAGTTCAGTCTGGACTGTTCCCATGGGGCACAGGGTCAAGACTGATTTGCATATGGCTGGGTCCAAACTGGGGTGGCGAGTGGGCAAAAGAACGATGGATTTAACCCAGATCTTTTGACTGGGGGAGAATGTTTGCATTGTCAGCATTCCGTCCATCATTTGTTTGCTGTACCACTTTTCGCCCTAAGTGGGATGGGTATGCCCAGACGTGAGTCCCTTGCCCACTGTGCCACTGGATTCAAGCTAGCCCGGCTGAAGAAGGGTGACATACCCTGAAACCGGTCCCAGGATGCTTGTTTCTGGTCCAGGGAGGACCTGTCCTGGCAGTTCAGTCTGGACTGTTCCCATGGGACACAGGGTCAAGACTGATTTGCATATGGCTGGGTCCAAACTGGGGTGGCGTAGTGGGCAAAAGAACGATGGATTTAACCCAGATCTTTTGACTGGGGGAGAATGTTTGCATTGTCAGCATTCCGTCCATCATTTGTTTGCTGTAACACTTTTCGCCCTAAGTGGGATGGGTATGCCCAGACGTGGGTCCCTTGCTCACTGTGCCACTGGATTCAAGCTAGCCTGGCTGAAGAAGGGTGACATACCCTGAAACCGGTCCCAGGATGCTAGTTTCTGGTCCAGGGAGGACCTGGCCTGGCAGTTCAGTCTGGACTGTTCACATGGGGCACAGGGTCAAGACTGATTTGCATATGGCTGGGTCCAAACTGGGGTGGCATAGTGGGCAAAAGAACGATGGATTTAACCCAGATCTCTTGACTGGGGGAGAATGTTTGCATTGTCAGCATTCCGTCCATCATTTGTTTCCTGTAACACTTTTCGCCCTAAGTGGGATGGGTATGCCCAGACATGGGTCCCTTGCTCACTGTGCCACTGGATTCAAGCTAGCCTGGCTGAAGAAGGGTGACATACCCTGAAACTGGTCCCAGGATGCTTGTTTCTGGTCCAGGTAGGACCGGGCCTGGCAGTTCAGTCTGGACTGTTCCCATGGGGCACAGGGTCAAGACTGATTTGCATATGGCTGGGTCCACACTGGGGTGGCGTAGTGGGCAAAAGAACGATGGATTTAACCCAGATCTTTTGACTGGGGGAGAATGTTTGCATTGTCAGCATTCCGTCCGTCATTTGTTTGCTGTAACACTTTTTGCCCTAAGTGGGATGGGTATGCCCAGACGTGGGTCCCTTGCTCACTGTGCCACTGGATTCAAGCTAGCCTGGCTGAAGAAGGGTGACATACCCTGAAACCGGTCCCAGGATCCTTGTTTCTGGTCCAGGGAGGACCTGGCCTGGCAGTTCAGTCTGGACTGTTCCCATGGGGCACAGGGTCAAGACTGATTTGCATATGGCTGGGTCCAAACTGGGGTGGCGTAGTGGGCAAAAGAACGATGGATTTAACCCAGATCTTTTGACTGGGGGAAAATGTTTGCATTGTCAGCATTCCGTCCATCATTTGTTTGCTGTAACACTTTTTGCCCTAAGTGGGATGGGTATGCCCAGACGTGGGTCCCTTGCTCACTGTGCCACTGGATTCAAGCTAGCCTGGCTGAAGAAGGGTGACATACCCTGAAACCGGTCCCAGGATGCTTGTTTCTGGTCCAGGGAGGAGCTGGCCTGGCAGTTCAGTCTGGACTGTTCCCATGGGGCACAGGGTCAAGACTGATTTGCATATGGCTGGGTCCAAACTGGGGTGGCGTAGTGGGCAAAAGAACGATGGATTTAACCCAGATCTTTTGACTGGGGGAGAATGTTTGCATTGTCAGCATTCCGTCCATCATTTGTTTACTGTAACGCCAGGTTAGAACTGGCAAAGCTTTTATTTCGAATGGTGCATGTGCCTCTTCTGACTTCCATGGTTTTGTAAGCACATATCTCTTGCTTTGCCCCTGTCTCTGATATTTGGATCAACATCACAAGGGAACAAGAACCCTGGCCTGATCGTCTTTTGCATCAATTTCACTGGGGAACCTATAATGCAGCTCCACTTCTAATGTGCCTATTGATGTGCAGCCAGGGCCTAGGGTGTCACTGTGGGGGAGGTTAGGGTGCTGATGGGTCTTAGAACAATATACATAACAGAAGATTAGCATTTTAACACTTACCATTACCGAGGACAAGGCACCAAAACACATGCTTGCATCCACTCCAACGTGTGACAAATGGGAAAGAGTGGAATCTATGCCTGGGAATGATGGACAGCCGCTCTCATGAACGGAGGGAGACTCCAATGCCCCAAACCATGATGCTGATGGCGTTACTGGCCTATAGAGAATACTGCCATAGACTATGATGGCAATGAATCATTATGAAGGTCTTTAGAACAGTAAGCCTTGCATCATGCGTCCCAGTTCAGAAAGTTGATTTACTGCCTGGTTTCTGTCTCCTGCTTCAGAGCGAGGCGGGGCTGGCAGCCTAGGACACACAGCCCAGACATAAATAAATCGATTTTTCTAGAGATACAATCGTATCTCTAAATAAATTGATTTATTTAATATTTGTACGGAAATGTTAAGGAATACCGGGGGGACGCAGTCTCAGAGCCCTAATGGAGAATCCACCCCTGCAACCTGCCTGACTTTTGAAACCACAAACTGGTGATGAACCAAAAAACGATTACATTGTGGAAACATGAACTAACATAAACTGACTGTAAACTACATGTAGGTGGCAGTATAACCTAGCTGTTTTGTGGTTGAATTATCACCACTATGCAAACTTCCACAGTGTTTTTCTGTATGGCAGTAGACCTGGCTTCAAAATATGCTCCGCATGGGCTGATATCAGTCTTAGGTAGGGTTACCACCTTTCCAAGAGACAAACAACAACCTTTTGTTGTTGCTTTAGGAGTCTGCAAAGGCCATGACGAGATACTAAATACGGCTTTAAATAAAATCATATGTATTCATTTGTAATATGACTTTTCTGCCTTTGTTTACTTTAATTATTAGTCATGGATCATTAACGCAGCTCTAGAACACATTTAAAAGTAATTACTCTTTATATTTTCTGATTGAAGTATGTACAGAAAATGCCTAATAATGCTGACTTTTAGGGATTTTGCTTATTTTTGTACTGGCCGTGACATCAAACTACGGTGTTGCCAGGTGAAAATTGGTCATGTGGTAACCCTAGTCTTTGGAGACTGCATCCCTGCCAGTTACTGTTACTATTTCATATCTCTGAATCTCAGTTGATTACAATCCATGAAGGCTGCTAATGACTTGGTTAAGAGAGTACCGATATGTCATGGCTCTCTTTACAACGCTTGTGATCTTCGACACACTGAGGGCCAGATTTGCAAAGCCCTTGCGTTGCCCTTGTGTAATTCAAGCCGACGCAGGCAAAGCCACCTTGTCTGGGCTGTTAGCCAGTCCTTCAGTTTTCCATTTCTTCATTTTATAGCTTAACTTTCATTTCTTTGTTACTCATATTTTTCATGTTTCGAAGCTTCCAAGGCAGCCGTACCATGCTGCTCACTTGCCCCTCATGTCATCTGCAGTGTGCTGCATCCTTTGTGGCCACTATTTCTAAAAGTTAGGTTATCTTGGAATTGTAATCTCTATAGTGCAGCTTTTGTTTAGCATTCCAAGATGGCCACCATGTTTAAAGGCATTATGTTGACCACCCTGGCTCTCTACAGCAGTGACACACTATACATTTTATTATTCTAAGATGGCTGCGCAGTGCAATGTTTACTGACCGGCGACCTGGGATGATGTTTTTACCACTCCAAGATGGCCACCATGTTGCTTCTAAATGTGGCAGCTGTGTTGGAACTTTAAAACAAGGCTACGCCATTGCAAGATTGCCTCCTGTTACTCTATTTAATTCAGTTCTTGTATTGTAAGCATATGCCCTCCAAGTTTAGGTGGGGGAGTTTTCTTGTTTTTTTATTTTTTTCTTTATTTTTTGTTTTCCATAAGCTTGTGGAGTTAACCCCATAATTGTCAGGCCTCCCCCCCACCACCATTGCTGAGCCCTTTGTGGCTATTTTGGTTAGTTTGTGCAAAGGGCTCCATAACTTTTTTCCGCATAAGGTATCCACACTGATCACTAATAGTGGAAACCTCTTACTCCAGAAGACACAGCCGAAATCATGAGAACAATCCACTCTGGGGCCCATACCGACCCCTGCCCCACCATATCTTCAACCTAGGAGGAACTCTGATCAAGTCCCACCTCACTACCATCATCAATACCTATGTCCAAAGTGGAACCTCTCCGGACAACTGGAAACATGCAGAAATCTCAGTTCTCCTGAAAAAATAAATGGCAGATCCAAAAGAGCTCAACAACTACAGACCCATCTCACTCCTTCCCGTTCCATCTGAAGTCTTTGAGGAAGGCATCAACAAAGAACTTTCCGAGCACCTTGAAAAACACCACCTACTAGACATCTCACAGTCCGGTTTCTGCTGCAACCACAGCATAGAAACCACTTTTGTCGCAGCTACTGACAACATACAGACCTTCATGAATAAGGCGGAAACCGCAGCACTCATACTACTCAACCTCTCGGCAGCATTCAACATCGTCTGCCACAGAACTCTTATCACAAGACCCCACAACTCTGGGATCAATGGCCCAATCGCAATTGGCTAGCTTCCTTCCTCTCTGACAGGACCCAGTAAATCAGACTCCTGCCCCCCTACACCTCCAAACTCAAGAACCTCATCTACAGAGTCCCTCAAGGATCATCATTCAGCCCTGTGCTCTTAAACCTCTAGATGGTGCCACTCACCCATGTCATAAGATCCCAAGGATCTTAAAACAAGACTTCTCTGTGGGTCTTCTCCTTGTGGCCAACAGACGTGGGACCCACACCTCCCCCTATAGATCATGGCAAGAACCTCAGCATCATCGTGGATGAAAGACTCACGATCGCCTAACAAGTGAATGCTGTTGGCTCCTCCTGAATCTTCATCCTATGTGTGCTCCTCAAGATATTCCACTGGCTCCTCACTGACACCAGTTGCACGGTCACCGAAGTCCTCACAACCAGAAGACTAGACTACGGGAACACAGTCTACACTGGCATCTCAAATCAACTTATATAAAGACTCCAGACCACCCAGAATGTCGCCACAAGACTCATCCTCAGCATACTCCGCAAGGCACACATCCCTCCCCATCTCAGAGAACTACACTGGCTACCAATCCAAACAAGCATTGGCATAGCCAATAGGTCTCGCCTTTGGGACCTTGTAAGTGTTTAGCCAGAACTATTGGCTTTGGCAATGTTTTAAAGCTATGTTAAGGACGTGGACAGAGACAAATGGAGAGCAATAGGCAACAAATAGGCGGAGTCCACCTTCCAAAGCATATACAATAGGTCGGTAAGCAACAGCTCAAGCGCTGTTTTGCTCGACCTAAAAATGCCACCGGCAACAGGCACAAGTCCTGGGAAACATGAACGAGGTTATGCGTAAACCTGTGTGTGTAGCTGTGTTATTTTGATAGACATGCCGCATGGTGTGTTGGTCTGCTGTACTTGTAATTACTTCTGCCCCTGCTGGTGCTGGTCAAGAGTGACTGGTTCTAATCATGCGGAAATAGTCCTCCTCTTCAAGCCCACTGCACTTTCAGATCGAGTTGTGTAATCTTAAAAACACTGATACTTAACTCCCCCACCACTACCACACAGCCTCGTGAGCAGGGGGAGCAAAGCCAGGAGGCGAAATCCTGTGCAGCAGGGAGACCCTCAGCTGCTGGTCCTCATGAGCCGCCTGCGACTCCTGTGTCTAATCGCAGCGCTCCTCCGCGGGCAGGGTGTGCATCCCCAGGGAGCCACAAATATGGGGAACACCCCTCAGGCAGGAAACAGGCTTCACCGTGCCGCAGCTCTTCACAAACAGCTGGGCTGGGAGACTGGAGTCCGCAGAAGGCCCTAACACTCCGGGCACCACACTCCCAGCAGAGCTGATCGCTCCGCAATCCGCTACAGCCACCACATCAGTAATAGGTATATTGGGTATCGTAATAAATATTATGGAATCTAAACCACAATGCACGGACAGCGGAGTGTGGGTGGTGGGAGGGGGGTGCGAAAATACACAGAGGGCTCACATCGGCCACCCGAGGTCAACTCGTTAACCGGCAGCGGGGATGGGTGGAGAATTAAACAGGCAGCCTGTTTTTTGTGGTGGGAGGGAGGGCCGCCTACGGGGAGATCGAGTTTTGAAGATGAAAGCACGGCGCTCATGAAATGGGCGCCACGCTGAATAGTTTAAAGTGATATAAAATAATGAAGTTGGGCAAGCCGCACCGTGCAAAAAGAAAAGAAAATGGTGTGCTGCCGAAGAATACCCCCTTTCTCTCGTGCGCCGTGGAGAGCCCCTGCTCCGAAGCATGTCGTGCATGTCGGCGCTGTAAACAAACAAGCGCAGCCAAAGCGGACGGCGCTGACAATGTAAAGAAAAGAGTGCTTACTGTCTTTTAAAGGACAGCGTGTAAAGCCACCAGTAAAAGATCCAGTCCACGTGGGCGGGGAAAAAAGTGGACAGGGTGGTAACCAGGAGGGACTAAAAAGCCTCCGGGACAATCATAACACCCCGTTTAGCATAATTGGTGACGCAAAATGACACGCACCAATGGAAAACATGGGCGGAGCAGAAAACGAACTTCTGAAATCGTATTGATTCCAAGAAGCCCTCGCAGAGCGAGCAGCGCATGCGCACTGCAACGCCAGACGAGACCTAAAAATTATGCCACTCCAAACTACTCGTGCACGAATACAAAGTCCTCCACAATGTCAGACCCACCTACCTCAACCACCACCTCTGCTTCCACCAACCCATCAGGCATCAGCGCTCAGCATCTCTCCACCTCTCGTAAATTCCCCACATCTATAGGAGCAAGTCAGGAGGTCTCTCCTTTTCTTACATCACCGCCAAATCCTGGAACGACCTCTCACATTACATCAGGACCTTCCGATCCCTTCTCAAATCTCACAAGAAACTGAAGACCTGCCTATTCAACTCGAAGTCCGATTGGCCTACTCACCTACCCAGTGCCTAGATACCCCTCTGGTGAAAAGCACGCTTTACAAATCATACATGCATCAAACATAACACGCCAAATTTGCATTCTATTTTTTCCAACATCCTGCGGATTCTAAATATACCCAGGGTTTGTGGATTCCCCTGAAGGGGACCGAGAAAATAGCAAGATATAGCTACATTTGAGTTTTTGGGGAAACATAGGAAAAAAAGAGCTCTGGATAAAAGTGTCTGTTTTATTCCTAAAAATGTCCTCAATTAACGTTTTGCTGTGCTAAAGTCACCAACTTTCCAGTTTTCAGGAACATACAGAGCTAAATAAAAACCCAGAATTTTTACCACAGTTTTTGCATTTTTAAAGAGCTAGCCCATTTTTGCTATTGTTTGCGCTCTCAATGTACTTCCAGTTTGTGGTGGAAACCAGTGTGAAACCCATGGGTGAACCAGGAAAGCTATACATTTCTGAAGAGTAGACAAAATACCAAATTCAGCAAGGGGTCATATGTGTAGATCCCTCAAGGGTTTCCCAAAGAAATTAACTGTTGAATAAAGGAATATTGAAAATCAATAGGAAAAAAGGCCATTTGTGCCCTTAAGAGAAAAGAGTCAACTGAGGTCAATGAGAGTCGCCTTGCATGGGTTCCCATTGACCTTGGTTTGATCCATTCCTTTTTTATTTATTTTTTAAATATATTTTTATTTTTTGCTAAAAACAGTGTAAATGCAGCGGTAATCACATGTACATACAATCCAAACATAAAACCGTAATTTCATTTCAAAAACAGGGGTCAATCAGGTGATACATTGCGCACAGTAATCAATAAATCATAGGCTAGAGAATAGCTTAATGTAACAACAGTATTTTCAAAATGGACCAAGAAAAAAATTCAATTTATAAAAAAGACGCAATCCAGGAGGAGAGGGGACCCCAAATCCTACTCCCTTTGATCCTACCTTTTCTGCCTCTCCTTTCGTAAAGTGCCTTTTCTAAATTATATATATGTAAAAATCGTCCCTTCCACTGCTGGAAGGTTGGAGGTTGTGAATCAAGCCAGGCTGGGGCGACACAGAGCCTGAGAACTGCCATTGCTATAAAAGTGAGTTCTACCCCTTTGTTGCCGACTAAATCATTTACCCCTAATAACATCAGCTGAGGTGTCAAAGGAACATCTTCATTTAGCACCTGTTGTAAAAAGCCTGAAATTTCACGACCTATAGATTCTATGTGAGGACAAGTGGCAAAAATATGCACTAAATCCGCACAAAAAGTTGCACATCTAAAGCAAAAAGTCCCCTCTGTTCCACCCCATTTGACAATTTTCGCAGGTGTAATATAGAGATCAAATAAGGTCTTAAAATGTTGGGCCCGCAAATTGGCAGAGCACAATACCATGTCCCAGAGTTCTAATGATCTCATAAAACAGGAATCCTCAACCCCCAGCCTATCCTGCCATTTCAGCCTATGTTTATCTAAATCATCTGGTACTCCTTCCAGAAGGCATCTATATATTTGTGTAATTGAGGAACCCGAAATACTAGTTAATAATTCCATCAAAGGTACTTGTCCAAACCCTACCGCACCACCAGCTTTTTAAACAGGAAATCTCTCAGCTGTAGAAATTTAAAAATCCCGGGGCCAACACCAAACCTTTCCCTAACTACTTCGAATGAAGCTATGTGATCCCCAGCTAACAGGTCCCCTATCCTGTATAAACCACCCTTTCCCCACCTTGCCAGGCACGCATCTTGTAATGCCCTTGGCAGTTGGTCATTCCCAATCATGGGAGAATAACGGCTGAACCTACCTACCCCAAGTTTCTTCCTTATGCCTGCCCAATTGCGAAAAGCAGTGATTAGTACCTTGAATCTCGTTTTCTTAAAGTAGCTTGCTTCGTAGAATTTCAAGAAACAGCCGTTAGCCCGGGCGCCTATCAGTAGCTCATATATTGTCGGCACATGACCGGGATCCTCCCTATCCTTTTCCTTAACTCCAAAGAGAGGCCGGTAATATTGGAATGAAGCTGCTAAATAATATAGCTTAAAATGCGGGAGCCCCCATCCTCCTCTATCCCTAGGAAGGGATAGGAATACATTAGCTCTCCTGGTCCTTTGGTAGCACCAGATAAACCTAGCTACCTCCTTCTCTATTTGTTTAAACCAAAAATTATGAATTTTCAAAGGAATCGCACGGAAAATATACAAAGGTTTAGGCAGAATCATCATTTTAATGAGGTTGCATCTCCTTACTATTGACAATTTCAGATTATCCCATCGTTGGAGATCGTTCTTAATATTCCCCATGATAGGGATGATATTTAAATCCACTATATCTTCCACCTTTGCCGTTATGATAATGCCTAGGTAAACAGCTTTTTCTACAATTCTACTATCCGTACCTGTAACAAATCTATTTGTCACGATCTGCGTTTTAGCTTTATTCAATAAAAAACCCGATTGAGTCCCAAAACTTTCAGTAATACTTTCGACCGCAGACATTGCACGATCAGGGTCAGATGAAATAATAGCCACGTCATCGGCGTAGGCCAATAGCTTGGTGTCCCCGCCCTGTAAACTGACCGGAATAATTTCTGTGGAGGTCTCCAGACGCCTAAGAAGGGGGTCTAAAATAAATACAGGGCGAACAGTAGGGGAGAGGCAGGGCAGCCCTGTCTTGTTCCCTTACCGATTGTGAATGACGCCATCTCTTCCCCCATAATTCGTAATCTTGCTATAGGGTTGACATACAAGACCTGTATTGCTTTCATGAATGAATCCCCTAGGCCATAAGCCTCGAGGGTCCGCCATAAATAGCTCCATGACACCCTATCGAAGGCCTTCTCCGCATCTAAAAAAGCTACCCCCATAGGTTTAGCAGAGATCTCGGTAGCATCAAAAAGGGTAATTAACCTCCTAACGTGATCTACAGTTCCTCTTCCTTGTATAAACCCGTGCTGCCAAACCGAAACAAGATGATGCATCACGGAGTTCAAGCGTGAGGCAAAAATCTTGGAATAAAGCTTGGAGTCACTGTTTAGCAGCGTAATAGGCCTATATGAGCCTAAATTCATAGGATCTTTGCCCTTTTTAAAAAAAATAACAATATTCACAATACCCCAAGAACCAGGTGGTGTAGCCCCTGCCCTGATCTCCTGAAATAAACCGAGCATAGAACGATAAATCTCGTTGAAGAAGACTTTATAAAACTCTATAGGGATACCGTCAGTTCCCGATGCCTTGCCCGAGGGAAGGGCGTGAAGAGCACTAAATAGCTCCTCCTGTGTAATCTCTGCCCCTAAGGTTTGATCCATTTCTGTCTCAGGCACTAGTCCTAGTCACACAAGTGGTGCAGCATTTTTATTGGCAAAAGTGGGGTAACATGGGGTGGTAGGATTTTTGTGTATTCCAGAGGTTTCCATAACAGAAATGTAAGGAGAATGTATGAGTTTAGGCACAGCTTGAGGTTCGCAGGGCATTGTGGGTGAGAAAACCGCATGGAATCCACGCATGGCACACCACCATGGAATCCCCTGGTTGTCTAGTTTTCAAAACGTTTTCCATGGGTAACGCCAAGCACAGCCACAAAGCCTTCCTCCCCCCCATTTTGCTGATCTCTTCACGTAGCGCTTTAGGGCCTTTAGTGTCATGGTCTTTTGGCCCAACCACACAAGTAAGGGACTATTGGGAGATTGGGAGAATGCTGGGTGGTGGGAAACCTGTGGCCCCCATGCAGATTCCAGAAGTTTTCCACACAGACGTGTGAGGAAAGTGTTTTTTGTCAAAATTTGCGGTTCGCAGGGCATTGTAGGTGTGAAACGTTGTGAGATCCACACAGAGCACACCACCTTGGACTCCCTCGGGTGTCTAATTTTCAGAACTGTCTGGGTCTGGCAGGTTTGCCCAGGTGGCAGCCTACTCAACCCCATCAAGTACAGCCATTCACCATTGCAAGTGGGACGATATTGGGAATTAGCCACACTGTCCTGCTCCATCTGGAAAAGTAGCACCCAAAGGAATCTAATGTCCTCTCGTTTGCCATTAGGATGGGATTCCTTAGTCTGCAGTGGAGCAGAAAGGCTATTAAGGCTTTAGGGGGTGAGGTTGGGCGGATGTTAGGATGAGCCAGACCCACCCCATTAATTTATTTAAAAAATATTCCTGCCATACAGTGGGCTTTCTGGTCCCCAGGGTGAAATTGATGCAAACCTCCTGTCTGCCCCTGGAAGGGGGGACTGGTTTGGTGCTTTTTTGGGGGTGGGGGTGGAGGCTGGGTCCAGTTCCTCCCTCCCATTCTGCCAGTGACAGCCCATCCAGTCACACCTAAGCTCCCATTGTGTGGAACTGTCTAGGAGGAATACACAAAAGCCCAACTGCCAACTACACTTAGTCATGTGATCAGAGACAGGCTGCAGGCACCAAATGGCTAAGGCAAGAAAATGCCAACTTCCTAAAAAAGGCATTTTCAGAATGCCAATTTAAAATCCGATTTCACCATAACTTAGTATTTTAAATTAGGTTTCCAGAGACACCAAACATTAATCAGTTATTATTTGCCATTTGGAAATTACACTTATAACATATAATAAGCTAATCCTAATGTGATCCTATGCAAAATATAGGACTTCTAATAGCAAAAAACAAATTCAAGAGTTTTTCAGGACATGTAGATGTCCAACTTTTTAAATACATTGCATTCAGCGCTCTGGGCTGTCCAGGGCCGACCCTAGAGGTGACTTACAAGTATTAAAAAAGAAGGTCTGAGCCTGGCTAAAGGTTTATTTTGTCACCTGCACACACGGAGAAATGGCAGACCTGAGATGTTTAAAGGGCTACTTAAGTGAGGGGCACAATCAGTTCTGCAGGCCCACGAGTAGCATTTAATTTACAGGCCCTGGTTATATATTGTACCACCTTACTAGGGATCTACAAGTAAATTAAATATACCAATTGGGTATAAGCCAATTCTACCAGGTTTTAAGTAGAGAGCACAAGCACTTTAGCCCTGGTTAGCAGTGATATGATGTGTAGAGTCCTAAAGGAAACAAAAATGAATTCAGCAAAAATAGGTGGCGTGAAGGCAAAACATTTGGGGATGACTCTGCAGAAAGAGCCAAGTCCAACAGTAGTCTATGACGACGAGCAGAGTTATGTAGTCACTGGATGGAGATAATTCTACTATAAAGGCCATAGAAATCAACGATGTCAAGATTCTGACTGCAGCCATATGGGTTGACCTGGCTTCGCAAATACACATGTTTGAATGTACTTCTTGATTGATGTTTGAGATCGAGCTACCAAAATCTCTACCAATAATTCTATTATCCTTCATTGTCCTGGATGGCCAGCAGCAGGTGAATTGTGACACCATTTCATTACTTTGGACTGAGTCTTTTTGCAAGGACAAAAGGGGTTCTACCCAGATATAATAATCCATATCGGAGAGATCTTTTATCAGGCAATTACTGTAGTTATTGTTGATTCTAAACATCCTGATAAGTTCATTTGACACATCTCTGAAAGGCTTGATCCAGTTCCTCACCCCAATATAATTCCACTTCCTTCCTGTTAGTTAAAGTAATGAACTAAATGAAGGCAGAAAAGTATTAGAAAAGTGCAGATGAAAAATTGCATTGAATTTTTATATTTCCTTAACAGTTTGAGGAGTTGGCCAATCCAGAACTTTTTTTTTTTTTTGTCGGATCCTTGCATCCAGAGATCTCAAATTGTGAGATGATTATGGGCCTGATTCAGATCTCGTGGATGAATTACTCCGTCACAATGGTGGTGAAATATAAATCCCATGATATCCTAGAGGATTTATATTTTGGCGGATGGGATACCCGTCACCATTGTGATGGAGTAACCCGTCCACAGAGATCTAAATCAGGCCGTAAGTTAGGAACCTCAAATAGGCACTTTCATGCTTTGGCACAGACTGAATGCGTTCTCAACTGGGTGTCAAACTCTCAAACCTGGCCATGGTGTACTTCCAAGGAGTCTGAGCAAATTCAGATGTGTCTAGATAAACCAACATGAAGACATTCAAGAGATCTCGATAGGTTTTGTTGACAAAGTGTTGCAAAACAGCTGGGGCATTACAGAGGCTGAAGGGCATAACAAGGTACTCAAAATGATCGTATTGAGGGAATTTCTTCTCCGCATCCATAGTTCTGAACAGGCCCCAAACCATCTCTTGCTTGAACTCTTAAAGACGGCAGCTATAAGCCCAAAGTGGCCAAGGGTGCCAAATCCATAGGTTTTCGCTTCACTCCAATCTTAACTTCGAAGGTCACATACACTCTGCAAGGTTCCACATTCACAACCTCAACCAAGCTAGTAAATATTCTTTTCTTCCAGAATTTGAAACTGTTAGTCAAGGCTTTGGTATTCTGATCTCCTGAATTGATTATGGACCATCACAAAAAACAGACTAAGGACAGTGTTTAATTTGTGAAAAAATAAGTGCCAGGAGGCCACTGCCACTTGCACCACACATTGCCCTTGACAGCGCTGACAATAATAGTAACAACACAACTACTAACCATCACACTCCTACAAGTGTGACCATTCAGACTATTCCAGGCCCACACAGGTATAAGAATGGCTTGGGGGGGGCATGTAATAGAAATGTTTAATGTATAATGAATTAATAATTAACCGTTGTTGTGGTCCTCTCTAAATTAGTCAGACAGCGCCACCTTGTGGCAGACTGTCAGAAGTGCTGATGTTGACAATTAAGTGCCAGTGCTCTGTCACAACGGTGATAGATATCCTGTCCACCGAAATATAAATCCCATTATATCCTATGGGATTTACATTTCAACGGACAGGATAACCGTCACCGTTTTGAAGGAGTAACCCGTCCGCCGAGATCTAAATCGGGCCCTTACTCTACCAAGAGCTATTTCCCATGCCACTGGCAGGTTTCTACTACAAGACTTCTTTCCTCCTTTACTCTCTTACCATAAGAGGCTCTCAATTGACCCCTTGTCTCTTCATATTAAAAAATCCTCCTCTTTTCAAACCCCACTTGTTAAGAAGTTGCTAAATGTGAAACACCTGCACCTGACTGATTAATACCATGGTTCATGTCACAACTTTCTTTTACACTCTGATGCTTATGCTCTACGAAGTCCATGACTTCTGGCATCCACTTTATAACAGTGCTAGTCATAACACTGCCTCTTCTCATACAGTCTTTTCAGATTGTGGTTAGTGTATTGAAAGAGCAATTATGCTGAATTGAGGTTCGAAATTATTCTTCTGTTTAATATCCATGTATTGATTTCGAGTAACTCCTTGGTACTGCTTTGAATTTGTAATGTCTGTTGTTGGTGTATTATTTCTATGTATTCACTCTGCATAACCTTCCCTGACTCTTTAAATATTGTGACTGTCAGTTATGTAATCACTGTAAATGTGTGATTGACTCTCTTTCACTTGTTTAACTTTTTCTGCTAAACAGCCCTCTGTAAATTGGTTGGGTGGAGTCTCTGTTATACAAGATGGCAAATAACCTAAATACTTAAATAAATATAAACCATAATAGAGATTAACCTTATCAAGAGTTTTGCAGACAAGCAATGCACCGGTTGCAGTTCTTTTTCTGCATCCCAGCAGGTTTCGTTATCTTAGCCCTTTGCCAGGTCCTCGGGGATCCTGAGTTGATTTTGCAAGATAAGGTCATCCAGCCCAAGGAACCAGGCACCGCAGTGATTTAATCCACCATGATTTGTGCAAAAACAGAGTTGTTACTTTTTCTTGGTACCTTATTTATTTTACATATTTGTAGGAGAGTAGGATCTGCCTCTTATGTTGCCCCCACTTTTTTTCTGATGTTTACACTGGTTTCTGGCTATAGTCTGGCTGGGCCCCTGCCAATCAGGGCCCCAGCCTCTCTGTTCTCTCTAAACGACTAGGAGTGCACTCTAGGTGCACTAGTGATTGGATACTGTGGTACCTTATGAGTCCCTAGTATATGATACCTTAGGTACCAAGGGCATAGGTACTTCACAGGCCTACCAGGGGCTGAAGCATGTATTATGCCACCCCTGGGAAGCAGACTAAATCTGACACCACAGGCCTGCTACTGCAGCCTGGGTGAGGAGGTGCTAGCACCCCTCACTGAGATATAGGTTCCTATATCTCCCCTGCACACACATTTAAACCTATCAGTCACCCCTAAGGCAGGCCCTATCAATCCTGAGGGCAGGGTGCTTAGTTTCTATGTGAGAGGGTGCCTCTGCCTGAGCAGGGCCCCTCTGTAGCTCTCAGAGTCCATTCTCTGGGGCTGTTTGTGAATGCGGTCAAACCATATACTCTTAAGTGCATTATAACCTCGCGGTTAATGCTAACTTTGGAATGGCTGCATCAAAACATGTCGTGTTTGGTGTCAAACACCTTGGAATCATACCCCCACACCAGTAACTGGTGTGGGAGTATGATCCCACCCTTCTAGAGGGATAGACCTGTACCTACTGTGGAAACGCGGTAGAATCCTGAAGAGCCCTGGCATCACAACATGGATGCCACCAGTCACAGACACTGGGCTGCCCTCCTGCTGATGACCGAAACTCGCAGTGGAGGAGGCCCAACAATAGGTATCCTGTCACAGGGAGGTGTGACCACCTCCCAGACAGGGTTTAGTGTATTGGGGCTGGGTGGGTGCACTCCTAGAGTGCTTTGAAGTCCTGCACTGGGGGAGCAGAAGGCTCCTCTGTGCATACACCAGTTCAAACCGGCTCAGGGGCTACCTGCCCCTGCTCTGGCGCGAAACTGGACAAAGGGAAGTGGGTGTAGCCACCTACTCCCCTGACCCTCCCATAGGTGGGGTCATAGAGCTAGTCCCTCCCTTCCTTTTAGTATAAGATAGGGAACCCTTGCCATTGCCAACTAGATATCCCTGGACGACGCTCTAAAGAAGAATCCCGGACCTTCGACGTTCCACTACCTCTGGAAGACTGAAGAATCTCCCTTGGAGTCAAGGAGTGACTCCCCTGCTTGGCAGGCACCAAAAACTGCAACGACGGTCGCAAGCTATGCCGCTCCCGCCGGAGCCTGAAGTCCCTGCAGCCCAGGAAGAGGATTTCTTGACTTCTCCAAGGCCATTGTGAGTCCCCAGCGAAGCTGAGGCAAGTGGACCCCACGCGTGACGAGGAACCGCAGTCCCTGGGTACCATGCACTATTTTCGAGTGCAACCCCTTCATGATGTTCTACGAACCTGTGCTTTGGACCACGTGTGGTCCCAGCCTCTAGCAGAGATCCCTCCCAAGATCAGAGACCTATCCCGTCCCGAGTGACCATAGGCCCCTGTTGAAGGAATCCTCCCAAGGCGTCTTTGCGATCCCTTGCCAGCCAGCTTGTGGGTCCCCTGAAGACTTTTCTACAAATCCAAAAGGCTCCCCTGGTTGCTCCAGGCCTGTCCTGACTTACCCCCGCTGGGTGAGTCCCCCAGACCTTGCTGGTCTGCACCATTGACTTTTTGTTTTTTCCACGAGACTTGCTGCTACCAAGGCTTGTTGGCTCCAATCGGGTCGCTGACACCGCAGTCAGCTGCAGGCTTTGTGGGACACGCTGAATCCAGCTCCTAGTTGAACTCGACGCCTCCTGGACCTCGTGGCTGAAGAGTCAAGACACCTGTGAACGACCTGAATCTGTCGACGACGGTGGGCATTCATCTTCCTGGCCCCGAGTCACTGCCTAGTGACTTTGAACACTGTCCCCTCTGCTTTCAGGTCTTCCTCCTTCCGAATCCAGCCGGACACTTCTTCTGTCTTCACAAGCAGCAAGTCTTCACTGGCTCCCATTGAAAACGACGCCGCGACCCGACACCAAAGGACACCTATGCACCCGGCTTCCCTGGGTGAGGTAACTCCAGCACTACGGTGCTCCTGTGGGTGTTGGCCCTAGAACTACTTACCCTGTAAGTGACTTGCTTGTAGCTACTCCCTAAGTGCCCTTAAACTCTTAATTTCCAACCGCGACTTGCCCCATTGAAGTCTACGGCGATCCGTGCCTGTGTTCACTCACTGCACGCGTCCCCCGTGGGTCCTTTACTTACCTGCCTTGGGTGGTTTTGTGAGGCCCCAGCACTTCTGAAGGCCCTAGGCCTTGTCCCTTTGCAAGTCGTTGTTCTTAAGTCTCTTTTTTAGTATATGGTCTGGTACGCCCCTAGGGCCCCAGCCATATTTGTGCTCAATTTATTGTGAAACGTTGATTTGTGCATATGTTCCTGACTTCTAATCTCACAAGAGATTAGTAGAGAGTTGTTTAGTAATAAATACATATATATTTGATATATATACCTGTGTGGTGTCTTTTCATTTGGTGATTCAAGAGATTATATGGTAAAACAAGCTGCTTTACATTCCTCCAAGACTTAGCCTGAAGGCTGCTCTCCACAGCTACCACTAGGATAGCTTTCTGTAAAGGTTGTCTTAAACCTACCTACCATAAGAGTCGAATTGTACTGGTGCAAGGTGTCCACTTTAACTAGTGAACAGCATATACCAGGCCAACTTCTCACAATATTCTTATTCACACTTAGTTGACCTTTTAAATCCAAGCTTCTATGCATTCCATAAAACTTCCCTGTTCAATCAACAGAAATATTTCTTCAGTTGAATTTGTATACAGTGACTTTGTAGTGTAAAATGTGCTATTACTCAGTAGTTATTAAAACATCCACTCTGAACCTGGATATGTTTGATATTTTCCCATAATTATGCAAGTGCTGGAGTCAATGGAATCAAGAACTCAATATGAAGCTCAGACTGATGGCTACCAGCAGAGCCTGACCCAGGCACCTGAAGCAAACTGTGTGGCACAAGACACCTTGAACCAAATCAACGCTACTCTGAGGAATGCAGAGGAAACCTTAAAGAGATGGGCGGCGCATGCAGGTAAAGCATCATTGCTTCATTTCACGAAGAGCAAAAAGCCTATAATAGTTTATCTCGCCTTCTGATGGAGGACACTGTGAACGTAAAGGTGTATATGTCATGCTACATATTGCAGTTGGAACTAGTGGTCTGTTTACAACTCACATGATATGAATTTATGGCCTGTTTTGATGTTAACATGTGGTAATTCCAAATACATAAAAATCACAATCATACATTGCATATATCAACCATTCCCACAAGAGGAATCAGCACTCCAAAACTCCTCCTGCGCAGAGCTGGTGGTATTTATCTCAAAACTACAAAACATGACATTTTCAATATATCAGAGTAAATGACAATGGACTAAGCCCATCCACAAGTTTATAAATAAGAGCTGGGTGGTGCATGCATGTAAAGCTTTTTTAATTCTATTTCCTAACTATAATGTCCCTGTAACCTTTGGTTTTTTAAAATGAATTTCTATGGGTTTTTTAACTAGTAGTCAAGTTTGCAGAGTGGTGGAGAAAGGGGGTGTGACCTCAAAAGACCTTTCAGCATTCCAGCTGTGTGGGACTTACTGGAGATAACAGGAGGGCTTGTTGGCCCCCAAGGACCCTCAAGAGCCAAGGGTACTTCATGCCCCAACCCAGAGTGCTCCAGGAGGCACATTTGCAGAGTGGTGGACAAAGGGGGCATGGCCTCCGAAGACCTCTCAGCAATCCGGCTGTGTGGGACTATCTGGAGGTAGCAGAAGGGGTTCCTGGCCCCCAAGGACCCTCAGCATCCAACGGGACTCCATCCCCCAACCAGTAGTGCACCAGGAGGCACGTTTGCAGAGTGATGCAGAAATGGGGTGGGGACTCCATTGACCTCAAAGCAATCCCTCTGTGTGGGACTTACTGGAGGTAACATAAGGGGTTGTTGGCCCCCAAGGACCAACTAGTAGTATGCCAGGAGACGCATTTGCAGAGTAGTGGTGAAAGGGGGCGGGGCCTCCGGCGACTTGCCGGGCCAGCTTTTCTTTTGTATTTTTCTTTTTATTAGTGGAGGGGGCTGCGTGGCCCCCCCTTCCCTGGGCCAATTTTGGCCCTGGGGACCCCATTCCCCTAGGCCAGGCCCTTTTGGAAAAGGGGCTCCCATCACAGGGCAAATTTTGGAGGTGGGGTCACGCTGCCTTCCTCCCGGGCTGATTTTGGCCCCGGGGACCCCATCTCACGGGCCCGGCTTCTATTCTTAGTGCCCTGGTCCCACCCAGGGCAACCAGTCACTTTCGTTGGGGACTGCTGGGCGATGCAGCGTGCGCAAGGTAAATTGTTTTATTTATTTAATTACTTACCCTACTCCTGTCCGTTGTATATCGGACTCCACTACCCCCCCACCCTGCCCCTCCCTCGCCCTGCCCCACTGCCCTGCAGCACTGGAGTAGAGATCACCACACTGCATCATGCAGGGCTGCCAGCAGTAACGTGAACAAGGCTTTATCAATTTGTATTGCCTCTACGTGGGTAATACATAACAGCCATAGCTGCAATGCAGCCAGTACTATGGTAATAACATGAGCAATAGGTTTCTCCTGTGCTGTATGATTTATCACTCAAATATCATCTTTAAATATATTTTGCAAACTCAACCATTTTTCTATAATCATCAGCTTCTGAAAAAAGTTCTGAAAATACACATGTTTTCATATTGAATACATGTTTCTCAGTTTTGGTATGCATATACTAATTAAACCAAGCAAAACCCTCTAATTTAGTAGGCTGGGCTGCACACAGACGAGCTAATCACAGGTACTTGGAGAGCTACCAGTAGCTCACGAGCTACTCGTTGGAGAAGCCTGCTCTAACCCATAGAGTCAAGCACACAGCCATTTACTCACCTATACCGTTATACACACACCCACTCACTTATTCATACAGATACTAACACTTACTCACTCCCCTATACAGTCACTGACACAAGCACACACTCACCCATACAGCTACTCTCACAATCACTCACTCATGACATTAACATTTTTAATAACACTCACAGTCACTGATGATGTCATCAATGATGTCATTTGAGATGTCACGAGTGATGTCACTGACCATGTCATGAGTGATGTAATAAGTGAGGTCATAAGCAGCGCATTGCGAGGGCATGAGTTATAGTTAGCTCAGCTAACTACAACTGCTGAATTTCTCTGGTTTTGTACAAGTGAAACCTGTGCCTAACTATAATGTCTCTGTAACCTTTTTTTTTTCCAGTGAAAATATATATTCACTAAAAAAGTTACAGGGACATTATAGTTAGAATTTACACACACACAAAACAATAGAAACTCAGCAGTTATAGTTAGAGTTATGTAAAAAAAAACTATCAATCATACCCTAAGGTAACTCTAACTCATGTCATGCACAGATTTCTCATCAATAATTTTACAGCAAATGTTGCACTTATATTATATTTTCAAGTATGTCATAGAAGATGACATGAGTTTTGTAATATGTGGGGTAATTAGCAGTGCATGGTGAGGATGTGAGTTATAGTTACCTTATGGCACAAGTTATAGTTTCTTCACATAACTCTAACTATAACTGTGAATTTCTATGGTTTTGTGTGTGGTAATTCTGAACTATAACGTCCCTGTAACCTTTGGTTTTTTAGTGAATATCTAAGGTTTTTTTAAATTTTATTTCCTATGTATAACGTCCCTGTAACCTTTGTTTCTTTATTTAAGTAAATTTCTATGTTTTTTAATGCAGCGGGGGGTTGGCCCTACCCCCGCATGCAGCCAACCCCAGGCCGTGCATGGCCCCTGCCGTATGACCCCCCAGGCCACACGGCCCCCCTCCAATTGGCTAATTTAGGTCCCGGGGACCTGATCCCACAGGACCTGGCCAGTAACTGGTGGGTGCCCTGGAGTCCTTCAGGGCACCCACTTCCTTTTTGTTGGAGGCCGTGAGGGGATCCCCAATGCACCCATGGCCCCAGCTGGCTCCCCGCCTCCAGCTGGAGCTGGCATTGCTCCTGCCTGCAGGAAGGAGCAAAAAATGATGCTACCCACGGGCAGGGTCAATTTTTCATCTGTTTCCTTGCCCGCTTGAGTGCGGGCATGGAAACAGATAAAAAGTCCGCTCAGAGCTGGCGGGAGTATTTTACATGCTCCTGCCCGCTGGCATTGACTCAGGGCCCGATTCTGAAAGGTAAAGTTAGACCTAAAGTCTAGGTTTAGACCAAATGTCTAACTTTACTACTTTTTGGTATTCACAAAGGTAAGTTACGAGTAGTAACTTTACGACTGCTGAGGTTCTGTACTCAGGGCAGAGATTCCGCACTCGAAGCAGAATCTCCACATCCGGTACCGAATTTCACCACAATTGCGGTTTCGTCCCCAAGTGCGGGATTCTGCACCTAGTGCGGAAACTCTGCCTCAAGCGCGTAATCTCTGCAGTCGTAAAGATTCTTTACTTTACTTTACTTAACTTACCTTTGGGAATACAGAAAAGTAATAAAGTTAGACTTTTGGTCTAAACTTGGACTGTTGGTCAAACTTTACCTTTGTGAATTGGGCCCTTAGTGTTTGCTCTCACTTGGTGGGAGCTTTAAAATTGCAAGAGCAAAGACGCTATGTCCCGGGGGTAGGCATTCCGGGACATAGCTGGAACCCGGCCCTGGGGGATGGGGTCTCCAGGTCCATTAATGGCTCCGGGAGGGGATCCACACGGCCCCCCTTCATCGTTTATTTTAAGGCCGGGCCATGGGTAAGGGGGTCCCCAGGGCCAAAATCCGCTCAGGAGGGGGGCTGCATGCTCCCCTCTCACCATATTCTAATGTGGCCAGGCCCTGGGGGATGGGGTACCTGGGGCCGAAATAGGGGTAGGGCGATCGTGTGGCCCCCTCGCGGTTTGTGAAATTGGCTGGTCAAATTCAGCCTGGGGAGGGGGGCTGGGTGCACCCCACTCCCCCTTAATATGAAGGGTATTTCAACCCCACGGGACTTGGCCTACCCACGGGGCAAAGAAAAGTAAGCGCAGAAGACCACTTCTTTTTTTCAATTTTACTGTAGATTCGCAGATCCTCTGCAAATTCGCAACAAAATTAAAAAAAAAACATTTTGGGACCTCACCACCAGGCTTAGGGGGTCAGGGTATTTCTACCCTGCCCCTTTATGTTTTTTGGGGTGTTTTTTCTTGGGGCTCGGCCGAGACAGAGTCCCAAGATGGCTGTCGCCACTTTCTGGTTGAAGTGGTGGCAGCCAATTAGATCTCATTTTGAGATCTGTCAGATCCACAGACCCTCCGCTTCCCTAGATATCTATGAATCTTTTTTCTTTAAAAACTCAAAAACTACTGAACAGATTGACACCAAATCTGGACCAAGATTTAGCTTTCTGCCAAATTTGGGGTAATTCTATTCAGCGGTTCTGGTTGTAGTCATATTCAAAATCCCTATGGGAAATTTTATGTGAAAAAAGTTTTTCCCACCCCTGTTTCTTGGCCCACGCTTGACAAATCACCCCGATACTTTCAAGTCAGTAGCTGACTAGTTTTGAAAATTTTGTGAGGATTCAGCAAACCCTGCCAAAGTTATGAGCAAAACAAAAAATGCTCTGTCCATGGAAAATAGGTCCTAAGGTCACCATGGACACAGTTGTATATCTGAGAAATCTTTAAATTTCTCAGAAACTGCTGAACAGAATTACACAAAATTTGGCAAAAGGGTAGCTCTTGGTCCAGAAAGCACTTTTTTTGTTAAATGGTGTAAATCTGTCAGTAGTTCCTGAAAAATGTAAAGATTTCTCAGATACACAACTGTGACCACTGTGAATCTGCGAACCCTCCCGAACTTGTGTCTGAGATCTGATTGGCTGCCAACCCTTCAAACTAGGAAGTGTTGGCAGCCATCTTGTGACTCAGTTGAACTGAGTCACAAGCAAAAACGTAAAAAAAAAGAAAAGGGGGAAGGGTAGAAACACCCTGACCCCCTAGGCCTAATCAGGGGGTCCCATAGGGAGCCCCAGGGCAAAACAAAAGCATTTTCAAAAAACAATTTCGGTGGGAGTTTCAAAGGATCGGCGAATTCGGACAATTTTTTTTTTTTTAACGAAGCGCGGACTCCCGTTCTTCCTTAATGTAGGCTCCCGGGGGGGCCAAGTCCCAGGGGCAATAAAAAAAAGCCCCTGGGCAAATTGATTGAATCTGCGGGGGGCCACGCATCCTCCACTGCCCCGGAGACCGCCACCTCCCCAGGGCTATTTTTAAATAGGATGCGTGGGGGCTCCAGCTCCCCCATGCAGCCCCGGGGACTGCCACCTCTCTGGGGCTAATATATTTATATGCAGCGGGAACACGCGCACCCGCTGCCCCTGGGACCACCACCTCCCCGGGGCTACATTGAAGATGGGGGGGCCCATGTGGCCCCCCTCCTGGAGCCGTAGATGGCCCTGGGTACCGCCACCCCCCAGGGCCAGCTCCAGCAATGTCCCAGGGGGTCCCAACCCAGGGACATTGCAATTTGCTTTGGCTTGGCGGAAGCACTGCTCTCACCAAGCCATAGCAAACTCTGCCTCGGTTCATGGAAGCGAGAGCAGTAAAAATACTCTTGCTTTGCTGAAGCGGAGAAGAATTGCTTTGGGACATTGGGAGCTGCATATTTGCAGCTCCCTCTGTCCAAATGCAATACCGACTCCCACAGGAGGCGGGGAACCCAACGAGCTGGCCATGCCGAGGGGGATGGGGTCCCTGGTGCAATACTGGGCAAGGGAGGGGGCCGCGCTGGCCCCCCTCCCATTTAAAAAAAAATAATGAAGGCCTGGCCCCGGGGAATGGGGTCCCTGGGGCCGAAATAGGCCAGGGGAGGTGCGCCACGCTGCCCCCTCCCCTTTTTTTAATAAATAAATAAAGGCCTGGTCTGGGTAGATGGGGTCCCCGGGGCTAAAATTGGCCTTAGGAGGGGGCCCCGCTGCCCCCTTCCCATTAAAAATAAAATTAAAATAAAGGGAAGGCCCCAGAGGATGGGGTCCCCCTGGGCCAAAATTGGCCCAGGAAAGGGGAGCCACGTGCCCCCTCCCCCCCCCCCCTTCCTTTATGTTAACAATTTTTTTTTTTTTTAAAGGAAATGGCTGGGTCCTGGAGGATGGGGTCCCCGGGGCTGTAATCGGCCGAGGGAAGGGGGCTACGCAGCCCCAACTCCTAAGAAAAAAATGTCTATAAAAAAAAACTCCGTAAGTCGCCAGAGGTCATGCCCCCTTCACCACCACTTTGCAAACACGCCTTCTGGCACAATGGTGGTTGGGGAATGAATTCCCCTTGAGTGTTGAGGGTCTTTGTGGGCCAGCAAGCCCTATTGTTACCGCCAGTAAGTCCCAGATCGGGGGATTGCTGAGAGGACTTGAAGGCCACGCCCCCTTTCTCCACTACTCTGCAAATGCGCCTCCTGGCTCACTACTAGTTGGGGGATGAAATTCCCTTGGCTCTTGTGGGTCCTTGGGGGCCAACTATCCTTCTTGCCACCTCCAGTAACACCTTTGTGCCTGCAATGTAGCTGTGATTTTTACTGCTTGCTTAATAGCAACATAGATTAATAATAAGTGTTCAGTGGGTTTCCTGGACATTTTGGCCTGTGTGCCACTGCACCTGCTGCAACATCTAAATCATGGACCTGGTGCCTGCAAAGTAACTGCGCTTGTGACTGCTTGCTTAGTCACAACATATAACTATAATAGGTCTTCAGTGGGTTTCCTGGAGCTTTTGGACCCTGTGCCACTGCACCTGCTGCACCATGCAATACGGTCATCTAGGGGGCTGCCTTAGCGAATGTTCAATGAGATGAAACCGAAGTTGAACCACTTGCAATGCCCGGTGCCCCTCAGCACGGCTCCTGGGTCCTGCTCCTCAGGATGGTTGTACCTCCCCCGAGGAGAACGAGACACCTCCTGAAGCCATAGACTGTAAGGGAGGCCGCGTTGAGGGTCTTTGTGGGCCAGCAAGCTCTCTTGTTACCTCCAGTAAGTCCCAGATCACGGGATCTCTGAGATGACTTGAAGGCCATGCCCCTTTTCTCCACCACTCTGCAAACTTGCATCCTGGCTCACTACTAGTTGGGGGATGAAGTCCCCTTGGCTCTTGAGGGTCCTTGGGGGCCGACTATCCTTCTTGCCACCTCCAGTAACACCTTGGTGCCTGCAATGTAGCTGTGATTTTTACTGCTTGCTTAGCAGTGATCCAGCACGGCTAAAACAATTTGTTTCCCCTTATGACACTGATCCAGAAACACTTACTTTTCCCTAGCATAAAACCTTATGTCGGTGGGGCCCATAGCACCGCATAGATACAATGATTCAATTTTCTGGATCAAGCGCGCTTAAAAGGAAAAATGAGCTGCTGGATAAGCGGGATACCTTATTAGAAATTTTGACAGAATAATAACCTATACATTAACTTCGAATCCTGTCGGTTCTAAACATCAAGGCACTCCGCTATTTGGTCGATGGACCAACTAGTAGATTCAGTTGATGGTGATTAAGACCAGCTCAATCACAATTAAAACCTTTGACATTTATAAATCACAATTCTATTTTAAGAACCACAGACTCATTTTAGGGTTAGGATATATTTTTATCTAGATTTTTTAAGCCTATAAGTAAAATTCTTTATTTGACAATACATTTAGAAATATCAATCAACATTTAAGAAAGATTTTAGTAAAGAATGGAAAATTACTCATTACCCTCGGCCTTAGGGCGATGACAAGAATGGTTCACCAAAGGCAGATGAACCGCAGATCACAGGATAGGACTTCCAAACTGACTGACTGTCCCGCTAACCTCCTCGGACGCACCTCCCGGGGAAATTCCCGCAACGATCTTGTTCCTTCCCCAGTCAAAGTTCAAAGTCCAAAAGGACAGAGTCTCTCGCAGCATCAAGGTGGAAAAATGAAATAGCAAGTTTTTTTATAACGTAAAAACAGACTCTCTTATACCCTATTCTCTGGCTCGCTATACTCAAAAGTTGCAATCCTTAGGGGCAGAAATCACGCTAATTGGTCCATTGGAGGGGTGGTGATGGTCACCTCATCACCCTCCTTGTTCTAACCGGTTTGGGGGACATTAGTTCATCCCCTGTCGCTCGTTGTTCTCATCCGTTCCCAGGCATATATGCCGAACTCTTGGCACGATCCTTGTTACAGGTCATACTGGCCTTGACATCTCTCACTCCGGGCACAGACCGCATACACGTGACTGGAGCATCCGTACTGAGTCAGCGTGGAGGCCATCTTATTCATCACACGCGATCTCATCCTTTCCAGCGGCCATTTTCGAAGCATGGCCTAGCAGGCCTGAACGAAACTATCATAAGAACAAACACAACCATAATTAAAACAAAGAAAATAAGCCTTTCTGTTTACCACCCGCCATTCTAAAGACCCATGTTAAGGTTACCTAGCAGAAGCGACATTTAACGCCATTTTACTTACCATCCGGATTCTTTTGCCACAATACAATTCTACTATGCAACACAAATCATGCAATTTATTCTATTTACTACGCAAATCATGATACTAACGTTAATCAACTTCACATTTGTAAGTAAATTAGATTTTGCAACATTTAGCAAATTGCCCACGTGTACTGTTTAAGAAAAAAGGTGTATTTGTTGGTTAATTCATGCGTTTCAAACAGTTAGTATCATTAATCGTTATGAAGTCATTAACTTCCTAGGGGTACAAAAATATTTTGTTTCCCCTGCTCCATCAATTCCCCCCTTTGGTGATTTTTAATATGACCACTAAAACCTATCCCTACCAAATTAGATTTTCAGAAAATTGTTTCTTGTCCACTTGCATTTGTTATTTTAGACAATCGTGTTCTTTTCATCTTGTCTTTCAGACCTTTTATACATATTCTCCTTAAACTCTTCCAGTTCGATCTCTCCCATCTCCCGTTCTCTTTCTTTATTTTTCTCTTTTTATTTTATTTTTGTCTTTTTCTCCTTTCAATACACACATATACTAATCTTATAATTGATATTATCACCTTTACTAAAACAATTGGAATTAGTATTTTCACAGTTAAAGAACTACCTATTTCAGTGAACCATTTCTTTATTGAGGAAAAACTCTTACCAAGTTTCTCCCAAGCACCTTCAACAACCAGTGGGGCAATTTCTTTATGCAAATCAGTAATGTTCTTTATATACTTCTGTATATTCTCACTTTTGTCTGGAATGTAAGTGCAACAATGTTGTACCTTCAGCATTCCACAGACTCCACCCTCTTTTGCCAAAAGAATGTCAAGGGCAAGTCGATTTTGCATCACTATAGCTCTCATGGCAACCATTTCGGTATTTACCATCAAGAACCCTCCAGCAGTATTCGTTGATAAACGATCTACTACTGTAGACAATTTCCAAATCTTGTATGCATTCAAAGATGTACCCACTGCTGGTATCAATGCTCCAAAAATGTCACCTATTATCTCTGAAAAGCTTTCCCTTCTCCTACGGGTTAATGGCTTACCTATCTTGTGAATTCCTTTTGTTCCCCTTTCCACATGAAAAATCTTTGGAAAGACCAGGCCTAAATAGCATGTTCCGTACCAATGGTCCGGCAACCTATAGTATGCTCGGTTTCCACAAATATAATAGAACCCTGGAAATACTGGATATTTTCCTCCTTTGAATCCCCATCCACCTAATATTTTGTATGTATCTCTGCACTCACTAGAACCCACGAAATAGTTATCATACATAGTGTTATCTCTACTAATACACAATTTTCCCTGTTGGGGCCAATCTAAACTCATGGCTGCATTCGTTTCGCTCTTATCATAACCTCCTTCTTCAAATGCCCAAGGTGGGGTTTTTGCCTTTTCTCCTGTTGCTTTTCTTTGAAACTTAACTCTTCTATCTTCTACCATGTCTGAGAAAACTTTTTCTTCCTTCCTTAACCTACAAGCAAGATTGTGTCTAAATGCATATTCTAATGTTAGTTCTTTTGTTTCTAAGAAAAAATCTCCAAAAAGCTTTGCATTTTTCACCTTATTTAGTTCAGGAACTACGGGAACTTTAGCAAAAACAGCATCTGTGTCAGTGTAATAATACTCTAATTTACCTGTTCTATAAAATAAACTAGCTAAAACGCTACAGGTTATTCCATACGTCAAAGGAAGGTGATGATACGTCACACCTTCTGTCACAGACGCAGGTAACTGCACACACACATAACAATCTCGAACATCCATGGTTTCTACTTATTCATATAACATTTTTGTGAAGACATTCTTAGAAAAATCAGTTATTGACTTATCCCTATGAAACTCAGTACTATCTATCAGTGTTGCAGTGTTCTCTATGTTATATTTCTTGTCACTATTCGTGTCATTTGTGATTGCAGATGTATTTTCTCCAACTAATCTAAGTGGAATTACTATTGTTAAAATGAACCAAATAAGCATCAGAAAACCTGTACAATAAAAACACATTCTACACCATCTACGGAAAAACTCACATCTAGATCTTCTACTCTCAGTGTCTACCATGTTTAAAATATAATCTAATTATATGTACAGAAAATGTGTTTCCACACCTCAGAATGACTTCTCAGCCGTTCTACCCTTTAATCAGTCTCTTTTGGTGCTCTTTTCAGTTCTTTTCAGAACTTTTCTTGTCTTTTCCAGTTTGTGTGTCTAGTCCTGTTTTCTTTCTTTGCCTTTCAGGATGGGTACAGTTCACTTTCACCCACTTGTTAACAGTCTTTGTCTGGGTTTTCGTGACTGCTATCCACTTTGTTAATGTCAGACAGTGTTATGTATACCCATTCAGGTGACTTATATTTCAAGTTAGGTCTTTTCACTCTTTTTGGTCTCTGCAACAGTCTTTTATTTGTTTCTCTTTGTTTTTTCTGACTTGTTATCTCATTTACTTGTTCTGCATTGTCTTGGTTGAAATTTATTATCTTATATCTCAGTCTTTTGATTTCGTTGGGCCAATTGTCTCCTTTTCTTGGCCTTTTCAGTTCACTTTCTTTTTCTTCTCCTTCTGCTCTCCAAGTTCTCTTTCTTGGTCCGATCCTTTGCTTTCTTTCCTCTTCACTTTCTTCAGATTCTGTCTCAGATCTCACTTCACTTCCTCTAACTTTTAACTTTATGATCTCAGTCTCTTCATCTGAATCCGAATCTTCTTGTGTTTCTTCTGTTTGAAAATTTGAGTCTAATCCTCCTCATGTTTCTTCCGCAATTTCCCCAATCTCTCTATCTGAATCTAAATTTCCCTGTGTTTCTTCCGCTTGTAATTCTGACCCTAATCCTCCTTGTGTTTCTTCCGCAATTTCCCCAATCTCTCTATCTGAATCTAAATTTTCTTCAGTTACCTCTACAATTTCTGGAGGAATTTCCCCAATGCTAGTACTTGGCTGTTCACTGTCACTGTTTCTTGGTTCAGTTTCTCCGGTTTCAATATCAGTTCTTTCGTTTTCGGATTCTTCCTTTTGTCTTTCACCAGATTCAGGTTGGTCTGTTTCAGATGCTGAACTGGTATCCGATATCTCCAGATGTCGACTTACAGGCCGAGCTTCAAGATCTGGAACTCTGATTGTTTCATTTTCATCTTCAGTTATTGGACTGGTACCTGATTTTTCCAGATGTCGACTTACAGGTCGAGCTTCAAGATCTGGAACTTCGATTGCTTCAGTCTCTGCTTCAGACGCCGAACTTGTATCTGATATTTCCAGATGTCGACTTACAGGTCGAGCTTCAGGATCTGGAACTCTGATGGTATGACTGGCATGAATCCAATTCTTCACACCTGCAAACTTTACTGCAGTTGTTGTCACCAGGATCACTTGATGTGGCTTATCCCAGCGTGGAACCAAGCAATTTCTTCTTCTGTGGACTTTTATGCAGATCCAGTCTCCTGGACTCAGATCATGAGCTAGTTTTCTTTCAAGAGTGGTCGCATCCGGCCCAACCTGATGAAACACAGAATGCACCACATGAGCCAATCCTTTGCAATAGTCCAATACGAGATCATCAGTTATAGTCAGCAATTTGTTGACAGGTACGTGAGCTTGTCTCATTGCTCGTCCCATGATTATTTCATGAGGACTCAGACCTGTTTTCCTGTCAGGTATGCTTCTTATGGTCATTAACACCAATGGTAGGTCATCGGGCCATTTGAGTCCTGTGGCTTGACACATTTTCCCTAACCTATTCTTTATGGTGCCATTTACTTGCTCTACCATTCCAGAAGCCTCTGGTCTGTAGGCACAATGTAGCTTTTGTTGAATGTCTAGTGCTTCACATATTAACTGAATGATTTCATTCTGAAAATGCGCTCCTCTATCTGTTTCAACCGTTACTGGAAAGCCATACCTAGGAATGAATTCTCTCAGTAGGAGCTTAGCTACAGTAACTCCATCATTCCTTCTTGTCGGATAGGCTTCCACCCAACGAGAAAACAAACAGACGACCACCAAAACATACCTCAATCTGTTACTCGGGGGCATTTCTATGAAATCCAATTGCATTCTGGTAAAAGGACCTCCTTCACGTCCTATTGTTCCCAAACTTACTACTGTCTTCCTTCCAGGATTTATCTGCTGGCATATAATACATCTTTGACAAAGGCTTTCAGCTATAGCCCTAAACTTTGGGTTGTACCAGGTCTGTCTGAAAAGTCTGATCATGGCATCCCTACCAATGTGTGCCTGTCCATGGTACATCCGTGCCATGTTATAGATCATGCTATCAGGCATAACTGGTCTTTCATCCCTGTAAACCCACACTTCGTCTTCCTCTCTTTGTCTGCAACCTGCTTTTATCCATCCATCTTTTTCCTCATCATTTGCCTCTTCCTGCAATTGTTTTACCTCATCCCATGTTTCAACTATGTTAGTAAACAGCAAGGGACATGAAACAACTTCTTTTTCCCTTCTTCGATTCATGAGGTCGTATTTCTGGCACAATATTGAGCCAATTCATCGGCAAATTTGTTACCCACTGCAATGTAATCAGTTCCATTTTTGTGAGCAGTGCATTTTACCACCGCAATCTGTTTAGGCAGCTGTATCGCCTCAGGAAACTTTCTCACAAACTCACCATTCCTAATAGGAGACCCCGAAGAAGTCAGGAATCCCCTCTGGGACCAGATTTGTCCAAAATCATGGACCACTTCAAAGCCATACTGGCTATCCGTGATCACAGTGATTCAGAAATTCTTTCCCAGTTTGCACGCTCGAATCAAAGCAATCAGCTCAGCAACTTGGGCTGAACGTATTCCTCTCAAACAGGATGCTTCCATTATGGTAGCCACCGTACATACAGCATACACAGCACTTAAAACTCCTTCATTTGTCCTCAGGCATGACCCATCCACAAACATCAGATAATCTGACTCTTTTAGAGGTTCATCCCTGATATCAGGGCGAGGCTTTGTACAAAATTCAAGCACATCCAAACACTTATGATCAACATCATCTTTGACTTCTGCATTTACTTCATCTGGCAGTGAAGTGGAAGGATTCACACTTGTGCATCTTACAATGGTTACATTGTCTGCACCCAAGATCACTTTTTCATACCTAGTCAGCCGACTATGTGTCATGAATTGGGTTTTTGTTCTTGTTAAAAGAATTTCAACAGAATGTGGGACATATACTCTCAAAGGATATCCCATCACAATGTCTTCACTCTGTTCCAGACTCACACAAGTAGCAGCTACTGCTTTCACACATCCAGGCAACGCTTTTGCTACCGGGTCCAAAACAGCTGAAAAATAGGCTGTTGGTCGTCTCATTTTTCCATGCCTCTGCACCAATTCAGAAAGGGCACATGCATCTCTTTCACCACAATACAGCTCAAATTCTTTTTCATAATCAGGCATTCCCAATGCTGGTGCCTCACACAAACTTGTTCTCAGTTGCTTAAAGGCTTTCATTGCTTCCTCATTCAACTCAATCAGATCTTTAACATTACTCTTGGTCAGTCGCTGTAAAGGTTTTGCAATCAACGAAAATCCACTTATCCACTGTCGGCAATATCCAACCATTCCAAGGAACATTCTCACTTCTCTTTGCGTCATTGGGGCTCTCATTCCTTTAATGATCCTTATTCTTTCTGTTGTCACCTTTCTCAATCTTATGACCTAAGTACTGTACTTCTTGTTGACAAAATTGCAGCTTTGATGGGGACACTATATGTCCTCCTTCTGCCAAATGATTCAGCAAAACAATTGTGTCCGCGACACATGCTTCTTTGGTCCTTGATGCCACTAATAGGTCATCAATATATTGGACCATCACAGATTTTTCAGGCATTTTCAAACTTTCTAAGGATTCCTTCAGAATTTGATTAAAAATAGAAGGACTTTCAGTATACCCTTGAGGAATACGACACCATGCTAAATTACGCTCTCCGAACCGGAACGCAAATAATGGCTGGCTGTCAGGGTGCAATGGAATAGAAAAGAATGCATGGCACAAATCAATAATGGTGTACCATTCTTCATCATGAGGAATCTGATACAGTATTACAGCAGGGTTTGGCACAATTGGGCAGCAAGGTATAACAATTTTATTTACCTTTCTCAAATCTTGTACTATTCTAAATGTTCCATTTGGCTTTTTCAATCCCATAATAGGAGAATTACATGGACTGCTCATTATTTCTCTCAAAATTCCCTGTTCAATCATCTTATTAATTACTGGTGTTATACCTTCAATAATTTCTGGCGTCAATTTATACTGCGGGGTATTTGGGTAATTTGTTCCTTCTTTTACAGTAATTTTTACAGGATCAACTTCTCTCATTAGTCCAATATCTTCACCTGTGAAATCCCATACCTCAGACCTGACTGTTTCTTTCAATTCAATAGGGATTTTCTCTGCATCAAACACAGGAAACATCTCATTCATTCCTGGTTCTAGTTCTGCCATTGTCAATTTATACAGAACATCCTCATCTGGTGTCTGGAAAGCAATACCATCTCGAGTACAATAGATGGTACAATTCATTTTACAAAGCAGATCGCGTCCTAATAAATTTACAGGACTACAATCGCACACCACAAAACGATGCATCTCTTTGAATGGACCAATTTCCACCTCTATTGGTTTCGTAAGAGGGGTTTTAATCTGCCTGTTTGAAACACCTACAACTTGGATATATTCTCCTGAGAGAGGAAGTTTTGGAATTTCCACTGATCTAATAGTAGAACGGGTAGCACCAGTGTCCACAAGGAATGTAACATTTACACCATCCACCTTTCCATCCACAAATGGACCTGACTGATCTACCTCTAGAGTTGCGCCAAGCATGCATTCCTCTTCCTCTCCTAGGCACCATCATAAGCTTTCATCCGATTCATCTCCATCCTGTCGTAACCAATACTGTGAAACAGCAGCTGCGCGCGGCAGTTTTGTTACCTGCTCTCCTCCGTAGAATCCTGCCTCTGCACTGTATCGCTGAGGATTTACACTCTTTGGAAGAGGTGGTTGCGGCACCTGACACTGTTGCGTAACTACCTGCGGCTGTTGGTAACTTACCTCATTCAGCACCTGTGGATTCAATGGTTTATTTTCTGCATTAACTTTCGGAGGAAATTTACACTCGTTTCTCCAGTGCCCTAATTTTCCGCAATTATGACATGGCCATTTCTTTTTGGCTTCTCCTATACTCATCTGACCTTTTCCCTTACCAATATTTGGTTTGGACTTGGTCTGTCCTGCGTCACTAGTCTGAGTATCCAATTGAGCTTCTTGCTTTTCTGCAACCTTTACTTGTGCCCGCATTGCCTTTTCCTTGAGTTTACGCTGTCTACATTCAATATCATCATTGCAATACTTTGCATACCGTAATACCTCATCTACTGTGCTATTCTGCCAACATAAAATATGCTGCTTAATCATTTCACTTATCTCAGGTCTCAATCCATACAAGAATCTATACACAAAATGACTCATGTCCTTTTCACTCGAATGCTCGTATCCACTATACTGCTTAAAAACCAAAAGTAATCTCTCGTAATAGGCATGTACAGATTCCTTACTTTCCTGAGTCGTTCTATCAATCTTTACCCAGTCCGTTTCCTTTGGGGGAATCTTATTCTTCAGAAATATGATTGCCTGTTCATATTTTCTCATTACTTCTGGACCTGGCGCTTCTGTTTTTGCATCTCTAGGATACTCTTCCTTCGGCCAATCAATCGTAATTTTACATTCCGTCCATAAATCTGCAGGTACAACAATTTCAAACAAACCATCCAGATCTTCCCATAATACTTTAGAAACCTTTACAAACCTCTCTACCTGTCTGTACCATTCTACAGGCTTTTCTCTCAACCTTGGAAAGTCATTTGTAAATGACAATATATCTTGTCTAGACCATGGGACGTGTACATAACTTCCTCCTGGAGTTTCTCTCATTGGACACTCCATTACTGTCGGTTCTTTCTCTTTTACTGGAAAAGCCAATGATGCTTTATCAGTTGTTCCTTCTTTTCTCCTTATCCACCTACTTCTCCACTTGTCTACATCTCCCCATTTTCTCAATACCACAATCAGTTCTTTTATCTGTGTTAGTCGTCCTGAAGTGTTCAAATTTTCTATGTCCTTTTCACTGAAATCTACTCTGTACGGTTTCTGCAATCCTCTAATTTTTCCAAATTCTACTCCTAGTTCGTTCGCTGTCTCTTCCAATTTTTCATGCAAGTTCCTAGCTCTCCAAGTGATGCTTTTACACATAAACATTATTTCCTCATCTTGATAAGACTTCAATCGATCTGTACCAATAGTCCCTAGAATCAATTCCTCCATATCTATTTTTAATCTGATCACATCCAAAGGTTGTGGTTCCGCATCTTTCTTCTGCAAGTTCCTCACCCAATCATTTAATTCTTCTGCAGTCGGACCTACAGGGGTTTTATTTACTTCTGCCCAGTTCGCACTTCTCTCTGGAGTTTCAGTTGCTGACTCAGTTCCCATAGGAATCTTATTTATCTGACTCTCATTAATTGTCAAATTTACAGGTGGACTCGACCTATATGAACCATCAGAATCTCTTGCCTCTCTATTTTCTGGAATTATCCCTTCTCTTACTTTTTGCATACTAGAGTTCAATGGAATTGTCAGGGAATGCTCATCTATCCTTTTATTTTCAAATACCGGGATTACTGGCCCTATCGTCACTGGCACAGTCACAGCTTCCATATTCTTTGTTAGTTCTCTTATCTTTTCAGTCAACTCTCTTGTGGTTCTGTCTAATTCAGCTGTATTACCATTATCATGCTTCACAGTCTGTGGTTTTTCTAGTTTATCAATTGACCTATTTATTTCAGAATTTCGTTCAGGGCTTTGATTTCTTACAGTTTCCATTGGCGGTGCATTTGGAGTCACCACCGCAGAATTCTGTTGATATGGAGGGGGCCTTTTATTTAAAATGTCCTCCAGCAACTCATCCTCTGTATCGCTAACTCCATATCCATATCTCTCTGATACTACATGCTTCTTTTTCTCCGTACACTTTCTCCCTGCAACTTCTTCACCTGTTCTGGCTGGAAACATGCCATCCGTCATATTAGCATACCGCCATCGTCTCATCCTATCTTCATGATTCAAACCCCAAACTCTTCCATGTACCAAACTATAATTCTTTCGAATTACAGCCGTGCTAAACGAACCATTTTCCGGAAATGGCAATACTCCATCGTTTTTGGTATATTTCGCCCAATTTTCCAACCAAATGCAAGTATGATAGCCATATTTTAACATAATATAAGATGCTGTTTTTTTCGGCGGAAGAAGTACTTTTCCTTCTCTCGTCACAACTTTCTTAAAAAGATTTTTAAGCTTCGCAACCCATGACTGTTTCTTTATATCACGTTCATCGTAATAATAAGCCATATCTCACTGTTCTTTTGCCGAAACAAAATCACGCAATTCTTCACTACTTGGTTCTTTCTATCGTTCGGCTTATTCGGACCTATCCCAGCGCGTCTCACACCAATGCACCAATCAGAAAGCTCTACGTCACTCTCACACTAACCTATCTCAGCGCCTCTCACACCAACGCACCAATCAGAAAACTCTTCGTTCTCCCACAACTGGCCAATACCAGCGCGTTTTTTGTTGACGTCAGTTCTACTCCTGCTTCTACTGACCCCTCCTTTACAAAAATTATCTGCACTTTCCTTAACTTTTACTTTTTCAACAAAATTGATTAGTTACAATGTAAAACACATTTCCATTGTCTGTTTCTCTAAACAAAAGGGATAGTTTATTCTAAACTCACAAGAAATACTGTTTCGTTCGATAAGTGTAGCACTTCCCTCTACCTTACCCTTCTCTCAAGCTAAAGGTAAACCCGTTTCTCTGGGGATAAAACACATGTGGAGACTATACTGCTCCTTAGAATTAAGGCCAAAGTTTCACAAGAAAACCTGTTGCTATTGCACTCATATGCAATTCGTACATGAAATTTCCCTAACATAACACAGTCCTGTGTTATCACCAAATGTGAAATCAGACAATGCACAATTCCGTGTGACTTCTCTTGCCACCCGTGTCCACTTCCTACTTCCCGGAAGCTTCAAAAGTTTGACTACACATAACGTAATACAGATTCAACATAGAATGTTAGACATGAGAAATCAATAATCAATTATCAATAATGGCCAAACTAATCTATAGAAACCATAACTCTGCTAGCAAGAAATCTGATCCAGCGCGGCTAAAACAAATTTGTTTCCCCTTATGATACTGATCCAGAAACCCTTACTCTTCCCTAGCATAAAAACTTATGTCGGTGGGGCCCATAGCACCGCATACATACAATGACTCAATTTTCTGGATCAAGAGCGCTTAAAAGGAAATATGAGCTGCTGGATAAGCGAGATAGCTTATTAGAAATTTTGACAGAATAATAACCTATACATTATATACATTAACTTCGAATCCTGTCGGTTCTAAACATCAAGGCACTCCGCTATTTGGTCGATGGACCAACTAGTAGATTCAGTTGATGGTGATTAAGACCAGCTCAATCACAACTAAAACCTTTGACATTTATAAATCACAATTCTATTTTAAGAACCACAGACTCATTTTAGGGTTAGGATATATTTTTATCTAGATTCTTTAAGCATATAAGTAAAATTCTTTATTTGACAATACATTTAGAAATATCAATCAACATTTAAGAAAGATTTTTAGTAAAGAATGGAAAATTACTCATTACCCTCGGCCTTAGGGCAATGACAAGAATGGTTCACCAAAGGCAGATGAACCGCAGATCACAGGATAGGACTCCCAAACTGACTGACTGTCCCGCTAACCTCCTCGGACGCACCTACCGGGGAAATTCCCGCAACGATCTCGTTCCTTCCCCAGTCAAAGTTCAAAGTCCAAAAGAACATAGTCTCTCGCAGCATCAAGGTGGAAAAATGAAATAGCAAGTTTTTTTATAACGTAAAAACAGACTCTCTTATACCCTATTCTCTGGCTCACTATACTCAAAAGTTGCAATCCTTAGGGGCAGAAATCACGCTAATTGGTCCATTGGAGGGGTGGTGATGGTCACCTCATCACCCTCCTTGTTCTAACCAGTTTGGGGGACAATAGCGCACACATTGAATCTCATGATCATGCTGCCCAAAAGTAGTCCAAATTGTTAATCAATTTTGTAACATCTTTGATGGTCACACATTAGTTCATCCCCTGTCGCTCGTTGTTCTCATCCGTTCCCAGGCATATATGCCGAACTCTTGGCATGATCCTTGTTACAGGTCAAATTGGCCTTGACATCTTTCACTCCGGGCACAGACCGCATACACGTGACTGGAGCATCCGTACTGAGTCTGCGTGGAGGCCATCTTATTCATCACACGCGATCTCATCCTTTCCAGCGGCCATTTTCGAAGCATGGCCTAGCAGGCCCGAACGAAACTATCATAAGAACAAACACAACCATAATTAAAACAAAGAAAATAAGCCTTTCTGTTTACCAACCGCCATTCTAAAGACCCATGTTAAGGTTACCTAGCAGAAGCAACATTTAAAGCCATTTTACTTACCATCCGGATTCTTTTGCCATAATACAATTCTACTATGCAACACAAATAATGCAATTTATTCTATTTACTACGCAAATCACGATACTAACGTTAATCAACTTCACATTTGTAAGTAAATTAGATTTTGCAACATTTAGCAAATTGCCCACGTGTACTGTTTAAGACAAAAGGTGTATTTGTTGGTTAATTCATGCGTTTCAAACAGTTAGTATCATTAATCGTTATGAAGTCATTAACTTCCTAGGGGTACAAAAATATTTTGTTTCCCCTGCTCCATCAGTAGCAACATAGAGCAATAATCGGTGTTCAGTGGGTTTCCTGGACATTTTGGCCTGGGTGCCACTGCACCTGCTGCAACATCTAAATCATGGACCTGGTGCCTGCAAGGTAACTACGCTTGTGACTGCTGGTTTAGTAGCAACATATAGCTATAATAGGTCTTCAGTGGGTCTTCAGCTTTTGGACCCTGTGCCACTGCACCTGCTGCACCATGCAATAGGGTCATCTAGGGGGCTGCCTTGGCGAATGTTCAATGAGATGAAACCGAAGTTGAACCACTTGCAATGCCCGGTGCTCCACAGCACAGCTCCTGGGTCCTGCTCCTCAGGATGGTTGTACCTCCCCTGAGGAAAACGAGACACCTCCTGAAGCCATAGACTGTAAGGGGGGGCCACGTTGAGGGGGGGTTTCCGAGGAGTGGCAGCTAAGTGACCCAGCTGCGATTGCTGAAGGAAGGGGGGGCAGCACTGAGGGAGGATTCTGCAGTGCGGGTGGCTGTACCTACTCTGAGGAGAACGAGACATGATGCACATTAATATTTATTTATGTATATATTTATTTAACAAATTTGTGTGGCACTCAAGCACAAATTAAGGTATAAGAGAGCTTTGTATTGCAACAAAAGATACAATAGGGTTTATCTGTAACAACAACTGCGCATGCAAGGGGGGCAGTCAGAACATGAGCCGTAGAATGAGAGGGACCGCGTTGAGGGGGTTTTGTGAGGAGCTGCAGTGAAGTGACCCATACGCGATTGTTAAACAAGAGTACCGAAAACAGAAGAGAAGGAGCAGGACAAAGGATGTGGCATAATGGCCAGAATTGCCGACCTTGGAGCTGGGGAGTTGGGTTCGAGTCTTTGCGTTGGCTCAACATACCGTACAAACACGCATAAGAGATCAGCCTCACAAAGAAGTTCGGCAAATGAAAAGGAGTACTTGGGCCTTGGGAATCTGATAAGAGCAAACACAATGGAACAACAGAAAATAATGTGCAACAGCCAATAGAAATGGAGGAAAAGTAAGTTGCAAGCACACAAACCAATAAAAAGTAAGAGGGAGATTTCTACTAAAGATAATAGATTTCACAAGCGCTGTGCACGCGAAACCTAAAAAGGTCAGAGGGAAATAAAGCTGTAATTCATCATCATAGGGTGGTAAGAAGCCATGACCCATGAGAGAGAGAGAGAGGTGAAGTTTTAGTGAGAGAAAGGATAACTCCTTTGGTACATCATAGTGAAGAGGAAAAGAAGCCATAGCTAAACAACCTAAAAACAATAACAAGCAGAGAGACATGAGGAGACCAAGACATGAGGAATATCAGAAGAACCTTTAACTATTGATCACTTGCATCTCAAAGCTAGCTAGAAATGCAAGAGCTATTTTGTTTCACAGTCGAATCACCAATGCAATATTCCTAGATATGGACATTTTAATTCAAAGAGCTATTTATCTAATGGGAAGCTATGTTGTTTTTCAGTTTCACAAGTTCTTTAAAACATTGTTTTCTATATCACTATAAGGGCTTAAGGAAAGGCCACATAACCTTAGACCCTTACCTTGGTGACTCTAAAGGGTATGTCAAAATATGATCCGGGACCCTAATAACTAATAAATAGGTTAGCTTTCTTCAGTCACATTTGTAGTTTCTTATTCCAAAATGATTCTTTTCAGATTGTTTCTTTAGGGTTGAAGTGGACATATTTGATTTCTGTGTTAGTGATTCATTCATACAGGCTGCTGAAAGTATCCTGGAGATGAGGTTACACAGCAAGGGCGAGGCACAGCAGTTCAACTACAACCAAAGACTCCTATCCCTGTCAGTATCAGTGAGTAAGGAAGGGGCAGGGAGAGTCATAGGACAGGTGAGGCCAGGAAGGTCACCCATAGCAAGGATTTGTCAAGGAAAGTCCAGGTCTCGCGACACTTTCTGCACGGTTCCAGGTGTACGTCCATGAGCCATGGAGCGCGGACCTGGACAACCCTAAGGTTCTTTCAGAGAAGAAGGGGTTTTCATTATAAGAAAAACAAGAGAAAATCTTTGTGTTTTTTTTCTCTGTACTGTAAGGTTAACAATAACGGGTCAGTATAACAAATTCATTGTCTTTGGTTTCTACAAATCTGTCCATTTGATACACATCATATGCATGTGTTGAATGTGGTGCCTGCATGTGTCAGATCGGTGCCTTCAGCTGGAGATCTACATGAAGCTGCAGGGGACAGGTTTGAATCCCAGCAGGGCCATCTTAAACTTTCATGCTTCTGAGAACTCATAAAATGGATATTACTGAGTTTCTTTAGGCAATACTAGTTATTACTGTGGTAAAAGACTGGGAGATCTGCTGTAGGAAGCACTGCATTTAAGGAGATGATCTCCCTATGGTACATTCCCTATGGTACATTCTGAGGATATTGCAAATCACAGTGCAGTTCTGTGACATATAGGAATGGGGTCAAAGGCTGATAGTCATAGTGATTGGCACTCTGAGGTGACACGCTACATCCAGGGCCATTGGAATTATGCGGCAGGGAGCACCCAACTATGTGACAGCGCTGGCTAAATTATGCAGCAAGAAAAGGCAAATTATGGGGCCTATTGTGGCACTTTTTCGACAGCATCACTTTATTATTTTGCCATTTTTACACATTGTGATAGAGTCTGGGCAAATATTTGATCTCATTAGAACCAGTTTCATAACCAAAAACAGAAATAAGCAACAGCAAAGGACCAATTAATCTTTGTGATGTGCCTTCCACTGCACGTGGACATAGGTTGCAATGATTTTAGTTACTTCCAAGCTATAAACAATTTTTTTGTTAAAATCTGCGGATTAGGCAGCAGATGATGGCTTATGTGGCAAATGTGGCAAATTCATAATTATGCAAAAGAAGCAGCAGCCACAGAGTCGCATAATTACAGTGGCCCTGGCTGCATCCCTATTAGGTAATCACTTCAGGTACATGCGCCCATATAATTTGTGTAGAATAAAGAAACTCTATGTGGAACTCTCACACAACATCGTAGAATTGTGTTGGAAGGTGAATCTATGCCTTCTAAACCACCAGGCAAGGTCTATATCAACTGATAGGACACACAGTTCAAAACAAGCCTTGTTTGTGCCATGGTACACCTTTAACAGAATGCACCAGGTGCAAACCTGGTCAGTGCATCCTATTAAACCTAGTGCCGTGCCCACTGGTCAGCTACAAATTCATTGCTGCCCAGGGAATATGTGGGGTTAATGAGGAGGGGAGGAGATGAGGCATGGACATGCACATATCACTTGCTTGTTCTGAGTTATTACAAACAATTAGCAACACAGTTTTCATATTACAGGCAAGTCTGCTGTCAGTAATAGGAAAATAATGCATGTGTCTTAATAGGGATAGTGCACATTTCTATGAATTGCATATGTGCTAAATGAAGGATTAAAAGTTTCATTAGAAGTTAAGGTTGCAATAGTTACAGACTACAGCACCAACAAGTTTCAAAAGTATTGAAACCGAGCAGTTAAGTTGCTCTTTTTTGAAAGAAAAAAATCATAGTGCTATAAGAATAGCTTTTCCTAAAAAATGCATAACTCATTGTGTTGCTAAATTAAATTACATTTAATTACATTACATTTCCTTACCTTTGACACATATTTCTTTTAGGCTGCTTCCAAAGCTTGTGTGTAGTGTACATGTGCAAGTTAAGGGAGAAGTTTTATGACACTGCCAGTAGGGGGCAGCGAAGAGTACTGTATTGCATCAAAGCCATATAATTGACTTATGGTAGCAACCTCAGCAGCATTATGTCTTGAAACATTTAGAACAAATAACTTAAACATAAATCTCACACTTACAGACAACTTTGCATCAAAGCCTTGTCCTTGGCTAATGCCACCTCCTAGCTAACCTGCCACCCTAGGGCGAGCCACAGACTGAAAGACACCCAAGCAGAATAAAGGAAACATCAAGGTACTTTGGCACAAGCATCTTCACACGTAGTAAAATACACAACTAGTAAAATGTCCACACCTTGATAGAGTCAACACTATACTACATGAATAAATGAACAAAACATCATCAATTCTACTTTAGCCTGCAACAATTGAATATGAATAATTTTTAAACGATTCCATACACAAACAATTACAACTTTCACAGAACAAAGACATCCGCTCAAATCAGCTCAGTTCAAGCAAAAGTTTGTTTGGACCAACTAGTCCTTAAACACCTAAAATCTCCATAAATACAATCTCATATAAAACATATCTTAAATAAAATCTGGCATAAAATTCATACATGTAAAATTCATTGATCATTCCATCTTCCCATTTAAAATACTATATATCATATAATTATTTATAAAAGACGAATTTCAGTTCTATTCACATTTGAGGATTATTTTAACTTTTGGATAAACTTCCCCATAGCACATGCTATATCTAAATTTTTCATTTCAGTTAGAAGATCTACCGCCTGTAGCCTGTTTTTAATACCATACTTTAAAAAAATTGGATATAAAAACATTTTTCTTATATCCAGAACTTTCCGACAGTCCAATAAAATGTGTAAAATGTTGCATGTGGTTCCCAGATTGCAAACACATTTCCCTTTGTTATCAATCATAACTCTTTTTACCCCATCGTTAGCATAACAGGGGTTAATACCAATTCTTAAACTTAGTAGTTCTCTTCTTATCCAACGACAGGAGAGTACATCAATAGAAGGGAAATGTTGTTCATTTTGCCATGAATTAGCAATAAAACGTGCCGACTTTTTTCTCATGAGGTATTCTTGATCAAGATCCCAAGAGATTTCTCTCCCATGAGCCCTGAGTTCCCTCTTGTCCGCCTCAATTTGTAAATTCTGTGGGCACAACTTGATCCTCATTACTCTACAGGCTTTAGTTATGGCTTCCCTTGTCCGCTTTGCCCACTTCAGCTCACTCTGCAGTATCTCATTTCTACACCACTGTGATATTTTGTGTTCTTCCCCACAGCCCAGGCGCTGCCAAAATCTTAGTAGCGTCATACATGCCATTATATCCCATGATATCATTCCGGTTTCCAGCCTTACTGCCTGAACCATTGAGGACTTGGGCAACGATAATACATTTTTCAAATATTTCCCCTCTTCGGCATCGCATCTATTTTTACCACTCTAATAAAACAATTCTGCTCCATATTGAAACTGTATGGTATCATGGCTGTATAAGCCTTTAAAACCGGTCTGTCAGACATATTGCCATAGACTCTGTTAAATTTTTTCAGACCACTGACCGAAGCAAGAGCCCTTAACCTTAATGCATCTAGGTGGGTATGCCAATTCAAATTTTTCTTAAACCACATTCCTAAGTACCTATATTCGTTTAAGTCACACTAAGTACCCCACAGTTAATGAGATAACGAAAAATAAATTAACCTTGGTTGAGAATGGGAAGATGGTTACTGAAGCATCCTAGTTATTACCCACCGGGTTGTGGAAAAGGAAAGAATTCCTTCTGTTTTAATTACCCTCACACACCCAGTGGTGTCATGCTTCATCATCAGGTCACCCTGACTCCTAAAGGTCAGGGTGGGCTCGACCATATTCGTTTACCTTTTCCAACTTTGTGGAACCCAAAAACCAATTGAACCATATTATTCTTTTGCCAAAGCTCACTACCTTTGTCTTATCCATATTTACTACAAGTTTTTTTAGACTGCAATATTCATTAAACGTATTCAACTTTCCTTGCAGACCTAACTCTGTTTGATCTATTATTACGAGATCGTCTGCATACAGTAAGCGTGCAATGTGTTTTCCATTTAGCTTTGGGCTGGCACCCCTCGCAGCGCCCAAAACGGAAGGTAAATCTGCTATGAATAAGGAGAAAAGTACGGGGGCCAACATGTGATAGGCTCCCCTCTATATCCAAAATGATCTGCGCCCAATTACAAGTATGTAGTGCTTGAATTATAATCAGCAGATCTTTTGGGATGTTGTATCTAATCAACACCTCCCACAGCTTCTTACGGTCCACTAGGTCAAACGCTGCACAAAAGTCTACGAAGCAGCAGAACAAACTTCGCGCTGCTCCATAGACTTCCGCGCAATGGACCAGGGCGTAAACAGTGAACGACTGCAGAGTGGCCCTCCTTAAAACCATCCTGTTCCGGGGGCAAAATCTGATTTACTTCTACACAGTCCTTGAATCTTTCCAAAATTATTTGAGCATATACCTTTTCCCCTACGTCCAGTAGGCTAATAATCTATAGTTCTTTGTGGCTTTTATATCTCTTTGTTTGTGAATAGGTCTTATAATTGCTCCTCTCCAATTTTCTGGTATATAACCTGAGTTAAGTATACCAAGGAACATTTTTAGAAGAATTCTGCCCACCACTCTGGCCTTGTTTTTATAATCACTGCAGGGAGGTTGTCTGGGCCTGCAGCTCGGGTCAAGGTTAAATTAGAGATAACTTTTTTAACATTACTAGTTGTGAAGTGTTCTTTATTATCTTCCTTCACACCTGGCTAGAATGTAGTTCTCAACCTCTCTGTTACGGGCCATTTTCCATATATTTTCCCCAAGTACCTTACCCAATCGTCTTCTGGTACTATGCAATTCAAGGACCCCTGTATTTTGCCAGAATTGTCTTGGACCAACTTCCAAAATCCTTTTATGTCTTTGGATTCTATTGCTGCCAATAATTTTACCCAGCAGCTCTCTTTGTATGTTCTTTTTTATTTCTGATGGTCATTTTATATTTTTTCCCTAATTTCTGGAGACTGTGAAGTGACTCTACATTATACTTTCCCCTAAGTCTTCTTTCCCCTTTTCTTATATTTGCTTTTATTTACGACATTCTTCATCGAACCAGGTCTTCTCTTTGCTTTGGTTTCTATTTTTCTTACCATCACCAGATCTACTTATTTTCATTTTGACCCTTAGGCATTCCACCAGTTGGCTAATTATATTTTCAATATGGATCAAATCTAAACCCAGAACTGTAATGGGCACCCAGACTTCTAAAGTACCAGAGACCGTAGAAGTGTTACAAATGTGGAACACAACTGCTCCTAAAATTATACAAGTCAGCGGGATAGACAGGTTTGACACTATGTTTGTGCAAGACATGACTTTGCAATCTGTAGTGTCTCCTGGAACCCACTTACATTGAAGATAAGTATGGTAACGTGCTTGTACTTACTGATGCTCTCAAACTTCTAGTTATAAAGTCATTGTTATTGTTTTATGTTTTCATAGACAAACATTTTTGATAAAAAATAAATTGTTAGACGCTGTTCCATTGCCCATGAGCTACCTCATTGCCCGCAATCCGAAAAAATTCACGCATTCACATATGGTTTACAGACTATAATTCAAACTGTTAAATTGACTACAAACAGATATCAAAGCACTGTGCCATCTCTTTGTAAAAAGTTTCAGTAAAATGAAGTTTATTGATAATTGAAGTGCGCATGTGCAGCGAGAGCAGTCGCTTGAGAGCACAGAGGAACTATGGGCCTCATTTACGAGGTTTTGGCGCAGGGCAGCGCCGTAAGACCCGCTGCGCTGCCAGTCTTCTTGCTGTGCTGCCCTGCACCAATGCGAAGGGCAGGAATACGCTGTATCTATGAAATACGGCGCATTCCTGTCCTTTTCCCCTGCGCTGGCACACAATGGGCTGCCTAGCGCCAACACAGGCACCCTGCAGGCTGGATTGCTTTTGTGCAGGAAGAGGCACCTACATGCATAAAAACAATCAAAAGTGGTGTTTTCCTCTTTCCATGTGCAAGAGGAAAAAACGAGGAGAAATAAATATATTTCTCATCGTTGCGCCTGCTCTGGGGAGGCCTAATGGTTTGGCGCTGGCCCAGGTTTATGTGATTAAGTACATTTTTGGACTGCATCAAAATCCATGGGTGCTGCGTAGAAACACCCACCGCAACGCCCATGGAACACCTCCTTGACGCAGGGTAAGGCAGCGCAGTGACTTGCGCTGCTTTGTCTTACTCCATATCTGTGAGGCCATGCAATGTCATGCAGAGTGGCTTTGTGTGGCCCCATAGATATGAGTGAGAGGCTTGCGCCACCGGAGCGTAAAAAAAGTGACGCTGCGGTGATGCAAGGCTCTGATAAATAAGCCCCAACGTCTTCAGTGACGCTTCTCCTCTGGCTCTCGTTCCCATTTAGCTTAATTGAATCTGTTTTTTTATTTGTTTCATATTCTCATGGTGTCAACTTTATTTGTATCGATATATACTGAGAAGGTAAGAAGAGGAGAGGGGGGGGGGGTATAACGCAACATCTTGAATCTTTTGGATAATTTTAAGTTAAGAATTTACAGTTTTACTGCATTTTTGAATTTCTTGCCTCTAATTCTTTATGGCTGGTTAATGTTCCTGTGTATTGTGATTTTTCTCTTATTGAAGGTATAGGCGAGCCTATGTGACCTGGTTAGAATCGTCCATATAGTTAAGAAGAATTATGAAATGGGAGCAAATATCAGCTGAGAAGCAAATATATGGCCTTTTTGGCCAAATCAAATTCATATCAAGCTGCCAGAGTCAAACTGGTTTGTATGCCAGAATATCAAATACAGAAATATCATGCAATTATAAGTTATAAATTGCATTTCCAAGCATATCTTCCCATTTGGTGCAGACTTTCTATAATGAACTCAAATGAAGCAATATATTAGTAGAAGACTTTATTTCAGACAATAGTCTCCCCCTGGCATTCTAGTACCCCTCCTCCACATTATGTGTCAGTGGCGTTAATGCACACTGGTGTCAGAATGTTTCCAGGGCTTGACTGGGGCTGGTCAGTGTTTTTACATCATTCTTAATATTCTAGCACAAAAGTGCTTATCTCAGGTTTCCACTGGAGACCCGGAAGAGTCAGAATAAGTTCCTATATTTATACTAGGTTATATAGTTATATTCAGAGAGCATGTGGCAAAGGTAATACTGCTCTTAATGGCTCTTGAGTTGTGGCTCATCACACTACGGTGGGCTCCATTCTCTCTGCAGCATCAGTGTTCCATCTCCATGCTATCTCTATAATCTTTTTTCTTTTACTTTCTCCTCAGGGAGGCATTGGTACTGTCCTGAGGAGTGGGCCCTGAAGGATGAAAAGTGTTATTATAAATCTAAGGTGAGAGGCACCTGGGCCAAGGGCATGACGGACTGCATCGCCAGAGGCGGTTACCTGATCATCTCCACAACTGGCACTGAGGTAGAGACATTCACTATATTTCTGTGTCTGTTGGAATGCCTGGTTTGATGGATTATCTGTTTATTCACCTCCCTTGAATATCCTTTTCAGTGTCTGTGAAATCAGCTGTGTGCCCAGTAGCGGAATTCTACACCAAGGCTTTTGTCCGGGACTCTCACTCTTACAGTGTCTTCACCCGCTGTCTTCACCTAGCGCAGTCTTATATCCTCCACCTCCCCCACCCTTCTCCTCTTGCGGTACTTGATAGAAAGAGCTCTCTCCTCTCCTCAAGAGATTCTGGGACTGATTTATATGCTGGCGGTAAGGGTACTCCATCGTAACGGCGATGAAGTATCCTTACTGCCAATGATAGAGCGAAATGTTCTTGTGAATTGTAGGGGTGCATCATAATCACTGATAGGCCGCACCCACATGTATTCAGACATATATTCGTATATATTCAGTTGTATACTCATGCATGTTTAGTAAAGAATGAATAGTTCGCTGAGACGAAGTGAATCAGCAGTATAATTGTGTTATGATAATCATGTAATGTAATGCTTATTGAATTGTGTGAATATCGTGCATAGAGAAATTAGTTTGTGTGTAATGTAATTGCAGTAGTTTAACCGTGCACCATATTAAAGTTGCACATGTAATTCATATGAATCGTAATGAAAATGCTTATAGGGAAAAGTAAGATGTGTGTTTAAAAGTCACATGTAAAGGCCTGACTACATATATGCTTAGGGAAGGCCTGGTTTATTCTTATGTTAGCTTATTTTGTAGGCAGAGAAAAGTTTCTCTTGGTAAGGCTCTCTGGGCACAAACGGTAGATTTAATTTGCACAGTAGAAGGTTTCTGTTGAACGTATCTTTTGTTGCAGGTGCAAGGACACATGTCTCGTTAGTAAAGACTAACTCTTTGTTTTCAAAAGTTAGAGAGATGGGAGGCATGGTACGGGAGTGAAATGGAATTTAGGGATGATACTTTCAGCGGAGAAGGTGCCTGGGACTCAAGGTCATCGCAACCGTCCAGGATGAAGTAACCGTTTCGATGGAAAAGTACAAGAAAGAAGACCTGGCCAAGGAGGCGTGACAAAGGCGTGTACAATTGTATTGGGGTTTTGTATTAGGGATAGTGCCCTGAGGGAGGAGGCCAGAGAAGAGGTAGGGGAGACCAGAGAGAAGGACAGAGCTGAGCTTAGGTATTATGTGATTGCACTTCTTAGGAAGTCTTCACAGCTGACACCTTTTATTCTTTCTTGCCTTTAAAATCGTTATGCAGGGATGTCACTTAGCGTTAGTGTAGGGACAGCAATTGATTTTAAGCTTGTTTAGTCCAATGAAGAGCAACTTAGAATTTGGAGCAATCATAGTCTGGTTGATCCTTCTAGAACTTTCTATTCTCCTTATCTTGAGTCGGATGAGACTCCTGCGTAGGTTATTATTTGTATTAGTGCCCATCTATTTCTTTAACCTCGTGTTGAGGTGCTTGCATGTCCAGTTATTTTTGGCGATAATAAATTCTTAAACTTGAATTCGGAGTCAGTGGTCCTTTCAGACAAAATGAATGCTGTTATGTAACCAGATGAGATTCTCTCCTTTACACTATTCAACAGGTAAAAAGATCTTGGCGACCAGAAGGTTCTTATAGATAATTAGATAAGAATCGGCGTTATCAGTTGGTAGCAGAGTAGGATGGTTACCTTTGATGGTAAGGGGAGATCTAGAGCAAGATAGGAGATTAAGTTGCCCCATAGAGTCCGAGTGACGCAGATCCAGAGGACCGCGGGAGAAGGATGTCGGAGGTCGTGGAAAACTGACGGAGAGTGACGGTGCGGCGGAAGTAGCAGTTCGTGGTAGAGTGAGTATGAAAAGAGTGATGTTTGGTAGATTGCGGTGTTTTATTGTTGTGTGATGTCTTGCGGAGTTGGAAAGAGAGTTGTGTGATTGAGAACCGGATCGTGAGCGCGCGGGACCGGGAGATTTATCGTGGTGTAGAATACACCCAGAGTTGAGAACGTTGACCAGAGGTTGTGGGGGTCACGAGACGTCATTGACAGACCCACTGAAGATAGGGAACACATGAGTGAGTGTGTGAATAACCAACGCAGGTCGTAGGTTATTGTGGGCAGAACATCGAGTGATTGAATCCTATCGAGTGTGTTAGAGGCGATTGTCCGGTCGTTTCGCGGACAGACAGTTGCCAGATTGAGGTCAACAAGCTCAAGAGGCTGATCGGTCATTGGTAAGACTGACGGTCAGAGAGGTAATTGTTCGGTAGGACGGACATTATTTCAGAGTATGATTGGGACGGGTGCGAGTGAGAACGAGTGAATTAGAAAGGAGGGGAACTGCTGCGAGCGGAGGAAAAGTGACGTCAGACAAGTGCCGCGCTGCGATAGGCTGGTTGGTGTGAGCCGCGCTGGTATTGGTGGAGTGAAATCAAGAAGCAAGAGCTGACATTTTGAGTGCAAATACAAAGTTGATTCATCATGAAATGTTTTAAAGTTTTACGGGAACTTTGTAGAGGTGATAGACATGTGGTTGTTCGGGAAGGAGAGGAAGCTCCTCCCGAGGATACACCAGCACATTATATGGCAAAGAATGTAGGATTGCATACTATAATTTGGCTTGAGAATTGGCATAAAATGACAGAAGCAGAAGGAGAATTGTCGTTCCCACGCTATGGTACTTTCAGGTTAGAGGTGTTGTACCAGCTAAAAAGTATAATGGCTTCTTTACGACCACTACCTAGACCAACACAGTTTGAGGCACTACATGCGTGGATAAGAGCAGCGTATGATAGGAAGAAAGACAGAAGCCAAGAAAGGGTGAAGAAATCGGTCAGGGCATTTCAGGATGCAAGGTGGGATGCATTGGAGAAAAGGTGGAGAGTGGAAACGATCGAAGGAGATAAGTTGTACCCATTGTTAGTACAAAATGGGAAAATAATAAGAATCGATGAGGACGACAGTGATCTAGATGACAGCTTGTTGGATAGGATGTTGGCAGAGAGGCCACCACCATTTAATCCAGACTCAGAAGAGGGAAAGCCGACCCCAGCAGTAACAATTGATGGGAGCCAGAATCAGACTAGCATGAGAGTAGTGGGAAGGATTTCCACAGGAACAGAGGGGGCAACGGCGTCCATGATGACACAGCCTCCTGTTGGGAACACAAGATTACCGGACTCCTTGACAGTACCGGTTACCATTGGCCCTATAGTACCGGTATATGACCCAGACCGAGTGAGAGAAGGGGGCTCCGTACAGATGGGAAGGGAAGAAGTAACCAGCGAGAGTGGGAATGGGTTTGGAGTACGAGTGGTTCATTTCCCCAGGCCAGTGGAGACAAGTACGCCGTTACCGGCTACTGCAGACTCTTCCTTTAGACAAGAAGAGGAGAGACCAGGAAGACCAAGGTCTTTGCGTGAATCCAAGTCAGCTTTGAGGATGTGGACACCAACAGTAACAAACCAAGAGGATAGGATGGAAGGAGATAGGGCACATAACGTCTCGGAAGACAGACCAAGTTCCAGGAATATGATGGAAGGGAATAGGTCACAAGGACAGAATAGTGACTGTGATGAGCGGGATGGCTTGGGTTGTCGAGATGTACTGAGGAGTGCGGTACAGGCAAGGTTACTAGACGTAGTGAGATTGAAAGCAGAGGTAGACGAGATGATTAATGGAGGTCTGCCCTTGGAAAGGATAGAAATTTATGTTTCAGATGAGCTGCTGTTTGTAGCAAAAGATGTGACTCGAAAAGCTAGGATGGCACATGATAGATTGAAGGAATTGGCCAAAAGATATGAGGTAGACCTGAACAAAACTAAAGCGTTGCAGGGGCCACATAGACTACAGTACAGTGACCAGGAGCTGGAGGAGAAAAGACTAACAGGATTAAGGACACATACCAGAGATTTGATCGTAGGGATGAGGATATGGATTTTGTTGGACAAATGGGAAGAAAGGTGGTCCAAGAAGAAACCAGCAAAGAGAGCTGAAGGGGAAACGCAGCCTCCAGGAGGGGGGGCGCCGGGTGTTGGAAATTTTCCTTTACGGGAAGTACAGAATGGAGGGTACGTGCATGTGCCGTGGAATAGAGGTGATTTGGCTGCATTTACAAATGATTTTCCTCGGCTGAGGGAAAAACCAGTAGAGTGGTACAAACAGGTTGAGCGGTTTGTGAAAATTTCAAAAGTATTGTGGATTGATTTGAACACTTTGTTTGACATAGTGGTACCGGGAGATTTGTGGACAGCCTGTAAAGTCGCTATTGAGTGGCCGACTTCGGAACCGGATAGAGAGGCGGTTACAAATGGTCCATCACCCCTAGTCATGAAAAAGTATGAGCAGGTGATTACATGGTTGAAACTGAAGATCTCACCTCAGGATATAGCTTGGGTTAAGATAGATCGGACTGTACAGGAACCCAAAGAAACGGTGCATGAATATTACGAAAGACTTCTGCAAGCTTTTAAACAGTATAGTGGGTTAGATATCTTGGACCCCAAGGATATGGGACAGTTTGTCTCAAAGTTTGTACTGGGTTTGAGAATGGAAATCAGCCTCATGATACAGCACCATTTGATCTGCTGGCAGAACAAGCCACTAGATGAAATATTGAGGTATGCGAGATACTGTAGCGATGAGGTGGAATCGAAACATCGAAAGCTAAAAGACAAATTGATGCTTGTCCAGATGCAGACAGCACAGGGTCAGCCTAGTGGAGGAACCTTAGGAAGAAAACAAGGAAATTTCCAGGGGAACCAGAATGGGCAAGCCATGGGAAAGGGAAAACCAGTAGACCCCAAGACGGGAGTGGATGTGGCCACATTGAAGAAGACCACTGCGTGTCATCTTTGTCGCCAGGTCGGACATTGGAAACGCGAGTGTCCTTTGAACCCAGCTACTCAGTTGCAAGAAGAGGAAGAGGGGGCTCAGGCACCCGCGCAAGAGGTAGTTAACACAGTAACGAGGCCTAGGACGATGAAAGGGGGGGTATACAGTTCTCACGCCCAGGTTCCCCAAGCTCCACGGATTTCACAAGGAACACGAACGTACCAACAGATGCCCCTGTTCGAAGACTATGACGAGAGTAGCTCAGACCATTTATCCTGACGGTGCCTGAGGGGGGAGGAAGACTGCACACTTGGAGCGGTCTTGGAGGTAGACCAGAGAGGACCTTTTGTGGAGGCAGATATTGAGGGTCATCCTGCCACACTTTTGGTTGATACTGGTGCTACCCGGTCTACTGTAAGATCAGCAGTAGTCCCTAACCTACCCCTCTCGGGACAATCAATCCAGGTTGTTGGAGTAGCGAACAAGAGAATAAGCAGCCCATTGACAGAACCGATCCTAGTAAAGATAGGTTCCTTCCAAACTAGTCCAAATCAGTTTGTAGTGTGTGATACGAGTCCAGTTTGCCTTTTGGGAAGAGATCTGTTGTGCAAGTTGAACTGCACGATTTATTGTACGCCACGGGGAGTGGAGGTCCAGACGAGAGATGACGATGCTCACTTTAAAATTACCAATCAGCATCTGTGTATAGATCTGTACCCAATGGTGACTGTGGAAGAACTTCCACCTGACCTGAGAGACGCAGTGTCGTCTGTGGTGTGGGATTTCGCAGGCGACGAAATAGGTCTAATCAGAGGGGTTGAACCAGTGCGGATTGAGGTGAAACAGAATGTTGATTTCCCCAGGACACCTCAATACAACCTGTCGCCAGAAACGATTGCAGGGATAAGACCTGTGATCGAGACTTTCATAGAGAAAGGCATTTTGAAAGAGATCAGAGGTAGCCCCTGTAATTCACCCATTATGGGACTACAGAAACCGAGCGGGAAATACAGGATCGTGCAAGACCTGCGAAAGGTCAACACGATAGTTGTCCCTTGTTGTCCAGTGGTACCGAATCCTTCAGTAATATTGTTTCAGATCCCATGTGAAGCCGAGTGGTTTACGGTTATCGATTTGTGTCAAGCCTTCTTTTCGATACCGCTCCACGAGGAAAGCCAATTTCTTTTTGCGTTCAGGCTGGAAAATCGCGTGTTAACATGGTGTCGTATCCCTCAAGGGTATACGGAAAGTCCATCGATCTTTAACCAGATCCTGAAGAAGAACCTTGAGAGTCTTGTGTTGCCGCAGAACTCAGTTCTCGTGCAATACATAGATGACTTGCTCATTGCCTCAGAAACAGAAGATGCTTGCAGAATCGACACGGTAGCTCTGTTGAACCACTTAGCAGAGAATGGACATAAGGTGTCCCCGAACAAGCTGCAGTACTGTTTGAATGAGGTACAGTACTTGGGACACAGATTGGAAAAAGGCAAGAGGAAGGTGTCACCAGATCGAATTGAGGCAATAATGAGCATGACAGTACCCACCACACAGAGAGAAGTTAGGATGTTCCTGGGAATGGTTGGCTACTGTCGACAGTGGATTCCTAGTTTCTCCTTGAGAGCAAAGCCTTTGCAGAGGCTTACGCACAAGGATGTGAGTGATCCGGTACCATGGGACGAGGAGTGCTTGATGTCATTCCTGAAACTGAGAGAGGAATTGTGCAGTGCTCCGGCACTGGGAATGCCTGACTACAACAAGGCCTTTTCATTGTTTTGTTACGAGAGGGAAGGATGTGCATTAGCAGTGTTAGCTCAGAATCATGGAGGTGTCCGTAGACCAGTGGCATATTTTTCAGCTACTTTAGATCCAGTAGCTTCTGCGTTGCCCGGATGTCTAAGATCCGTTGCTGCAACAGGTGTCAGCATTGAAAGATGTGAAAGCATTGTAATGGGACATCCATTGACTGTACATGTGCCACATTCGGTTGAGTTATTGATGACCAGGACCAAGACACAGCACCTAACGAACAATAGGTTAACGAGGTACGAGCAAGTCATACTTGCCGCAGAGAATGTGACTCTGAAAAGGTGCTCTGTCTTGAACCCTGCGACATTGATGCCTACACCGAACACGGATGATGAAGATTGTGCGGACCATGATTGTCTCGATGTGACCGAGCTTTGCACCAAACCGAGACCTGACATTGTCGATGAACCATTGGCTGACCCAGATGAAATTTTCTTTGTCGATGGTTCATGCTTAAGAGACAGTGTGGGGCAATTGAGAGCAGCGTTTGCTGTATGTACCATTTCAGGAGTGGTCGAGGCTGCTTGCCTAGAAGGAGTACGCTCCGCGCACGTAGCTGAGATCATTGCCTTGACCCGTGCCTGTTTGGCCGCTGATCGAATTCGAATCACAATTTACACAGACAGCCAATATGGGTTTGGCGTGGTGCACGACTTCGGGCAGTTATGGTCTCAGAGGGGATTTTTGACATCATCTGGCTCACCCATTCGGAATGGAGAATATGTACGACAACTGTTGGATGCATTACAGCACCCGAAAGAAATTGCTGTGGTAAAGTGTTCAGCCCATGGGAAAGGGGAGGACTTTGTGTCATTGGGTAACAATTACGCGGACGAAGTCGCCCGTTTCTGTGCAGAACAAGGATGCATATTCACAGATAGATACGCAGGGGAGAGCCAAGAAGGAACCGAGCTCAGCATAATGTTGGCCATGGCAGACACTTGGGAAGAGCTTAAGCGATTGCAGGATGAAGTTTCAGACCAGGAGAGAGAGGGATGGATCAAAGCTGGTTGTAAGAAAGGAGATGTGGATGTGTGGGTATCCAACGATGGGAGAGCCGTGTTGCCTGAAGAATTGTTGAGTCCGATGGCAAGACTGATACATGGACAGGCACACCTTGGTAGAGACGCAATGATGAGGGTGTTTAGACAGACGTGGTATAACCCATGGTTCCGAGCAATGGCTGAAACAGTGTGTCAAAGGTGTGTTACGTGTCAGCAGATGAACGCTGGAAAGAAAACTGTAGTTACATTGAGTCACATTGGGAGGTCAGGTGGGCCTTTCAACAGAATACAGCTCGACTTTGTGGAAATGCCTAAGTGTAATGGGTTGAGGTACATTTTAGTGCTGGTATGTGTATTCTCACGGTGGGTGGAGGCTTACCCCACACGCAGGTGTGACACTCTCACAGTGGCTAAGTTATTGTTGAGGGAGCTCATCCCTAGATTCGGGATCCCGACCTCTTTGGAATCAGATAGAGGAAGGCACTTCCACAGTGAAATCATGAAGTTACTTTGTGCTGCATTGAACATTGACCAGAGACTCCACTGTAGTTACAGACCAGAGGCTTCTGGGATGGTGGAACAAGTTAATGGAACTTTGAAGGCCATGATGGCAAAAATGTGTTCTTCGACATCCCTGAAATGGCCCGACGCTTTGCCGCTCGTGCTGATGAGCATGCGAAGTGTCCCAGACAGAAAGACCGGGTTGTCCCCCATGAGATATTAATGGGAAGGGCAATGAGATTGCCAGCAGTACCAGCTACAGCCTTGATAAGCATCACTGATGATTTGATTCTCGATTATTGTAAAGGACTCTCTGATGTGGTCCGTTCTGTATCCCAGCAGGTGCAAGCAGCAGTGGTCCCAGCCTCGAGTGATCTGTGCCACGACTTGTGTCCCGGAGATTGGGTGCTCGTCCGGAAGCACGTGAGGAAGAGTTGTTTGGATGCCCGCTGGCGTGGCCCGTATCAGGTGATACTTATCACGAACACAGCAGTGAAGTGTGGAGGATTGCCGAACTGGGTACATGCCTCCCATACCCGCAGAGTTTCAGCACCCTTGGAAGAAACAGCTCCTCTCGTGAATGAAAATCCAGCTGATGTGGCAGGGCCACATGGGAGGACAAGTCAAGCTGTAAGGGTCGCTGACACAGCTGGTGGTGCACTAGAGCAAGCCGAAGGGGTTTCCACAGTTCGAACCCTGACTCAGACACCGAAGACAGAAACGGTGCAGTGGGCGGAGAAGAGTCAGATTCAGCAGAAAGAGGAAGTAGTGCACTGGGTATAGAAGGGGAAGGCAGACGAACGAACAGAAGTGCAGAAAGTTGGCCTGAAAGACAGAGGCGACTGAACCTGAGGTTAGCACCTGAAAGAGACCTTGCTCCAGTGTCCGAAGCATCTGAAACGGAAGCAAGTGACGAAGACCAAGCACAAGACAGTCGGCGAAGGTCAAAGAGAACAAGAGTGCCTTGTCGCATGTACTCTACCCCTGAGTGGACTTACACTGTGTTTGATGCAGGGGGTGGTGAGCACGGGAAGGCTGAGGTCAGTGCAGGTGGTCCGTCGGAGCCCGAATGTGGTGGTGAAGGTGGTGCTGCAGTTGCCAGGGCTCGAAATAGAAGGAACACTGACCTTCACGGTTCCGAATCCCCCGCTTCTGAGTGAAGTCCGAAACTTGGTTCTGCATCGACTCGAATTCCCGCCTTTTGGAGTTGAGCCGTTTTCACATGAAGTGTTGATTTTGCGTCTTGAACTTTTGTATCACGTTCTGGTATTGCTCAATGAGGATCTTATTGTGGATCAACTATAAACTGTAAATAAAAGTCTAAAAGAAGAAGATAACCTAGGTCCGAGTGGAAGAAGAATAAACTTAGGGACTTTCCACAGAAGAGGAACGAAAACTAGGGAAGTCTTTTTCTGGACTGTGTAAATAAGATTGTGATCGGAAAGGGAAAATCCGGAGATTTCATGGTTGCTCGAGCTGGTTAAGCAAGTCACAAATAAAGGACAGAGACTTTTTCAGGGTTCTTTGCTATAACCAAGACTTTTGAGAACTTTCGAAACCATGGAGCCGGGAGATCCCAATCGTAGATCTAAATGGATTGTAGGCATCCTTATAAGTAGTGTAATAGTTTCTATAATCATAGTAGTTATAGTCTCATACACTGGTTCGCACGAGCTAGAAGTAGAAGGGGTGACAGGGACACCGACACCTATTACACCTAGCCAGAAGGGGGTAGACAGGGCAGCTGACAGAGCTTTGCTATTAGAAGAAAGTCGTAGATTACATGTAGATTTATCTAAAGGTGATTTTAAGTTGAATGCATATGCTAAGTTGTTGTATGAGTATGTTGATGTGATGGATGCGAAAGATTGTTATGTGTGTATGCAGTTGCCTACTTCAGTGGACGAGGGTATTAGGGATCACCATCTTCCACTGACTTATGGTATCTCATGTAGTCTTTTGCTTAGTTTATTTTATGAGAGAGATCAGTTTGAGTATTTCTTTTCCAATTTCGACGCAGTGCTTCCTGAAGTCCCAGCTTACAAGCATCTGAATAAATATGACTATTATAAGACGGAAGATAGACTCAGGAAGTACTTCATACCGAGTTTGGAATTGGATACAGCATTCGCACACAGACACAATCTGACTTGTTTGATGTCGGATGTAGAGAGAAAGTTTGTAGACCAGGTTGAGGATAGGTATAGAAAGCTGACTCACTCCCGAGACTTGGGGCATCACAGGACAGATTGGACAGAGGAAGAACAGTTACATAAGACCAGGGGAAGCTATGGTCCTATTGCGTTAGATAAGGAGCAGAGGGGTAAGTTGTGTATAAGGCGTTATCAGACTTACTACGAGAAGGTAGCAGTGGGACAAAGTACTTGTGATCACGTTTTCACCATGGCAGATGTGGCAAAAGATTTTCTCCAAGGTCCTGTACAAGTGATACCAACGGTGTATTACGTATGTGGGAAGAATGCTTATGTGAGGTTGCCTGCAAATTGGTATGGAACATGTTATTTGGCAATAATATTTCCAAAGATTTACCATACAGAAGATTTAGATCTTCTAGAAGGTGGAGAGCATTCAAGAGCGAGAAGAGCGGCAAGTGCAGGAATCGTTGTGGGAGATATCTTTGGTGCCATGATACCCAGTCTGGGAGTAGTCTTGAATGATGTGAAGATCCGGAGGTTAGCGACTGTGGTGGATGAATTTTCAATGAATACAGCAAAGTCGTTGGTGTTGGTGGAAGGAGAGATGTTGTCGATAATGGGAATGGTTTTGCAGAATCGCCTTGCTTTGGATGTCTTATTGGCAAAAGAGGGCGGAGTCTGTAAAATGTTGAAGGTTCAAGAGTGCTGCACTTATATACCAGACCGTAGCAAGGATCTGGAGAAATATATAAGTAACATCACTACAATCCACACAAAAATAGCGGATTTGACCGATGAGGGGGCCTGGGAAAAGGTCGGCAAGGGTTTTGGTCAAGTGGGAGGTTGGTTTGCGAATCTAGGAAAGGGATTCCTTGGGTACTTTCTGAGACCCCTCCTTATCTTGGTGGTTTGTGTGGTTGGTTTGTGGATTCTGATCAAGGCCTACAAGTGGTATCGGGCAGGCCGAGTCAAGAGAGCTTTGAGGGAAAATGAGATGAGATTGGCAAGACTGCAGGACAGTCAGTATCAAAGGCTCAAGAGCATGGAGAAACTAAGATCAGGGAAGATGGCAACAAGTTCTGTTTAGGTCGGTTCTTTCTCCAAGGGAGTAGAATGAGATGTGATGACAGGAGTCATCAAAGGGGGGAGCTGATAGAGCGAAATGTTCTTGTGAATTGTAGGGGTGCATCATAATCACTGATAGGCCGCACCCACATGTATTCAGACATATATTCGTATATATTCAGTTGTATACTCATGCATGTTTAGTAAAGAATGAATAGTTCGCTGAGACAAAGTGAATCAGCAGTATAATTGTGTTATGATAATCATGTATTGTAATGCTTATTGAATTGTGTGAATATCGTGCATAGAGAAATTAGTTCATGTGTAATGTAATTGCAGTAGTTTAACCGTGCACCATATTAAAGTTGCACATGTAATTCATATGAATCGTAATGAAAATGCTTATAGGGAAAAGTAAGATGTGTGTTTAAAAGTCACATGTAAAGGCCTGACTACATACATGCTTAGGGAAGGCCTGGTTTATTCTTATGTTAGCTTATTTTGTAGGCAGAGAAAAGTTTCTCTTGGTAAGGCTCTCTGGGCACAAACGGTAGATTTAATTTGCACAGTAGAAGGTTTCTGTTGAACGTATCTTTTGTTGCAGGTGCAAGGACACATGTCTCGTTAGTAAAGACTAACTCTTTGTTTTCAAAAGTTAGAGAGATGGGAGGCATGGTACGGGAGTGAAATGGAATTTAGGGATGATACTTTCAGCGGAGAAGGTGCCTGGGACTCAAGGTCATCGCAACCGTCCAGGATGAAGTAACCGTTTCGATGGAAAAGTACAAGAAAGAAGACCTGGCCAAGGAGGCGTGACAAAGGCGTGTACAATTGTATTGGGGTTTTGTATTAGGGATAGTGCCCTGAGGGAGGAGGCCAGAGAAGAGGTAGGGGAGACCAGAGAGAAGGACAGAGCTGAGCTTAGGTATTATGTGATTGCACTTCTTAGGAAGTCTTCACAGCTAACACCTTTTATTCTTTCTTGCCTTTAAAATCGTTATGCAGGGATGCCACTTAGCGTTAGTGTAGGGACAGCAATTGATTTTAAGCTTGTTTAGTCCAATGAAGAGCAACTTAGAATTTGGAGCAATCATAGTCTGGTTGATCCTTCTAGAACTTTCTATTCTCCTTATCTTGAGTCGGATGAGACTCCTGCGTAGGTTATTATTTGTATTAGTCCCCATCTATTTCTTTAACCTCGTGTTGAGGTGCTTGCATGTCCAGTTATTTTTGTCGATAATAAATTCTTAAACTTGAATTCGGAGTCAGTGGTCCTTTCAGACAAAATGAATGCTGTTATGTAACCAGATGAGATTCTCTCCTTTACACTATTCAACAGGTAAAAAGATCTTGGCGACCAGAAGGTTCTTATAGATAATTAGATAAGAATCGGCGTTATCACCAACATAATGGCCTACCCGTCTGATTCAAATGCAGACCAACCATAGGTTTGGCTACGACAGTGGTTTCTCCGTCACCGCCATAGCCAAACCTCTGTGACGGCCCAACGGAGTAAGGGCTGTCAGAGAAATGGCTATATGTCATCCAACCCAGACAGGATGGTCGGACGTATAGCCATCTTTTTACTGTCAGTTACTGCCAGGCAAATCCTGGCGACGAAGGACAGTAATGCTAATAATGCTCCCCTGCCATGGGAGATGACTCCGAAGGAAAGCGGCATTACAAAAAAATGGGAATTTATTTTCGAAAAGAAAAAAGAAAACTGTTTTTTGCTGAGCTGCTCCATGCTGACGCAGCCCTGCACCAAACATCGAAATGCATTGGCAGCAGCTACCATGATGGCTGCTTCTGCCAATGTATTTAAAATGACTGCCTGCTTGGTGGTCATTTATAAATTTGGCAAGGAGTAATTTAGTCCACCCCCTGACGGAATGATGGGCCGACCACCAAATAATAAACCAGGGCCATTATTCGTTTGGTCACCATGCCGCATGCAGAAACGGAAGCTCCTACATTTTGTAGTCAATTCTCTTTCAAATATTCAATTTTCAAGAGGTGGTAGATGGGAGCACATTTCAAAGCACCGCCTTCCTCTAGCTGCTGAGATGCATATTCCGGGAGTTTGCTCAAATATACAAAGACCTGGATTTAAGATCCCACCACTGAACGCCAATGTGAGAAAGTGGTTTATTAGTTGGAGTGGATTGGTGTCCACCGCAAGTAATAAAGTCACTAGCTTGCTATGTCCAGTCAAAGGTTTTAGTAATTTAAACCTGAGTTAAACCCCTGGTAGCTATGGCACCGAGCAGACAGACTTAACTTAAAGAAAATGTGTAAAGCATTCAAAAGCATCAAAACAGTTAAAAAGTTAAAAACAAACACAATAAAAATGCCACTTCAAATTTGCAAACATAGAGAACATTTTAATAAGGAACCTGATACCAAAACGACAAAAATTCCATAAGAGGATCCGGTGAAATGAAATTTTAGTGAAACTACAAACATAAAGCGCAAAGCACCAATGGTAGTCAATGGTCTCGGTAGGACGGGTCTTAGGTGCAATTTTAAGCTGACCATAATGGAGCATGGCTCAGATACACCAAAAAGATTGGCCCCACTAGGGCCTGGAGGTAGTGAAGTTTGAAAAAAGTTTCTAAGTCTCAATCTGAAAAGAGACTTTGTCGTTTTTCTGAATAAAATCTTTTCTTCACACAGGACAAACCTGAAATTCAGTTTGACGGCGTGGAACTACTGGGCAAAAACTGTTTGCAGTCCGTCCACTTGAAGCTCAGGAGCTCTGGAGCAAATGTTTTCTCTTGCAGTCCTTCCTGGGGCACTTTTGCACATGTACCCCATGATAAATAATTTGTTGGCAGACTGGATAACACATTCATAGGAATATAGAGGGGGGCAGTCACTGTTTAGGTGCAGAATGTCTTAGACCCAGGACTCATAACAGTTGAAGGAAAATAATCTATCCAGGGGTCTTGCATTCCATGTCACGCCCTCGAAGATTGGCACAACAGATGCCAGCAAACTTGGATGGAGTGCCAATCTAGACAGTTGCTCAGTTTAAGGAAGCTGGGCAAACCTCGTCAGCTTGTTCCTCTAATTGGAGAAAGCTTGAGGCAGTCCATCTGGCCGTGAAAGAATTTACACCCTAATTGTTAGGACATCATTTATAGATCAGGGCCAACAACACAGTCAAGATGGGACATGTAGATCATTAGGGAGGATGCAGAGTGCAGACCCTCAAAGTTTTAGTTGAAGAGATTTGCTCCTGGGCAGAATCCAATTTGAGTTCCTTAAAGTCAGTTTACTTCCCAGGAAAGGAAAATTAGGCGGTACACACCCTGAGCAGTTTTTCCCTATAAACTCATTATCCATAATGAGGAATGAATTCAACCATTTGTAGAAGAGGTTTGGACGTCCAAGGATAGATCTGTTTGCCTTGAGAGAGGATGCCCATCTCCTACATTCTGCACAAGTATTCCTTGCAGGGAAGCATAGAAATCAGATTCAGTGTACTTCAGGTGGCCGATGGGGATGCTTTATGTGTTTCCATCCATCCCAATGATTCATAGAGTTCTCCAAAAGATTGAAGCGGACAGAGCAGTATCCCTACTGATAATCTCAGATTTGTAAAGACATCCGTGGTTTCCCCTTGTTGTAAAGTCATCCTGTGCCCTGGGCACCCCCAACTTTTTGCTGAATGGAACTGGTGGTAGCTGACTCTGACTGACCCTGAGCTCTGTCTAACTAGGCCCAGGGCCAGTGCCAAGCTGAAAGGAACACCTTAGAATACAGTTAAGACACCCAACATACACTAGGGTACACTATGGGATGGTGGGGTACCCCTGTAATTGGCATGACCTACCCCATAAGCCCCTAGTATATAATAGGGCAGGGAATTGAAACTACCTAGAAGTCCCCAGTATCCTGGGGCATGGCGGTTTAGAGGCCAGCAGCCTTTTTGCACTTGCATGTGTGCCCTGCTGAAGCCTGTGGTCAGTTTAAAAGCAGCCCTGGGCGCCAGGATTGCTCTTAAACATGTAAATTGTGGCCAAACTCGACTTTGGGGTTTGGGGCACTTAAAACTGGTCAACCTAAAATGTTTTGGCATAATAATGACCCCCAGGGTCTCCCTAGGTATCCCAGGGGTGGGGGTCAGGTATCTATAAGGTAGACCCTTATAAAATGAGTTTATATATGCCCTGGGTTAAGTGAAATTCATATTTCACTCTCCCCATTGTGTAAAGTGCTGCCCAAATTCGACTTTGATGCTGGGGGCACTGGGCATGGAGGATCTGCAATATTTTTACAGATTCAATACCCCTAGGTGACCTATGGGGTGGGGGTCCTGTGAAAATAAGCCAAGTACTTATAAAATATGTTTTTGTAGGTCCTGGGGTTGGAAAAATGGCCCAAGTCATTTTGCCCATTGCAAACCCCATGCCCCATAGGTTAACATGGGGGAAAGTTATTAAACAATTACTCCTGATAAAAGAGGGATAAAGATTCCATTCAAAGACTCACTAGAATGGTATTGATAAATCCTACAATATGATGTTATTGAATTTTTCCCAAAGTGAACAGACAAGAAGTTATAACACTTTCTTAGTTGTAGTTCCAAATCCAGCCCGCCAGTGCTCTGCCCTGATTGGTCAGAGTTAAGGGGATTAGCCAGCCTGCCTGAAGAGGTGATAAAGATCCCCTGGGGCCAGCCAGATGGACTGGGAGGGCAGTGAGCTGTTCTGCAGGAATGTCAGGCCAGGGGAAGGGGTCGTAAACAATGAGCTTCAAAGGGGCAGAGCCCAGAGCAGTGTCAGTTACAACTTTGAACCCCCACCTCAGCCAGATGGCAGGATTAAGGAAGGTATGTGCAGATGTAGGGAGGAGAGGCTAGGTTAATTAGCCAACTCAGTGGGAGTGTTTAGCCAGCTCTTACCTCCTTGCTGGAAAATCAGCCATTATGGATTTGGAAGCTTTGTTGCACTCTGGGATAGAATAATGCCACACTCTGCAGGAAGGAGTCACTTAAGTGGGAGGGTACCCTACTCCTATTGGTGAAGCTTGACCTCCTGGATGACCCAGAGACTGTGGAATAAGTATCTGAGAGAGGCCCAGCCCTCAGATCTGCTGCTTGAAACTGAAGAAAGCAAGACTGGCCCTGCTGAAAACTTCTGCTGTGCAAAGACTTCTAAGGCCTGACCTCTGGAGACTGCACCACCTGAAACTACAGCTTTGTGGACTAACTGTGCTGAGTAAACGAAGTCAAGAGTGGACTCCCTGCAAGCTACAGGTTAACAGAGCTCATCTGGACCCTCACCGCCAAGAATCACCAACCTGGGGAGCTACCAGTGGATTTGTAAGGGTGACGTCCAGTGCATTGTGGGAACTGAAGTCCTCAACTTTCAAGGACCATCTTGGAGCTTCCAGACCCTTGGAGTAAGTTTGAGACACTTTGGGACCCTTTGAGGAACTTCAGGAAGAAGTTCAGGAAGTTTGGGGAACTTTGGAGGAACTTTGAAAAAAAGCTCCATAGGGGGACCGACTCATCCTGGTCAGCCAAGCCGCCTGCCTTCAACCGCGAGCCGGCCAAGCCCACCAGGTTCGTCCCGCTAAAAGCTCCATCGCATCGACTTCCAGACATTGACCGGGACTAGCGAAAATCTGAAGCCGGCGAACCCTCACCGGATCCGGCTACATGAGGAGCATCGAGGGACCCCACGAGAAAAAGCTCCAGAAAAGCTTCTAAGTCCGCTCGTAAGAAAGTCGACCGGGAACAACCGCGAGCGCCAATCCGCCTGCCTTCCATCGCGTGTCGGCCTGGATTGTTGGATTGCCCCGCTAAAGCGATCTTGAAAAAGTTTCTAAGTCAGCTCCAGGGAAGTTCACCGGGAGATCGTCGAAAGGCTATCCGGCGGAGCCGCACCGGATCCGGACTGACGGAGAGCGTCGAGGGGCCTCGAGGAGAAAAGCTCCAGAAAAGTTTCTAAGTGCGAAGGTAAAAACATTGACCGGGACCTTCCGCGTGGGGGTATCCGCTCAGGGCTCCATCGCGGACGGCCTTAAACTTTGACTTTGGCCCGGTCTATCGCGAGCCTATGTCCCAATATGGTGCTATATGCTTCTAAGTGCTATATTTTATTTAAACTTTGAAAATTCATATCTCCGGTTCCCTACATTGGATTTTTGTCGGTTTGGTGTCATTTTAAAGATAAAAATATTTCCTATTTTTATAAATTGGTGTTGGATTTTTATTATGTGTTGTGTCTTAATTATTTACTGAATTGGTGTTTTTGAATGCTTTACATACCTGTCTTTGAAGTTAAGCCTGTCTGCTCGCAGCCACGTTACCAGGGGTTGAGCATAGGAATAATTTTCTGAGATCTATGCTGAGTCGTATCATGTGTTAGTGGCCTTATTGCCAGTGGCAGACCTACGTTTGCCCCTACCAATAATCCACTTTCCAACATTTGGTGGCAGCGGTGGGATGTGGACTTGTGTTTAAAAAATACACCTTTCAGTGAATGAATTGAGATGATAAAAATCCTCTAAATTGCCTTAGAACAAAACTTTTGAGTTTGATTTTTGGAATTTGGACTAAACTGTTTTTAATCCATTGTTTTGATTTTTCCAAATTGTTCTAAGTCTATTGTGCCTAGTGTTGTGACCCAAAACTAGGGAACCATGGAGTTGGACCTGGCTAAACTGTCCCAGTGTAAGCTGGCAGAGCTTAGGGAACAGTGTAGGCTTAGGGGGCTGCCTGCTTCCAAGAGGTATAGGAAGGCAGGGTTGTTTCAGTTTATACAAGCCCATGACCAGGCAGCTGGGGGGAAACAAGGGGGATAGAGGGTGTACCCCCTACCTCCTCCAAGAGAGGGAGGAGGTTGAGGGTGATGCCTCTTCCATTATAACTAGTGTAAGCCAACAGAATCCTGATGGTGGGAGTGGGGAAGGGTCCCTTACTCAGGAACCACTACGGTCCCTTGCAGAGAGACAGCTTCAGGCTCAATTAGCTTTGATAGCTTTAGAGCAAAGGAAACTGGATTTGGCTGAGAAGAGGTGGGAGAAGGAGGAGAAGAGAAATGGTGGCAGCGAAAGCGAAGAAGATGCTGAGATGTCCAGGGGTGGCAGATTTGAACCTAAACTTCCAAAGGGTATTGTGCCCAAGTACACTGAGGGGGATGACATTGACAAATGGCTTGCAGCTTTTGAGAGGGCCCTTAAGATGAGTAGGGTCCACTCTAGGTATTGGGGTGCACTCCTGTGGGAGTTGATTCCAGTAGCTGGGAGGGATAGGCTCCTGACCCTGAAGGGAGAGGATGCAGAATCATACCAGCAGATGAAAGCCTGCTTAGTCAAGAGGTTTGGTCTGACTCCCGAGCAGTACAGGGTGAAGTTTAGGAACACCCAGAAATTGAATTCCAAGTCTTGAATAGACTTTGTGGATGTTTCAGTGAAGGCACTGGAAGGCTGGATTTGTGGTAACAAAGTGAGCACTTATGAGGGATTGTATAATTTGTTTTTGAAAGAACACATTTTGACTCATTGTGCAGAAGAGAAGTTACGCCAGTATCTAGTGGACTCTAAGCTGACAGACCCCACAGAGTTGGGGGAGTCAGCTGATGAGTGGGTGAGAACCCGGGTTTCCATTCAGCACCAGGGGGGTGACCAGAAGAAAGGAGGACAGGTCCCTCCCCAAGGGAAAGCCCAGGGAAATGAAGGTCAAAAACCTAAGGAGTTCTCCAAAGACCCACAAAAACCTGCACAAGGAGGGGGGGCCCCGAGCCAACCCAAATCCAAAGGGAGGTGGATTCAGGGAAAGAATGGTAAATTCTTTGATCCCTCAAAAGTGGGTAAGTGCTTTGACTGTAACCAGCCAGGGCACAAGCAGGGAGATGCTGTCTGCACCAAGAAGCTCCCCCTAAGGGGCCATCCACAGGGATTGCCAGTGTGAGTGTAGGGGTGGAGAGTGGTACACCAGAAGGGGGTATTCCAGTAGGGGCAGCAACCTTAGTGTCCCTGGGTGGGGTGAATATTGCAACCCTTGATGCCTTACCTCCAAACATGGATAAGTACAGGCAGAGACCTAAAGTGAATGGGACTGAGGTTGAGGCTATCAGAGACACTGGGGCTAGTGTAACTATGGTCCTGGCTGAGCTGGTGCCTCCAGAGAGGGTGATACCTGGTGAGTTTCACCAGGTGACTTATGCAGACAGCACTACCAAAATCCATCCCATGGCTGTGGTGGATTTGGAATGGGGAGGTGTGACAGGCCCTATGAAGGTAGCTGTGTCAAAGGTGCTCCCAGTCCAGTGTTTACTGGGCAATGACCTTGAAGCCTCTGCTTGGTCAGAGGTGGAGAGAGGACTCCATATGAAAATATTGGAGCTCCCTGAGTGGGTATGTGCTGTGACTAGGTCACAGACTAGCCAGAAGGGAGGGGCTGGATACTTGGACCCTGGAACAAAGGGCCAAGCATCCATGGACAAGGGTACTGGGCCTGGTGAGCCAGCCCAGGGAACTCCAGAGGTGCAGGCAGAATCCAACCCTGCTGGGGAGGAGCTGGCCCCTGAGGGAGGGACTCCATCCCTGCCAGAGCTGTCAGATTTGGCAGAACTGACAGGAGCAGGTGGACCCTCCAGAGAGGAGTTCAGTCAGGGACAGCGTGACTGTCCCACCCTTGAGAGCTTGAGGCGGATTGCCTCTAAGCAAGAGGAAGGGGATGACAGTGGGTTTCATAGAATCTACTGGGAAGATGGACTGCTCTATACTGAGGCCAGAAACCTCAAGGAGGGGGCCACCAGGAGGTTGGTGGTGCCCCAGAGGTACAGAGAGTTCATCCTGACTTTGGGTCATGATATCCCCTTGGCAGGACATTTGGGACAGACAAAGACGTGGAACCGGTTGGTGAACCATTTCTACTGGTCCCATATGTCTGAAAAGGTAAAGGAGTTTTGCAGCTCCTGTGTCACCTGTCAGGCCAGTGGCAAGGCAGGTGACAAGACAAAGGCTCCCCTAGTACCACTGCCAGTGGTTGGGGTTCCTTTTGAAAGGGTGGGGATGGACATTGTTGGTCCCCTGGACCCACCTACTGCATCAGGGAATAGGTATATCTTAGTGGTAGTTGACCATGCCACTAGATACCCTGAAGCCATACCTCTGACAACCATTGATGCTCCTGCAGTGGCTAGAGCACTACTTGGTGTGTTCACCAGAGTGGGTTTTCCAAAAGAGGTGGTGTCAGATAGGGGCACGAACTTCCTGTCCAGCTATCTGACTGCTATGTGGGATGAGTGTGGTGTCAACTACAAGTTCACCACCCCTATCACCCACAAGCAAATGGTCTTGTTGAGAGATTCAACAAAACCCTGAAGGGCATGATAAATGGGTTGTCAGAGAAACTCAGGAGGAGATGGGATGTTCTCCTCCCATGCTTACTGTTTGCCTACAGGGAGGTGCCACAGAAAGGGGTTGGTTTCAGTCCCTTTGAGTTGGTGTTTGGATACCCTGTGAGGGGGCCATTGAGCCTGCTAAGAGAGTCTCTAGAGAAGCCTCTTAAAGAAGCTAAGGACAATGTGCTTGATTATGTGCTAGGCCTGAGATCTAGAATGGCAGAGTACATGTACAAGGCAAACAGGAAACTGGAGGCCAGCCAGGAGCTCATGAAGCACTGGTATGATCAGAAAGCTACTATGCCTGAGTATACTCCAGGACAATTGGTGTGGGTGTTGGAGCCTGTGGCCCCCAGGGCCCTCCATGACAAGTGGAGTGGGCCCTATCCAATCTTAGAAAAGAAGGGTGAGGTTACCTATTTGGTTGACCTTGGCACCCCCAGGAACCCTCATAGGGTCCTGCATGTGAATATATTGAAACCCCACCATGACAGGGCAGACATGACCATGTTACTGGTCACTGATGAGGGTGTGGAGGAGGAAACTGAGCCTGTGCCCGACCTCCTCTCCACTAATGTGCAAGATGGATCAGTGGAGGGGGTTGAACTCTCTCCCAAGTTGACAGACCAGCAGCACAGAGACTGTAAGCAAGTGCTGGAGCAGTTTTCTGGCCTGTTCTCCTTGACCCCAGGCATCACTGAGTGGTGTGTGCATCACATTGACACTGGTGACAGCCTGCCTGTCAAGAATAAACTGTACAGGACAACTGACCATGTCAGAGCCAGCATTAAAGCTGAGGTTGCTAAGATGCTGGACTTGGGGGTAATTGAACCATCTGAGAGTCCATGGGCCAGTCCAGTGGTGCTGGTACCTAAACCTAATCCTCAGGGGGACCCAAGGAGTTAAGGTTCTGTGTGGACTACAGAGGATTGAATGCAGTCACAAAGACTGACGCTCACCCTATACCTAGAGCTGATGAGCTCATTGATAGGTTAGGGGCTGCTAAGTACCTGAGTACTTTTGACTTGACTTCAGGTTACTGGCAGATTGCCCTCACTGATGGAGCAAAGGAGAGGTCAGCATTCTCCACCCCAGAGGGACATTATCAGTTCAAGGTAATGCCCTTTGGCTTAAAGAATGCACCTGCCACCTTCCAAAGGTTGGTGAACAGGGTCTTGTCTGGGTTGGAACAGTTCAGTGCAGCTTACCTGGATGATATAGCTGTATACAGTTCTACCTGGGGGATCACTTAGGCCACCTAAGGGAAGTGCTTCAGGCCATGCAGCAGGCAGGCCTGACTATTAAGGCACGCAAGTGCCAAATAGGGCAGAGTTCTGTGGTGTACCTGGGCCACCTGGTAGGTGGGGGCCATGTACAGCCTCTCCAAGCTAAAATCCAAACTATTTTGGATTGGACAGCACCTGTTACCCAGACTCAGGTCAGGGCATTCCTTGGACTGACAGGGTACTATAGAAGGTTTGTTCAAAATTATGGGACCATTGTGGGGCCCCTAACAGAACTGACTTCTAAAAAGAGGCCCAGGAAGGTGATTTGGACCCCAGAGTGTCAGAAGCTGCTATGTGTTCAGCACCAGTGTTACTGGCCCCTGACTACACAAAAGAATTTGTAGTTCAGACAGATGCTTCAGAGCAAGGGATTGGGGCAGTGTTGTCACAGCTAAATGAAGGGGGCCTTGATCAGCCAGTTGCCTTTATTAGCAGGAGGCTTCTTCCCAGAGAGCAGAGATGGAGTGCCATTGAGAGAGAGGCTTTTGCTGTGGTGTGGTCACTGAAAAAGTTGAGACCATATTTGTTTGGGACTCACTTTCGTGTTCAAACTGACCACAGGCCTCTCAGATGGATCATGCAGATGAGAGAGGAGAATCCCAAGCTGTTAAGGTGGTCCATTTCCCTACAGGGAATGGACTTTACAGTGGAACACAGACCTGGGGTTGCCCATGCCAATGCAGATGGACTTTCCAGGTTTTTCCACTTAGCTGAGGAGGACTACCAGGGTGTAGGTTAGTAACCCCTCACCTTTCGTTTCGGGGGGCTATGTTGTAAAGTCATCCTGTGCCCTGGGCACCCCCAACTTTTTGCTGAATGGAACTGGTGGTAGCTGACTCTGACTGACCCTGGGCTCTGTCTAACTAGGCCCAGGGCCAGTGCCAAGCTGAAAGGAACACATTAGAATACAGTTAATACACCCAACATACACTAGGGTACACTATGGGATGGTGGGGTACCCCTGTAATTGGCATGACCTACCCCATAAGCCCCTAGTATATAATAGGGCAGGGGATTGAAACTACCTAGAAGTCCCCAGTATCCTGGGGCATGGCAGTTTAGAGGCCAGCAGCCTTTTTGCACATGCATGTGTGCCCTGCTGAAGCCTGTGGTCAGTTTAAAAGCAGCCGTGGGCGCCAGGATTGCTCTTAAACATGTAAATTGTGGCCAAACTCGACTTTGGGGTTTGGGGCACTTAAAACTGGTCAACCTAAAATGTTTTGGCATAATAATGACCCCCAGGGTCTCCCTAGGTATCCCAGGGGTGGGGGGTCAGGTATCTATAAGGTAGACCCTTATAAAATGAGTTTATATATGCCCTGGGTTAAGTGAAATTCATATTTCACTCTCCCCATTGTGTAAAGTGCTGCCCAAATTCGACTTTGATGCTGGGGGCACTGGGCATGGAGGATCTGCAATATTTTTACAGATTCAACACCCCTAGGGTCTCCCCTAGGTGACCTATGGGGTGGGGGTCCTGTGAAAATAAGCCAAGTACTTATAAAATATGTTTTTGTAGGTCCTGGTGTTGGAAAAATGGCCCAAGTCATTTTTCCCATTGCAAACCCCATGCCCCATAGGTTAACATGGGGGAAAGTTATTAAACAATAACTCCTGATAAGAGAGGGATAAAGATTCCATTCAAAGACTCACTAGAATGGTATTGATAAATCCTACAATATGATGTTATTGAATTTTTCCCAAAGTGAACAGACAAGAAGTTATAACACTTTCTTAGTTGTAGTTCCAAATCCAGCCTGCCAGTGCTCTGCCCTGATTGGTCAGAGTTAAGGGGATTAGCCAGCCTGCCTGAAGAGGTGATAAAGATCCCCTGGGGCCAGCCAGATGGACTGGGAGGGCAGTGAGCTGTTCTGCAGGAATGCCAGGCCAGGGGAGGGGTCGTAAACAATGAGCTTCAAAGGGGCAGAGCCCAGAGCAGTGTCAGTTACAACTTTGAACCCCCACCTCAGCCAGATGGCAGGATTAAGGAAGGTATGTGCAGATGTAGGGAGGAGAGGCTAGGTTAATTAGCCAACTCAGTGGGAGTGTTTAGCCAGCTCTTACCTCCTTGCTGTAAAATCAGCCATTATGGATTTGGAAGCTTTGTTGCACTCTGGGATAGAATAATGCCACACACTGCAGGAAGGAGTCACTCAAGTGGGAGGGTACCCTACTCCTATTGGTGAAGCTTGACCTCCTGGATGACCCAGAGACTGTGGAATAAGTATCTGAGAGAGGCCCAGCCCCTCAGATCTGCTGCTTGAAACTGAAGAAAGCAAGACTGGCCCTGCTGAAAACTTCTGCTGTGCAAAGACTTCTAAGGCCTGACCTCTGGAGACTGCACCACCTGAAACTACAGCTTTGTGGACTAACTGTGCTGAGTAAACGAAGTCAAGAGTGGACTCCCTGCAAGCTACAGGTTAACAGAGCTCATCTGGACCCTCACCACCAAGAATCACCAACCTGGGGAGCTACCAGTGGATTTGTAAGGGTGACGTCCAGTGCATTGTGGGAACTGAAGTCCTCAACTTTCAAGGACCATCTTGGAGCTTCCAGACCCTTGGAGTAAGTTTGAGACACGTTGGGACCCTTTGAGGAACTTCAGGAAGAAGTTCAGGAAGTTTGGGGAACTTTGGAGGAACTTTGAAAAAAAGCTCCATAGGGGGACCGACTCATCCTGGTCAGCCAAGCCGCCTGCCTTCAACCGCGAGCCGGCTAAGCCCACCAGGTTCGTCCCGCTAAAAGCTCCATCGCATCGACTTCCAGACATTGACCGGGACTAGCGAAAATCTGAAGCCGGCGAACCCTCACCGGATCCGGCTACATGAGGAGCATTGAGGGACCCCACGAGAAAAAGCTCCAGAAAAGCTTCTAAGTCCGCTCGTAAGAAAGTCGACCGGGAACAACCGCGAGCGCCAATCCGCCTGCCTTCCATCGCATGTCGGCCTGGATTGTTGGCTTGCCCCGCTGAAGCGATCTTGAAAAAGTTTCTAAGTCCGCTCCAGGGAAGTTCACCGGGAGATCGTCGAAAGGCTATCCGGCGGAGCCGCACCGGATCCGGACTGACGGAGAGCGTCGAGGGGCCTCGAGGAGAAAAGCTCCAGAAAAGTTTCTAAGTGCGAAGGTAAAAACATTGACCGGGACCTTCCGCGTGGGGGTATCCGCTCAGGGCTCCATCGCGGTCGGCCTTAAACTTTGACTTTGGCCCGGTCTATCGCGAGCCTATGTCCCAATATGGTGCTATATGCTTCTAAGTGCTATATTTTATTTAAACTTTGAAAATTCATATCTCCGGTTCCCTACATTGGATTTTTGTCGTTTTGGTGTCATTTTAAAGATAAAAATATTTCCTATTTTTATAAATTGGTGTTGGATTTTTATTATGTGTTGTGTCTTAATTATTTACTGAATTGGTGTTTTTGAATGCTTTACATACCTGTCTTTGAAGTTAAGCCTGTCTGCTCGCAGCCACGTTACCAGGGGTTGAGCATAGGAATAATTTTCTGAGACCTATGCTGAGTCCTATCATGTGTTAGTGGCCTTATTGCCAGTGGCAGACCTACGTTTGCCCCTACCAATAATCCACTTTCCAACACCCCTCTTGCTAGATCTAGAAATTCAACCACATTCAGTGATGCCTGTAGAGCCTTACCTTCTAGTGGGATCTCCCCTTCCTCTCAATATGCTGGTGCGATTGCATCATCAGGCTTCTCTCTTGAGAGGCTGAATCTATTGTCTACGGGTTGCTCCTCAGGAGTGGAGGAGATGATTCAGCTTTCTGAATGTCCTGCCACGCTTAAAGCTTGTTCTCGCCATCAGAGAGCCGTTGAGAAATGGTGTGGGCAGAGATGTATTGACTGTGTCTCCGTTGATCCCATGAGAGTGTTGGATTTCTTATTAGATGGCTTTCTTTTGGGATTAGCTACATTTACTCTCCGTTCACAGTGGGTGGAGGTGAGGCCTCATTCAGACCAACTGGAACCATTAGCTTCAAAGGGCAATGAGACGTTTTTTTCCTCAAAAGACCTAGGGTTCATTGTTCATTTCCTGTATGGGTTCTGCTATCGGTATTAAGAGTGGTCCTTGGTCCTCCTTTTGAGCCACTGGAGAAAGCTGATGACATTTCTTTGACACTTAACGTGGTATTCTTAGTAGCCATTTTTACTGCTAAACTGTAGGTTAGTTGGGGTTGTCCTTAAAGTCTGAACCCTTTCTGAAGGTTTTTAAAGACAGGGTGGTTTTGAGACTTAACCCTAAGTTCATTCCAGAGGTCCCCTCTTTTTTTCCACGGGTCCAGGGAGATTGTTACCCCAGTCTCCCAGACAGGGGAAGAGTCTTTTTTGCACTTTTTAGATGTGCAAAGAGCACCCCTAATTTATTTGAGGAGAACATAGGTGATCAGAGAGGCGGATATCTAGTTGGAAATGGTTTAAAGCCACCCATCTCTACAATGAACAGATGGACCAATCAGGCAAATATGCTGGCTTATGAAACTCAGGGTAGAGGTGATTGACCAAATCCAGGGGAAAGTGACAATGAGTATGTCTATGCCTAGGGCATCCTTTAGGGGTGTATTATGGTTGTCTCCTGATACTTTTATGGACCATTATAGATTACAGCTGGGGGCAATACTTCAACACCATTTGTTTCATCGGCGTTGGGAGAAATTTCAAATATAAAATGAGAGGTAACATATTAAGTGTTACCTCACATATGAGATTGTTTAAATGTGATTAAAATTATATTTTACAAAATCAGAGAGAGGGGGGAACAAGGAGCTACATAAAGGTCCAGTGACTCGTGCTCCTGAAAAATACACTATATCCCAGGAGAGTCACTGTTCCTATAAGAGATAGGCAGAGAAAGAAACAATGGTCGTTCCAATACTGTGATTACTGGGGACAGTGTATCCTGTTCTTGGTGCCCTCACACATATAGGGGCAGACGGTACAGCATCTACTAGCACACCCCAAGGTGACCGGAATTCAATATCTTCCCTAAAAAAACAGCAGGTGAAGATAGCCATGCATGGGGCCATAATGACAGAATACCTACGTGCCAATATAGCACCTAATGGCCTCCTTGTGACTGTGGCTCCCATATCTTCCTAGAGGACCTTATATTCAGGAAGGAATGGAGCCAAATTGCCTGGGATTGGCTCATCCTAATAATCAGCATGTCCAAATGCCTTTCAGATGCACTTATCATCAAAATCTCAGTAACTGAAAATGCTCTAAAGGCTACCATCAGCATTACAGCTTGGAAGTCACGACTTGCTGAAATTAACGCTGAAATGAATGAGCACAAGGACTAACTGTTGCAGAAAAAGATAAATAAATTGCAGAAGGACATCAAGAACTTTGAGAGGGAAAAGGTCTATCCCTACACAAAAGAAGATTTCACCAACTCCAACTACGAGACTTCCTCTGACGATGACTCCACCACATCAACGAGATCTAAGAGATCGAATAGCACTTCAAGCAACGGGAGCTGGAAAAGCAACCAAAGAGGACCAGGACTCATTCCCACAACCCTGCTATACAACTACCCGACACCTGGCTATCCCACAGCCCCTCCACCTTCGTATCCTGGTTACCACAGACCACTGCCTCCATTCCCTTTCTACCAACACCAACAACCCCCTCCTTTTTGGAACAGAGGCAGGGGCAGAGGAAAAGGAAGGCGAAGAAACAACCAGGAACAGGTCCAATGGTCGGACAGCTGGAACCAACGCCAAACCAGGAGCCAAACAAAGAGAAGGTAGTGGTCAACCTTTCACGGAAGACACTCACGGACACTGAGGAATCAGTCCTACAGAGAGGACTCGGGTTTGTCCCCACCCCCAAAGAAGACTTTTTCAAGCTCACAGGAGAACTACACTCCTTCTTCAGGAAGCTAAGATTCCGCTCATTCTTTCGCAATAATGACAATGAACAGGCGAACACTATTCCAACGGACTCGGGTCTCAGAAACCCTTCCGAGTTCACACCCACTGCAGCAGTAACACCCAGTGAAATCTTGACTTTTGAGAAATCTGTCTTGCGAGATATCAACCAGATCCAACCTAGGACCACGTTTGATAATCTTCCAGCAAGGGAAAGGAGAGCTATAAAAGATCTCAATGACGATCCTGAAATTACTATAAAACCAGCTGACAAGGGCGGCACAATAGGCATCCTAAACACCGGTGACTATAATAATGAATGCAACAAACAACTTGCCTGCATCGCATACTAAAAGAAAATGGATGTGGACCCGACCAAATAACTCTTCACACGTATTGGCATCATGGTCAATGAAGCATTAGCAAATGGATGGATCACGCAGAATGAAGCTGAGTTCTTGGCGAAGACCACACCAACAACTCTGTATTTCTACATCTTACCCAAGATACATAAGAATGTAATACCACCACCGGGCAGACCTATTGTGTCTGGGATAAATTCTATCTTTGAACCACTCAGCCAATATTGTGACCATTTTGTACAACCTTTGGTCCAAACAACACCATCATTCTTGAAAGATACAAAAGCCACTATCTGCCTTATTGAGAACCTCCCGGAACCACAAGAGATCACCCTACTTGTCACTCTTGACGTAGAGGCATTATGTACAAACATCCCTCAGGAAGCTACCATTTGTGTAATTGCAGAGGCCCTCAGGACTACTACAACCACGACACCTCCACCGATTGACTTCGTCATGGAATACACAGAACTGGCTTTGAAGAACAACTTTTTCAAATTCCAAAATCAGATCTATCACCAGATCCACGGGATGGGCATGGGCAGCACATTTGCGACGAGCTTGGCATGTCTGTATATGGCACATTTTGAGGCATTACATATACTAACTGAGACCAATCCCTTCTTCAAGGAGAAAAAAGAATGGAAACGCTACATTGATGACATTCTGGTGTTTTGGACGGGTACGGAGGAACAATGCACTGAATTCCACAAGTGGATTAACCAGCAGGATCCCTTCCTGAAATTCACCCTATCAACCTCACCAAAGGAAATCCCCTTTCTGGTCTTACTGATCACACTGGATAATGGCTGCCTTACCACAAAGACATACAGGAAACCCACCGACTGCAATAGTCTCCTGCCTTTCAACAGCCACCATTCTAAGGCCCTGAGGAAAAATCTCCCTTATGGACAATTCCTCAGGCTAAGAAGAAATTGCAGTACCATCCATGACTACGAACTACAAGCCGACAGCCTTAGTGCGAACTTAGAGAAGAGGAGCTACCCCAAACAAACCATCAGAAATGCAAGGAAAAGAGCACGTAACAACCATCGAGATGTCCTTTTGGAAACTCACACAAAACCACAGGAGTACATTGTCACTTGTGTGACCACATTCACGCCAAAGTCCAACAAAGTGAAAAACATAGTGCTTAAACATTGGCACATTATCAACACAAGAGACCTCAACCTGGAACGCCCCAGATTCGCCTTTAAGCGCACACAGAATTTGAAAGACCTGCTAGTACACACTAGACCTCACATAAAACAGTCTGATGATCAAACAACTTTATGGGGCCTCCCGACGGTAAAAGGACATTACCCCTTTGGAAATTGCAATGTCTGCACCCTGACCACCCACACCAAGGAACTCCAGCTGGGTGATATAAAATGGACACAACGTAGACACACTAACTGAAACAACAAGAACTGCGTATACCTTATTAGGTGTCCCTGTAATTTCCTCTATGTGGGGATGACCACCAGACAAGTCAGGGTTAGGATGAATGAACACAAGAGCAATGTGCGATTCGGCCGCAGCACTACCAAAATGAGCACACACTACATAGAGAAACGACACACGACCGAACAACTCTACTGGACCATTTTGGAAACCAACCCCCAGTGGAACACAACAACACTGTTCCAGAGAGAACAGAGATGGGTCCACAGATTACAGATGGGTCCACAGATTACAGACGAACACACGGGGTCTCAATGATGAGATCCCATGGATAGAACTCCAGTGATACCCTGTAGTTTCCTGGTTTATACCTTGATCTTTACCACAGTAGTCCTGCACTTAAAAGCTAACAAGCATGGCCTTGACACCCTCTATACCTCAACTCTCGTGAGGTACCCTCTTCACACTCAGTTTAACAACAATGGCCATGACGTATACAACCCAGGGATGATGTGCAACTAATTGATACAATTATTTCAGCACATTGTGCTAATAACACTATTCCCTCAACATGTCCTTTTATTATGGTTTAATCAATACTGCCATCAACTTTTATTTCTTCCACCTCAACAGGGGACCAAAATACCAGTAGCCTTGTGGTTGCCATTTAACATACCAGCCATCAGTTAAATTTACCGCATCAAGGCATTTGCAGTGAAAACTATTAGTTCTTTTTGGCACAATCACCATTCTTAATGACACTTTCTCTAGTTCAGAACCGGGCTCACTGCTCCAATATGGCACCTGCGCATGCGTGCTTATCTGGCAAGCACGTCCCCCCTTGCTCGGCTATCTGACACGTAATCCACGAGTGGCATGCCGCCACGACTTGGAGTTAACATGCCACTATTTATCATGCCACCCAGTGGATCTTTTTTCTCCTTTCTCACCACCTTATGGCACTTAAAGTGATTCCAATGGGCTAACTACGGCAAATAGCCACTCTTTTACCGTTAGTTTTTACCTTTTCTAACACCGGGCTCACCACTCCAATATGGCACCCACGTATTCAGCCGCTAAGCACGTCCCACGCTCAGCGGCCCAACACATGATCCGGAACTGCCACACCCCTACGCCGGTCTCCAGAGCACTATATAAACACAGCAGCAGCAGCAATCAAGCCTCGACGGAGACGGCGTGAGGTCGGGTAGGTGCACAGGCCTCCAAAACCTACGAGGAACTGTAAGTAGAGTATCAACTCTGCCGCATTGTTTGTTTAAGCGGTCACTGAGTGCGGCCGTTTTTTGCATTTCTTCCTCATGCTATCATTGCCTAATTTTGTAAATGCTTACAACAGATCTCAAGGGAACCCTCAGCCGATTCTCATGGGGATTTCTTCCCACTTAACTTGGGTGAGCACATTACGATTAGTACTTGCTTGCTTTTTCTTGTGTTTTTTAGTACACAGTGACCTGAGGTTTGCCATCAATCGTGAGACAAAGTATAATCTTTACATGTCCTATGCACCATAGTCTGCCTATCGACCATGGCGATCATGAAAATGATACCGGGTAATATAAGTTTTGTTTGTCCTGCAACTTTGATTTGGCATTTACGCCATGGCTCAAAAAACATTTACACGTAAGCCTATGTGTTTGTTCATCCTGTATGGTCATTTTACCTTCATAGCTCACCGTAGCTTCACATGCTGTATATTAACAGTAGACAAATATGTCCACGAGCACCTAGTTCACCAATGGAGGACCCAGGCACCTTTTTGCTTTCGATATTCTAACATTGAGACTCATTCTATTTTATTTTTTGCTTTTGTCGTTCCAGAATACTACTTCCTTACCTTCTGTGTGGCACAAAATTATTACAGGCCACATATCTTTCCTATCTATCACCACACTCTTTCTGGTCAAGCGCTTGGGATCTCCTCCTGAGACCGTTAAATTGCGCGAAACATGTTGGCCTGTAATAAAATACCCACTAAGGGTGTGTTGTAAACCTAGCTCCAGAGGGCCATTATCTCCCTCACAGCGGCACCACCTTTTTGGTTTTTACTAATGACAGAGAGACTCTCTTTCTCAATACATTTTCTAGGCACCCCTCCAGTAATTTTTTAACTCCACGTTAGGAAACCACTCCCACGCACCCCTACGTCTTTATCCTGAAAAGATCTCAGAAAAAGTGACCCTTCGGGGGACCAGTAGTGCATTGCAGCGCCGGCCCGATGAGGAGCAATAGCCCAATGATGAAGCATGACATCCTTCGGGGTGTGTGAGGGCACCAAGAACAGGACACACTGTCCCCAGTAATCACAGTATTAGAACGACCATTGTTTCTTTCTCTGCCTATCTCTTAATAGGAACAGTGACTCTCGTGGGATATAAAATTCTATATTGACATCTGTACTTCATGAGTATGTGATAATTTTTTATAAGGTCATGAAGCCTATCCAGCTATTCAAGTAATGACTGTCGTGAGGAAGACGGATGAGGAGGTAATGCCCTGGTTACTTGCTGGTAATCTTCATTACTCTGAGTGCAAGTCTTCCTCGACACAGTCAGGGTTAACCATCCCTTTCAGCCCAGGACAGTTACGCCTTGAGACATAATACAGAGGCTTGAGAAAAACAGGATGTTCAGGGGGTTGATTTCCTTTCTATAGTAATTAGGAGGGAAAGGATGTCAGCCATCTTGGGGGATAGGAAACTATTATGCTCACTTTTGTGCTTTAGAAGTTCTGCCTACAGGAGCTCTTGCTCATGAAGTGATGCCTGTGACGAGGAAGGCTTGGACTCGGAGTAATGATGATTGATGGTAAGTAACCTGTGCATTAGCTGGTAAAGTGTCACACTTAAGAGTGCAGTTCTTCTGTAAGTACCAATACGAGTGTATCTCTATGTGCTGTGCAAAATCAGAATGTAACGTGTGCGCATTGCAGTAGTCATGTTCTGAGTAAATACCTCCAAGTGTGTCCAAAGTTACAAAGCCTTGTGTGCCTCCCGCCTTATGTGTGCACATCACAGTAGCCAATCCATGGTGGTGTATAGAATGGGGATTGGCCTTGACTCTGCGAAGCAAATCTGTCTATTGACCCACAGTTTGAAGAGGCTTGTCCCGCACTCCTTCAAGGTGATACTGGAATGGGCGTGGTGAGGCTTGGCAAGCAGCCTGTAGGGCCTGGAACGCAGTACTGTGAAGCCGAACCTTAATAGGGTATTACACCAGAGGCACAACCTACGTGGGTAGGCCACTTTAGCCTGTGAAGTGCAGAAGAGCACCTTTGGTGTCCTCTGTGACAAGTTCCATCATAGACTTGCTGCCAGAGTCTGCAGGCTAAGGAGACCCTTTCAGGGCTCAAGCAAACATCACCGTTGTCAATGCACTATCACTTCAATCATTGTCAGCAGGAACCCACAATGGGATCACGACCTGTCCCCACCATTGACCCATCCCATCCTCGCTTTGCCAGTAAAATGATGGCAGTAGACTAATGAAGATTCAGATATGCATTCATTTAGGATTATATAAAAATATAAGATGATACAGCAGCATAGAGGAACATCTACAAAATACCTTACACACAGCACCCAACACATAAGTTAACACTGACACAGGAACCCGCATGTACACACATTCTGAAGGACACAAACAGCATGATTCAATAGAGCACTATGTCATCACTACAAACTGTGGTGTTGGGTGTTTCTCTTCGATGCCATCCCCATCACCAGTGTTGAAAGGTGATCCCTCCACAATCTCAGTGTTCACAAGTGTGCTGCACCCTTTGGGAGGTCCGAAGTATCCCATTTACCACCAGTTCCACCACAAGCACCACTGATAGAACATTCACAGAACAGAGGCTCTGGAATACAGAATCCACAGTATAGGTCACCCCTAACCAGCTGCACCACAAGCACCACTGACGGAACCTTCACTAGCTCCAAGCACACAACCCTCAAAGCACAGAACAGAGAACAGAGGCTCTGGAATACAGAATCCACAGCATGGGACACACCTAACCAGCTGCACCACAAGCACCACTGATGGAACCTTCCCCAGCCCCAAGCACACAACACTCAAAGCACAGAACAGAGAACAGAGGCTCTGGAATACAGAATCCACAGCATGGGACACACCTAACCAGCTGCACCACAAGCACCACTGATGGAACCTTCACCAGCCCCAAGCACACAACACTCAAAGAACAGAGAACAGAGGCTCTGGAATACAGAATCCACAGCATGGGACACACCTAACCAGCTGCCCCACAAGCACCACTGACGGAACCTTCACCAGCCCCAAGCACACAACACTCAAAGCACAGAACAGAGGCTCTGGAATACAGAATCCACAGCATGGGACACACCTAACCAGCTGCACCACAAGCACCACTGACGGAACCTTCACCAGCCCCAAGCACACAACACCCAGAGTACAGAACAGACCAGAGGCTCTGGAATACAGAATCCACAGTACATGACACCCCTAACCAATTGCAACACAAGCACCACTGACGGAACCTTCACCAGCCCCAAGCACACAACACACAGAGTACAGAACACAGGACAGGGGCTCTGGAATACAGAATCCACAGCATGGGACACACCTAACCAGCTGCCCCACAAGCACCACTGACGGAACCTTCACCAGCCCCAAGCACACAACACTCAAAGCACAGAACAGAGAACAGAGGCTCTGGAATACAGAATCCACAGCATGGGACACACCTAACCAGTTGCACCACAAGCACCACTGACGGAACCTTCACCAGCCTCAAGCACATAACACCCACAGTACAGAACACGGGACAGCTGCTCTGGAATACAGAATCCACAGTAAAGGACACTCCTAACCAGCAGCACCACAAGCGCTGCTGACAGAACCTTCATCAGCCCCAAGCATACAACACACACAGAGTACAGAACAAGGGACAGATGCTCTGGAATGTAGAATCCACAGCATAGGACACACCTAACCAGCTGCGCCACTGACAGAACCTTGACCAGCCCTAAGGACATAACAACCAGAGTAAAGAACAGAGAACATAGGCTCTGGAATACAGAATCCACAGTATATGACACCCCTAACCAACTGCAACACAAGCACCACTGACGGAACCTTCACCAGCCCCAAGCACACAGCACTCAAAGCACAGAACAGAGAACAGAGGCTCTGGAATACAGAATCCACAGTATAGGACAACCCTAACCAGCTGCACCACAAGCACCACTGACGGAACCTTCACCAGCCCCAAGCACACAACACTCAAAGCACAGAACAGAGAACAGAGGCTCTGGAATACAGAATCCACAGCATGGGACACACCTAACCAGCTGCACCACAAGCACCACTGATGGAACCTTCACCAGCCCCAAGCACACAACACTCAAAGCACAGAACAGAGAACAGAGGCTCTGGAATACAGAATACACAGCATGGGACACACCCAACCAGCTGCACCACAAGCACCACTGATGGAACCTTCACCAGCCCCAAGCACACAACACTCAAAGCACAGAACAGAGAACAGAGGCTCTGGAATACAGAATCCACAGCATGGGACACACCTAACCAGCTGCCCCACAAGCACCACTGACGGAACCTTCACCAGCCCCAAGCACAGAACACTCAAAGCACAGAACAGAGGCTCTGGAATACAGAATCCACAGCATGGGACACACCTAACCAGCTGCCCCACAAGCACCACTGACGGAACCTTCACCAGCCCCAAGCACACAACACACAGAGTACAGAACACAGGACAGGGGCTCTGGAATACAGAATCCACAGCATGGGACACACCTAACCAGCTGCCCCACAAGCACCACTGACGGAACCTTCACCAGCCCCAAGCACACAACACACAGAGTACAGAACACAGGACAGGGGCTCTGGAATACAGAATCCACAGCATGGGACACACCTAACCAGTTGCACCACAAGCACCACTGACGGAACCTTCACCAGCCTCAAGCACATAACACCCACAGTACAGAACACGGGACAGCGGCTCTGGAATACAGAATCCACAGTAAAGGACACTCCTAACCAGCAGCACCACAAGCGCTGCTGACAGAACCTTCATCAGCCCCAAGCATACAACACACAGAGTACAGAACAAAGGACAGATGCTCTGGAATGTAGAATCCACAGCATAGGACACACCTAACCAGCTGCGCCACTGACAGAACCTTGACCAGCCCTAAGGACATAACAAACAGAGTAAAGAACAGAGAACATAGGCTCTGGAATACAGAATCCACAGTATATGACACCCCTAACCAACTGCAACACAAGCACCACTGACAGAACCTTCACCAGCCCCAAGCGCACAACACTCAAAGCACAGAACAGAGAAAAGAGGCTCTGGAATACAGAATACACAGCATAGGACGCCCCTAACCAGCTGCACCACAAGCACCACTGACGGAACCTTCACCAGCCCCAAGCACACAACACACAGAGTACTAAACAAAGAACAGAGGCTCCCGAGTACAGAATCCACAGCATAGGACACCCCTAACCAGCTGCCCCACAAGCACCACTGATGGAACCTTCACCAGCCCCAAGCACACAACACTCAAAGCACAGAACAGAGAACAGAGGCTCTGGAATACAGAATCCACAGCATGGGACACACCTAACCAGCTGCCCCACAAGCACCACTGACGGAACCTTCCCCAGCCCTAAGCACACAACACTCAAAGCACAGAACAGAGAACAGAGGCTCTGGAATACAGAATCCACAGCATGGGACACACCTAACCAGCTGCACCACAAGCGCCACTGATGGAACCTTCACCAGCCCCAAGCACACAACACTCAAAGCACAGAACAAAGGACAGAGGCTCTGGAATAAAGAATCCACAGCATGGGACACCCCTAACCAGCTGCACCTCAAGCACCACTGACGGAACCTTCACCAGCCCCAAGCACACAACACCCAGAGTACGGAACAGAGAACAGAGGCTCTGGAATACAGAATCCACAGCATGGGACACACCTAACCAGCTGCACCACTGACGGACCTTCACCAGCCCCAAGCACACAACACCCAGAGTACAGAATAAAGAACAGAGGGGCATATTATCAACAACCGGCGATAAATATCGCTAAGCGCACTTAGCGCTAGGATATTTATCGCCGGCTATCGATGAGTTTTATCGCTGAGATAGCGTGCTATTAGCAACGCTTATCTCAGAATCGATAAAATTCCTGGCGCAAGCTGCCAAATGTCCGATTATCGCTGGAAATCCAGCGATAATCGCACGACATTTGGCGATAGCTTGTTGATAGGGCTATCCTTAACCATGATATCTACCTTCCATTGGATATCATGGCTAAGTCAAACTAAAAGCATGCGTAAGGAAAGTAGCGTTAACCAAGGTTAGCGCTACTTTTCTCGTCGCTATGCTTGTTGGGGATTCCCTTGATAATTGGAGAAATGTCGGTTAACGAGATTTCTCCAGTTATTTTGGGACGGAACGCTCACTTTGCATCTCATTAGAGATGCAAAGGTGGGCGTTATGGGAAAGGGCGATAGGGCAAGGATTCACGCGATAGCGTGACCTTGCTAATACAGCGATAAAATTATCGCCGCTTTTCGTCTGAAAACAGACGCTAAAGCGGCGATAATTTCTTATCGCAGGATTGATAATATGCCCCAGAGACTCTGGAATACATTATCCACAGCATGGGACACACCTAACCAGCTGCACCACAAGCGCCACTGACGGAACCTTCACCAGCCCCAAGCACACAACACCCAGAGTACAGAATAAAGAACAGAGACTCTGGAATACAGAATCCACAGCATGGGACACCCCTAACCAGCTGCACCACAAGCACCACTGACGAAACCTTCACCAGCCTCAAGCACATAACACCCACAGTACAGAACACTGGACAGCGGCTCTGGAATACAGAATCCACAGCATGGGACACACCTAACCAGCTGCACCACAAGCACCACTGACGGAACCTTCACCAGCCCCAAGCACACAACACCCAGAGTACAGAACAGAGAACATTGGCTCTGGAATAAAGAATCCACAGTATATGACATCCCTAACCAACTGCCCCACAAGCACCACTGACTGAACCTTCACCAGCCCCAAGCACACAACACCCAGAGTACAGAACATGGGACAGGGGCTCTGGAATAAAGAATCCACAGCATAGGACACACCTAACCAGCTGCACCACAAGCACCACTGATGGAACCTTCACAAGCCCCAAGCACACAACACTCAAAGAACAGAGAACAGAGGCTCTGGAATACAAAATCCACAGCATGGGACACACCTAACCAGCTGCACCACAAGCACCACTGACGGAACCTTCACCAGCCCCAAGCACACAACACCCAGAGTACAGAATAAAGAACAGAGACTCTGGAATACAGAATCCACAGCATGGGACACACCTAACCAGCTGCACCACAAGCGCCACTGACGGAACCTTCACCAGCCCCAAGCACACAACACCCAGAGTACAGAATAAAGAACAGAGACTCTGGAATACAGAATCCACAGCATGGGACACCCCTAACCAGCTGCACCACAAGCACCACTGACGGAACCTTCACCAGCCTCAAGCACATAACACTCAAAGCACAGAACAAAGGACAGAGGCTCTGGAATAAAGAATCCACAGCATGGGACACCCCTAACCAGCTGCACCTCAAGCACCACTGACGGAACCTTCACCAGCCCCAAGCACACAACACCCAGAGTACGGAACAGAGAACAGAGGCTCTGGAATACAGAATCCACAGCATGGGACACACCTAACCAGCTGCACCACAAGCACCACTGACGGAACCTTCACCAGCCCCAAGCACACAACACCCAGAGTACAGAATAAAGAACAGAGGGGCATATTATCAACAACCGGCGATAAATATCGCTAAGCGCACTTAGCGCTAGGATATTTATCGCCGGCTATCGATGAATTTTATCGCTGAGATAGCATGCTATTAGCAACGCTTATCTCAGAATCGATAACATTCCTGGCGCAAGCTGCCAAATGTCCGATTATCGCTGGAAATCCAGCGATAATCGCACAACATTTGGCGATAGCTTGTTGATAGGGCTGGGCATACTTAACCATGATATCTACCTTCCATTGGATATCATGGCTAAGTCAAACTAAAAGCATGCGTAAGGAAAGTAGCGTTAACCAAGGTTAGCGCTACTTTTCTCGTCGCTATGCTTGTTGGGGATTCCCTTGATAATTGGAGAAATGTCGGTTAACGACAGTTCTCCAGTTATTTTGGGACGGAACGCTCACTTTGCATCTCATTAGAGATGCAAAGGTGGGCGTTATAGGAAAGGGCGATAGGGCAAGTATTCACGCGATAGCGTGACCTTGCTAATACAGCGATAAAATTATCGCCGCTTTTCGTCTGAAAACAGACGCTAAAGCGGCGATAATTTCTTATCGCCGGATTGATAATATGCCCCAGAGACTCTGGAATACAGAATTCACAGCATGGGACACACCTAACCAGCTGCACCACAAGCGCCACTGACGGAACCTTCACTAGCCCCAAGCACACAACACCCAGAGTACAGAATAAAGAACAGAGGCTCTGGAATACAGACTCCACAGCATGGGACACACCTAACCAGCTGCACCACAAGCACCACGAACGGAACCTTCACCAGCCTCAAGCACATAACACCCACAGTACAGAACACTGGACAGCGGCTCTGGAATACAGAATCCACAGCATGGGACACACCTAACCAGCTGCACCACAAGCACCACTGACGGAACCTTCACCAGCCCCAAGCACACAACACCCAGAGTACGGAACAGAGAACAGAGGCTCTGGAATACAGACTCCACAGCATGGGACACACCTAACCAGCTGCACCACAAGCACCACGAACGGAACCTTCACCAGACCCAAGCACACAACACCCAGAGTACAGAATAAAGAACAGAGACTCTGGAATACAGAATCCAGCATGGGACACACCTAACCAGCTGCACCACAAGCGCCACTGACGGAACCTTCACCAGCCCCAAGCACACAACACCCAGAGTACAGAATAAAGAACAGAGACTCTGGAATACAGAATCCACAGCATGGGACACCCCTAACCAGCTGCACCACAAGCGCCACTTACGGAACCTTCAACAGCCCCAAGCACACCACACCCACAGTACAGAACAAAGAACAGACTCTGGAATACAGAATCCACAGTAAAGGACACCCCTAACCAGCAGCACCACAAGCGCTGCTGACAGAACCTTCATCAGCCCCAAGCACATAACACACGGAGTACAGAACAAAGGACAGAAGCTCTTGAATACATAATCCACAGCATAGGACACCCCTAACCAGCTGCACCACAAGCACCACTGATAGAACCTTCACCAGCCCTAAGCACACAACACCCAGAGTACAGAACATGGGACAGGGGCTCTGGAATACAGAATCCACAGCATGGGACACCCCTAACCAGCTGCACCACAAGCACCACTGACGGAACCTTCACCAGCCTCAAGCACATAACACCAACAGTACAGAACACGGGACAGCGGCTCTGGAATACAGAATCCACAGCATGGGACACACCTAACCAGCTGCACCACGAGCACCACTGACGGAAACTTCACCAGCCCCAAGCACACAACACCCAGAGTACGGAACAGAGAACAGAGGCTCTGGAATACAGAATCCACAGCATGGGACACACCTAACCAGCTGCACCACAAGCACCACTGACGGAACCTTCACCAGCCCCAAGCACACAACACCCAGAGTACAGAATAAAGAACAGAGACTCTGGAATACAGAATCCACAGCATGGAACACACCTAACCAGCGGCACCACAAGCGCCACTGACGGAACCTTCACCAGCCCCAAGCACACAACACCCAGAGTACAGAATAAATAACAGAGACTCTGGAATACAGAATCCACAGCATGGGACACCCCTAACCAGCTGCACCACAAGCGCCACTTACGGAACCTTCAACAGCCCCAAGCACACAACACCCAGAGTACGGAACAGAGAACAGAGGCTCTGGAATACAGAATCCACAGTAAAGGACACCCCTAACCAGCAGCACCACAAGCGCTGCTGACAGAACCTTCATCAGCCCCAAGCACATAACAAACGGAGTACAGAACAAAGGACAGAAGTTCTTGAATACATAATCCACAGCATAGGACACCCCTAACCAGCTGCACCACAAGCACCACTGATAGAACCTTCACCAGTCCTAAGCACATAACAAACAGAGTACAGAACAGGGAACATTGGCTCTGGAATAAAGAATCCACAGTATATGACATCCCTAACCAACTGCCCCACAAGCACCACTGACTGAACCTTCACCAGCCCCAAGCACACAACACCCAGAGTACAGAACATGGGACAGGGGCTCTGGAATAAAGAATCCACAGCATAGGACACACCTAACCAGCTGCACCACAAGCACCACTGATGGAACCTTCACCAGCCCCAAGCACACAACACCCAGAGTACAGAATAAAGAACAGAGGCTCTGGAATATAAAATACACAGAGTACAGAACATGGTACATGGGCTCTGGAATAAAGATTCCACAGTATGGGACACCCCTAACCAGCTGCCCCTGCAGATATCACACTCGTATCCCTGTGATGATATTCATGACCTTCTCATGTTGTGTTTTTCAGCCGTTCATCTCGGATATACGTGAGCCGTTATGGTTCGGAGCTCTAGTCAGAGGGCGTAACCTTTTTGAGTATAGTCCAGCAAATTTCATGTAAGTAAATTAGTAATTTATAAGTTATTAATTAGTGATTTAAGTTAGTATTTTAACGTTGTCACTATCAATTGCCAATTATTTAATTCCTCGCGCAATGCTCTGCTTTGTTATCAATCCTCATGTTTGAAGATACTAAGTCAAAACAATAAGATTAAATGTTATCCTGCACAACACAATAAAGCAATCATTGGCAAATCAAATAGTGCTTACTGTTTCTACAGAAGCTATGGTATTTACATGTTAATGCTCTTCAAAAGCTTCAGGTTGCCCCTTTCCTGGTGTGGGAGCCGCACCACAGCCCACTAGTAAGCCCCTCAAGTTAGACACACATGTTTTGTATAGCAGATTGCAGTACATTAAGCCATTACCACAAGTCACATTTCCAAGGCTGGGCCCTTTTCATACAACTGCCAACTATGGTAGGTGTAAGTGGTGCACACTGCAGAGGTAAGATAGGCGTGGCTGGTACGGTAGGTTAGGTATGGTAGGTTAGAAATGGGACGCAGACTAGGTATGGTAGGTTAGTAACTATGGTAGGTGCCTACATTCTTAAAGCATTGCTATGCTCAGTCCTCAGTATTACTTTGTAGTGGCTTCTAAGTTTGGTAGATGCGATACGCTAGGTTTGTGACGTTAGGTATGGTAAGTATGTATGGAAAGTGTGGTAACGTTAGGTATGTTAGGTGTGAGAGGTCATGTAAAGTTGGCTTAAGTATGGCAGTTATGGTAGATAGATCTGTGTGGTAGGGTGGCATCATACGTAGGTTTATTACACATGCTAGTTAGGTAGGGATGCTAGGTATGTAGGTATAGTAGGTAGGTTAGATATGGTAGATTGGTATGGAAGTGATGATAAGTTAGTTGTGTTAGGAATGGGAGGTTAGGTAAAGTAGGTTAAGTATGGTAATTATGGTAGGTAGATATGTATGGTAGTTTGGCATTGTAGGCATGTTTATTACAGATAGTAGTGAGGTAGGTATGACAAGTAGGTTAGATATGGTAGATAGGTATGGATCGAAGGTATGGTCGGTTAGTTATGCTAGGCATGGGAGGTTATGCGAAGTAGATTAACTATGGTAATTATGGTAGGTAGATATGTTTGGTAGGGTGGCATTGTATGTAGGTTTATTACACATGGTAGTGAGGCCGATATGGTAGGTAGGTATGGTAGGTAAGTTGTGTTAGGGAGGCAACATTAGGTAAGTAGGTTAAGTATGGTAATTATGGTAGGTAGATATGTATGGTAGGGTGGCATTGTACGTAGGTTTATTACACATGGTAGTGAGGCCGGTATGGTAGGTAGGTATGGAAGGTATGGTAGGTAAGTTGTGTTAGGGAGGCGACGTTAGGTAAGTAGGTTAAGTATGGTAATTATGGTTGGTAGATATGTCTGGTAGTTTGGCATTGTAGGCATGTTTATTACAGATAGTAGTGAGGTAGGTATGACAAGTAGGTTAGATATGGTAGATAGGTATGGATGGAAGGTATGGTCGGTTAGTTATGCTAAGCATGGGAGCTTATGCAAAGTAGATTAAGTATGGTAGTTATGGTAGGTAGATATGTATGGTAGGGTGGCATTGTACGCATGTTTATTACACATGGTAGTGAGGCCGATATGGTAGGTAGGTATGGAAGGTATGGTAGGTAAGTTGTGTTAGGGAGGCGACGTTAGGTAAGTAGGTTAAGTATGGTAATTATGGTAGGTAGATATGTATGGCAGGGTGGCATCGTACGTAGGCTTATTACACATGGTAGTGAGGCCGGTATGGTAGGTAGGTATGGAAGGTATGGTAGGTAAGTTGTGTTAGGGCGGAGACGTTAGGTAAGTAGGTTAAGTATGATAGTTGTGGCAGGTAGATATGTCTAGTGGTTTGGTAGGGTGCACTACCACTCTGTATGTCATTCAAAAGCTTGCCCTATCGAAGTATTTTTAGACCTCATTCTTCATATCACAGCAGTGTTAATGGAAAGCCCAAAGATGCACTATTAATATTAAAGGAGACTTACTGAAGAGCAGTTTGTTTGTTTCTTAAAATTTACAGAATAAAAAATTAAACTTCTAATCCTTTAGAATAAAACATTATTTAGTAGTACAATTGAATGTAGGTGCTTTTCCACACTACTATTACCATTGATGGCACTACTACTACTAGTATTACCTACTACTACTACTGTACTGCTACTACCCCTTCTAGTACTACTACTACTAATAATAAGCCAAGCATTGGCAAAGCCAATAGGTCTGACTCAAACTGAAAGTCCCTCTACATTGATGTGTGTGTGATATTGTGAATGGATGCGTGGTTGAATGCAGGGTTAAGTTTGTGGGTGGATAGATGCGCTTACTCATCCATTCATGCATTTGACCACTCAGCCTTGCACTCATGCATCCATTTATCTACCCATGGACTCCATCTTGCATTCATCCACTTACCCATCCACACCCCACACCAGTAATGAAGAAGCACTTTCAGTGATACTCCGGGTTGTGAGGAAACAGACATAACAGACAGAGAAAGGCTGCCCAGGGACATAGCATGTTTGTATGTGTGCATGCCTGTGTGCTGGCTTTGCTGTACATTAGAATCAAACAGGTTGGCTTAGACAGTGCTTGTTTGTTATGGCAGCAAGCAGTGCTAGGCGTGTTCTTTTCTCATTGTTTCACTGTCAGTGACATATTGTTTTGTGATTTTTTTGTCGCTCTTATATAAGTGACCTTTGCTAACCTCAGCAGTGCTAAGATCTCTGTGCCCTTGAACTTGTGCTTCCCTTCCCATTGATAACAGGGATTCGAAGCATCACTTAACCCAACCATCTGAAGCAACAGTAAGAGAAACTTCATTAGAATAATCAAAAGCCTACAGGCAAGAGGACAGGGATCTAACTACATTGACAAATCATTTAAAAAGCGTGTAATTCAGGCTGGATTGAAACAGCACATTTATTTTCAAATAACAATATCTAAATACATAACTTCTAAGTGGTCCTTTTAAGGCAGTCTTGGCTTTTTAATCAACTACACTTTCAAGTCCACTGTTGTAGGAATGGGTTAATATTAAGAATGTAAATATTTAAAGGGTCTGTAGGCGAAAATGCCTTGACTAGCCATCTCACACTCGTGAAGAATTGTTATAAATGAGATCCCGCTTGTGTGGAACCCTTAAACGACTTTCAAATAGATATTACAACTCCTGCCTTTATTAAGATGGTGGTCAGTCGGACCGCCGACCACCATCGCACCAGGTAGGAGAGTGCCCAACAATCAGTCAGCAGTCTCAGCGCCCAATTACAATATGACCACCATCATGGCGGAAGGAAAGTGCTTTTTTCCAATGTGGCTTGTGCTGCAGCCCAGGGAAAGGACTGCAGCAAAAGCCGCAGTGGAAAAAAAGCACTTTGTGCACATCCATGCACCGTGTACCAGGAACCACATGGTGCCTGGCACACAGTGCATGGATGTATGGGGGGGAACTACATGTACCCCAATGGCCAGTTTGTAGTGGCTCATGGGGGTGGGGGCCATGTTTGGGGCCCCCAAAGTCCCTTTCAAGCTGCCTTTTCATGGCGGTCGGACCATCATGAAAACGCAGTCAGAAAGGGACATCGTAATCCCTACGGTGGGGCCTGCGCAGGCACTGCCCCCTTGGTAGGGATATGATTCTAACCGCCATACTGATGGGATCTCAGATCCTGTCGGAGGCGGCGGTCTGTCCGTTGACAGCTGACGGTCTGACTGAATGCATCATAATGCAGCAGTCAGAACGACAGTCTGTCTGCAGTGGGACCGCCACCGACATATTGTCGGTGGCGGTCCCACCGCTATCATAATGAGGCCCATTACTTGGTTGTTTCATGTACCTCAGTTCTACAACCATAGGTGGAACTTGAGTTATCGTCAATGCTTCCATTTAAAAAAAAACATTTTAAGGGACACTTATATAGGGTTACTAGATTCTTCCATGTCCCCGGGACATTCCAATTTCAGTCCGGGGATTTCATGAAAAAAATCATGTATTCTGGTACATTGCAGTCTTATTTCTCTTCTTTTTAATGAACACAATGGAGATCAATAATTTTTAAACGGAAATCCCAGAGTGGAAATGTGTCCCAGCAACATAGAGTCATCAACAATACAAATTGTCAAAGAATAGCATACATGTCTGGATATGCCAAAGCACCTGCCTGCAGAGACAGCTTTTCCAAAGATACTTTCAACATATATGGTCGATTATCTCTGTAGAGACACCACATATGTCCAAAAAGGGTCTATTCACAAACTGCACTTTGTCGTACATTTAGTGTTACTACAATAGTTCTACTGCCGTACTAGTCACAAACCTTCTTGCAGAGACCCTCTCCTATCTTTTTATGTCGAGCATTCGAGACCTATTGTACTTTCTTATGTTGGGTTAAAGCCATCCCCCAGCTTTTGATTTGTTTGTGTCAGTGTCCTTCCAAAATCCTTGCTTGCCAGTGGTCAGTCCTGCCTCTTTGTCCCTCCTTTCTCTCTTCCGTTCCTCCCATGCAGCAGGGACTAAGTACTGTCTCATTCCACTGTGGTTCTTCATCTGTTCTCTGGTGGACTCTTTTCTTTCTTGGTTTCCTGCTACTGTTAGTGTTTGTCTGTGTTCAGCTTCAGTGCCCTAGCTTCTTACATTTAAATATATCATTCTTCCTCCCACTCCTCTTAACACCACAGTTGTGTTACTGCTGCCTCCCCTGCCCTGCCTCCCACTTGGCTGCTTGTTAATAATTGTCGACATTATCTATCAGAATTATCTATCAGCACTGCTAGCATTTCACCAGCACTGTGCTGGTTTCGTTTTTATTGTGTATTTCCTGGCTCCACTTTCTCTGCTCTCCCTCCCCCTCCCAGTCAGTCACGGGGCTCCAGCCGCCTCACAGCAGAGCCAGGCCTCAGAGCAGGGGGCACTGCTGTCTGTGCCTGCCCTGCTCCTCGCAGCTGTCCTGGCCGTGGACTGGCTCAGGTTTCTACAGAGAATGGCAAGTTCTTTGTGTTAGAAAAGAGCAGAATACATTTGTGTTGTATTTCTGTTGTAATGCCGGGCGCTCTAATCGCATTGCGCTGAATACATTTCCTTTAAGATTTGTGTTATTAACTTGTTAAATTATCCCCCGAGATCGCATTTGCTTGTTGTCTTTACATTCTGCAGTTGTCTCATTTTGCTTCGCGATAGGTATACATTTTATTGCCAGAATCTTTGTATGCCATTTATCATGCAAGGACCTCCGGTTCGAGCACAGCATTAACATTGCAATGTTTCTAGGCGCTTGAATAATAAATAATATGTGGCTTTGTTAGCCTACCTGGTGAGGCTCAATTAATCGATCTCAAAGCATGAAAGACTGAGTGAGTCCAACTAGTTGGAATTCATTTTGAAGATGACGTCCAGTGCTCTGCTCTGCAGCAGGGGCATTGACCTCCGAGCTATGATGCTGCCTCAGTGTTTTGTCTTGTATCTGTGCGGCAACACAGCAGTGTGCGAGGCAGGAAGGAGTCCGGATTGGTGTCACTGTCCAGAACTGCTGGGGTTTCAGTGAAATGTGAACTCACACCATGGTGAGCTTCATTCCACCGCACGTGCAGGAGGGAGGAAAAAGGAGATTAAAGACAGAACGCGCCTGGACGCGAGGCGCTAGAACCCAGTGGGCACTATGGGGCAGATTTACAAGCCCCTTGCGCCACTTTTGCATCACTTTTCCCATGTTAAAAGTGACGCAAAAGTGGCGCAAGGGGCTTGTAAATCTGCCCCTATATTTCTGCAGAGTTGCCGATGCAATCAGATCAGATGGAATCCGAAGGCTTTTCGACATGCCTCTGAAAGGCAGGTAAGGGAGGGCAGGCCCGGTGCACGGCAAACTCCAAAAGGCCAGAAGAGCTGGGCAGAGGAGTCATTCACGTGTTCAGCTCTGAATGACGAGTATCTGTTGAATGTCAAGCTACTGAAGGGCCAGTAAGGAAGGGCAGAATCAGCTCTCTGTCGGGCTGAAGCTTCTGGGCAGATTTTGAGATTTTTCGACTTGCTTTTGAAGTCCAGAAGGGCCGGCAAACATCGTCGCCTGACAAGCTTTACAGGGCTGGACAGAGTCAGTCACATTCCGAACTCTGAAAGGCCAGTAGGGTTTGCAAGATTAAGTTGAATGAAGGTTGGAGAGTCCAGAAGAGATGGGTAAAGTCAGGCATATATTATCAAGGCTAGACATTGAAATGTAAAGTTTCTGCCGAGAGACTGGTTCGTCTCAAAGGCCTTTATGAGTAAACCGTGTCGGGTACATGTCAGGTAACTAACACCTTACCTTGTCTTTTTACAAGAGATGAGACAGTGGGTGTGGACTAATATCCAGGCCTCCCTGTCAGCCCCTTCTTCCATTTCTAAACACTTTAACAGACAGATGGGGCATGTAGCCACCGTTGTTGGTGCTCCACTTGCTGAGCTAAGAAGGATGGCAGGCAGAGCAAGCAATGATTCGGAGAAGGTGAAAGGTCAAGAGGACACCAGAGTATGTGACCTGCAAGACGCCAACAGATGTATTCACTAGGCGCATTAACCCACTGTGTTGCCTTGCCTGCTCATATCACGCTCCAATACTTTGATAGGTAAATGAGGCAAGGTCTTGGGGTGCCTCAGAGTGGAGAGCTGCATCCGGCTGTTGGAGTCTGTACCCCCAGAATCTGAACTCCAAGGAGACACCTGCTGAGCCTGGGCTTGAATAATATTTACCATTATACTGCTCATAATAGGAACAGATTCTCATCTTGGTGCTTACGCAACGGGTTTCGTCACTGCCAGCTCTGTGGCACTCTGTGAAGTTAAGAAGGATGAAAGTCTGAGTCTGCCCTGTTGGATTTCAAATCTGTAACTTGTAAGCCACAGACAAAACTGTGGTTACTCCTTTAGTCATGACCAATCTTACAACAGGCAAGCAGCAAGTCTCAGGACGGTATGTAGAGAGCGCCCTGACAATCACCAGCTCTATGACAAATATAGGGGAGTGTGAAATTTGTGTAACTTGCTTTTGCCTAATTACATGGAATCTCAGCAAAATTATGAGCAATTATGTGAAATGCAAATCCATTCTTTATGCTATATTTTAGCACAAAATGTTTCCTTACATTCATTTTTGATGTGACTCTTGCATTTCGCGCTAAAGAAAATGAAAATTGCAAAAAAAGTGAAAGCGCTGCAAAAAACAGCCACTCGCATTCAGATGTTCCCCTGCGTTTTCTGTCATTTTTGACCATGAATGGAATGTTCACAGGAAATGTTTATAGGACAACATTTCTACCACAGGAGCACAGGAACCAGAAACTTAAGCCTGAGCAGCTGCTGCTGGTCTTTTGTTGCGTTTAACTCTATTTTCTTAGCCCAAAAGGCATCCTCGGCTCCATTTTGGCTGTGAACATTCATTCTGCACTAACAAAATAGTGCTAAATGCAGGGTTATGCGCCTTACCTAATTCAGCATAATCTTGCATCATTTTGCTGTATCTTTGCTTAATTACGCTACAGCACATTACGCGAGTTACTCTCACCGCCTTTCTGCAGGTGGATGACTAGCAGTATTATTTGGGTGGTTTTGGGGCTGTGTTGATGCAGTGCGCACATACTACTTAAATCTTACACCTGAACCCGCCAGATTGTGACATGTTACTGACCCTGGCCCATTCCTAGTGCCCTACTGGCTGTTCACATGATGCAGCCTGGCTGCAAACCCCCCTATTACCCTAGAGTGACATGTGACCGACACCGGCCCATCCCTATAGCCTTACTGACTTTCCTGTGAACCAGCATATCTGAAAACCGCTGCTTTTTAGATCGAGCCTGGGCAGCGCATGCGCTGCTCTGTGAGGCATGCTGTATTGGAGTATGTACGTAAAGCCCGCCCACTCTCCGCCCATATTTGTCATTGGCTTGTGTCATTGTCCTTCTTAAATGCTGGCTACTGATTCGTTATTAGGCTTGTTAGTCCCTTTTTAGTACCGCCTTGTCTTCATTTATAACCTCCCATATGGACTGGCCCTTTTACTTCGGTTGTTACACGGTACGTCTTCTTTAGTCTGTAAGCACTATGGGGGTCATTATGATGGCGGAAGGCCCGCCAGCAGTGCGGTGGCAGGCCTTCCGCCATCGGAAAGCAATTTTCCCCCCGCCACATTACGATGGTGGGGGAATCTGACCGCGACCGTGGCGGGCGCAAAGGCCGCCTGCCACGGATCCGCCACAGGCAATCGTTATGATTGCCTGGCGGAGAGGTCAGCATCAGTAAAATGGTGGTGGTGCCTAGCAGGCACCGTCCGCCAGCCTTTCCGTGGCGGCTAAACCGCCATTGAAAGGCTGGCGGGGATTGGTTTTGGGGGCTCGTTGCGGGCCCCCCTTGTTTGGGGGGCAGTGGCTTTGCACTGGAGGGGTACCCATGGTCCCCCCATGCATTTCCCTGCACTGAGTGGCAGGCACTACATGCATGTTTACTATTGCGCCGGGTGCTGCATCCAGCAGCACCCGCCGCAATGGTAAACATGCAAAATCGCCACTGTGGCGGTCGCATCATAATTTCATGTGCAGGACTGCCACCATGCAGGTGGCCGGTCCCACTCACCACCTCGATGGCGGGCAGACTCACGCCCGCCATCATAATGACCTCCTATATTCTTTAATGAGTTTCTCTTAGTGAAGGAGGGTCTCTCATGCGCAGTGGTGACCACCGGCTTGTTTAACTCGTAGCAAATGGGTATCTCTTCAGGGGCCATGGGAGACAGAAGAGGGCAACTCAGCAATGCCTTTAGGGAGGTCAAAGGTACTTGATGTAAATTCTGCTAGATCTGGCGTGTTTATTTTCTGAATGAACATCTATGTTAAAAAATGAATATACTTTAGGTTTGCTCATCCGCTCACTTGCTAAAAACCATGACTTCGACAAAAGGCTCTTACCCTCTTTTCTCAATTTGTTTCTCTGTGAAACGGATCCAAAAAAGAAAGAAAGTCTTTGGCTGCAAATGTCTCTTTGGACACACTCTCCCGCAACCTCGAACCCGACCGGGAGGTATTGGAGCGCTTTACTGAGCAGTTCTCCAGTTCCAAAGTGGCAGCTCGCTGCGCTTTGCTCCTCGGCTAAGATTACCTGTAAAGGGTGTCCTTTCACCCCCAGTTTAACGTTGCTCTCGCTCATTTGCTTTTCTCCCCCTGCCCGCCACATTGCTCTTTCGTTTGTTTCCCTAGCTTTCCGTGCCCCTTCCCCCCCACACCATCATTTTTGATTCACCACACCCGCACACTCAGTTTTGCTTCCCCACACCCTCACCGTCTGTGTTCCTTCTGCTACCTTCTGTTTGCAACCCCCCCACACACACACTTTTAAACAAGCATCTGCAATGCAATAGGTCTCGCATTTGTGAGAGTTTAAGATATTGGCATTGTAAATGACAATGCCATTTATTTTTGTTTTAAAAACCAAAACATAAATAAAAGGCATTGTCATTTACAATGCCAATAGCTCAAACTCGCGTAAATGCGAGACCTATTGCATTGCAAATGCTTGTTATGTAGAGGTTTCCACCTTTGCTATGGAGGTCTTCTTACTTGCAGGCATAAATTATAGTAGTAAATGTGGGAGGAAGCTGGATGACTGGCTGGAAATGCGGAATTCTTATGACTAAATGGATGTGGATTAGGCAGGTGTATGGAGGGGCTTAGGGAGAGGTAAGAACAAGGTTTATGTTGGTCATGCAAACAGAAAAAGCGATCCACAGAAAGATAAACCCATGACCTTACCTATAGTTAGCTGTTGAAATGAGACGAGAACTAAAGATTAAAAACTGAATAACCAATGAAATTCACCAGTTATAGTTTAATGGACGTACTATAACTTGTGCCCCGTCATGCTCTGCTTATGACCTCACATGTCACATCACTCACTGGGTAACGTCTCAAATTACATATTTGATAGCAGGCTGCCAGCCAAGCTGACTGAGCGTCTGAGGAAGCCTTAGGGCGGTGCAGGCCCATCCTGACGGACAGCAGCTGCAGCAGGGGGAGGAGTGGTGGGTACTGCAAGTGCACATGTCAGTTTGGGTGACTGTCTTAGGTCTCTCCATTCCAAGCTGTGTTGCACAGCCGGGTGGAGACCAGAAACAGGCTCCCAGTCCCAAAGCAAGCGCAAGACCATCCCGCTCACACCAATTCTGAACTTCTGTCATGCTGGTAATATTATTAGCAGCATGAGAGCAGCGTCTGGACTGGCCTAAGTGTTGGGAGTCTGGTAGCCTGTGCAGTGCACCCCCATGGACTGCCGGGAGTCAAAACTCGGGACTCGGGCATAGTCGTGTTATGTGTGTGTGCAAGGGTTCCTGAGCAGGGCCGGACTGGGAACAGAAACCGACCCTGGCAAACTGCTCAGCCGGCCCCCCCTGGGGTGAGGGGGAGTGCAGCCGAGCAGTTTGCGAGGGCCGGTTTCGGCCGATTTTGTTACAAAGGGCCGATATTGCCGACCCCCGGTAACAAAAACGGCCCCCAGGGGCCCAAATCCGGCCCCCAACCTAGCGGCCTACCGGGGAAACACCCGGTGCCCGCTATGGCCAGTCCGGCCCTGTTCCTGAGGTGAGGGAATCCTGTTGAGGACCTTACTGGTTAGTTGGCAGCGGGAAAGTATCTGTGCCCTATCAGTTTTTCAGTATTTGTACTGTGCAGAGCAAATTTTATGTTTACTTCGTGTTTGTGTTACCACAGCCGCCGCCAGCCTGCTCTACATAAAGCAGATGGTTTAGGGAAGAAGTGACCGATGATTACTCCACCCGCTGCACAAAAGGAACCCTTCAGATTTGGAAACCGAGAATTGAGATATATTACTAAAAGTTACACAAGGCATATTTTTTCAGCTTTAAATCCGGTAATCAGCAAACTTAAATTGTGAAAAAAGTGCCTATATGTAAAACCTTAAATTGATGTTATTGGTTTCCACTTATCCTCGGAGAAAACATTAAACCGTAGTTTCCAAGACTGATCTCAAAAGAGACGTGTCATTATAAATTACTTGTGAACCATCTTGATCTCCGATAACCATCTGACCATTTCAATAGTCAATGAGAAACATAAGAGAACCCTCTGCTCCAATTAAGACTCAGCGTATTTGTGTGTGAAATGTCTTTTTACATCCTCATTCGAAAACTCTGTTGCACTGTAGTTATCAGAGAACACACTTTTCATTTATATATGATGACAATATCTTCTATCTGGTCTCCTGCTAAGTCTCATTAAAATGCTGCAGCTGCTAGCAGTCCCTTGTCTCCGCTGGATGTGACTGAGTGTCCTGTACTCTGCTGACAGTCCCAGCAGGCACTGCTGTGAGTCTCATGAAGATTCTGTTGACGGCCTCTTATGTCCGGCCAATGTTGCTCGGTCCCTTGTCCCCAGCTAGGAGTCTCAGCAGACACTGCTGTGAGTCTCATGAAGACCCTGCAGACAGCCTCTTGCCTTCTGTTGGCCCTCAGACACTTGCTGTGTCCTGAGACCGACACGCCTATGCATAGTGTCCCTTACATGGAACAGTGAATGAAGCTTACCCTCTGTGTGCACACACACCCTGGTGCGAGTTCCGCCTCTGCGAGGGCATATATGTCAAAGCACAGCAGTTCACAATGCAGAGCCTGACATGGAACTGACACTACCCCAGCCCTGCTGACCTTTGAAAGCCACTGGCCTGATGTGACTGACACTAACCTAGTCCAGCTGGTCATTCAGGCACAAGTCAGACACAAGACTGACACTGTCGCGCCCTGCTAAACTTTCAGATGAGCCACCTGACAAGTGACGGACACTGACCCAGCCCTGCTGACCTTTCAAAAGCACCAGCCTGACAAGTGACTAAGCGACTGATACCACCCCAGTCCAGCTGGTCTGTTGGAGGCACCAGTCAGACATGTGACTGACACACACTGTCACCCCTGCCTCCTCCCAGCCTTTCAGTCGATCGACCTGACAAGTGACTGACACTGCCCTAGCCATGCTGGCCTTTCAGAGACACCTGCCTGATATGTGATTGACTTTTCACCAGTCCTACTAGCCTTCAGATGTTCTAGCTAAGCATTCGACTCTGTACAACAGCCCTACCTTCCTCAATGCACAGGTACTTACAAGAATCTGTGGTCTTTGGAATACACGTCCAGAACACCCTAGCTTGCCACAGTGTCTGCAGTTCTAGTAATGCCACCTACATGGCCTTTATTGATGTCATAACTACACTTTCACAATTGATTTATTAACCTTCTTGCTTTCTCAAATTTGCTTCAAAATACACCATTTGCCCACTCTTTTTTCAAAATTTTCCCAGGGGGGAGAACTCCCCTGAGCCCCCCTTATTGCGGTCGGGCTCGCTCGCTGTGCTCACTCGCTACAGGGCACTCATCCTGCACTTTTACACCCCACCACTTTCAAATGTCACCAACTGTCGCTGACATTAAGGTCTAGAAAGACTAAGCCTCCTCTTTCTCCCAACTGGCATAACGTTTTATAGACTATACGGCGCCTGGCTCAATTCTAAATATATATCAGGATCGAATTTTCAAACTCAGAGGAAAAAGAGCCTGGGATGATTTTGAGTAGGGCCTGAAAGATATTTAGGGGCAGATTTACAAGCCCCTTGCGCCACTTTTGCGTCACTTTTAACATGGGAAAAGTGACCCAAAAGTGGCGCAAGGGGCTTGTAAATCTGCCCCTTAGTATCTTTGCCAGGATTGTCATTCTTATTGTAATTATCCTACCCTGACATGAGATGGGCAATGTTTATCAATGGCGAAACTCCCCATTGACCATAGCAAGCATGGCTGAGAAGTTAGCATAGTATACATCTTGTATTTTGTGTGGATAATATTGCTCAGGTATCTGACAGATTTCGGTGCCCAGTGAAACTGGGTATGTTCCCTAAGAGATTCTGCCTCCAGTGATTGCAGTCTCAGATTTAGGATTTCTGGTTTAGTCATGTCGATTTTGAATCCCAAAACCTCTTTGTAGTATCTTAGAAGTTCATGCAGGTGAGACAGATATGTCCCTGAGTTGGCAAGTTAGACATGTGCTTTGCAAATCCCGGCCGAATTTAAGACCCCCTAAGTCCTCATCTCCTCTTAATACCCTCGCCAGAGGCTCAATAGCGAGCTCAAATATAAGGAGAGACAGGAGGCGGCCCGTCTAGTGCCCCTACTAAGGAATAAGGGACTTGAGAGCATCCCATCAAGAGATATTCCTCATGGAGGGTTGGCAGTAGTTTGCTAAAACCATTTTAATAAAATAGGTGCAGAACCCCATAGTATGGAGAACTTGAGTCACTTGTAAGTAATTTTTTATTGCATATAGTTAATTAAAACCATTACAAATTGTGTTAAAAAAAGCATTGATTTGTCAGAAACAATGAGTAATTAATAAAATTGGGAAAACCCCTTTTTGCAAGATTCTACTTTTATCGACATTATTCAACGATACTCTGTGTGTAAATTAGTTCTCTATTTTGTCCATCTTTTTACATATGTCTAAAATCATGTGCTAAAATCATAGGCAGTATTGTGATTTTACGATAAAATGCTGTCGCTCATTTTTGGCAGTCATCCACTTTCTTTGTAGAGACGGTGTGCGAAAAGTGCAAATGCGCGCGGATCCTCAATAGCGTTGCTAGAATCATGTATTTGGCAGTGGTTATGTATTTGAGGTGCTAAGTGTGCCTAAGTCATCGAATACTTGACTGAAATCATGTGCAAAACGCAAATGTAAACTTAATGTTACAACCTCCAGTTATTGGTCATCTATTACGGGGTTGGAAGGTTTTGTGCAAATAGCTGGTGTGGTTAAAAGTCGTATACGAGTGACATATATACTTGTCGTTATGCTACTACGTTGTACCTGTAGGCACTATGTGTTTGGTTTTGATAAAAGTTGGTTAACTTTCTGCAGAAATCTGGCTGCCCTACATGAGATCTGCAATGAGTGGCTGTTTAGTAGTAGCATTAAGGCTGGTCGACAAGATCTAACTTTGGAGGAACGAAATGCGTGAAGTAGGTAGTGCCTTCTCAAATGGTTCACAGCTGGGCAGATACACGCTAGGTGTATAAGGGATTCTTCCGCCTGTCCACAAAGTCTGCAGAGCATGGTTGGCCATAATTGTTTCCATGTGGGAGAACTTGAGTCATGAAGTGCCAGTCCAGTTGGGCAAAGGTCTTTTCAGCGTTGAGTGTGAACAGTAGTGCAGATACTTTTTATTATGTGCCTTCTCAACCAAGTGGATCAGCCTTCTTAAATGATAATGTGTTTGTCTATGTTGAATGAACCTCGCTTGATACAGATGGATCAGACTTGGTAAAATGTTGTCTAATCACAGGGAGAGAATTTTGGAATAGATCTTTACATCTAAATTAAGTGAAACAATCGGTCAATATAAGAAATAGAGTTTCAGATCTTTGCCCTGTTTGTGGCTAATGACTATTGTGGCTTCAGCCATGGTTGGTGTAACCTTACCCCATTTTATGAAAGAGTTAAAAGGTTTAGTAAGATGTGGGATTAACAGGGCACAAACTCTTTGTAGAAGTTGGCCGTGAAGTTATCTGGGTCTGGGGACTTTTCGAGTTTTAGAAGTTTGCTTGCCAATTTGACTTCTTTCTCTATTATCAGGGCTTCTAGGTGGTCTCTTTGAGTTGGAGTTAGTTTGGGCATTTTGGCTTTATCTAGATATGTTGTTTGCACGTTTACTTGGAGAGAATCTGAGGTTTAGAGGGTGGAGTAAAATCTGTGATATTCTTTATTTTGGTCCTCCTCATAGAATAAAAGGTCCTCCTCTTCCGATTTGATTTCTTTAATGTAATCAGTCTCTTACTTCAGCCTTAATTATCTTGTTAATAGTGTGCCTGCTTTATTGCCCTGACAGTAATGTGTGTTTTGAAGACAAAGAAGAGAGAGTTCCGCCAATGGATCTCGACTGTTCAAATTTGGCCTCTGATGTTTGCCACTATGTGAATAATTCTTGGGGTGGGTGACATTAGTTTGCTTCTGCTATCTGTATTTCAATTTCAAGTTTCTCCCTCCGTAATCGTTTGGCTCACTTCACTTCAGGTAATAGCCATACACAGTTGCCTCTTACAACTGCTTTGAATGATTCCCACAAGTTTGTTAGCAATACCTCCATGTTAGAAATGTGGTTGTTGGTTGGCTGGAGTGTAAGCCATGGTCAAGCATCAACCACAATCCTAGTCAGGGTAAGATACAAGCAAACCTCAAATTATCCTGTGCTCACCCTCTGGAAGCTTTGCCCTGAGCAGTCAGGCTTAACTTAGAGGCAGTGTGTAAAGAATTTGTGCAACAATTCAAACAGTAAAACAGCGAAAACACCACACAAAATGATTTCACTCCAGTTTAGAAAAATAGCTCTGGTTTTCATAAATAAAACAAGACTAAAACAACAAACATCCAATTAGAAGAACAAGAGATATTGAATTTTAAAGTTTATAGTGAAAAATAGTGCTAAAAAGCGCTAATGGGGAATATCTGGTCGCACTGGACCCGAACAAAATCACAAGTTCAAGCCAGCTATAGGGACCCCATAAGGCACGTTGAACAGAATATCATAAATCATGGTTGCGGAGCATTGCATGTCTTCCCGTCAAAGATGCGTCACGCAGCCGAGGCAATGCATCGGTTCCGAGATGCGACGAGGCTGGGGTGCGAGGTTCTATTGAGGATCCTGTTAACGAGGCTTGCAATGCATAGTCCTGTGTCATGGATGCGAGGCGCAGCAGATACGATGCGTCGGTTCCAATGCGCGGTGAAGCTGTGATGCAAAGCTTTGTCATTGTCGTTGAGGCTGCCATCGATGAGGGATGCGAGGAGCTGCGCCAGGGAATGTGTTGCACAGTGTCAGTTCCAAATGTGATGCGTCGGTCCCAAAACACAGTTTACGGTGGCGATGCAAGTTATTTGCGACGGCTCCAAACCACGCAGCAGCGGCAAAGCAGTGGATCTGCTCTGGAAAGTGGCACTCAGCAGAGAAGATGTATAGGTTCCGCTGGCAAGCACCTTAGGCCCACTTCCAATGGTCCAAGACTGGGGGGGAGGCACCATTTAGCAGAGTAGACTTCCAGATGGCAAAGGCCAGGTGCAGATGCAAGGTTGGAAGCCTGTTATATCCCTGAGGCTTCAGATCAGGAGGCCAGCCAACTAGCCCTTGGAGTCACTCTGGGTTCTGGGTTAAAGAGATGAAGGTCCAGTCATTCTCAGCCAGGAAACAGAGCAGCAGACACCAGCAGATCCGCACAGCAAAGCAGGAGTCCAGCAGAGTGGCTGTCTTTCAGCAGCACATCAGTCCTTCTTATTGGCAGAATATCCACAGGTCCAGAAGTGTACTGAAGTGGTTGTCGCGTCTGAGGTTCAGTACCTAAACCCTGTGGTGCCTTTGAAGTGGGAGAGACTTCAAAAACATGCCTTTGTTCTTGTTGAATGTACTGTGTCATACCCTTCTATACATATGGTCTTCATGTCCTATGACAAGCCAAGCCTTACATTCACTTTATATACTTTGCCCTTAAGACAGACCCCATTGGTAGACTACAGGTAGTCAGTTGGAACATACAGGGGGCACTGGATAAGATTAAAAGGGTTCCATGTTTAAATATCGATGTAAAAATATCGATAACAAAAATATCGACTCCCTATACTTAAACAGGTAAGTACAATAATATCGACACAAAAATATCGATGTAAAAAATCTAGAAGTAAAAAATATTGACTTTAAAAAATAACATAACTTAAATTAATTAAGTAATATTAATATTATTAACAAAATAAATTAAATTTAATATATATTTTAACTAATTATAACAAATACTTAATTTAATAAATATAAACACCAAAAATGTGTACATATATTTACTTAAATACATTTTATTAACTATTATCTTTATTTAATTTATAAACTTTTTTAATTATATAAAAATAAAATATACACATATATAAATAATTTAAAATAAAATATTCTATATTTAATTAACACATTAAACTATTTAAAAAAGAATAATACATACATTTAATAACAAAATAAACACATTAGTAGTGAAAACATTGGATAGCGAGGGGGTAAAAATTACTATTCCCACTCCAGTAAGTGCAACAGTAGGGAAAGCGCTGGATAGCGGAGGGGTAAAAATTACTATTCCCACTCCAGCGAGTGCAACAGTAGGGAAAGGGCTGGATAGCGTAGGGGTAAAAATTACTACTCCCACTCCAATTAGTGCAACAGTAGGGAAAGCGCTGGATAGCGGAGGGGTAAAAATTACTATTCCCACTCCAGCGAGTGCAACAGTAGGGAAAGAGCTGGATAGCGGAGGGGTAAAAATTACTATTCCCACTCCAGCGAGTGCAACAGTAGGGAAAGAGCTGGATAGCGGAGGGGTAAAAATTACTATTCCCACTCCAGTGAGTGCAACAGTAGGGAAAGCGCTGGATAGCGGAGGGGTAAAAATTACTATTCCCACTCCAGTGAGTGCAACAGTAGGGAAAGCGTTGGATAGCAGAGGGGTAAAAATTACTTTTCCCACTCCAGTGAGTGCAACAGTAGGGAAAGCGCTGGATAGCGGAGGGGTAAAAATGACTATTCCCACTCCAGTGAGTGCAACAGTAGGGAAAGCGCTGGATAGCGGAGGGGTAAAAATTACGATTCCCACTCCAGTGAGTGCAACAGTAGGGAAAGCATTGGATAGCAGAGGGGTAAAAATTACTATTCCCACTCCAGTGAGTGCAACAGTAGGGAAAGCGCTGGATAGCGGAGGGGTAAAAATTACTATTTCCACTCCAGTGAGTGCAACAGTAAGGAAAGCATTGGATAGCAGAGGGGTAAAAATTACTATTCCCACTCCAGTGAGTGCAACAGTAGGGAAAGCGCTGGATAGCAGAGGGGTAAAAATTACTATTCCCACTCCAGCGAGTGCAACAGTAGGGAAAGGGCTGGATAGCGTAGGGGTAAAAATTACTACTCCCACTCCAATTAGTGCAACAGTAGGGAAAGCGCTGGATAGCGGAGGGGTAAAAATTACTATTTCCACTCCAGCGAGTGCAACAGTAGGGAAAGCGCTGGATAGCGGAGGGGTAAAAATTACTATTCCCACTCCAGCGAGTGCAACAGTAGGGAAAGAGCTGGATAGCGGAGGGGTAAAAATTACTATTCCCGCTCCAGTGAGTGCAACAGTAGGGAAAGCGTTGGATAGCAGAGGGGTAAAAATTACTATTCTCACTCCAGTGAGTGCAACAGTAGGGAAAGCGCTGGATAGCGGAGGGGTAAAAATTACTATTCCCACTCCAGTGAGTGCAACAGTAGGGAAAGTGCTGGATCACACAACAATAAAAAACAAAAACATCAACATTTATATTAAATTTAATTTCCAATATTAACATAATTAATATTTAAATTTAAATATATTATTATTAACAAAGATAATAAAAAATCATTAATTACACATTAACACTATAATATCCACAACACACACCTACAATTAATTACACAATTACAATTAATAATTACTAACTAATTAATGGAAATTAATTTTAAAATATTTAATAAATAATCAATAAAAATTAATTACTTCCCACCCTTCCCACCATTTACACATATAAACACCACAACACACACCTAAAATTAATTAAACAGTTAACATAATTATTTATTAATTGATTAATTGAAATTAACAACTAATTATCAAACAATTTTTAATTAATCAATTAACACATTTAACTCTATAATTTCACAATTATACATATTGATTATTGAATACATTTTATATAATTAAATTACTTCCCACCCTATTCCCCTATAAACCCACAACCCCGCTCCAGAACTAAAAACGCAAAATTCAATTTAAAAAAAATTATTAACTACTATAAATAATTAATTAAATCTATATAATTAAATTACTTCCCACCCTATTCCCCTATAAACCCACAACCCACTACGGAACTAAAAACGCAGAATTAAACTTAAAATAAATTAATAACTAGTAAAATTTTAAAACATAATAAAATGACAAACAATTCTCATTAAAAACACTAAAATACATAACATTATTAATAATTCGATATTTTTGTCAACTATATTTTTGTAAACGATATTTAAGACATCGATATTTTTGTAATCGATATTACTTACCTGTCAATCGATATTCTTGTCAACTATATTTTTGTTGTCGATATTTCTTCCCCACGATATTTTTGCGGCGATATTTATGTCCCACGATATTTCTCCGTCGATATTCCTGCTCTGCACCATTAAGAGAGGGGCTGTCCTTTGACAGGCCAAGCGCGCCTCAGCAGATGTCCTGTTACTGCAGGAGACACATCTTATGGGTTCCAAGGCGCTGTGTCCCTCCCGTTTTGGATATATACAGATCTATCACACTGGGTTCACCAGAGGTTCACGTGGGGTGGCAGTCCTAATCCATCGCAGAGTTCCCTTTGTGCATGCTAAAACATGGTCAGACCCCCAGGGCAGGTATATTATTGTGACAGGCTCATTACACCGGGAGTCTGTTATACTTGGCAGTATCTATGCACCCCCTCCGCTATCGGAGTCATTTGTAGAGCGTCTGACGAGGACAATACTGGAGATGCCAAAGGGCCTCTCCCTAATAGGTGGGGACTGGAATGACGTAGTGAATGTGGCTCAGGACAGATGGAGACCGCATGCCGGCCAGGAGACACTTAGGGACACACGTCTTCAGACGCTGATGAGGAACATGGGGTGGATGGATACATGGAGACATTTGCACCAGACCGCACAAAGCTATACATATTACCCTGCAGTCCACGACTCCTTCTCCTGACTGAATTATATATTTATACCAGCCAGCGACGAATAAACTACCCAGGGGCCTATCGGATCACTCCCTAGTAGTGCTGACTTTGCGTTTGGGGGTAGCCCGTCCTCCCTTCCGGTGGCGCCTATCGACATGGCACCTCTAAGACCCGCAATATAAAACACACGAGTCAGGCAATTACAGACTATTTCGCTGATAACCTAGGCACAGTACACTCCGCAGAGATTATCTGGGAGGCTATGAAGCCAACCATTAGGGGTGCGGGTATTTCATATTGCGTCGCCCAGCAGAAAAAACGCCGGGAGGCATTGCTCCAGAACGAGACTCAGTTGCTAGAGTTGGAGCAGAGGAGTAAGGGAATAGACGGCGGTCAGATTCGCCGCCAACTTCTTCTCCTGCAACAAACATATGCTAATATACTATGTGACGAGGCCAGACAGGCTTGGTTGGCCTCACGCAGAAGAATTTACCAGTGGGGAGATAAATCGAGTTCTCTCCTGCACCGTTTATGTCAACAAGCACTCCACCCGCTAACAATACCTGGTATCCTCGGCGACGATGGCCAAACACTCACTGACCGTTCCCAAATTGCTTTTAGCTGCGCAACCTATTATGCGTAGTTATATACCCCCAATGAATCTCTGCCAGAACCCTTGATCCATCAATACCTTGAGGATCTGCCCCCTACATCCGTTTCGGATGAGGCACAAACCGGTCTAGATGCCCCTTTTACGGTCGAAGAACTGAGCGCTGCCCTTGCCGACTTACGCACAGGCAAAGCCTTAGGCCAAACGGTTTCCCGTGTGAGTTCTATAAGCTGTTCCTGTACCAGTTCCTTACTCATTATCTAGCAGCTGTACATGTGGCCCTCGAGGAGGGGAGACTCCCGCCGGATTGGCGACATGCTGAAATCGCGGTATTCCCTAAGCCCGGCCAACCCCTGGACCAACACTCATCATACCGTCCTATATCGTTGCTGAATGTGGAGGCCAAATTATTGGCCAAAGCCCTGGCTAACCGCATCCTTCCGTATATGTCAGACTTGGTTTACCCTGATCAGGCAGGCTTTATGCCTCGTCGAGCGACTCTCCACAATATCCGACGATCCCACAATGCAGTAGCAGCGATTGATCAGTTGGAAGGTCCGGCAGCCCTGCTGCTGGCCGACATAGATAGAGCATTCGATTCGCTGGGGTGGACATACCTGTTTGCCCTCCTACAGCACCTAAATATAGGACCACAACTCATGTCCTATATTCAACTACTATATACCGATCTCACTGCCTCGGTTAGAGTGGCCGGTGCGGTCTCTGATTCCTTCCCTATAGGAGGTGGCACCCGACAGGGATGCCCCCTTACCCCTTATTTATTTGCATTAGCAATGGAACCGCTAATGTCGTGGGTTCAAATCGATGTTCATGTAAAGGGCTTTGAATGGCCGGGAGGGTTTTCGGATCGGATCGCCCTATATGCGGAAGATGTTCTTTTCTTTCTAACGGAACCACATCGGACCCTTGACCTTGCCAGGTAGGTCGCTCCCCCACCACACAGCTCCGCCTGCGCTGTCTGCCCGCTGCTCCTGTAGGTAAGATCGCCCTCCGCTTGTGGCCCCGGTGCCAGTTTTGTCTGCTTGTCTCCCTTTTCCTTTCTGTGCCCCTCGCTGCCCCACTGTTGTTGTGCCCGTGATTTGCCTGCTCTCCCCCCGTTTTCCTTCTGTGCCCCTCGCTGCCCCACTGTTGTTTACCCGTGATTTGCCTGCTCTCCCCCGTTTTTTTCCTTTCTGTGCCCCTCGCTGCCCCACTGTTGTTGTGCCCGTGATTTGCCTGCTCTCCCCCGTTTTTCCTTTCTGTGCCCCTCGCTGCCCCACTGTTGTTGTGCCCGTGATTTGCCTGCTCTCCCCCGTTTTTCCTTCTGTGCCCCTCGCTGCCCCACTGTTGTTGTGCCCGTGATTTGCCTGCTCTCCCCCGTTTTTTCCTTTCTGTGCCCCTCGCTGCCCCACTGTTGTTGTGCCCGTGATTTGCCTGCTCTCCCCCGTTTTTCCTTCTGTGCCCCTCGCTGCCCCACTGTTGTTGTGCCCGTGATTTGCCTGCTCTCCCCCGTTTTTTCCTTTCTGTGCCCCTCGCTGCCCCACTGTTGTTGTGCCCGTGATTTGCCTGCTCTCCCCCGTTTTTCCTTCTGTGCCCCTCGCTGCCCCACTGTTGTTTACCCGTGATTTGCCTGCTCTCCCCCCGTTTTTTTCCTTTCTGTGCCCCTCGCTGCCCCACTGTTGTTGTGCCCGTGATTTGCCTGCTCTCCCCCCTTTTTTTCCTTTCTGTGCCCCTCGCTGCCCCACTGTTGTTTACCCGTGATTTGCCTGCTCTCCCCCGTTTTTTCCCTTTCTGTGCCCCTCGCTGCCCCACTGTTGTTTACCCGTGATTTGCCTGCTCTCCCCCGTTTTTTTCCTTTCTGTGCCCCTCGCTGCCCCACTGTTGTTGTGCCCGTGATTTGCCTGCTCTCCCCCCGTTTTTCCTTCTGTGCCCCTCGCTGCCCCACTGTTGTTGTGCCCGTGATTTGCCTGCTCTCCCCCGTTTTTCCTTCTGTGCCCCTCGCTGCCTATCGCCATTCCCGCCGCTGCGTCCCCTGCGGCCCCGCCCCCTGACTGCCCATTCGCTGCCCCTGCCTCCCCGCCTCCCAGCTGCTCCTCCCTCCCACCTCCCCATAAATGGCGGCCGCTGCACGGCCGCGCCGCTGGCGCGCGCCGAAGGCGCGCCTAAGGCAAGCCCGTCTGCGCCCGTCCGCGACTGGACCGCGCCCAGCGCCAGAACCCCTGGATCCCACCGATGCAACACCACTCGACGGACCTACGACGCCGCCACACTCACCGCACTCAATGCCGGCCGGAACCCTGCCTGCTACCGAGCCTCACCGAGACGCACCCACGGACCCTTCACCTGCCAAACCTGCCGATTCACCTGCCCCCTGACGTGCACCACCTCCGCCAAGTCGAGCAACAGCAGCAACCACCTGAAATGCATCCTGCTGAACACCCGCTCCGTCCACAGGCACGCCGTGGAACTCTGGGACCTGCTCGACGCAACAGCACCGGACATCGCCTTCCTCACCGAAACCTGGATGAACGCCTCCTCAGCGCCTGACATCGCCATAGCCATCCCGGATGGATACAAGATCACCCGGAGGGACCGCGTCAACCAGACGGGAGGAGGCATCGCCATCGTACACAAGAACACCATCCGCATCTCGACTAACTCCGACGAGACCTTCACCGCCGCCGAACACCTACACTTCCAGATACACACGGACCCCAAGACCACCCTCCGAGGCACCCTCATCTACAGACCCCCGGGACCACGCACACTATTCAGCGAAGACATCGCAGACTTCATCAGCCCGCACGCCATGCCCTCCGCCGACTACATCCTCCTAGGGGACCTCAACTTCCACCTGGAGAACAACAACGACAGAAACACCACCGCCCTGCTGGACAACCTCGCCAACCTCGGACTCAAGCAACTGGTGAACACGCCCACCCACTACGCCGGCCACACGCTTGACCCCGTCTTCTCGTCCAGCAAGCACATCTCCTTCAGCCACGCCACCGGACTCCACTGGACCGACCACAGCTGCGTCCACTTCAGCTTCAGAAAGACTGCGACCCACCACCACCCGCAACAGGCTCCCCGCCGGAGCTGGAGCAAGATCACCGCCGAGCAGCTCACCGCCTCCCTCAGCCAGAACACACCCACCGACACAACGGACCCAAACGAAGCAGCCAGCAACCTCGCCAAGTGGCTGACCGCCTGCGCCGACGACCTCGCACCACTAAAAACCCTCCCAGCAGACCCGGAAGCAAGAAAACCCCTTGGTTCACCAACGAACTCAAGGAATCCAAGAAGAACTGCCGCACTCTCGAGAAAACCTGGCGACTCGTCCAGACCACAGACAACAGGACCGCCCTCAAGCACGCCACCCGCAAACACCACCAGCTGATCCGTGCCACCAAGAAGTCGGCACTCAAAGAACGACTGGACAACAACGCCCATGACAGCAAGGAACTTTTCAGCATCGTCAAAGAGTTCTCCAACCCCAGCGCCGGAAACAACGACATCACCCCCTCGCAAGACCTCTGCAACTCACTCTCCGCGTTCTTCCACCGCAAGATCACCGACATACACAACAGCTTCGACGCACAAACAACGCACCCTACCGCCGAACCAATGCCCGCCACCACCACCCTCTGCAACTGGACCCCGATCAACACCGAAGACACCACCCGCACGATGAACTCCATCCACTCCGGATCACCAACCGACCCCTGCCCACACCACGTCTTCAACAAAGCCGACGCCACCATCGCACCCCATCTCCGGGACATCATCAACTCCTCCTTCCACACCGCCACCTTCCCGGAGAGCTGGAAGCACGCCGAGCTTACCGCCCTCCTGAAGAAACCAACGGCGGACCCCACCGACCTCAAGAACTACCGCCCCATCTCGCTCCTTCCGTTTCCGGCCAAAGTCATCGAGAAGACCGTCAACAGACAGCTTGCCGCCTTCCTCGAGACGAATGGATCCCTCGACCCCTCGCAGTCCGGGTTTCGGGCCAACCACAGCACCGAGACCGCCCTTATCGCAGCCACCGACGACATCAGAACCCTAACCGACAACGGGGAAACAGCTGCCCTCATCCTACTGGACCTCTCCGCGGCGTTCGACACCGTCTGCCATCGCACCCTGGTGAAGCGCCTCAGCAACATCGGAATCCGAGAGAAAGCACTGGAATGGATCATCTCGTTCCTCGCCGGAAGAACCCAGAGAGTCCGCCTCTCCCCGTTCAGATCCGAAGCCACCGAAGTCATCTGCGGCGTTCCACAAGGATCCTCACTCAGCCCGACCCTCTTCAACGTCTACATGAGCCCCCTCGCAGCCATCGCACGCCGACACAACCTCAACATCATCTCCTACGCCGACGACACCCAGCTGATCCTCTCCCTCACCAACGACCCCACCACCGCCAGAGCCAACCTGCACGACGGGATGAGAGACGTCGCCGACTGGATGAGGAACAGCCGCCTTAAACTGAACTCAGACAAGACGGAAGTCCTCATCCTGGGCTCATCACCCTCCGCCTGGGACGACTCCTGGTGGCCCCCGGCCCTGGGCACCGCACCCAAGCCAACGGACCACGCACGCAACCTGGGCTTCATCCTGGACTCCTCCCTATCGATGACCAGACAAGTCAACGCCGTCTCATCTTCATGCTTCAACACCCTGCGCATGCTCCGCAAGATCTTCAGATGGATCCCCACTGGAAACCAGGAAGACCGTCACCCAGGCACTCGTCACCAGCCGACTGGACTATGGGAACACCCTCTACGCCGGAACCACAGCCAAACTTCAAAAGAGACTCCAGCGCATCCAGAACGCCTCCGCACGACTCATCCTGGACATCCCCCGACACAGCCACATCACCGTACACCTGAAAGACCTGCACTGGCTCCCCGTCAGCAAGAGAATCACGTTCAGACTCCTCACCCACGCACACAAGGCCCTCCACGACCTGGGCCCAAAGTACCTCAACGACCGCATGTCCTTCTACACTCCCACACGCCAGCTACGATCAACCAGCCACGCCCTCGCCACCGTACCACGCATCCGCAGAACCACCGCCGGAGGAAGATCCTTCTCCTACCTGGCGGCCAAGACCTGGAACTCCTCCCCACTCACCTTCGGCGAACCCAGGACCATCTCGCCTTCAGGAAGCAGCTCAAGACCTGGCTGTTCGAGCAGTAACTTACCCCCTCCCCAAGCGCCTTGAGACCCTCCCGGGTGAGTAGCGCGCTCTATAAATGCCGTGATTGATTGATTGATTGATTGACGGGACCTCGACCTCGAATTTACCAATACTTACAACTGCGACATGTCTTATCCCCATATGTCACACATTTGGAATCTCCCCCAGAGTTTAATCCGATAGAGGCAAAGGTTTTTATGGGGAATTTAAGGGACCATAAGACTGCAAAGATATATCAAACTATAGTGACAAACCTCTCCACGACCTTAGATTCACTCCGGGAAAAATGGCAGACAGACCTTGGTCCCCTTGACAGTGACGATTGGACAGAGGCCTTGGAATCCTTGAGGAATGCCGCAATAGCTTCTCGCCTCAGACTTATTCAGTTTAAATATTTACATCGTGCTTATTTTACCGGATGCAGGCTATGAAGGGCGGGGCTGATAGATTCCCCTATGTGCCTACAATGTGGCAGCATGGAAGGCACGCTTATTCATACCATTTGGGAGTGTACTGCACTGGGTAGGCTTTGGAGGGGGGTTACGAATTACTCATCAGAAGTGCTGGGATGGGAGATACCTTTGTCTCCTAAGCTTGCACTCTTACATATCACAGAAGAAATAGGGGGAAAAATTTATAAAGGACACCTGTTATTCTTGGGCCTTACCTTGGCAAAAAGAGCTATAGCTAGGGCATGGAAAGATCCGGTTCTGCCTAAATTGGGAGCTTGGAAGGCAGGCCTTAATTGGTGTATGGGTCAGAAGCACCTCAAAATATGGAAACGTTGGTTAGAGTTCAGGGGGTCTCATATTGGAGCCTCCCTCATCATGATCTACTGAAGTGGAAACCATCTGAGAATGTATCACAGGCCAGAGCGATGATACAACGGGCTATGATATACGTGGAATGGCTTGATGGGTATGATACATGGACTACTACACAGCATGAGACCCAGTCGTTTGTAAAGTTAGGGGCTGATGTTTACAGACCCGAAAAGTTTATCGTTTTGTATCATAAATGTCAGATAGAAGTCACCTGCTTGAAAGCTATTACATTGATCAATCTATATTCTTTTTCCTCTGTAAAGAAAGTGATTATCTTATCTGATGACTCAATAAAAAAGAGTTTAAAAAATAAAAAACATGCCTTTGAAGTGAACAGATATCCTCCCTTCCTGCCCTGGCTCCAGACTCACTACAGGGGGGTATGTAGCCTGTTGTGTGTGGACAGGACACAGCCTACTCGGGTGTAAGTGAGGCTGTGCCCAGCTCTTCCCTCCCATCCTGCCACAGATGAGCCATTGAGATACACCTAAGCTCCCATTTTGTGTGTGTAGATAAGAGGAATACACAAAGCCCAACTGCCAACTACCCTCATTCATGTGATCAGAGACAGGCTACAGGCACCAATTGGCTAAAGCAAGAAAATGCTAACTTTCTAAAAGTGCCATTTTTAGAATTGCAATTTTAAATAAAACTTTACCATAAGTTTGAATTCTAAGGGGCATATTCTCAAGGAGCTATCGCCGAGTTATCGCCACTTTAACGCAGCGAAAGTCGCGATAAATGTATCGCCTCATTCACAAGCTGGTGCTAACAGCCGATACCACCAGTTTACTTGCGAAAGCATCCGGCAAAAACATTGCCACAGATGACCCCGGCAACTATCGCTAATGAGATGCAGAGTAGGCGTTCCCGAACAAAAATCCGCGACAATACCACACCACAACATTCTCAATGACCAGCCACATCGGCGATAAGACCACAAAACAGGCGATAAGGTGCGTTAGCAGCAGGAAATTAACACCTGCTCTGACCTGGTGTAAAGTCGGACGACATCCTGCACCATCAAAGGGAGCCCAGCCCAGAGCCACACATGAAGGATAACAGATGCCATGGAGCCACGCAACATGCATCCCGGAGCCCCGAGAGGGCAACAACACCCACCGCCACCACCCCCAGGACAGCCACCCCTCACCCCCGGGCCCCCCGCACCCTCCCCCGGACCACCACAGAGGCAGCGCAGACAAAGACAGTGGACCTCCAGGAAATGCACCAGCCTCACAGACCTAACACCAGACAATGTCAATGCCCACGACAGGCTCAAAAGGACAACCATCCTCCGTATCCCGAACACCATTGCCCACAGGCTGATGGCACCAACACAGCGGACAATCAACATCCCTCCACAGACAAAGCTGCTGGCTGTGCTGCACTTGTTGGCCTCCGGTACCCCCCAACCAACACCCGCCAGAGTCGGAGGAGTCTCACAGCGAGCCCCATCCAAGTTCCTCACACCTGTCCTGGATGACATCATCAGCCAGGTACCCCAGTACCTATACGTCCCTCCACAATGTGCAGGAACAGCTGGAGACCAAGCAAGGACTACACCCCATAGCAGGATTCCCGCACGTGTTGAGGGAAATCGACTGCACACATGTCCTACTTGTGCCCCCTGCCGACACTGCACACAATTACTGCAACAGAAAGCACAAGCATCCCATCAATGTGCAGGCAATAGTGGACCAGCGGGGACTCTTCACAAATGTCGTAGCCAACTACCCAGGCAGTGTGCATGATGCCATCATCTTCCGACAGTCCATCATCAACCAGCGTTTCCAAGATGGCACCCATGGAAATGCACTGCTTGTTGGTAAGTACCAAATGAACACACCACACACCTCAACTCCACAATCATTCAACTCACAACACTGGCAATGCGCACGTCACAAAATCACATACAACATGCCCACCCACCAGACACAACAGCACAACTTACTGTGGCAACCTTGCTCAGCCATGTACATAAGCCATCAACGGCATGGCACCTCAGCCACACAATGGCGGAATGTGGGGAGAGGTGGGAACCAGGCATCTGCGAAGGAGGCAAGTGACCCATGAATGAGAATGTACACAATGCCAAGTGTGGCGGAGATGTTCTGGACAGACTGCAGTATGCAGACCACAGAAATATCCATGTGCACATGCACTGCTGATGTTTGGAGTGTAGTGGACAGTGGACGCAACCATGTCACCCCAGCCAGTGGGGAAGAACACGGAAACGTAGCTTGTGACGTCCCCCCCTGTAAGCGTGTGCGGCGTGGGCTGGCCCGGCGTACACCAGGCCAGCGTAGGGGTGTGAATAAAAAGCACATAGCCCTGGGCGTGGTTCTCTTGCGGAATGCCAAACGTGTCTGCCAGGGCGGCGCCTCCCACCCCGCCACGAGGCCGGCGCCGTCTCCATGTGCGGTGTGGCCTGCGATCCTATGCGCCTGCTGCACCACGGGCCGCTGGTCCCCGAACCCGTCATGCCCGCCCCTGCGCAGCCAGGCCTCACAGCTCACCTGCCGACACCGGCGTGTGTCAAAGAGGGCCCACCACGTGCCGGCGCAAGCTCCAAGCCCGAGCCCCGCGACCTTGCCAGCCTCCTCAGACCATCACGGCCTCTGCGACACAGGCCCGCTTGACTCCTTTCTCGTTGACGTACTCTACCGCTGCCTCTGGCCTACACTACGCTCAAGTAGGTCACACATTTGGGACTGAGTCTTGATTTTTCAATGGCAGAGTACATAGAACTGTACGCAAGGTGAGGAGGAAGACGCGGTTCAGTACGGAGGAGAAAAGGATCATCGTTACGGAGGTAATCGAACACTGCTGACAACTGCTCTGGTGTCACTAACTCTGTGCATCGCGGGCCAACGACACGTGGCTGTGTGCCCCTGCTGACCGCTGCCCCGGGCCTACACTGCGGTCAAGAAGGTCACACATTTGGGACTGAGTCTTGATTTTTCAATGGCTGAGTACACACAACAATGCAGAGTTTATATCACTATACTCCCTTCGATGTGGTGACACAAAGTATGTGCATGGCATCCCAGCCACACGTGTCTGTGGGCCCTTGAAGACTACGCCTTCGGACTACACTGCGGTCCTGCAGGCCTCGCAAATCCAATCCAGTCCGTACCAGGTAGGACACAGCATCGTCACTGGCTAAACACCCGCTCAGCTCTGTCGCTACTGCCTTGGTCAACCACGAGTGATCCCCACATGCCATTTCAACACCGTATGTTAGTGTTCCAGGAGGAGCTTGCTGAACAGCGGTTGGCCCGCGCTGGCCGCTGCATCTGGACTACACAGCGTTCGAGTAGGTCACACATTGGGAACTCAGTCATGAATCATTTATGGCAGACCTGATATCATTGTACTGGCCTCGTCGCAGACTGCATCCCCTTTCAGCTCCGGTGTCACTAAGTCTGTTCCCCGACTTCCATGGATACTTACTTCTTGAGATTTGTTGGAGACTGAGTCTATGGACTGGGGGTTTTCTTCATCATCGTGTCGGTGATACTGACTATGTGGCCAAAATGAGGCTGTAGCATTCCACTCCTCCATTTGCCGCTTCCGGCCGGCTTCTGCCCTCGGCATCATGCCCTGGAGGACACCTTCCACTGTCCCCCGCAAACCTCCGCTACATTCACCTTCGACGAGGACCCGCTCACCTCGCGTGGCCCTATCTCACTACACCGCAAGTCACCGTCCCGTGGCGGTGTGCCTGTGCCGTCCGCAGTGCATCCGGGGCCACTAACTCTGTGCAGCTCAAATCATGGCCCCAGTCTGATGGCATGTTGGATGGCCTCTGGTTCGATGGTCTGGGGGTCATCAAGGCCATGTGTCTGTGGCCCTGCGCTGTCCGCTGCCTCCGGCCTCAACTGCGGTCCACCTGGGCTCACACATCAAATCGAGTCCTGTCCTGCCCGGACGTCGCATCACCGCAGGATGCACACGCCACCACCACCAGGACCAACTCCAAACAACAGGTGCCAGAGTCGGAAGTGTCTTACTGCCAGACTGTCAGAGTTGCTCACACCTGTCGTGGGTGCCATCATCAGCTTGATACCCTGATCAGCTCTTCAGGTGCCACTAACTCAGTGCACCACAAATCAAGGAGCATTCTGCTTGCATGTTGGGTGAACACTGTACTCTCTCCGGCTACCACCATGATGCTTCACAGTTGTTTCTGTTATGCTAGTGTTTTATGTTTCTGCTTCAATTGTGATCACTGTTCAAGTTGTTGCCAGCACCAAAGACTCCCTGAGGGCTGGCTTACACTCACCCCACACACATCCAGCACATGCGTCACTGTACATGTGACCATGCCAATAAAGGTGTCAAGCGCACGTGCCCGTGGCCAGTTCAACGAACTATCTGAGTGTGTCCGTGTGCTCATGATGTATGCATTAGTGCCCCGGCCCCACAACATTACATTTTGCTGTGTGCAGACGACGCAGCCATGTCACCACAGGCAGAGGGTGGGACATTGCACATGTAGCTTTGTCGTCCCCCACTCAATACATAAGAGGAGTGAACTTGGCCGGCGTATGCCAGTCCGGCGTGGGGTAGTGGGTGATTATCCTGTGGCTCTGGTTCAGTACTGGAAATTTGCAAGGACATGTGTCTCTGTCCCAGTGTGGGTCTCCGTTGGGGAGTGTAGGTGGTCCCTGATGGGACTTGGACACCCACGTATGTGATCTAGTTCATCTTCCATGAGGTAGTACCCCACCCGCACATGTTCGGCCAGCCCCTTCTGGCAGTCTGACAGCTGGCCTTGGAATGGGATGTGTGCTTAGGTGGGCTGCTGGGAGCTAGCTGGGGTGGTGGGTGCGTCCAGCTGTGTTGTCCGTGCAGGAGGTGGTGTATCCTCGATGCAGCAGTGCTGCCCTGCTCCTGGAGCTCTATTGCCTAAGATGTCCATGGACTGTTGTAGGGCGTTGGTGTCGGAAGTGTGGAGGTCCTCTTCAGCATCACTGATGGGTTGTCTGGTCTGCTCTGCTGGAGGTGTTGTTTGTCCCTCTGCAATGTGAAGGGGAGATGCTTGTTGACATTGTGTTGGCATGTATGTTGACGCATTGTTCGAGTTTACATACAGACTGCATGACAATGTACATTGTGACTGTTTGGGAGGGTCGGACTATTTGATGTGGACATTTGGACTACATGACGTAGGTGATGTTGTACACGTACATTTTCATCTCACAGTTTCCTGCTATGTCAGATGTGATTGGCCATTTTCTTTGCACAGGCGGACCCAGTTGTGTCCTCTGTTCTGCAGTGAAGTGTTGCACTGTGTCCCACATTGTCGTCCATGTGGATGTGCTGTGATTGCTATGTGTGTGTGCTGCATTGTGTGAGAGTCGCACCTGCAGCTGTGATTTTGCTGCCCCTTATCCCTTGGAGGCGGTGTGCCTTTGGCTTTTGTGCTTTTGAGGTGCTGTGATGTTGGCGACTTGGGTCATTTGTGCTCTTGGACGGTTTTTGTACTCTTGTGCATTGTTTGTCTGCAGATGTATTGTTGACGTCAGAGGTTGTTTGTGCTCGTGGATGTGTCAGAGTGTGACCTGCTCCTTCCGGATGTAGTCCACACCCAGCCACCTCAGTCTCGTGGCGTGCACAATGTCATGGTGATTGTACTCCGGCCATGCTGCTAGTCATGTGGTGTCACTTGCATTGTCAGTGTGGATCTCGCAGTGCTTAATTTGTAAAATATGAAGTCCAGGTGCTCAAATGTTTGTCAGAGGCCACACCCACGTTCCCTGGCTCCACCTACTTATTCCACTGGCTCCACCCACTTATTCCACTGGCTCCACCCACTTATTCCACTGGCTCCACCCACATCCTCAACTTGCACTGCTGAAAGTCAGATGTAATACCCGATCTGAATTTCAGCAAGGGAGCCTTCTGACTCTGAAGCAAATAAGTGAATAACATCTGTGCCTATACATTTATCTAAAAAATGCAAAAAGAACAATTGATGGACAGAATGCAGAACATATAGCTATGTCAGAACTGGGGTGGCAAAGTGAGCTAAAGAATGATGATGGATTCAACCCAGATCGATGACTGGGGGTGAGTGTTTGAAAAGTTTCAGCACTCCGTCCATCATCTCCTTGTGTTTGTTTTGTTCGCCCTAAGTTGGAAGGGTATGCCCAGACGTGGGTCCCTTGCTCACTTTGCCACTGGATTCAAGCTAGCCTGGCTGATGAGGGCTGTTAGCCCGAAACCGGTCCCAGGATGCTTGATTCGGGTCCAGGGAAGACATGGCTTGGCAGTTCGGTCTGGACTGTTCCCATGAGGCAGGGTCAAGACTGATTTGCATGAGGCAGGGTCAAGACTGATTTGCATATAGCTATGTCTGAACTGGGGTGGCAAAGTGAGCTAAAGAATGATGATGGATTCAACCCAGATCTATGACTGGGGGTTAGTGTTTGAAAAGTTTCAGCACTCTGTCTATCATTTCCTTGTGTTTGCTTTATACAATTATCTAGACAATAGTGTGATATTATATGACTGGTTTAAATATTAGAACCATAAAAGGTGATTACTTGTCTTTATAGTGCTTGCTAACTGTGGACTTTGTCTCTTTAAAGCACTGTAAATACTAGGTGTTACTATTCAGTGGATCTACTTCAAAAGGTTGAATGACTAAGTGTGAAGCTTGCAGATTACACACACACACACAGATATACACCCCACTCGACCGCTAGAGCATATCTCACTGAGCTATCTTCCCAAGGACGCAGTGTCGGTCACAGTTCAGGGGTGTAACTTATGCTTGACTTGTTATACACAGTATCACACCGTGACATACTTTCTGTGAATGTGATGCTGTAGGAAAGAGAGGAGGCGGACCTCCCACAAGGGCGCAGGGGCCACCTGGTGCCTCACAATAGCTGTAGGACAAGAGGTGTGTGCACTGAGAGCAGGATATCATAGACATTGATAGTGATAGATACTTAGAGTAGTAGCTCAGTGGTTTGAACTCTGTCTGTAGGACCACCTCTGAACCTCTGCTGATTCAGTCTTTCATCTTTCCAAGAGAAATAACAGGAGCGTCATTGCGTTGAATAAATAGAACACCTACTATGCAAGTGCCAAGAGGCGATTAATAATACGATGTGAGCTGTATAAACAGACAGCAGCTCATTCAAACTTGCTTATTCCTCTTTTCGCGTTGTAAGTCCTCCATGTGTGACTGGTACCAGAATGTACATATTGAAAGGTTTGCCATTTGTTTGTGAACTACTTGTAATATTGAATAAATTATGCATTTCTACAATTTTTTTCTGGTATCTCAGTTATTTAAATGGTCTCTATTGTCTCAGCAAAAGCCACACAATTATAACAACTCATACAAATCAACAGCAAAACACCAAACATACCATACCATACTATACAACGACAGGCCATACCATACAATGACAGGCTATACCACAGCATACCATACCATACAATGGCAGGCCATACCATACCCTACAATGACAGGCCATACCATACCATAACAGGCCATACCATACGACAGTCCATACCATACAAGCCACACCATGCCATAACATACTATGCTATACAATGACAGACCATACAATAGTGTACAATGAATGACAAGCCATATCATACCATACAAAAAATAAAAAATAAAACACTAGCAAAGCCAATTGATCTCGCATAGGCGAGACCTGCTGCTTTGCCAATTCTTGGTTTTTCACTAGTGCTCACGAGTCTCAAGCATCAGGACAGTGGGGCGAGCATGTGACCCGACAGGCTGCCAGCGTGAGAGCCCCTCACATTCAGACATCCTTGCAGGGTGGCGCGGCCTGGTGTACCAGGACCACGGACGAGCTAATCTACACCAAAGACTGGGAGTCAGTGATTGGCTGAAGCCAGTGTTGCGTGCTCGTTATCACTTTAAATCACGGCCTTTAACTTTAAATCATTGCCTTTAAGATGTGCTCTGGAAAAGATGTAAAATACACAGTTGAGAAGGCCATTAACTACAGCAATACCATAGTTAGCTTGATTAGTCTGGGATAAAAAGTGCTGCTTAATTTCTGCTTCAATTAAAACTTCGTGCTTTCATGGGAGAGTATAATTAGTCCTAAATAGCAGAATCAGGTTTTAGGGGAATGCCAACACGATCTTCATTTTGTAGCTGATTCTTATGTAAAATTGCCATATATGGCTTCAGGCGTTTCTTACTAGACACTGCACAAATGGTCTGAACATCAAATTAAACAAATGTGCTATTAAGAAAGATGCATTAGAGTTTAATGTTATGCTTCCAGAATGTGTTTAGCGCCCTCCCATCACATTGGTGGGTCCTAAGTTTCGCCACTGACAGGCTTTTCCCGTTACAGCGCCCAGAAGAGGATCCTGCTTCCGGGTTTTCTTAAGGAGGAGTCAAAGGTCATGAGTTGCAGGAGACTTCTAAAGACCTGGCTTTTCCCTGGTGTTTAACGATCGTTACTCAGTACTTTAGCGCCAAGATACCCCATGGAGTGATAGTTGAGCTCTACACTAAAACAAAACATAAACATAGGGCAAAAACTTAAAAGTGACCACGTGGCTGACTCTCTGGTATAGCTCACAGCTTCCGCTTCTTGTCCTGATCAATCATGACTATCTCTCTCTCGTGCTATGAAGCCCGACGTGAGATTGAAAAGGAGCTTTGCGGTCTGGTCACTGGTGTCGATTGAGACGCTGACGACGCAAGTCACGGGAGGTCGTGAGGGAGCACTTAGGGTAGTCACAGTAGGATGAAATGTGGGTAGGCCCGAGCCTCAAACCTGCAGATTGTGCGACACTTTTCAGAACTGTGAGGTGAAGTGTGTCCTGCGCTGCAGGGCTCGGAAAGGACCACGGACGCAGATCAAAGGGTTTACTATGGACCCTTGTAATTCTGATGAGTCAGGGCCCGCCGCCCGCCCCCTACCCCACCATGCTCCCCAAAAAAATCAGCGTTGGTTTTTTGGGCAACTTGGACTTGGGCAAAGCCAGGGCAGGCCAGGCAATGATTATGATGGCATATTGGCAATTTGTCATCGCTAGTTGCAGTGTTTAGCAGCGCTGCCCTAGGTAGTTTATTAGTACTTAACTTGTCCTACCGTTACCTGTGGTGGGCGGCCGGCCGGCCGGCAGGGACTCGACGACGCACACACAGCCTGCAGTGCGCTGCCTTTCTAATAACTGATTAGGCAGTACACAGCAGACAGACAATACTACTGGCCACCGATCGATGCCCTCAACACGCCACGGTCGTCGGGTGGGGCCGACTTGGCGATGACTCGTCACTCGTCGTGGTGGCAGGTGGTGTCGTCGTGCTGCACGCTGCGGTGGTTATGCTGGGGCGTGGCAAACTGGCAATGTGAAAAAAATCTGCGCACGTTGCCGCCCGCAGCCCGGCAGCCGCACAGCCCCTACCCCATCATAACCAAAAATCCAGCCCAAATCTCGGCCCGCCCACCCACAGGCAAGTTAGTGGCACTGGCAACACTGAAGCACTAAGGCAGGGCCGCGGGCCGCCGCGGCGCGTAGCGCAGTGCGCGCACCACCATTATTATATTTAAATTTATTTAGATATTTTAATTAAATGAATAATGCAGGAATCTCTTCCTCTGGGGCTCCGGGCAGGCTGCGTGTCTAAGTCCCACCAGTGGCACAGCAAGTCAGCAACACTGTTTACTTTTAACCGCCGGCGGATTACTGGCTCGTTCTATCGAATTGGGATACCATTGGTTCCTTTTGTGGAAATACTTAAGGTATTATTTGCTGCGTATTCGGACATTTTTCTTTGCGTGTACATATAATTCAGTGGAGATGATAGCTATACCTTCTCATGTCACTGCGCAGGTTCCGTTTTTTGAATCACGTTTACATGGAATTTTGAACAAGCCCGGCGCTGACTACTGACTCACTCGAGTCGGGAGATCAAAACACGCCGGCCTGCGGCTGCCCCTGCACAAAGGTAAATTGAAAAATGTGATGTGCGTCACTGTGTGCGCAGCAGATGCGTGTAGACTGTAGACCCGGCCCTGTCAATTAAGTGCCGGTACTAAGCACCGGCAAGCACCGGCACAAATTAAGCCCTGGGATCTCGCATACGCATCTTTGCTGTATTTCGCACTGGTGCATGTGTGTGTTGTGGAATTGGTGTTGTGTGGGGTGGGACCCCTTCGGGCACATGGTGGACGGGGGCCTACTTGATGTTTGTATGTGTGCTGCAGTGTGCCACGGGGATCAGGGACATGACCCAGGGTTGTTGTGGGTGTGCGGTGTGCTACACGTCGTTGTGCATGTGTGCCATTGTGCCCGTCCCCCTCGTCCCCCCAGTCCCCCCAGTCCCTGTTCGTTACTCACCCTGTTGATGTTGTGTCAAGTCATGTCGAGCAGTGTACGGACTCCCGACTCCTTGCACCGTCTCCACACTAATGACTGTGGCCACCATTTGCTCCAGCTCCTCCTGTGGCACAGGATTCCCACCTCCATTAGCCGTTGCTGCCTTCCGGTTGGCAGCGGGTTTCTGCTTGGTTTGGCTTTTGACTTTGTGCCAGTGCATCTTGGCCTCCTGGCACTCCGACTGCATTCACGATGGAATGCCATTTTTCCATCTGTGTTGCCAATGACACGGTGGTGGTGACGGACAGTTGTTGTTAGTGCTCTGTCACCTCCGTGACGACGATCCGGTTGTCATGCGGACTGTACCCCGTCTTCCTCTTCCTCTTCTCCTTGGCCTTCCCCGACCCCGAGGTTCCTTGCTGGTGGTCTGTGGGGCTTGTGGGGTTCGCGTTGACCTGGGCACTATTTTGTTTATGGTGTGTTTTTCTTGTTCGGTTTTATGGTGCATTTTCCCGCCAGACTCGTGGGAATTGCAGGCCTGTCGCTGGTTATCGCTGTTTTTTTTTTTTCGAGGTTGGCCTCATCGCAACTTTATTCGCGTTGGTGTTTCGCATTTTTCGGCGTCGCGTTATTTTTTACGCGGTCATTTGACGCGTTATCGTGTGACTATCGCATGGTACCGCCATGTTGGGAATACCACGTTAACACAGCGTTGTTTTCCCGCGATGGACTGCGATATGCAAAGTTGCGTTAAGCTAAACTTGCGGTGGTTATCACACGTTCTTGTGAATATGCCCCTAAATTGTGATTCTGGAGACACCAGACTTGCAAGGTTTATCTCTTTCCAATTGGAATTTACACTTATAAAATGTAATAAGGTAATCCCAATGTTATCCTCTGGGACTAGGCCTTGCAGTAATGAAAAACGAATTTGAGAGTTTTCCACAACTAGGACATGTAAAATTTAAAAGTACATGTCCCGCCTTTTTAAATACATTGCACCCTGCCCTCTGGGTAGTATAGGGCCTACCTTATGTGTGACTTATATGTATTAAAAAGGGAAGGATTGGACCTGGCAAAAGATTTTTTTTGCCTGTTCAAAATGGAATTTTAAAATTGCATCACAGGCTCTTCAATGGCAGGCCTGAGACATGGTTAAAGGGCTACTTATGTGGTTGTCACAATCAGTGCTGCAGGCCCACTACTAGCTTTTAATTTACAGGCCCTGGGTACATGTAGTACCCATTTTACTAGGGATGTGAAAGTAGTAAATTAAATATGCCAATTGGGGCAAAGCCAATGCTACCATGTTTTAAGCAGAGAGCACAAGCACTGGTGAGCAGTGGTAAAGTGCACAGAGTCCTAATACCAGCAAAAACTAGGTCAGAATTGCAAGCTGATGGAAATTTGCAAAAACGTTGAAAAATGCACAAAAGTGCATTTTTTAAAGTGCCATGTGGCGCACACACATGCCCTTGGGGCATGTGTGTGCCTCACATGTGCACACATGCCAATTTCGGGGTGCATCAGGGTGGCCTTTTGGCCCCCTTGCACCCTTGAAATTGCATGCGCAATTTGTGAGTACCTATTTTGTACTTGCAAATTGCACATGCAATTCCCATTCATTCCTATGGGCCTCTAGGCCCTTAGGAATGAATGGGAAGCTATTCCTTAATTGCGAATTGCAATTTGCTATTCGCAAATAATGAATATGTAGGAATCGCTAATATTTTAGCGAAACCTACATGCATAGGCAATTGCGATTCCATAATTGCGATTCCTTAATAATCTCAATTAAGGAATCGCAATTGCCTACCTTGATGCATGTGCCCCTCTTATCTTATTGTGATGCACCCTCCAGATGTCTTGAAGATCCAATTCCTTCAGACTTTGTTTGAGCTTTTTAGAAAATTAACCTATATATGCAGTGGCCATATTTGTTCTATCTAGGTGAGGGTCTCATGCCAGATTAAAGTCATCCATCAGTACTAAATCGCCCTCAGCAAATCCCTCAATGGTATGTAGAAATTAGCATAGGAAGGTATTATCCTCCGTATTGGGAGCATTAACAAAGGCGAAGGTGATCTTATGCCCCTCTAATGTTCCCTTAACTAAAAGGGTTAATCCTCCTTGATCTCTTTTAATTTGTTCACCTCAAAGGGCAGGGACCCTTGCAGGAAGAGTGCAACTCCATTATGTTTAGTGGTTCCAGAGGATTAAAAGGCATTAGAGTATGGGTTTCTTGAATAGCTACAATGCCCAAAGTCTTATCAAGGCGGAAGTGCCATAATCTAGTCCGCTTATTAGGAGAATTTAGGCCTCTACCATTCAATGTGACTATCTTAAGCATGGGTCTAACAGTGACATGAGCGTTGGCCCACTGGGATGTATTTTGTCATAGGGAGTCTGTCCAGCAAAGGAAGACACAGAGCACCTCTACAAGTGGTAGATGTGGCATCATGGAGTCAGCAGAGGGACACAAGATATCCCAGGAGGGTCTGATATGTTCGCTCAATCAATCTTTGACTGCTGCTTTGGCTCCTCTCATTCAGTGTGATCTCAGAGTTCTCCACTCATAGAGTTCTTTTGTATGGAGTGTATTTGTATCTTGTGGTTTTGATGCTCCTGTGCTACCATCGGGTTGGAGGCCTTGGATCAGCACTGCTTCCTCTACTTTTGTGACTTTGATGAGTCTCATTGTGGAATTCGAAGGCAAAAGGGATAAAGTAAGTAATATCTTATTTCATCTTGTCTCAGTTTATCCATGATAGGAGTGAGCTGCTGACAGTGTGCTAACATGGCAGGTGCTATGTCCTTACAGGACGCCAGCTTCAGCAATGGCGACTGCTTCTTAAGATTTATTTTTAATAAAGAGAACCGGGCAGGAGATAATAATTACTGCCCACATCAAGGCTGGAACCATGTTCTCCAGCTCCAAAGTCAGCAGCCTTGGATGGTAAGCCACCTCCTCAATTAAAGGTATTTTCTTTTTTTAGGAGGTTTATCTTGGTTTACCTCACCAAGTCACCCTCTCATCATGCACACACCCTTAACCACTTCCACCCTTTTGCTTCCCTGAGCTCTCCCAGGAGTGCATGGGAAGTGTGTTCCCTTCATTATTGCTTATATTTTTATCAGCAAAACTGTATTTATGCAAATTTAGTAGCCATTTCAACAGAAATATGCTGTTTGTAAATGACAGTGCGCTAACACACCAGTACTCCAAAATGCTCCATCGGCTACATACCACACCATTACCACACGCCTGCTGAATGGATGGGGCACATTTGGTACACTTGTTCTCTGTGTTATACATTTTTAGGTCTAGCCTGAGCTAGCACGCAAGCGCTGCTCTGGCGATCTGTTGTAGAAAGAGTACGGAGGAGAAGCCCCGCCCATATTTTTCATTGGCTTGTGTCTTTGTAAATGCTGGCAGTTGATTCCTTAATAGGCTTGTTAGTCCCTCCTTACTACGGCCATGTCGTCATTTGTATCCTCCCATGCCTACTAGCCCCTTTACTTTGTTGATACACTGTACGTGTACTTTTTTTCTTTATTGAGCTTCTCCTACATTAGGCACGATGACGTGCTTCGCTTACATTCAGCGCACCATGCCCGCTTTCACTTTCGAAACGCAGCCGGGACAATGGCAGCTGTTTTTTTCAATGACATAGGCCTTGCACTTTTCAGGATAGAAGACGGCATCTTTCATTTTTAGGCTCTTTTATTTAATGACTTGTCTATTAATCGGCCTGCCAGTAGTCTACCCAAACAAAACAACTCGTAGTTTCTGGTATTTAGCCGGCTAAATCGCACCTAAACCTTAATAGTAAAAACAACACGAAATGGGTTATTGCTTTGCAAATTGAACCATCAGGTCATGATTTTATTTCTGAAGTCAAAGACTGTTGACGTCACAAGGAAGGAGTAGGCCTGGTTGTGAAAATTACTCAACTATTATTATCATAAACATAAAGAACGGACTAAAACTTACTCTCCACCGAAGGCGCCTATTTCAAAACGGTAAGTGCTTTTTCTACTTCAAAAGGTTTTCCTAACATAGTGCAGGGTTTTACACTTATGTGTTAGCATGTAGCCAGTTTGAAATGTAAGGCTAGGGTATTACGTTAACCAGGCAAAATACTGTATGCATGTTAGGGGCGGAGACCGCTGTGGCCCCCTAAGGCTGCCAAGGGGCTGATGCAGGGAGGAGCGGGCAAGCGCCATCACCTCTAGAGCGGGAGCGCGTGCCGGCAGCCGTTGCCGCCCTGTCTCTGTTGCCGGTTCTGCTGCATTCTGAGCCATGGTTATGGATGCAACCTCCAGTCGCTGCTGCTGGCTGCCGGCTGCCGGCCACTACACGGCCCACAAGTCGGAGCAAAACGCACTACAGCTCCAGCAGCAGCTTGAGGTCATCACCGGTCTGAAACTGACCCACCACTTCGCTTCGGGCCAGGTGCTACCCAGCGAGTGCCTCACCTGCCTGGTGGAGATGATCGAGGATCCGAACTGGGGCCCACCCGTGGCCCTGCGCACCCTGGGTCTCCTCTTGACTCTGGCAGCAGATGGAGAGGCCCGCGAAGCGATCTGCACACGGCCTGGGTGGCGCGCAGGCACCTACTGTGCCCACCAGTGTAGGAGGAGGAAACCCGGCAGGAGAGCCTCTTCTGCTGCCCTGCGTTTAACTGCTGCAGCGCCTGACCTAAGGAGAAGGAGGCCCACGCGGGGCCGACGCCCACACAGATGAGCTGCTGGGTTATGCCAAGATGGCCGTCGGGTGAGGATCTCCGGCCGGGAGCTCCCGGCTGGGGATTGCCTTTTGGCTTGTGTCCCCGGGAGTCTGCACCCCCCCCTGGACCTCTCTTGCTTGCATGGGCTTTCCTTGCCACCCGGTCCTTCCGTTTCACCTTCTGGCTGTGCTGATGACTGATGGAGCGTGTTTTCTTGACGGCGGAGCAGGCTGCTGCCTGGTCGCACCTCTCCGCCGGACACGAAGACAACGGTGCAGCCTTCGCTGCACAACAGTTGATCGGACATGACCTGGAGTTGGTTTCGGTGGCCACATGCTGTGGGGCATTTTCCAGAGCCATTTGACATCGGTTGTGCGGGACGGTGATCCAGTGGAACATCCTTGGGTTGGCCGAGTCGGAGGCGCTCTCACTGAGCACAAGATGGCGGAGTGCTCATCAGCGGAGCTTGCTGCAAACCGGAGCTCCGGTTTCCCTCCTAGGGCAAAGATCTCGACCAGAGTTCAACACAAGACTCAATGGGGCATGCACCATACTAGGCTCTCTGCTATTTTGGTTTCTCTGAGCCCTGTATGTTTCAGAGGCTCGCTCCAGTTTTCAACCCAGCCTGACCCTAAAATGGTGACTGCTCAAAAACGCGATAGACTTAAATGTCTGATGAACAACAGTGCAGGCTGCATCGCCGTCGAAACAGATAGGGGCCTAATTTCCATTCCGAGTGCCCATTGCTGGGTGTTCTTGGCGACCTCTCTTCTCTTCCCTAAGGTATAGTTTTCCGCCGCTTTTATACAGTATGGTCTTCGCTCCGGTGAGCATTGCTTTTATGACCTGACCATAAGATGGAGTCCTTTGAGAAGTGCGGGGAGCGCTTCTCCCTCCCTTACTGGTCTACGCGTTGGAATCCTATGGTCCTGGGCAACTATCTCAGCTGTGGTACCTGTTTTTGTAGGATATGAACTATATATATGATATACAGTATCATCTTCATTCCGGCGAGCTTTGCTTGTAAGGCCTGACCCTAAGAGCATGCAGCATGCTGCGTCCCCCACCACCATCCGGCCTTCTACCCCTATGGAAATCTCCACCTCGGGGATCCCTCCAGACCCAAGACCACCACCTTTGAGTGCAACACCGGCTGAACGATGGCAAGAATTTCTTGCTTTGTAAATATGTAATATATAATTGTCCAAGCCTAATCGCTGTTAAAATGTAATCCTGAGTGAATGTGCAATTTGTATATATATAATTCTAACCACTAGTATATGTAGTAGACCTGTATACTTACTACCATTCCTATGTGATTTTAGAGTTTATTTGTTTGTATCTCTTCCTTGAGTGACTTTACAACTTGTACATTTGCAATTTGTTTCTGTTTGCATCTCTTATGTAATTCATGTAATCCAAAGTCCTTATGTAACGCAAATGGTTCTTTTGTAAAGTGCTCTGACACCTTCGGGTAATGTTCGCGCTATATAAAATCACATTAAATAAAAAATAGAAAATAAAATTTCCTGGTGGCACACGTGCAGGCCCCTTGAATGAGCTGACCGTGCCCTGTCTAGGGTTGCTGGCCAACCTGTGCGACGGCAACCCGGCACTGCAGGGGTGCATCAAGTCGCTGCCCAAGGTGCGGGGCTTGTACCGGGCACTCATCGCCTTTCTGGCGCACAGCAGCCACACCGTGGTGGTGTTCGCTCTGTCGGTGCTGGCCAGCCTAACTCTGGATGAGACAGTGGGCGAGAAGCTCTTGCACGCACGCAACATTCACCAGACCTTCCAGCTCATCTTCAATATCCTGGTGAACGGTGGAGCCACACTAACCCGCCAGTACTCTGTGGACCTGCTGGTTGACCTGTTGCGGAGCACGCACATCGCAGAGTACCTGACCCACTACGAGCACTTTCACTCTTGCCTTGGCCAGGTGCTTGGCTTGTTGCACGGCAAGGAGCCCGAGTCAGCCGCCAAGGTGTTGGAACTGCTGTTGGCTTTCTGTGTAGTGCCTCCGCTGTGCCGCGTGCTGCGGCAGGCTCTGCTGGACCAACCTGGGGTGACCGGAGCACGGCTGGGAGCCAAAACCAAAGGCCCTGGAGCCAGAAGTGGCTCTGCTGCACTAGGCCGGACAGTCCCTGGATGCTGACTGTCCACTGCTGGCGCTGGAACTGCTGCGAACTGTGTTGGAAGATATGGTGGAGGCAGGGAGCAGTGCCATGGCAGAGCGCTTCGTGCAACTCTTGCTGCCCCTCATGGTAAAGCATCTGCAGCCACGGGAGGGGGAAGACCCACGACATCACAGCACACTGCGTGCTTTTAGTAATGTATTTATTTATGTTAACAAACCACGCGCTGCTCGGATTACATCACGATGTGGATTGTTTTGTTAGTTTGTCACAAGTATTCTCGCGCCACTGCACCTGTCTGCCGTCCCCTTTGAAATGTACAAAGGCAACAATAAATAGCAGGCTTTCACTTTACTAAACTTTTAATACTCGAGGTGTCTGCATTTCACATTGTCGCTCCAAATGCATTGGCTTTGACAAGGGGTGGGTTTTCTCCGTTTCACTCAGCCGCCCTCCCACCATGCACCCACCCTTAACCCCTTCCTCTCTTTTGTTTCCCTGAGCACCAGCCAGTACAGGACAAGCACATTCACTTAAAACATACAGCGCCTCGCATCCAGAGTCTCTCTTCTGGGGCCCCTCTCTTCCAGCCCTAACAATATCCCCACACCACGCATAGCTTATCTCCCTCATCGGGCCATAAATCTTCACAGGCTGCCCATTTTCTTTGCTCTCACGTCCTCTCTCCCGGTGTCCGTATGTTACAAATGCTTGCTATTTAAAATGCAGAGAGTAAGTTTTTATTTTTATTTACCCAGAGGGTTCCTTCAGTCCTTTTCATTTAAACTGACCCTCTCCATTTACCTTTTAAACTTAACTATTTCCTTTCCCTCCTTTGCCCCTATCACCCTTCGACTGCCCCAGTCAATGAAAACAAGCATTTACAATGCAATAGGTCTCACATTTGCAAGAATTTGAGCTATTGGCATTGTAAATGACAATGCCTTTTATTTACGTATTGGTTTTCAAAACATAAATAAAAGGCATTGTCATTTACTATCGGCGGCATTCGACACTGTTGACCATACTTTGCTGTCTCAGAGACTGCAGGAGATGGGCATAGGGGGCACGGTACTGGCTTGGCTGAACTCCTACCTAAGCAACCGCTCCCAGAAGGTCTCACTACAGCCATTTGTGTCGAAGCCGAAACCGCTATGGTGTGGAGTCCCTCAGGGGTCAGCGTTGAGCCCGCTCCTGTTTAATCTATACCTCGCTCCGCTATTCTCTCTGATAGCCAGTTGGAGGGTTAAGGCGATTTCATACGCTGATGACACCCAGCTGGTCTTCTCTTTTAAAAAGCAATCTGAGGACTCCTTCCGGAGCTTCAAAGGCTGCCTAAGAGATATTGCGTTGTGGATGAATAACAACAAACTGAAACTCAACGCAGGAAAGACAGAGGTGATATTTTTCGGGAAAGAGTCACCTCCAGTACCGGATCTTTGGTGGCCTGGGGAAATGCCCGCCCCCTGGCCCCTGCAGACAGTATAAAAAATCTTGGTGTGAAGTGGGAGTCTGATCTGTCATTCTCGGCTCAGATACGGCAGGTGACTGCCACCTGCTTCAGTAAACTCAGAAATCTGCATACATTTCTGCATCTACTGCCGGAAAATCACAGTCCATGCCATGGTGACATCCAGGCTGGATTATGCCAACAGCCTATATTTAGGCCTTCCAAAGTACTTAATTAGACGCCTTCAGATGGTCCAAAATGCGGCTGCGAGACTGATTAGGCGGGTCCCTTTCCGACATCATGTCTCTCCGCATTTAAAAGAACTCCACTGGTTACCCGTGGCTAAAAGGATCGAGTTTAAGGCACTGATGTTGGCTTTCCGAGCCACCCATGGCAAATGCCCCAGCTACTTGAAACTAAGACTACGTGGCTATAAGCAGACGAGATCTCTAAGGTCTAACTCTCAAAGGCTGCTCTGCACACCCCGCTTCAACAAGGCCCGCCTAGGAGGTAGATCCTTCACGTTTGGGGCAGCTAAGTTGTGGAATTCCTTGTCTGGTGATCTACGCAACATAGAGGCAGAGCCTCTTTTCAGGAAAAAAGTCAAGACCTGGCTCTTTAGGGCAAATTAATGGGTCCGTGGCTTTGCTTCTTGGTTCTCCATTTGCATACTGTCGCGCTTTACAAGTGTCTGTATTATTATTAACAATGAAAAGGCAATAGCTTAAACGCGCGCAAATGCGAGACCTGTTGCATTCTTTGTACTCACTTGACCAAACAGCATGAAAATGTCAGTACTCCGACAATAAAAAGGGTGCACCAGTTCTGCAAAGTTTCACGAACATTTGTCAAATGGGTGCAAAGTTATTTAAGTACATCAGTTTAAAAAAACTATCTCTGGTGACCTTAACTATAACTACAGAGTGCCATCTGTCACTCTGTATTATATGAGGCGTTTTTTGCTTCTCTAATGTCTTTGCCGCCGTTTAAAGAATCCTTAACAAAATTTACATGGAAAATTCTGTGCTGATCCGTCAAGTTGGGACAAAGAAAAAGGGGGGTCACTAAACTTAATTCCCCATGTTAATTCCCATTGAAATCAATTATGTTTATTTAACATGTTATGAGTAATATGTGCGGTAGTAAGCAAAGCATGGTGAGGAAGTTCTAGTTAGCTCACTGATCTTTACATGGCAAATTTCATTTTTTTTTTTTTTTTTTTTTTAAACATGAGTTTTTGACTCATTTTAACACCTAACTAAAATCTTAGGGCCATATTTTTGAAATTATCACGCAGAGCACAACAGCATGTCACCTTGCTGCTCTGTGTGATAGGGAAAGGGCAGGAATGCACCATATTTACCATATTATGACGCATTCCTGTCTTTTCCCAGCACTGACGCCCTTTTGGCTGTGCTTGCATCCATTTCATGCACCCCTGCAGCCTTGGTGCAAGGCTGCCTGCATTACAGACAGGATTGCTTTTGTGCAGGAAGGGACACTTTTCTGCACAAAAACAATCTTCTGAGGCTTTTTCCTCTTTCAGATTGCACTACATATAAAAAGAGGAAGTAACGAGGAGAAATAAATATATTTCTCCTCGTTACGCCTCCCCTGGGGAGGTGTAGCATTTGACCCATTCCCAGGTTTACCAGTGTTGGTAAATCAGGGAATGCGCCTAAATCCATGGGTAGATGCATGGGAGCACCCGCGCTCCACCCACAGAACACCTGCCTGGGGCAGAGTAATGCTAGGCAGCGATTTGCGCTGCGCTGCATTATTCTGCATTTATCAAGCCACTCAGGGAATGCAAGGTGGCCTTGCCTGGCTTGGAAAATCCGACTTAGGTTTTGCGTCACCCTTGCGCCCCCTTGCAAGGCGCAAAGGGGACGCAAAACTTTCATAAATATGCCCCGGAGTTTAAGCTTTGGGTGATATGTACACATACGTGAGCGCAACTTTGAATGTGCAGGGTATTATCCGTGACACAATAATACTTGCAAGTCTACTGCGCTAATTTATGTTGGCCTGAGCGGCTACTTTGGATGATCTGAAGATCTCTGTGAAGCTTCACACATACATGCCTCTAGTCATTCTGATTTTCACTTAGGCCCTGAGTTTTGCAGAATATTATCAGAATATTAAATGGAATTTGCTACACCTCATAAAAGCCATTCCCCTGGAGTGAGATGATGATCTGTAGTGGTAAATACTACTATTCTGAGTTTTAAATGATTCATTATTAATTGGTATCTACCACACTGAATGTTGCCCTTTATGGTATACCATGCTTGATGAGGGAGTGGAATGTTGGAGTGCCTGGTGGAGTGGAGAGAGAGACAGTTGGAGAGTGTGGGCTGAGCAGCAAGGATGCTGCTGCTGGTGGGACTCACCATTACATCTTCTACTTACCATCTAAACCTAACCTGTAACTAAGCTAATAAACCTCTTACCTACAACCAACCTCATGGCTACCTCTGGACTTGTTTTGGTTGTAACACTTTACTTATGATAAATGACCCTTTTCTCATGATAAATGTCAGCATGTTCTACCTGCGGAGTGATAATTCTCACACAAACTCATAATTATTTTACTTCGAAAACAACTGTTTGCACGGATGTGAATTTAGCTTGTAATTAGGGCACTAATGATTGATTGTTAATACATTGTAATGAAGGACTGAGACATTGTTGTCTTCTTTTAACTGCAGATCTGTAGCAGTTGAAAGGAATATCCGGGTCGCTAGAATTGAAGACTTTTGCGCATCATTAAACATCATAAATCAACTGTCAATAGAGGCCGGGGATTGCAGGGCTCAGCTTCCGTGGATATGTGAAAAAGCCGCCATTGTCCTCCAGCTGGCTAAGGACCCACAACCCCCCGCGGTGTCCTCCCTTGGAATGAAGTACACGCGCAGGAGCGGAGCAGCCAGCCTCGCTTTGGGACAGGAAGGAGGGAGTTAAAAGGACAGGGTCACTGCTTTATTGTGGAGTTTGCAGTCTGTCAGTCTCTTGAACATTGTAACTTCCCATTCTGAAGACAATTAACTTGAAAATTTAGTGGAAAACATATAGGGGCTGATTACGATGGCGGGCGGATCGCCACCGCCGGCGGCGATCCGCCCGACATCGTAACCTGATTTACCCCCCGCCATATTATAATGGCGGGGGGTATCGCGGCGGACGCAAAGTGCGTCTGCCGCTTTTTCGCCGGTCGGCAATCGTTCCGATTGCTGGCCGGGCGGACTTGGGCCACAATATGGTGGTGGTGCCTGGCAGGCCCCGCCTCCATATTATGATGGGTGCGGTGGAAGGCCTTTCCATGGCGGTGATGCCACCATGGAAAGGCTGGCGGGGATGTGCTTTGGGGGCCCGTTGCAGGCCCCCGGCGGGGGTTGGTGGGTGAGGGGTGCACTTGGGGGTACCCATGGTACCCCCGCCATTTCCATGCACAAGGTGGCAGGCACCGCGTGGTGCCTGCCACGTTGTGCATGGAAATGCACACCATGGCACTTTGGCATTGCGGCGGGGGCTGCTTACAGCAGCTCCCGCCGCAATGTCAAAAATGCAGAATGCGACAGCCAGGGTGGCGGTCGCATCCTAATTAGCGGTGCGGGACCGCCGCACGTCTGGCGGCCGGTCCCAACACTGCGAGGATGGCGGGTGGACTCAGGTCCGCCCGCCATCCTAATAGGCCCCTTTACCGCATGTAGTTTACATTTAGTTTAAAAAAAGCCTACTAAAATTGAGGAAAAAAAGAGTTAAAAAAACATTTATTGTAATCTTCTCTTGGCCTGGGCATACCATTATATCAGGTCGGCTGATTGGGTGTGTTAATGTAAGTACATAAACATGTAATTGATGAACCTCTAATTTTTGCTTAATTTATTGGCACAGCATAAAATAAATATTTTGTTCGGGTGCCATGCATGTTGGTATGTAGTGCTTGCTATGTGGGGCTTTGTTCTTGGGGGCGGGGATGAGAAATGAAGTGTCAAATGTCTGTTCCCAGACACTATACTGAGTTTAAACTCCACGGCGCATGCTTTGGAGGGCAGGGTATTCAGTCTCTGTAGCTCAGGAGGGCTGGATGGTTCTCCAGTCACTTAATCTGCTTTACCTTCAGGCAGAGGTCGAAGTGAGCGGGATCTGAGGGCCACAACGTGCCAACACTTTTTTAATTTGACAAAATGAGTTCCCCTACTTTATGTTAAAAGTCAACTGTCCTGGGACAGTTAATGCAGGGCCGGCTCTGGGGCGGTGCGATCAGTGCCACCGCACCAGGCGCTGACTTGAGGTCGGGCACCATGTTGGCATGTATAATATTGTCTCAAAGGCACCTGCTGTTGCATTCCTTGTGTCCAGCAATTTTCAGGTAACTCCTATGAATAATGTTCTTCCTGGAGAGAGACAGGAGTTTTGTCTAGTGGAAGTTGTGACTCATCATAAGGTAGCGCTGAGGGTTAATATGCCTGCTGCAAAGAAGGTGTACCATGCAGATCACAAAGTGTATATAATGGAGATAGGTCAGTGGGTTACTGCTTTTGTCAGAGAGATCCTTCTGATAATTGCAGTTTATAAGTTAAAATCCTAATATAGAGCAGTGAGCTATTAACTGTCATCAATTAGCTGCATGCAAACTGCAAGGTATAGATTAGAGCTATATGTCTTTTTGCGCAGTCTTTCACTATCCTAATCTTGCAAAAAGGGTTAATTAGGGTCGAAATCAACTCTTATTATTAAAGAGAAGCCCTAACAATGGTGTTACATTTTAAATTCTGAATTTCTTCTTTTCCAGACCAAGGACTGTTAAACTATACTGTCTACAATTATGGATGACATGTGACTCCTACATCTTGTAGTCCTCTGTCTTATGTAACATTTCCTATACACTAATTTACACAGGAATGATTGTATCTGTGCAATGTGTGTGTGATTTAAAGCGCTCTGACACCTTACACTGGTATGAGTGGTGCTATAAAACTAAATGAATCTGAGAGAGAGTGGTTATGGAGAAGTGAGGGGCACTGTTAAATGCTGGTAGTGAGGGAATCCGCTGCAGAGGTGGTCATTGGGGGGGGCCCCAACAAACATTGTCGCACCAGGCGCCACCAGCGCTAAAGCCGGCCCTGAGTTAATGCCAATATTTGAGATGGCTCATCTGAAGTTGGGGAGAGTCTCCTGTGCTGTGAAGCCAAGGGAGGGACAGACATGAATAAAAACAGGCCTTCTTGCCAGGATGCTTGCTGAATGAAATAAATATAAATGTGTGCATTTGGTTAAACTGCAAATGTAAAGGGTGCTTGGAAGCCGGTGTTGGCTTTACTTGAACAATATTTTTGGGAGATATTGTAAAGTGACCTGATGAGCTGTGAAGTGCGTACTTTTTAATGGAAAGTTGTAAGAAAATGGTTGCACTAGGTACAATCTCCACATTACTCAGATTTATGTTTTGGAAGGTCTGTTTTTCATCTGAAACCTAAATATTTTTGTGCACTTACATATTAAAGGTGCTTTCTATCACAGACAAGGACTCTAAAAGCACACCTAACTAATCTGCACTACACAAACCAGAATTCCATTATGTGGCTCTCTGGTTACACTCAAAGATATCTGCTGTAATTTCTTGAACCAACAGAACAGAAGTTTCACAACATAAAATAGCACATCTCTCACTGATTAGTTTAACTTGCATTTATTTTTCATTTAAGGTGTGTGTTATTTTACAAGCAGTTACTTAAAGGTGAAAGACCAACAAAACAGTCATAGAATATTTTGTTCTTTTTAGCCACACCTTTCATCCCGCACACCACATCCCCTGCCCACATTGGATCCAGGATCAGAGTTCCCGTATTTATTTTATTCTCTTTGACTGCTGACTTTAGAACAGTTCAGGGACATACAAGGCAAACGATGAGGTGGATAGGTTATGATGAAAACTAAGCATAAAAATGTATTTTAAAGCCACAAGAGATCTGTTGCCTCTCATCACCAGGGCTGACTGGAAATCCAAAGCAGCCCAAACAAAAATGTTCAAAGCAGCTCCGCTCACTTCTGCCTCTCTCTCTGTCTCTTCTCATCCATACATTTTCTGCCTCAATTCTTCTCTAAACTTTCCTATCCCTCTCATCTCTCTCTCTCTGTCATGTCTGTCTGTCTCTCTCGCTGCTCTGTTCCTTTCTCTCTCATCTATCTCTCACTCTCTTTCTCTCTCTCCCTTTTTCTCCTCTCTCTCACCTGTCTCTCCTCTCTCTCACCTGTCTCTCTTCTCTCTCACCTGTCTCTCTTGCTCTTTCTCATGTATCTCTGTCTCTCTCTGTCCCTCTTTCTTCTGTCTTTTTGTATCTCTCAATCTCTCTCTCTCTCTCACTCAGTCTCTCTTTCTCTCTCTCTGTCTCTCTATCTGCCTCTCTCATTCTCCACCAATCAGTCTCTCTGTCTGCCTCTCTTCCTCCCTCTTTCTTTCTCTCGCTCTCTCTCTCCTGTGCTTGCTGCAATTAACCTCAGATAGCTGAAAGAAGGGGGCAGAGGTGTCAGCAGCAGGACTGGATCTTCAGAGCCAGCCTCGAGTGGCTCTGGCCCCGGGGTTTTACCCATGAGATAAGTGCCAGTCCGGTCCTCCCTCTCACCCTCCAGGACCTGGGGGAGGCAATCGCCTCAATGACACAATGGGCAAATTGGTTCTTGATTCACAGCCCTGTATCACTCTCAGCAGCAGTGCCAGCTCCAATAGTCAAAGGTGGTGGTGGTGGGGCTCGGTGCAGCAACAAGAGCTGTGCCCAAGCCAGCGCCTAGAAGTCACAGGCTGTAATGACGATGAATTCAACAGAGCCAAAATCGCAAGTTGCCAGCAGGCACAAATGCCACACACCACTGCTTCGAGTGGCAAAGCTGGGAGAAGGTTTCCAGTGCCAGAGAAGCATACCAGTGCTGTGAGTAGGATCAGCCTGCAGACAAGCCCCACTGTAGGACCACACACCAACTCAGCACTTGTAGCTCTTTTATCCTCCTCGGACGCTTCGGTCGGCACCGTCCCTACTCCCCTCACTCATAAGTAGGTGCTGCTCATAGAACATACACTTGAGATCGCCTTACAGAAACCGAGATGTGACGAGAAGGAGTGAAAGCACAAACTAGTTATTTGAATTATACTAGATTGGTCACTTTATAGCTGCACATTGCAGATATCTTCCTGCAGAGGCACAGGGAGATATGTTGATTTGAGCATAGTCACTCATAGCCAGGCTGACAACCATCCAGTCCTAACATTTTAAGCTCTTTCCCTCCATGATGCTTCAGTGAGCCCGACTCTTAGCACTACAGCGACCGCTAGTGATGACTGGCACCATGAGGTCTGCACTTCATTCTTCAGCATCGATAGCCGGTGGTGACCGCCAATGGGAAACTCCAGCAACAACAGTCCACATGCCCGACTAGATCTTCATGATATAGTAAAGACCGTCTGTGATGCCAGGCCTGCTCTTTGTGCTATAGCGACAACCATCCGCGACGCTGTCCCTGATCATTGCGGTCTCCTCCATCGCGAACTGGACTCTTGGTGCCGGACTTTGAGAAGCAACTTTTTATGCAGGAGTAGCCTGGTTCCTGTACCTGGCCCGCACTCCAGTACAGTCAGCCTGAACTTGTGTCTTTCCTCCAGTTCAGCACGACCGGATGACTGAGTGGTGCTTTCTGCTTTTAAGCACTAAACTTACCTAAAATTTGAAATTGCATATCTCCAGTTCTACTGATTGGATTTTTGTGAGTTGGTCTCATTTTATTTATTACAATTTACTCTAATATTTCTAATTTGGTTTGGGATTTTTCTTGTGTTGTGTTTTCACTTTATTACTGATTGAGTGCAGCATAAATACTTTACTTACTAACTTAATACTTTAAATCATACAAGTGACATCAAGGAAAGATGATCAGTTATTACATTTGCAATTTAAAACAAACAGAAATATAAAAAGAGAAGTCAACTTATATAAGTACCTCTAAAACCACTTAGCTGAAACATCCCCTATCATGCTGCAATAAAACCCCCCATGAGAAACATAGATACAATATAACATACTCTCTATGGATGTTTTTGGACCATATGTACTCTAAATTTACTGCTCAAAGATCGATATATATTTATGTCACGTCGTCAACTGTAATTTATATCAAGCACTTACACTTTACTCTGGATTTGTACATTGTTTCATGAGTTGAACTCTCAGTAAAAATATATTAATATATATATATATATATATATATATATATATATATATATATATGTTTCTGGGTTAGGGCTCCTTCTGCCTTCCCCCGCCCTTTGCAGAGGATCGCCGAAAGTTGGCGGAGCACGCCAAACGTCCGAATTCTCACAAAAGTACAATAAGGCGATCACTCAGAGGTCTGCAAACACCAGTAGTTGATTTATTCTCGGTTACGCGTTTCGCCTGCACAGCAAGCTTGGTCACACAGTGATTCAGGGGAAAGGGCAGTCAATACATACGAAATGTGAAAATCAAAGAAGGACCAGAAGGTAGAGGCCTTCCTACAACCAAAGTGGCATCCATTTTGTAATGTGTTGTTGTTGCACATAACTATAAATCAAAATGAACTTAAAGAGTGTATTCTGGCATCCATACAATTCCAAAGTGGATCATGGGTCCTGCCCGTGCATAAAAGTTAAATCACTTTTTCAACAAAGAGACTAGGTGCGATCAAAAGTACATATTACATTAGAGACCCAACAAAGTACGGCAGCCATATTGTAACGTAGAGTTTTCATCATAGTATATAAAGTTAAGCATTAATATCCTGCAATTGCAATATTCTCTGTATAAATTCTACTTTTTACCACACATAACGGCAATAGTGACATCTATTTACAGTCCTGGTGATTTCCCTATTTAAAAACTGAAATTCAATAGTAAATAAGAATGCTTTCACTCGGCACAGTGCCTAAGGGACCCTCTAATAAAGCCGTACTGTATAGTAAGGTGCCATATTGTATCCTTACTCATAATGTAGAGTCCGAAGAAAAGAAAAACCTAAAGAAAAACCTACGATAGACTATTTTGGTAGAAAGTGTCCATATGAACCATCTACCGACACCTAGCCTTTACATTTCACCATGTATTCCGCCTTCCCCATTACATCAACACTACATCCAGTAGTCCACCAAGGAACAATTAAAAGTTATGTATATGTGAAAATTAAAAAATAATAAAGTTTTGTAACTAAAGCATGGACATAAGACTGAAGAGAAAAGATAAACAAGTCTCTTATCTGTCTAGTCGAGCCCTCCACCATAACGATAGAAGAAAAGGGTAGGGGTGGATTTCAGTAGAGGTGTTTCTTAGATTCTGCCCCTTCCTTTTCTCCTGTGTAAAAAAAGAGAAAAAATAAACCATTAAAATCCATGAATATTCTCATACTAAAGATTAAAAACTTCTTTCAAAAGCAGAAACAAGAGTTGCCAGGTGTGCAGTATTCACCATAAAGACATATATTACAACAGGAAGAATTATACTGTTCGTTATTCATGTAGATGAATACTTATTTCTTCATCTTGATTCAGCCCTTCCGGGTTTTTTGTTTGGAGGTTAATTATATGCCAAGATTCTTTTTTGCGCAATTGGAGGACTCTATTTCCCCCTCTCTGTGTGTGTTCGATCTGTTCTATAGCGAAGAACGTAAGAAGGGAACTGTTAGAGAGATGGTACTCAGTAAAGTGTCTGGCCACCGGGTAATGGGCATCCTTGTTCGTAATTGCCCTCATATGTTCCAAAACCCTTTTCTTTGTGGCTAAGGTGGTACTACCTACATATCTTTTCTTGCATGGGCATTCAAGAATATAGATGGTAAATATTGTGCCGCATGTGAGAAATTGTTTTATAGTTCTTTCTCCTGTTGGGGTAGAGTAACTTTTCCTCATAGAACTATTCCTAAAAGCCTTACAATGGCCGCAGGGAAAGAAGCCATGAAGGTTAATCTGTGTGTTCCTGCTAGTGTTAGTAATGTCCCCTTTCACTAAGAGATCTCTGAGATTTCTCCCTTTCCTGTAGGTAATCTGTGGTCTCTCCTGTACGGTGTTACCTATGATAGGGTCACTAGTTAAAATATTCCAGTTTTGGGTCAATATTTTGGAAATTGCCTTCGACTCCTTATTATACGTGAGAATCACTCTGGTTGTGGTGTCTTCCTCGGTGTTGGTTTTGTCTCTCAGTGTGTCCTCCCTTTCAACCTTGTTAATTTTATTTTTTGCTCTATTTAGGACCCAATCCGGATACCCTCTTTCTCTAAATCTTGTCATCTTGTTCTCCTGTTCGTTTAAGAAACTTTCTTGTGTACTGCAGTTCCTTCTCGCTCTCAGCAGTTCACCAAATGGAATACTCCATTTAAGTGTTTCAGGGTGACTGCTGAGAGCGTGCAGGAGGCTGTTTCCTGCTGTTGGCTTCCTGTGGAGTCTAGTATTCATCCTATTGTCTAAGACCTCTACCACTACATCCAAGAATTCAATCTGTTTATTGCTGATGGTGTAAGTCAGCTTAAGGTTAAAGGTATTGTTGTTTAATTCTGTGATCATGTCAATGGCACTTTCCTCACTGCCTTTCCATACCACGAAAAGGTCGTCAATAAACCTGTACCATTTTATCACCTTATTGTGGGCGGGGTCTTGTCTAAGTTTTCTGAGAACTTCCTCCTCCCATACCCCCAGAAAAGATTAGCAAAACTGGGGGCAAAGCAAGTACCCATCGCAGTTCCGAGGATTTGCTTGAACATGATACCATTGAATAAAAACATATTATTAAGGAGACAAAATTTCATGAGTATTAATAACATTTCAGTATGCTCCAGGTAACAGATTGCTCGTGTGTTGAGAAAGTATTGACAACACCGAACCCCCAGTGAGTGGTCAATAATGGAGTACAATGAGTTTACATCCAAGGCGATCATCTGGTAATCTTCTTCCCATACAATATCTTTGATTTTATCCAGGAAGTCTTTAGTGTCTCTTATGTGTGAGGGAAGTTTTTCTACATAGTCACGGAGAAAGTAATCAATATATTTAGAAATGTTTTCAGTGACACACCCAATAGAAGATACAATGGGTCTGCCAGGAGGTACTCTAGGATCCTTATGTACCTTGGGTAACAGATAAAAAATGGGAGTTCTGGGATAATCACATTTCAGATAACAATATTCTTCCCACTGCAGGATCCCTTTGTCTTTATACTCAGTGAGTATATTCCACACACTTACTATGCTCGCATTGTACTCATGTGTATTGGTAGTGACATAGAATCTAGTATCTGTTAGTTGTTTGGTAGCCTCAGCAATGTAAGCTGCCCTATCCCAGAGTACAATGTTACCACCTTTGTCGGCGGGACGGACAATGATGTCATCATCTTCCTTCAAGGAATTGATAAATTGCCATTGTTTTCTGGTAAAGTTAGTGGAATCTGTATTTCTATTGCATTGGCGTTTTAGGAATTTTATAAGATCTTTGGTCACAGTCTCATGGAAGGCATCGATGTTATCGTGTGGCATGAGTGGTAGGAAGACGGATTTCGGTCTAAACTTGGCATTGGCAGGACAGTCTGTTCTGGGAATAGTTTGTTCCTCAAAGTCATCAAGACCTGATTCTCGACATAAGTCCTGCATGGTCGTAAGTGTTTCCCTGTCTTTAATACTGAGAAACGTATTGTGATCGCTTCCCAGTCTTTCTTCAGGAATAACTGGGGTACATTTTAAACTGTGCCATTTTTTAAGTTTCACCTTCCTCACAAATTTAAACATATCTATTCTTGTCTCAGGATAATTAAAAGAATTGGTCGGACAAAAGGTGAGTCCTAGACAGAGAGTTCGTTTTTCAAACATAGAGAGAGGTCTATATGATAAGTTTATGATAGTTCTATTTACCATATCGTCTTCCATCATTTCCGATTCTTCTGGCCCATTTGTCTTGTTCCCATAAGCCGATTTCCTCGTCCTCTGCCTCTTTTGTTCTCTCTGTCGTTGGAACTTTCTTCTTCTCCAGTTCCTTCCTGGTTTCTTCCTCGTCCCCTGCCTCTTCCATGTCCTCTCCCTCGCGTTTTCGGCGGTTGGACAGTCCGCGGTATTTCCCTCCTTGTCCTCAGGACCCGAAATTCGTCTAAAAAAGTCGTTTGGATTCTTTGTCCGTGCTCCCTTGATGTATTTGGAGTTTGTAATTGACGTTCTTCCACTTCAGCATCACTGCTTGCTATGGAGTCCGTTCCGCTTATGTTCTCTGTCTCACTTTCCAGGAGTTCTCCCATTGACAATTTTTCGTACAAGTGATCATATTTGTGTGAATAGGTTAGTATACGGCCACTCTCATAATCTATGCAGTCGCGATGGAGTTTGCGCTGCTTACGTGCTTTGATATCTTCTTCGTAAGTTTTCAATCTCAGTTTGAGGTCATCTACAAATTTCTTTATTAACTCTTGTTCTTTGTGATTCTTAAGTTCTTCTTCCAATGTTTTTAATTCTTGTAAGAGTGAGGCCCTATCCTTGAGAATCTTCATTTTGGATCTTTACGTTCTGCGGCGAGGTCTTTGCCGTTTGGTTATTTCCGTCAACATATACTTTAAATATCTCTGATTAACAGTACGTAGCACTATTGCCCTAATTAAATACCAACATTTTGGTTCAAGGCAGACGCACGGGGGATTCCTCCTGCAGTAGAGTAACTAGTAAAGACAGTGCACGTTAAGTACTACTTCCTACCACCAATATTGACAACGGACATTCTTAAGAGATCGTGCTGGCAAGTAGAGCACGCGGTTAATATATATATATTTTTCGACACTTTCAGCAGCAGGAACCTCACAAGTGGTGAGGGGAGGTGCATGCACCAGGACACCTCCAGTTAGACACGCAGTCCACATTTTCTTTGCATATAGGTGTGCAGGTAGAAAGAATATCACAAAGATGGAAGAAGAATCAGAGAGGAGGCCAGCTGCCCTCAGTCTCTTTGCCAGAGCGCCCAACAAAGGACAAGTAAGAATAGAAAGTAAACCTAAAGATACCACCTTACATGATAAACTTAGAAGACTTGAGAAAATCAAGAAATCAGAAACATCTAAATGGTGGGAAGCGATCTCACTTCAAGATTACATAGAAAAAGACATGGTACCTAGAGGACTACGTATATATATTACTCCCTCGTACGAATCCCCCAATCCCAGGATGCTTGAAGAATGGTCAGAGAACTCAGCAAAGAGCTCCAAACAAATGCTTACCATCCTGGTGAAGTATGCTTGGGAGGATAGGGCCTCACTCTTACAAGAATTGAAAACATTGGAAGAAGAACTTAAGAATCACAAAGAACAAGAGTTAATAAAGAAATTTGTAGATGACCTCAAACTGAGATTGAAAACTTACGAAGAAGATATCAAAGCACGTAAGCAGCGCAAACTCCATCGCGACTGCATAGATTATGAGAGTGGCCGTATACTAACCTATTCACACAAATATGATCACTTGTACGAAAAATTGTCAATGGGAGAACTTCTGGAAAGTGAGACAGAGAACATAAGCGGAACGGACTCCATAGCAAGCAGTGATGCTGAAGTGGAAGAACGTCAATTACAAACTCCAAATACATCAAGGGAGCACGGACAAAGAATCCAAACGAATTTTTTAGACGAATTTCGGGTCCTGAGGACAAGGAGGGAAATACCGCGGACTGTCCAACCGCCGAAAACGCGAGGGAGAGGACGTGGAAGAGGCAGGGGACGAGGAAGAAACCAGGAAGGAACTGGAGAAGAAGAAAGTTCCAACGACAGAGAGAACAAAAGGCAGAGGACGAGGAAATCGGCTTATGGGAACAAGACAAATGGGCCAGAAGAATCGGAAATGATGGAAGACGATATGGTAAATAGAACTATCATAAACTTATCATATAGACCTCTCTCTATGTTTGAAAAATGAACTCTCTGTCTAGGACTCACCTTTTGTCCGACCAATTCTTTTAATTATCCTGAGACAAGAATAGATATGTTTAAATTTGTGAGGAAGGTGAAACTTAAAAAATGGCACAGTTTAAAATGTACCCCAGTTATTCCTGAAGAAAGACCGGGAAGCGATCACAATACGTTTCTCAGTATTAAAGACAGGGAAACACTTACGACCATGCAGGACTTATGTCGAGAATCAGGTCTTGATGACTTTGAGGAACAAACTATTCCCAGAACAGACTGTCCTGCCAATACCAAGTTTAGACCGAAATCCGTCTTCCTACCACTCATGCCACATGATAACATCGATGCCTTCCATGAGACTGTGACCAAAGATCTTATAAAATTCCGAAAACGCCAATGCAATAGAAATACAGATTCCACTAACTTTACCAGAAAACAATGGCAATTTATCAATTCCTTGAAGGAAGATGATGACATCATTGTCCGTCCCGCCGACAAAGGTGGTAACATTGTACTCTGGGATAGGGCAGCTTACATTGCTGAGGCTACCAAACAACTAACAGATACTAGATTCTATGTCGCTACTAATACACATGAGTACAATGCGAGCATAGTAAGTGTGTGGAATATACTCACTGAGTATAAAGACAAAGGGATCCTGCAGTGGGAAGAATATTGTTATCTGAAATGTGATTATCCCAGATCTCCCATTTTTTATCTGTTACCCAAGGTACATAAGGATCCTAGAGTACCTCCTGGCAGACCCATTGTATCTTCTATTGGGTGTGTCACTGAAAACATTTCTAAATATATTGATTACTTTCTCCGTGACTATGTAGAAAAACTTCCCTCACACATAAGAGACACTAAAGACTTCCTGGATAAAATCAAAGATATTGTATGGGAAGAAGATTACCAGATGATCGCCTTGGATGTAAACTCATTGTACTCTATTATTGACCACTCACTGGGGGTTCGGTGTTGTCAATACTTTCTCAACACTCGAGAAATCTGTTACCTGGAGCATACTGAAATGTTATTAATACTCATGAAATTTTGTCTCCTTAATAATATGTTTTTATTCAATGGTATCATGTTCAAGCAAATCCTCGGAACTGCGTTGGGTACTTGCTTTGCCCCCAGTTTTGCTAATCTTTTTCTGGGGGTATGGGAGGAGGAAGTTCTCAGAAAACTTAGACAAGACCCCGCCCACAATAAGGTGATAAAATGGTACAGGTTTATTGACGACCTTTTCGTGGTATGGAAAGGCAGTGAGGAAAGTGCCATTGACATGATCACAGAATTAAACAACAATACCTTTAACCCTTTCCATGCGTCCGTCGGCCAACGGCCGTCGCGAGCACTACCTCCGTAGTGCTGCGCACGTCCGTTGGCCGACGCGGCCCCGCCCACTCAATCAAACCGCTGCACCGCGGCGGAATTGCCGCCGCGGTTAACCTTAAGCTGACTTACACCATCAGCAATAAACAGATTGAATTCTTGGATGTAGTGGTAGAGGTCTTAGACAATAGGATGAATACTAGACTCCACCGGAAGCCAACAGCAGGAAACAGCCTCCTGCACACTCTCAGCAGTCACCCTGAAACACTTAAATGGAGTATTCCATTTGGTGAACTGCTGAGAGCGAGAAGAAACTGCAGTACACAAGAAAGTTTCTTAAACAAACAGGAGAACATGATGACAAGATTTAGAGAAAGAGGGTATCCGAATTGGGTCCTAAATAGAGCAAAAAATAAAATTAACAAGGTTGAAAGGGAGGACACACTGAGAGACAAAACCAACACCGAGGAAGACACCACAACCAGAGTGATTCTCACGTATAATAAGGAGTCGAAGGCAATTTTCAAAATATTGACCCAAAACTGGAATATTTTAACCAGTGACCCTATCATAGGTAACACCGTACAGGAGAGACCACAGATTACCTTCAGGAAAGGGAGAAATCTCAGAGATCTCTTAGTGAAAGGGGACATTACTAACACTAGCAGGAACACACAGATTAACCTTCAAGGCTTCTTTCCCTGCGGCCATTGTAAGGCTTGTAGGAATAGTTCTATGAGGAAAAGTTACTCTACCCCAACAGGAGAAAGAACTATAAAACAATTTCTCACATGCGGCACAATATTTACCATCTATATTCTTGAATGCCCATGCAAGAAAAGATATGTAGGTAGTACCACCTTAGCCACAAAGAAAAGGGTGTTGGAACATATGAGGGCATTTACGAACAAGGATGCCCATTACCCGGTGGCCAGACACTTTACTGAGTACCATCTCTCTAACAGTTCCCTTCTTACGTTCTTCGCTATAGAACAGATCGAACACACACAGAGAGGGGGAAATAGAGTCCTCCAATTGCGCAAAAAGAATCTTGGCATATACTTAACCTCCAAACAAAAAACCCGGAAGGGCTGAATCAAGATGAAAAAATAAGTATTCATCTACATGAATAACGAACAGTATAATTCTTCCTGTTGTAATATATGTCTTTATGGTGAATACTGCACACCTGGCAACTCTTGTTTCTGCTTTTGAAAGAAGTTTTTAATCTTTAGTATGAGAATATTCATGGATTTTAATGGTTTCTTTTTTTACACAGGAGAAAAGGAAGGGGCAGAATCTAAGAAACGCCTCTACTGAAATCCACCCCTACCCTTTTCTTCTATCGTTATGGTGGAGGGCTCGACTAGACAGATAAGAGACTTGTTTATCTTTTTCTCTTCAGTCTTATGGCCATGCTTAAGTTACAAAACTTTATTATTTTTTAATTTTCACATATACATAACTTTTAATTGTTCCTTGGTGGACTACTGGATATAGTGTTGATGTAATGGGGAAGGCGGAATACATGGTGAAATGTAAAGGCTAGGTGTCGGTAGATGGTTCATATGGACACTTTCTACCAAAATAGTCTATCGTAGGTTTTTCTTTAGGTTTTTCTTTTCTTCGGACTCTACATTATGTGTAAGGATACAATATGGCACCTTACTATACAGTACGGCTTTATTAGAGGGTCCCTTAGGCACTGTGCCGAGTGAAAGCATTCTTATTTACTATTGAATTTCAGTTTTTAAATAGGGAAATCACCAGGACTGTAAATAGATGTCACTATTGCCGTTATGTGTGGTAAAAAGTAGAATTTATACAGAGAATATTGCAATTGCAGGATATTAATGCTTAACTGTATATACTATGATGAAAACTCTACGTTACAATATGGCTGCCGTACTTTGTTGGGTCTCTAATGTAATATGTACTTTTGATCGCACCTAGTCTCTTTGTTGAAAAAGTGATTTAACTTTTATGCACGGTCAGGACCCATGACCCACTTTGGAATTGTATGGATGCCAGAATACACTCTTTAAGTTCATTTTGATTTATAGTTATGTGCAACAACAACACATTACAAAATGGATGCCACTTTGGTTGTAGGAAGGCCTCTACCTTCTGGTCCTTCTTTGATTTTCACATTTCGTATGTATTGACTGCCCTTTCCCCTGAATCACTGTGTGACCAAGCTTGCTGTGCAGGCGAAACGCGTAACCGAGAATAAATCAACTACTGGTGTTTGCAGACCTCTGAGTGATCGCCTTATTGTACTTTTGTGAGAATATATATAACAAAGTCTATGACACATAGTAGAACAGAACTGATTAAAGATAAACTGGAGATAGCAACAGACCAGTCAGTTCCACCTCCCATTAACTCGTCTACTAACGAATTTAGAGTTATTATGGAATTCAGCAGTCAAGACAAGGAACTACGGGGTATTATTACCCATAACTGGCCACTACTTTTGAGTGATCCAATAATTGGGAAAACATTACCTTCCAAAGTCTCTATCACTCATAGCAGGGCTCCCTGCATGAGGGATAAATTGGTTAAAACTAGTCCTGAAATCATTGAGAGTTGTAATTGGCTTCAGACTCATAAAGGCTTTTTAAATGTAAAACGTGTAAGGCATGCCAACAGGGGATCAACAAAACCAAATATACTACCCCCTTTAGCCCAAAACAACATGATATTAACAAATTGTTGACATGTAAAACTGAATACGTGGTCTATGTGTTGTTATGCCCATGTGGCCTACAATACATAGGCAGCACAAAGCTGCAGGCACACAAACGGGTTCTTCAACATTTGAGGGCTATTACCAATCAAGACAACACGTATCCAGTGGCGAGACATTTCAAGGAGTATCATGGATCTAGGAGTCATGAACTAAGATACTTTCTCATTGACTCAGTACCCCTAAGTAGAAGAGGTGGTAACAGGGAAGCAAAACTACGTAAACTAGAAACCAGATACATCCTTGAGATGAACTCCAAACATCCAGGAGGGTTAAATGTAACGGAGGACTTACACACTTGCCTTTGAATTGATGAGATAGAACTATGATTATATCAAACAAATAATATACAAAATATACACCGAGTAACAGGAATCAATTGAATCACTCAATGAGCCGCAAGGATACTCTATATTTTATGTATTATATTTCATATTGTGTGTTTCACGTTTTATATTGCATATTTAATATCTATTTATGCATATAGAGACCAATATTTAATATTTAATATTTTATGAGATGTATATTTATGATATGTTATATTTGATATTTTATGTTTTATGTTTTGTACTTCATGAGTAATATTTAGTGTTCAATGTTCAAATTCCATTACTCAATGTTTATCATTGTATTACCCTTTGACTATTCCGGCGAACAAAAACATGAGTGATATCTGACTTACATCACCTTTACTAACTGGGTGGTTATGGACATAGCCACCCCCATGCAAACTATTAACCTCAGGATAAAGGGGTAACACAAGGTATTCATACCAAGATGTACGGCAGACACGTAAGATAGATGACATAAATTAGTGTGATATATAAATGAAACATCAGGCAGCTAATAATGTTATTTTAATTAGATTTAAGTGAAATATATTATCCTGATTATAGACACGCAAGGTAGCACATACAGCACTTTGAGCACTTTAGGCAATTTTTAAACTTCCCTGGACATCCACATATATCAATGATATATATACCAATCATGAGACACAATGACAAATTCAATATGACCGCAAACATGTTTACAGGGACAATGTATTTACAAGGATTTATCCAATGCATTTTAAAATAATCTTAAAAATTTGTAAATTCATCAATGTAAACAGAACACGTGGGCGCGCTATACATTTTTAGTATGAAACCATATTTTATGTATATAATGTAATTTTATATAACATCAATTTTTTACATGTGGTTTTATATTTATAAATCTTAGCTGGGACTTTTTTTCTATGCTTTTATCCTCATATATATATCTATAGGTTTTAATGACAAATATATATGTGGATATACATTATATCCGAATGGTAATTGGCATGTGATAATTATAAACCAAGCGTAGCTAATGATACTTATTTAACCATCATTGAAAATAATCATTGTAAGTCTAAATAATATTCCAAGTCATGATACATTGTATATATTTTGTTTATGTCCATGATTTACGTTGAACTTTGCACTTTCCACTATGCACTATGTCACTTTAAAAGGCGAAAAAACTTACCGCTAAATCATGTCATGTGATCAAGGCTCTTGAGGAGTCGAAACGCGTAATGGCGGCAGAATAAAGCAGTAAACCTCACATACAAGTGGTCCGTGTCCGTGTGTTTTGGAGAGGATTGAGAGCAACGACGGCGATCGTGATATAGGAACCGGGCTGGTTTCGCCTGGATCTACACGGACCCCCGCTCACAGTTTGGTCGATGCCGCAAAAGAAACCAACATCCTGAGCCTCGGCGAAGGGATTCAAGAAAGCAACCCGGAAGGGTTTGAAGCGTCTGACCCCCCAGCGCCAGTAAATGCCGTAAAGCCTTCACAAAGTTCGGTGAAGCCGTGTCGGAGGACCCGGAGTACACTGACTACAGTCAAGGTAGGCGCGAGTGGCAGCGTGGGGTGAGCGGTGTGATTTGCGGGGCGGGCTGCCGCATTTACCGAGGAGACCCGCACATCAAGCAAAGCAAAATTTAAAACAATACGATGTCGGCCGACATGTTGCGGGACCGTGAAGCAGCGGCCCTTGAAATGTTTAGTGATCTGCCTACAACAACCCCAGTAACGAGACCGGGCAACGAGGCAAGCAATAGCGTGAATATCACAATAAAGGACAAGTTCAGACTATTAGAAAAACTCATGCGCCAAGAACAGAGCAAATGGTGGGAGTCCCGGTCCTTACAAAGGTATATAGATGTGGGAAGGATTCCTAGAGGCTTGCGGATTTTCATAGCGCCCAGCTACGAAAATCCAAATCCCCAAATGATGCAGGAATGGGCCAATTGCAATTTAGAGTCTTCACGGAAATTAATCTTAATTCTGATCAAATATGCTGACTCTGACCGAACTACCCTGCTTGAGCAAATAGACAAACTAAATGAAGAGATTGGAGCCAGTGGGCAAACAGAAGATATAAGCAAATTGCGCAAAGATATGTTAGTACGTATAAAAAAGGAGGAAGAAAAAATCAAAGAAAGAAAAACGTACAATTCATAAGGGACAAAACGGACTATAAAATGGGTCAGATTTTCACTTTTTCTAAAAAATATGATGCCTTGAGGAGAGCAGAGACCAACAAAAAGGATGGACAGACACCCAGCACATCTCGAGCCAATTATACAGCAAAACAGGCGTCTAATTCAGACCTCAGTTCAGTACCAGATAGTGGCTCCGATTCAGAACTAAGGGACAATAGCACTACTCAGCAGGTACCTTCCCCAGGCCAAGAGGTTAATTTTTTATGCATGGACAGAAGGCAAACACTCCGCCCAAGAAACCAACAAAACAGAACTCAAGTGACAGAAACTACAAACGTAGGCAGAGGCGGAAGGCAAGCAGGAAACGCCACCAATGCAAAAAGACAGACAACGGGAAGATGGAAGCAGAGATAAACACCAACCTGGATACCAATAAAACCATAATCAATCTGGCAAAAATCAATTTAACAAAAGCTGAGGAACAAATACTGAATCTGGGACTTACCTATTGCCCAAAAAACGATTTCAATTATGCCAAAACACGGCTGGACATTTACCGTTGCATACGAAAATTGAAATTAATGAAATATCATATGATGCTCACTAAGGAAACACCAGCAGCACAAACATCTCAGAACAACTTTTTAGGGCCAATGTACCCTGCTGATGTAGGGATAGGTGATATTCCCTTGACGACAGAACTGCTGGAACTATGGAATGAAGGATCGGTGTCCAGTACACAGGAGGATATATCTGGACAATCCATGATGGTCACCCCCAGTACACCAATGCAATGGGAACCTAAGATGCCAACTCCTTTCAGAAAAAAATCTACATTTGTCCCGATTAGTCCACGAGATGCTATTGATGTCTTCAATGAGCAGGTGACTACACAAATAAAACAATTGAATTTCAAAATCATGAATAACAAAAACAAAAGGAACAGAGTCAACACCCAGTATCATACATTGATGAACAAACTTGGAAAAGATCCCACTATTGTCATTAGAAATTCGGACAAAGGTGGTAACATTGTTATCTGGGGAAAGGAAGACTACACAAAGGAGGCCCTATTACAACTGAACGACCAAACCTGTTACACTAAGAGCAGAGGGACCGACCTCAAAGCAATGTATAAATGTTATTATTCTCAACTATCAGCATGGAGAGCTCAGGGCCTAATAACAATGGATGAACTTAAATTTCTAAAAAATGATTACCCGATTACACCATCTATTTACTTTATTCCCAAAATCCACAAGGACCGATGCAATCCACCGGGCAGACCGATTATATCGGCACGTGATGGACTTCTGGAACATACGTCACAATACATTGACTACTTTCTACAAGGGTATGTTCAATCCTTGGACTCCTATGTAAGGGATACAAGTGACTTTTTGAACAAATTGCAGGATTTCATTTGGCAGGATGGTTACTTAATGATAGCGCTTGATGTTACATCTTTGTATACAAGCATTAGACACAGTGATGGTTTGACAGCACTAAGATACTATATGTCTAAGAGATCAGATCAATTTAAGCAACACAGTGCAATGTTAATTGAGATGGTTAACTTCTGCTTGAATCACAATGTATTTATGTTTAACAACATGCTCTTCCAACAAATCAGGGGAGTAGCTATGGGTGCCAGCTTCTCCCCAGCTATGCATGTTTACACATGGGCTGGTGGGAGGAGTTGGTACTAGCTACCGAACATAGCAGTTACAAAACTAAGAACATTAGACTATGGTTACGGTATATTGATGATTTGTTTGTCATTTGGAGAGGCACACACCAAGAAGCAGAAGGATTCATTAACTCTATCAATGACAATGCACTGAATTTACACTTTACTGCCACTATAAGTGAAACAACTGTTAATTTCTTAGATACAAAGGTGTACATTAAAAATCAACAGATTGAGACACAACTATACAGGAAGGAAACAGCTGGCAACTCCACGTTGCATGCCAGCAGTGCTCACCCAAGACACCTGATCAATAGCATTCCCTACGGGGAAATGCTCAGACTCAGGAGGGTAAATAGCACTGAGGACACTCTCAAGAAAGCCCAAAATGAAAGCAAAGCAAGGTTCCGTGAGAGGGGTTATTCACTTAAAACCATTGAGGGGGCCATAACAAAGTCTATGACACATAGTAGAACAGAACTGATTAAAGATAAACTGGAGATAGCAACAGACCAGTCAGTTCCACCTCCCATTAACTCGTCTACTAACGAATTTAGAGTTATTATGGAATTCAGCAGTCAAGACAAGGAACTACGGGGTATTATTACCCATAACTGGCCACTACTTTTGAGTGATCCAATAATTGGGAAAACATTACCTTCCAAAGTCTCTATCACTCATAGCAGGGCTCCCTGCATGAGGGATAAATTGGTTAAAACTAGTCCTGAAATCATTGAGAGTTGTAATTGGCTTCAGACTCATAAAGGCTTTTTTAAATGTAAAACGTGTAAGGCATGCCAACAGGGGATCAACAAAACCAAATATACTACCCCTTTAGCCCAAAACAACATGATATTAACAAATTGTTGACATGTAAAACTGAATACGTGGTCTATGTGTTGTTATGCCCATGTGGCCTACAATACATAGGCAGCACAAAGCTGCAGGCACACAAACGGGTTCTTCAACATTTGAGGGCTATTACCAATCAAGACAACACGTATCCAGTGGCGAGACATTTCAAGGAGTATCATGGATCTAGGAGTCATGAACTAAGATACTTTCTCATTGACTCAGTACCCCTAAGTAGAAGAGGTGGTAACAGGGAAGCAAAACTACGTAAACTAGAAACCAGATACATCCTTGAGATGAACTCCAAACATCCAGGAGGGTTAAATGTAACGGAGGACTTACACACTTGCCTTTGAATTGATGAGATAGAACTATGATTATATCAAACAAATAATATACAAAATATACACCGAGTAACAGGAATCAATTGAATCACTCAATGAGCCGCAAGGATACTCTATATTTTATGTATTATATTTCATATTGTGTGTTTCACGTTTTATATTGCATATTTAATATCTATTTATGCATATAGAGACCAATATTTAATATTTAATATTTTATGAGATGTATATTTATGATATGTTATATTTGATATTTGATATTTTATGTTTTATGTTTTGTACTTCATGAGTAATATTTAGTGTTCAATGTTCAAATTCCATTACTCAATGTTTATCATTGTATTACCCTTTGACTATTCCGGCGAACAAAAACATGAGTGATATCTGACTTACATCACCTTTACTAACTGGGTGGTTATGGACATAGCCACCCCCATGCAAACTATTAACCTCAGGATAAAGGGGTAACACAAGGTATTCATACCAAGATGTACGGCAGACACGTAAGATAGATGACATAAATTAGTGTGATATATAAATGAAACATCAGGCAGCTAATAATGTTATTTTAATTAGATTTAAGTGAAATATATTATCCTGATTATAGACACGCAAGGTAGCACATACAGCACTTTGAGCACTTTAGGCACTTTTAAACTTCCCTGGACATCCACATATATCAATGATATATATACCAATCATGAGACACAATGACAAATTCAATATGACCGCAAACATGTTTACAGGGACAATGTATTTACAAGGATTTATCCAATGCATTTTAAAATAATCTTAAAAATTTGTAAATTCATCAATGTAAACAGAACACGTGGGCGCGCTATACATTTTTAGTATGAAACCATATTTTATGTATATAATGTAATTTTATATAACATCAATTTTTTACATGTGGTTTTATATTTATAAATCTTAGCTAGGACTTTTTTCTATGCTTTTATCCTGATATATATATCTATAGGTTTTAATGACAAATATATATGTGGATATACATTATATCCGAATGGTAATTGGCATGTGATAATTATAAACCAAGCGTAGCTAATGATACTTATTTAACCATCATTGAAAATAATCATTGTAAGTCTAAATAATATTCCAAGTCATGATACATTGTATATATTTTGTTTATGTCCATGATTTACGTTGAACTTTGCACTTTCCACTATGCACTATGTCACTTTAAAAGGCGAAAAAACTTACCGCTAAATCATGTCATGTGATCAAGGCTCTTGAGGAGTCGAAACGCGTAATGGCGGCAGAATAAAGCAGTAAACCTCACATACAAGTGGTCCGTGTCCGTGTGTTTTGGAGAGGATTGAGAGCAACGACGGCGATCGTGATATATATATATATATATTATCTACTGGCGGTCGCCAGTAGATAGTTATAGTTACAACCTATTATCCATAGGAAATCCGCGACATTCTATTTGAAATAACTCTCTTGCCGGTTGACGTATCTTCGCAAAATTTTCAAACTTTGTGGCCCGCTCCGGTCCGCTTCTACCCTGAAAGTCTCGGGGGATTCGTCAAGCGGGGGCCGAGAAAAAGGGGGTCCCAAAACGCGTTTTCCCCATGCAATTTTCCATAGGAAACTTTAGACACGGCTACAGCCCGAACTGCTGAACGGAATTACACCAAATTTGGCAAAGAGGTAGTTCTTGGTTCAGAAAGAACCCTTTTTGTTAAATGGTGTAAATCCGTTCAGTAGTTGCTGAGAAAATCAAAAGTAAAAAGATAGTGATATCTATGGCCGCGTTGGATTCGCGCACCCTCCCGATCACGAGCTGCATGCTAATTGGCTGTCAACACTCCAAATCAGGAAGTGTTGGCAGCCATTTTGTCCCTCGGTAGAGAAACAAGTGCGCAAAGCGCACAAAGGGGGCAGGGTAGAAACACCCTGACCCCTAGGTCTGCTCAGGGGTCCCACAAGGACCCCCTGGGCAAAAATTTTTTTAAATCGGCAGGATGCGCTCAGGGTGCGCGAATCCTGCCGAGAATAAAATCGAAGCGCGGTCTCCTGCGCTTCGATGTTAATTGGCCCCGGGTGGGCCAAGTCCCGGGGGCATGTGGGGGGTTAATTTTATGTGTGGGGGCCTCTAAGGGCCCCCAAGCCCGGGTACCACCACCCCCGGGGCTTTATGTAGAATGGTGCGGGAGGGCTCTGAGCCCTCCCGCAGCCCCGAGGACCACCACCTCCCCGGGGCTTCTTTTTTAAATAAAAAATCTGTGTGGGGGCTCCAGCCCCCACACGCCCGGGACCACCACCTCCCGGGGCACTAAGAAAAATTAAAATGGGGGTCCGTTTTGGATCCCCAAGCCCCGGGGACCACCACCTCCCGGGGCTTTCAAAATGTAGGGAGGGGGCCGCGCGGCCCCCTCCTGGAGCCTGTGGTGGCCCTGGGGACCGCCACCCCCAGGGCCGGCTCCTGCAGTGTCCCGGGGTGCCTACCCCGGGACACTGCTGTTTGCAATGACAGGAGGGAGCCTCGCGGCTCCGTCCTGTCATTGCAAACTGCTTTGGATATTGGAAGAGAGGCAGGAAACCTGCTCTCTCTTCCAATATCCAAAGCTGATTGCTTTCCACATGGGGAGCAGCATGTTAGCTGCTCCCCATGTGTAAAAGCAATGCCGGCTCCCGTAGCCCCGGGGACCACCACCTCCCGGGGCTTCTTTTTAAATTAAAAACCTGTGTGGGGGCTCCAGCCCTCACACGCCCGGGACCACCACCTCCCGGGGCACTAAGAAAAATTAAAATGGGGGTCCGTTTTGGACCCCAAGCCCCGGGGACCACCACCTCCCCGGGGCTTTCAAAATGTAGGGAGGGGGCCGCGCGGCCCCCTCCTGGAGCCTGTGGTGGCCCTGGGGACCACCACCCCCAGGGCCGGCTCCTGCAGTGTCCCGGGGTGCCTACCCCGGGACACTGCTGTTTGCAATGACAGGAGGGAGCCTCGCGGCCCCGTCCTGTCATTGCAAACTGCTTTGGATATTGGAAGAGAGAGCAGGAAACCTGCTCTCTCTTCCAATATCCAAAGCTGATTGCTTTTCCACATGGGTAGCAGCATGTTAGCTGCTCCCCATGTGTAAAAGCAATGCCGGCTCCCATAGGACACGGGGAGCCGGCGGGACTGTGGGGGGTTTGGGGACCCCCCCACAGTCCCCAACGAGAGGCCAGGCCCCGGGGGATGGGGTCCCCGGGGCCATAAGTGGCCACGGAGGAGGGCCACGCAGCCCCCTCCCCAAAAGTAAAAAAAAAAAAAGTGCAAGGCCGGCCCCGGGGATGGGGTCCCCGGGGCCTTAAATGGCCTGAGGAGGGGGGCCACGCAGCCCCCTCCAAATAAAAAAAGAGGCCATGCCCCGGGGATGGGTTCCCGGGGCCAATACAGGCCCAGGGAAGGGGGCCACGCGGCCCCCTTCCCGTTTTTTTAATTTTAATTTTAAAAAGGGGTAAGGCCCTGGGGGATGGGGTCCCCAGGGCCTAAAAATAGGAAAAAGGAAGGGGGCTACACAGCCCCCTTCAGGGGAGAAAAAAACGATCGGGCCCGCAGGCCCCGCCCCTTCCTTCACCACTCTGCAAACGCGCCCCTGGCGCGTTTGCAGAGGGGAACAATTCCCCTTGAATACTGGGGGTCCCTGGGGCCAACTAGCCCACCAGGAACCTCCAGTATGGCCAGGGGCTGCCTTGCAGAGAGGTGTACAGAGGCCACGCCCCTTTTACACCTCTCTGCAACGCAGCTCTGTGGCGCTTTTGGAGGTATATGGTGGGCTAGTTGCACCCCAGGGACCCTCAGGATTCAAGGGGAGTTAATCCCCGACTTAAAACGCGTCACGGGGTGCGTTTGCACAGTGGTGAAGGGAGGGGCGGGGCTTCAGGTGACATGTGTGCAAACAGGCCCCGTGGCGCGTTTTAAGATGGGGAATTAAATCCCCTTCAATCCTGAGGGTCCCTGGGGCCAACTAGCCCAACCGGTACGTCCAGAAAGCGCCACAGAGCTGCGTTGCAGAGAGGTGTAAAAGGGGTGTGGCCTCTGTACATGTCTCTGCAACGCAGCCCCTGGCGCATACTGGAGGTTCCTGGTGGGCTAGTTGGCCCGTAGGGACCCTCATGATTCAAGGGGACTTAATCCCCCTACTTAAAACGCGCCACGGGGCGCGTTTGCACAGATGTCACCTCAGGCCCCGCCCCTCCCTTCACCATTGTGCAAATATTCCTCTAAAATCAGCCGAAATACGAATTCTGATTTACTCACCTGTTATCAGGAGAGACCTCAGTGCTGCATCTTTCAGCCCAGTACTAATCCTGAAAAGTAATTTTAACCGTACTTACCAGTAACTTGAATTTCCTTCCATAGGCTAACATTGACTGGTTTCACTTGGAAATTCTTCTAAGTGTGGAGTTTTGGAACTTTAAAATATTCCTCTAAAATCAGCCGAAATACGAATTCCGATTTACTCACCTGTTATCAGGAGAGACCTCAGTGCTGCATCTTTCAGCCCAGTACTGATCCTCAAAAGTAATTTTAACCGTACTTACCAGTAACTTGAATTTCCTTCCATAGGATATCATTGCCTGCTTTTTGCTGAAAAAGTTTCTAAGTGTTGATTTTTGAAACATACAAATATTCCTCTAAAATCAGCCGAAATACGAATTCCGATTTACTCACCTGTTATCAGGAGAGAACCCAGTGCTGCATCTTTTAGCCCAGCACTGACCCTGAAAAGTAATTTTAACCGTACTTACCAGTAACTTATCTTTTCTTCCATAGGAATCCATTGTCTGGTTTTCAGCAGAAAAGTTTCAAAGTGTCGATTTTCACAAACTACAAATATTCCTTAAAAATCGCCTGTATGACTTAAACGCATTTTTTCAACTGTTTACAGGAGATGCACCAGTGCTGGATCCAGGATCCAACACTGAGTAAGAAAAAGTAACGATAACAGTTTTTACCTTCTAAGTGAATTTCCTTCCATAGGATAACATTGGTGATTCTATGAGGAAAAGTTTCTAAGTGTCAACTTTTAAAATACAATAATATTCCTTAAAAATCACGACTGTAACCAAAACGCTTTTACTCAACTGTTTACAGGAGATGTCCCAGGACTGAATCTAGGATCCAGTCCTGTGGTTAGAAAAGTAATCCATAAAGTAACTAATTGCATTTAACTAGAAATTCACATTGAGCTGAATGTTGCATTGTGTTTGAAAATGTGTTGCCCATTGCAACAACTGTAACTACTGTACTTAAAAGTCTATTGCCTATGTGCTAAGTATTTAAACTAAAGTAATTCATTCTGAGAAAGTATTTTTTGTAATGTAATGTATAATGTAATTACAATGTAATTTAAAAAATAAAATATGTAAAAGAAATTGTTTCTAAAAATGTAGTAAATCAGTATGAAAAAAATAATATAAAAATTAATACATTTAAAAAACCTTTGAAATTCACTGAAAAAACCGTAGGTTTCAGGCACGTTATAGTTACAAATTAGCATTTAAAAAACCTTTGAAATTCACTGAAAAAACCATAGGTTTCAGACACGTTATAGTTAGAAATTAGCATTTAAAAACCTTTGAAATTCACTGAAAAAACCATAGGTTTTAGGGACAGTTATAGTTACAAATTAGCATTTAAAAATCTTTGAAATTCACTGAAAAAACCATAGTTTTCAGATATGTTATAGTTACAAATTAGCATTTAAAAAACCTTTGAAATTCACTGAAAAAACCATAGGTTTTAGGGACAGTTATAGTTAGTTGGACATTTCACTCGTACAAAACCCGTGAAATTCCCCCGTTATAGTTAGTTCAGCTAACTATAACTCGCGCCCCCGCAATGCACTGCTGATGACGTCACATATTACATCACTCATGACATGGTCAGTGACATCACTGATGACATCACTGATGACATCTCAAATGACATCACTGATGACATCATCCACGTGATAATCTGATGCAGCTCCTCACACCCTAATATAACCTTTGATACACCCAATCTAAATTACAGACTGCCATTCGCAAAACTATAGACACTCCAACACCAATAACTACATACCCACTCACTGATTCTTAGGTCTACACACACACATCCACTCACTCACCCGTACAGTCACTCATACTTATGGTCACTCAGTACAGGACTATCATATGCACTCTTACTCCTATATAGACACTCAAACACCGCCACTCATCCAAAGAGGTACTCACACACCTAGTCAGTCATGCAAATAATTAAACACACTGCCATTTACTCACCTATACAGTTATACACACACCAGCTCACTTAATCATACAAATACTAGCACATTGTTACGCTCTTATACAATCACTGATACAAGCACACACTCATCCATACAGCCACTATCACAATCACTCACTCTCGCTTATAGCTATTTATATACTCCAACACACATATATACTGGCTTTCACATATGTAGTTACTCACACATGTACCACTGGGACATACATTCACTCACTAACACACTCTTACACACACTTACCCACCCATACAGTCTATCACAGATGCACTCTTGAAACCATCCACCCAGTGAATCACCCACTCACACATCTATGCACAGAGTCGCACACACCCCACCCACACAAACACTCAGGCACCCATACAGATACTCAGACAACCAATCAATAACTCATATAGACACTCATGTAGCTATTCACAAACCCATGCAGCCACTTACACAGCAACAGACAGACGGATACAGACATTCACCCAGTTTAGTCACTAACCCATGCATTCAGTAAGATACGTTAAATCACTCACTTATAGAGTCAGTCACGCACCTACTAAATCATCCATACAGACACTTACACACCCACTCATTCTTCAATACGTCTTTTCCTATATATATTAAAAATATTTAAACTTTACAGAAACACACAGTCACTGGATGATGTCATCAGTGATGTCATCAGTGATGTCATTTGAGATGTCATCAGTGATGTCATCAGTGATGTCACTGACCATGTCATGAGTGATGTAATATGTGACGTCATCAGCAGTGCATTGCGGGGCGCGAGTTATAGTTAGCTGAACTAACTATAACGGGGGAATTTCACGGGTTTTGTACGAGTGAAATGTCCAACTAACTATAACTGTCCCTAAAACCTATGGTTTTTTCAGTGAATTTCAAAGGTTTTTTAAATGCTAATTTGTAACTATAACATATCTGAAACCTATGGTTTTTTCAGTGAATTTATATATATATATATATATATATATATATATATATATATATATTATCTACTGGCAGTCGCCAGTAGATAGTTATAGTTAGGACCTAGTTTCCATAGGAAAAGCGTTTTTTCTTTTCCCAATAACTTTGACGCCGGATGACGAATCTTCGCGAAATTTTCAAAACTAGTGGGGCGCTCCGATCAGCTCCTATCCTGAAAGTTTTGGGGTGGTTTGTCAAGCGGGGGCCGAGAAAAAAGGGGGTCCCAAAACACATTTTCCCCATGTTATTTCCCATAGGAAACTTTAGACACGGCTACAGCCCGAACTGCTGAACGAAATTACACCAAATTTGGCAAAAAGGTAGCCCTTAGGTCAGAAAGCGCCATTTTTTTTAAATGGTGTAAATCCGGTCAGTAGTTCCTGAGAAATTCAAAAAATAGAGGTAAAAAAATCAATTTCCCATAGGAAACTTTAGACACGGTTACAGCCAAAACTGCTGAATGGAATTACACCAAATTTGGCAAAAAGGTAGTGCTTGGTTCAGAAAGAGCCCTTTTTTTAAAATGGTGTAAATCCGTTCAGTAGTTTTCGAGATATTAAAGGAAAAAAATCTTTATATATCTGGGTGGGACCTAACTACACAAGCATGATCTTGGCTCTAATTGGCTGCCAACACTTCAATCCAGGAAGTGTTGGCAGCCATCTTGGTGCAATGCTTTTTAGGTCTCGCCTAGCGACGCAGCGCATGCGCTGCCCACTACACAAACACCACTGCACTGCCCTAAACCCTAAAACACTACCCCAGCACGACCCCCTACACTGCACGAACACCACTGCACTGCCCTAAATCCTAAAACACTACCCCAGCACAACCCCCTACACTACCCGAACACCACTGCACTGCCCTAAACCCTAAAACACTACCCCCAGCACGACCCCCTACACTGCCCGAACACCACTGCACTGCCCTAAACCCTGAAACACCACCCCCAGCACGACCCCCTACACTGCCCGAACACCACTGCACTGCCCTAAACCCTGAAACACCACCCCCAGCATAACCCCCTACACTGCCCGAACACCACTGCACTGCCCTAAACCCTGAAACACCACCCCCAGCACGAACCCCTACACTGCCCGAACACCACTGCACTGCCCTAAACCCTGAAACACTACCCCCAGCACGACCCCCTACACTGCCCGAACACCACTGCACTGCCCTAAACCCTGAAACACCACCCCCAGCACGACCCCCTACACTGCCCGAACACCACTGCACTGCCCTAAACCCTGAAACACTACCCCCAGCAAGACCCCCTACACTGCCCGAACACCACTGCACTGCCCTAAACCCTGAAACATCACCCCCAGCAAGACCCCCTACACTGCCTGAACACCACTGCCCTAAACCCTGAAACACCACCCCCAGCAAGACCCCCTACACTGCCCGAACACCATTGCACTGCCCTAAACCCTGAAACACCACCCCCAGCACGACCCCCTACACTGCCCGAACACCACCGCTCTGCCCAAAACCCTAAAACACTAGCCCCAGCACGACCCCCTACACTGCCCCAACACCACTGCACTGCCCTAAGCCCTGAAACACTAGCCCCAGCACAACCCCCTACACTGCCCGAACACAACTGCACTGCCCTAAACCTTGAAAAACCAGCCCCAGCATGACCCCCTACACTGCCCGAACACCACTGCACTGCCCTAAACCCTGAAACACCAACCCCAGCACGACACCCTACACTGCCCGTACACCACTGCACTGCCCTAAACCCTGAAACACCACCCCCAGCATGACCCCCTACACTGCCCGAACACCACTGCACTGCCCTAAACCCTGAAACACCACCCCCAGCATGACCCCCTACACTGCCCGAACACCACTGCATTGGCCTAAACCCTGAAACACTACCCCCAGCACGACCCCCTGCACTGCCCGAACACCACTGCATTGCCCTAAACCCTGAAACACTACCCCCAGCAAGACCCCCTACACTGCCCGAACACCACTGCACTGCCCTAAACCCTGAAACACCAGCCCCAGCACGACCCCCTACACTGCCCGAACACCACTGCACTGCCCTGAAACACCAGCCCCAGCACGACCCCCTACACTGCCCGAACACCACTGCACTGCCCTAAACCCTGAAACATCAGCCCCAGCACGACCCCCTACACTGCCCTAAACCTTAAAACACCAGCCCCAGCAAGACCCCCTACACTGCCCGAACACCACTGCACTGCCCTAAACCCTGAAACACCAGCCCCAGCAAGACCCCCTACACTGCCCGAACACCACTGCCCTAAACTCTGAAACACTACCCCCAGCAAGACCCCCTACACTGCCCGAACACCACTGCCCTGCCCTAAACCCTGAAACACCACCCCTGCATGACCCCCTACACTGCCCGAACACCACTGCCCTGCCCTAAACCCTGAAACACCACCCCCAGCACGACCCCTACACTGCCCGAACACCACTGCACTGCCCTAAACCCTAAAACACCACCCCCTGCACGACCCCCTACACTGCCCGAACACCACTGCACTGCCCTAAACCGTAAAACACCCCCCAGCACGACCCCCTACACTGCCCGAACACCACTGCACTGCCCTAAACCCTAAAACACCACCCCCAGCACGACCCCCTACACTGCCCGAACACAAATGCACTGCCCTAAACCCTAAAACACCACCCCCAGCACGTCCCCCTACACTACCCAAACACCAATGCACTGCCCTAAACCCTAAAACACTACCCCCCGCACGACCCCCTACACTACCCAAACACCAATGCACTGCCCTAAACCCTAAAACACGACCCCCGCACGACCCCCTACACTACCCAAAGACCACTGCACTACCCTAAACCCTAAAACATGATCCCCCGCACGACCCACTATACTACCCAAAGACCACTGCACTACCCTAAAACACGACCCCCTACACTACACAAACACCGCTGCACTACCCTAAACCCAAAAAACTACACCCAGCACGACCCCCTACACTACACAAACACCACTGCTCTACCCTAAACCCTAAAACATTACCCCCTACACTACACAAACACCACTGCACTACCTTAAACCCTAAAACACTACCCCCAGCACAACCCCCTACACTACCCAAACACCACTGCACTACCCTAAACCCTAAAACACTACCCCCAGCAGTACCCCCTACACTACCCAAACACCACTGCACTACCCTAAACCCTAAAAGACTACCCCCAGCAGTACCCCCTACACTACCCAAACACCATTGCACTACCCTAAACCCTAAAACACTACCCCCAGCAGTACCCCCTACACTACCCAAACACCACTGCACGACCCTAAACCCTAAACCACTACCCCCAGCACAACCCCCTACACTACCCAAACACCACTGCCCTACCCTAAACCCTAAAACACTACCTCCAGCACGACCCCCTACACTACCCAAACACCACTGCACTACCCTAAACCCTAAAACACTCCCCCCAGCACGACTCCCTACACTACCCAAACACAACTGCACTACCCTAAATCTACCCCCAGCACGACCCCCTACACTACCCAAACACCACTGCACTACCCTAAACCCTAAATCTACCCTCAGCACGACCCCCTACACTACCCAAACACCACTGCACTACCCTAAAACACTACCCCCAGCATGACCCCCTACACTACACCAACACCACTGCACTACCCTAAAACACTACCCCAGCACGACCCCCTACACTACCCAAACACCACTGCACTACCCTAAACCCTAAAACACTACCCCCAGCACGACCCCCTACACTACCCAAACACCACTGCACTACCCTAAACCCTAAAACACTACTCCAAGCATGACCCCCTACACCACACAAACACCACTGCACTACCCTAAACCCTAAATCTACCCCAAGCATGACCCCCTACACCACACAAACATCACTGCACTACCCTAAACCCTAAAACACTACCCCCAGCACAACCCCCTACACTACACAAACACCACTGCACTACCCTAAACCCTAAAACACTACCCTCAGCACAACCCCCTACATTACCCAAACACCACTGCACTACCCTAAACCCTAGAAAAGTAACCACCACCCCATGCCCAATCCCCCTTACCTCTCACTCCTCGTGGTTCCTCTCTCCTCGTGGTTCCTGCTTCATGTCGTCTCTGAGGGGCGGTGCACGTCGTTGTGAGGAAACGGAACAGCCTCTGTTTCCTTACAACGACGTGGATCGTCTACATTTTTTTAGAACTCATGGTCATTTACCATACATACCTTTACAACAACATTTGTTGTAAAGGCATGCGTGGTAAATGAACATGCGTTCTAAAAAAATGCGTAGTAATGACTTCGCGATGTACAACGCATGCGTGGTAATGCATGCGTTGTAATGGTATCGCGAAGTAAAAAGTCGTTGTATCGGCTGTTTACCGATCTAAGCTGGCCCCTGTTCTTCAGTGAGTCGTTTATTTGATAAATTAGGAGGAAGGAATGTGTTTTTTTACCGAAAAGTGCATTCCCTGCTGTTGTATTGTGAAAGTGTCCGCGTGGCCTGGTTTCACTTCCGGTGAGAGAGTGGAAGAGTCTGTTTGGATCTAAAGGGGTTCTGCTGTTGGACGGGGCCGGCGCGACACGTCATCAGAAAACACAGCTAATGGAAAGCATTGTCCCCGAAGTGTGGAGCAGTGCCATGAGAGGTCAACGAGTGTGCGTCCCACCGCAGTATGACCGTACCGCGTGACCCATGTGCCGCCTCCAGTGTACGGAAGGCAGAAGCGGCATCCATCGCAGGTCCTCTTGAAGACCGTTGTAGCACTAATTCTACATTTTGGAACTAGGGCATTTTAACCTTGTTGTTCCTGCCAGATACAAAGAGAAGATCCTGTGTTATTCAGTGCCCTCGTTACCTTTTCTGTGGGTAGTGGTGCTTGTCACTTCGCTGCCCCGCCGGTGCACACGACTGGGCTCCCCACCTCGTGTGCCATCTGCAGGGCCTCTGCCCTCGGATCACTGGTTTCGGTTTCTGGAGTGGCAACATAAACAGTTGCTCCCAAATGACTAGCCTGAACACTTAGGTGAATATCCCCTGCGCCAGCATTCCGCGGAAATTCTTTCCTAGCTCTCCCACGTCGACGACGATGTCATAATAGCACGGCTCTGCTCGCGACACCGTATGACGTCATAGGAGCCATAAGAGGACCTCGTTGGCGTGCTGACGTCAGTTCCACCCATTTTTTCCGTGCCACCGAGGTAAACAGGTGGACCGACACATTTTCACATGTATGCATAGTATACTAAATATATATATATATATATATACAAATGCATAACCAATAAAGGCATAAAGAAATAGCAACAGATCAAGCATTTCTCACTATTAAAACATAAGCATGATTAAGACATATTAAAAACATTCATGCCAAACAGTAAAAGCATCTTTTTGTTAGAAACAGGTGGACAACGGGAAGGTGGGTGGGACAGTGAGGAATCCACAGGCAGATACTGTATCCACCAGAAAAAGCGTTACCGAAGGTAAGTAACTTGCTCTTCTGATGGATACTTCTGCCTGTTGATTCCTCACCTTTTGAATAGAATCCTCAAGCCGTGCCTCACCCGGAGGAGGGTGTCCACCAGACTAGACCAAAAAATCTTGCAAAACAGATCGAGCAAAATGGCCATCCCTCCTAACCTCCGAATCCAATAATAATCGAATAATTTTTAGTCGAAATTATATTGAAAATAATACTTCAAAAATACTTTTATTAATAAATTTAGACAAACACTTAAAGGAAAACTTTTATTTATAATGAATTGAAAGATATTTCATACTTTACAAATTACGCCGAAGTCGCGACCCCAGCGCAACTTTTCAAAATGGCTACCGGAATGCGCGCAGCCATCGTGTAGGGTGCGCGACTTCTATTTAAAAAAAAAAAAAAAAAGAATGAATATAGTTTTCCTAACTAAAAATTATTCACAATTTTTTTAAATATATATATATTCACTGGAAAAACCATAGTTTTCAGGCATGTTATAGTTAGAAATTAGCATTTAAAAAACCATAGAAATTCACTGAAAAAACCATAGGTTTCAGGTACGTTATAGTTAGAAATTAGCATTTAAAAAACCATAGAAATTAACTGAAAAGACCATAGGTTTCAGGAACGTTATAGTTAGTTGGACATTTCACTCGTACAAAACCATAGAAATTCCGGCGTTATAGTTAGTTCAGCTAACTATAACTCGCGCCCCACAATGCACTGCTGATGACTTCACATATTACATCATTCATGACATGGTCAGTGACATCACTGATGACATCACTGATGACATCTCAAATGACACTTTTAACCAAACAACATCTTGTTTTGTGATACCTTGAGGATTAAAGTATAGCTCTGGTCCGCCCAAGGCTCTGAGATTCTCTTTAATGTACAGGGAATGTTAGACATATTGTCCTGCTTCATGCAGTCTGAGGTAAATAATCTATTCAGCCTTAGAGCATCCTTTAACCAGACACCACACCATAACAAAAGGGGTCACAACCGAAAAAAGTCTACAATGTAAGTCATACCTAACTCTTCATGTACGATTTCGGATGGGATATATTTACCAACTCCCAAAAGACCCCTAATGCATTTATTCTCCGCCAGCGTAAGAGTGACCAGGTTCACATAACCCCAAATCTCACTACCAAATGTAGAAATAGGGATGCATTTAGATTTACACTTTGCCTCTAATTTAAGACTGACTGCTTTCATGCCAAGCTACCAGAGTGGTAAGCACACGGCTAATTTAGTGACTTTAATGGTTCATCCTCACAAGGGTTGTGGTTGTTATTTTAGTAGAGTTTTTGCCCCCTCCGCAATCATTAACCCAGTTTCTTACACCTTAGTACTGATGATCAATTGACAAAGCATTGCAACAATACAGTATTAGCCTACCTTGTAAGTCCAACTTAATGGGCAATGTCTGTTTGCACTTTTACAAACCCGATATTTATGTCAATCTAGCACTTATATCCTCCCACATAAATTCATTAAATGACATCTGTGTGATCCCCCACAGTTTTTTTTTTACATATTGGTGAACAAATGAAATATTGCCACACCCCACTGTGATGTTTCAACTCTCGTGTGACAAGGCCTGAAAATGGCGGTTGTGCTCTGCCCAGTGGTTTAGACTATTTAGAAGCATTCCTCCTATCTCCTTTTGCATGTTTGATGCAACTCCTATGTGGCCATAGACATGTTCAGATATGTGTCCCTTACTCGCCGAATGATCCAAGCTATACCTCAGTGATCAGAGTTCTAAACCCCTAGTGCAAGGACATAATTCAGTGCACCAACACAAATTAGAAATCCAGTTGGACTATGAACCGTACACAACTCGCAAAGCAAAACTGTGTGAGTGATTAGTCACTCTCGATGAGTTCAGGGACACAGTGTAACTCCAAACCCTCCTTTGTAAATGAATGACACAATTAAAATAGCACTAAGAAACATGCGTAAAATGTTATACTGTTTATTTCCAAAACCCAAGTCTAGCGCATAAAATATGAATGGTAACCACACAGAATGAGAATATAAATGCATAAATGTATGACATGGACAGTAAATACAATTTGAACAGTCCTAACATGGTTAGTATGTTCCTAGCATCCTAACACCATCTCGCTACTTCTAGGTGCTATGCTAAGATTCAGCTGAAGCAGAATGCAACAAGGCTATAAATCGAGTCTCTTTAGTTGGTTCGCACAGTATACCTTCCCAAGTGGGAAATGGATGTTTAGTTATTCTCTATCATAGCTCTTCTTGAAGAACGATAAGCAATGTCAGCCTGAAGGTCACTTCTCTGCACTACTCCTGGAACCCTGAGGCAACCCTAGACTGGGGCCGGTTTGCAATGAACCAACGTAATCTGTTGCCTGATAGTTCCATCACAAAGTCTCTCCAAACTATGTGGAAATGCAGGGTTTTTTATATCACCTGATCACCGATTTTTATCTCATGTTTATAAATATGGTGACACTAAAGTCCCAATTAAACAAAATAAGTATGGCGTTAAATGCAGTATGTCAATTAACATGTTGGCATTTTAGCATCCACTGTAAGCGTCCATCTTAAAACAGCAGCACATATAATATAAGCAACAAAAAGATGTCAGCCTAGATATCAGAGGAGGTAGAAATGATGCTAACACTTCTTCATATGTCTAAAATGCAGTAAAAATTTAAAAAAAAGAGTTAGCAAGCCAGCATACAATAAAAATAAAAGTTAAAATTGGCCCTGTTGCTGTGATTATAACATCCCCATATTGTAAATTGAGATAGTAGCATTCAGATTGATGTAAAATCCCTAAGGTCTGAGTCCATGATATGTAGGCCCTGACTCCGTCTTGGCTAAAGGAGGTCACCATCTTCCCAGTTTCAAACAATGAAAGCCACCATCTTTCCCAATTTATGCAGAATCATTGTCATGTCTCCCACTAGATGCAGATGTTGCATGTCCTTATCTTTCTAAGAATTGTGATATCATTAAGTTATTCGATTAATGAAATACATACAATACTAAGGGCCTGATTTCGATGTCGTTAGGAAGGCCATCCCAGAGCTGTCCGGAGTCGGACCTTCTAACCGACTCGTACTGGGAGCCGGTTCTACCAAACAACGAAGTACTGTTATGTTTCGTAGGGTACCCCAATATAGGCTTGAGTTGTCACCTGACCCATCACCTACATTTACTGTACCATTGTACTACATAACGGGTTTTGGTATTGACCTTTTACCTAGTTAAGTGCTGCATAAATGTTGTGTGGTTTTCCCTGAAACCATGATTACTATCTTTTGCATAATAACTATGTACCTTTTGGGTATATATATACAACATCTTTGCTGGGGTAGGAAGAGGAAAAAGACTTCCATGCTGACACACTGATGCAAGACGCTGAGGTTCCTGCACGCAGACACTCCAGCACGCAGTGGTCTGATATCCCTTGCAGGGTGTCCATCTCGAGACCAAGACAGGGTCCTTCATTCTCTTGCACCAGGTAATGGGGTTGGCCTCATCCTAGGGGGCTTCTTGGCTCCACATCTACATACATGCTAGGTACACTTAGGTACATCTAGTTAGGGTTGCATCATAGGAGTATGCATTATTACTGTCATGTTTTTATATGCTTGCACATATTCATTGTTTTCAACAATGACTGAAGAAGAAAATCGTGCAGCAGCATTACATGTGAATGTAGCGAGGAAGAAGAGCTGGAAGGTGCGATAAACATTTCAGAAAATGTTAGAACTGCCCTTACTTTAAAACTAGCAGACTATGGAGTCACATCTAGAGGTGGGACAGTAACTTTCATGAGTGAGGCACACAAGTCACCCAGAACAGAGGTATTCTATTCATGGGTCAAATTCCCACCAGCAGATGCACGCATAAACACCTTTCATTTTTACACTGAAGATGAAATACCAGAGGAATATTGTCCATACAAGGACATTGAAGTTCCGCTCACCTACCAGGAGCACATAAACTGGTTTAAAGGCGCCCTCCCACACACAACAGATAAAGTGAGACTCAGTCATCTCGGAAGAGATGTAGCCACTTGGACGGTCCGAGTGGCCTACACACCGCATCCAGACATTGACACAATGACCGTAGCAGACTTACGTCCACTACACAAAGAAATAATAAAACGTTACAGACATCTGACACAGTTCGTTATGAGAACACTCACACTTCAGCCAACAAGGGCTACACCAGCAGGACAATATCAGGGGTCTGCTGCGAAAATAAATCCACAAACACTAAACACAGTTATGGGTAAATGCCGACTAAACATGAGCAAATGCCATTCTGGATAGCTCAGAAAATAACACAGTTAGAGGCAGTGTTTCAACACACAAGTGCTCAAGAAAAATATAGAATGCTAACAATATGTTTGCCAATGGGGATAGCTCCCCAGATAGAGGATTGTACCTCTTGGGGTACAGTTTTTGCTGCCATTTATACCAGAACTCATGGTATCCCTTCAATAGCTGTAATACCAGACGTATTGAGACAGATACAGAATGAGTATGGAGCAGAACCTGCTCTGAACTTAGGCATGAAATTGTTAGACAATTTTGCCCAGGTGTCAACAATTATGTTAGCAAACATAAAAGGGGAGGCAGCAGCAGTGGCCATGCGCCAGTTCCTGAGGGATTTCACTCCTATACAACAGGAGCATGAATTACCTAAAATTATCAAAGATATATATGCCGAATTAGGTAGAGATAATTTAGAAGCTAGAGCAACAAAACCTCAACTCATCGGTGGTCCTGAAAAGGATAACACCAAGCGAGCACCTGATTCTTCTAAGAAGAAATGGGACAATAAAAAACAAAAGAATAGAGAGAATAGATCACAATCAAGGGGTAGGTCTCCTCAACAGGAGCCCTCCGAAAGTAGGTACAAGATAACATTAAAAAACCTGTTAGGTATCAGGATACTGATACACATTCCTCTCGTTCTTGTCAGGGTTCATCAAAAAACTCAGAGAGGGAAGGACGGTCAGAACACAGACTAGAAGAACGAACAAAGTCCAGAGATACACATCGTACTTCGAACTATAATATCAAGAAAGAAGATAAACAAAAATCAAAACCTCAATTTAAAAAGTAAGACATGCCAAGGATACTGAGGACTCAACTTCTGAACGGGGAATGGGCTCTGATGATGCTAGATAGCACAGCAGAAGTAAAAATAGCTCTCCAGAACCTGATGGAATTTCTAGTGACAGTGGCGTTGAATGAACATATCACGGTGGAGTCACCTGATACTAGGGTATGTGTCCCACACCCGTTTTATGAAATGGAGGGAGACAAACCAAGAAAAAATTAAGGTCTCTTTTGGGAGAACTTGACTTATGGCTATGACATCCTTTTGGCTGAAAAAGATTGGTTGCCTGCAAATTGTTATGGAGTGCCCGAAGGGAGAAACGGTAATATTACCGTCTTTTTCCGACCTAGTTCCAGTATCACTATAACATTCAGACATGTACTGAAGGCACGACATGCTTTCCTGCAACATTCAGCTTGCCATGCGTGCTTTCACTTTCGGAGCAGCCCGGGACAATGGCGGCCACTTCTTTGAATATGTCTCGCATTTACAAGAGTTTGAGCTATTGGCATTGTAAATGACAATGCCTTTTATTTATGTTTTAATTAACAAAACAGATCAATAAAAGGCATTGTAATTTACAGTGCCAAAAGCTTACACTCTTGCAAATGCGAGACCTATTGCATTGCAAATTCTTGTTTTAATATGTCGTCCGGTCATATGAGGAGTGGGTGTTATGTTTCGCAGGGTACCCCAATGTAGGCTTGAGTAGTCACCTGACCCTTCACCTACATTTACTGTACCATTGTACTACATAACGGGTTTTGGTATTGACCTTTTACCTAGTTAAGAGCTGCATAAATGTTGTGTGGTTTTCCCAGAAAACTAGCCTAATTAATTACCCATAAGGATTCTCAGAATCACAGCAGGATTACCATCTTCTGCATAATACCTATGTATAAGGGTCATACCTTCCGTCATCCTCGGCCGACATGACACAGCAAGGTAGAATCCCCTGAGGGTACCTTTTGGGTATAGATACACCATATCTTTGCCGGGGTAGTCAGAGGAGAAAGACTTCCATGCTGACACATTGACGCAAGATGCTGAGGTTCCTGCACGCAGAGACTCCAGCACGTAGTGGTCTGACATCCCTCGTGGGGTGTCCATCTCGAGACCAAGACGGGGTCCTTCATTCTCTCGTACCAGGTAATGGGGTTGGCTTCATACACTTAGGTACATCTAGTTAGGGTTGCATCGTAGGAGTATGCATCATTACTGTCATGTATTTATATGCTTGCATATATTCATTGTTTTAGCACTATGGTAGAAATCTACCATTCATTTACTTTTTTGGTGCTGTTGCAGGGATTCTGCATGTACACAGAACTATGCACAGGAATACGGGACCTCGGTGTATAGGGGCTAAGCCTTCCTATCGCCTCAGTACCCACAATCCCAGGACCGACTAGCTATAGTGTCTCACTCGCTCTCTTAAACAATCATGAAGATGCAAATGATTATACACCCCAGAACACAACACTCCCGACTCTATCAGGAATCGCAGTAACAAGACGTTCCCTTTCGCTCACTCACTTGTACCTGTCCAAAATAAGAATTGACAGAGACACTGTTATAGTTTAAAATGTTTATTTTAACTATCGTGCTCTATAACGCAGTATACAAGCCACTCCCAGCAGCAAAACGCATACACCTAAAACAGTTAGCATTGTAGCAAGTCCATATATTATAAAGGGAGATGTCATCTTATATAGACAGTGGATAAAGGACTATAAGGCCTAACCACCCCCCCCCTTGGTAAGAAGAAGTATTATTATATAATAGAAGATCTCTGGGATTTGTCAGCAGACCCCATACCTTAGTGTCTAGATAGTATAACTACATCATAGGAACAGCATGGCTCTTCTCCTGATGGAGCAAGGTTTCATAAATGAAACTTGCTTGTATTCAATCCTCATCACAGTATTAATTTATTAAACTTGTATTGTTAATACTAACCTTTGCATTCACGACACGAAAGGGAAGGAAGCTTGCCTATGTGTTTACTAATGAATAATGCTTGTCTGTAATCCAAAATGGCCGCTATGCGCGGGAAAACTCAATGCGCATGTCGCAACCATATCACATGGTGTGACGTCTTTCTTTGCTTGGTGGGAAATTTCTGCTCTGCGCAGTGTGTATTAAAATGGCTGCTTGATGTTTTCACATGCTTCAGCTTGCTTTCATGTCATTACTAAATTGTCGTTTCCTAATGCTACTAACACGGGATAGAATTTATAATTAAATGGGAATAGAGTAGAAAAAGTGGGCATACAGTGAAACATTTTATTCTGTGATTTTAATATTTGCTTCTCGCACTTTTATTAGTTCGTAAACTTGGGCCTGGATTGGTGACCTGAAACTCGAGAGGCAAATGGTTCTGCGCATGTGTCCTGTGTGCCTGCCAAATGAAGTCAATCTGGACGTCGTCCAAGGCCGCGACCCGATGGCCGGAGATGCTGTACTCTTGCCTTTCCTGTTGCATATTGATACATTGTCTATGAAAATTGATTTACATTTGTCATGAGACGGGTGGGAAATAAAGCGAATGTATTAATTTGAAGGGGTGGGAATTTAAAGACAATAGGCTTTACAATTTAGGCCAAATCGATATGTTGCGACAATCCACCCCCTGTCCCTGTCCAATCAGAAGTAGTGGCCCCATATTTTAGTAACATTAAGGGGAGGTACATGGGCGTAGAAGGGTATAATAGAATATAGCATTAGTTAAAGAGCTAGACCTAGATTCCAGAGAACAGAAGATACTGAAGGAGATGCTACAGAGAGCGTAGCTTCTAGCAGAGACCACAGAACGCACAAGAAGAGCTCCAGACCGCTAAGCTGATCGATTGCAGACTGAATCCCTGTCCAGAAGAGGTCCTGAGGAGGGGGCGGCGGAGTCCATTAGAAGGAAGGCACAGGAGAATCGAGGAGTAGCCGAGTATCAGAGAGGGGAACGACGCAGGCGTCGTTGTAGAGAGGTCACCGGTCCTGTCCTGATCCTGGAGGAAGTCTTTGCTCTTCATCCTTCTTGGGTCCTATTCTTTCCAAGTCCTTGGCTAAGGGGTTTGGTTCTCGCACTTAGGTAAATATAATGCAACCTTTAGTTGCGCTGCTATCTCTATCCTCTCCTTTTCCTTAAACACCGTCATTGATTAGCAATAATCATTTCTATGCTTAATCTTGGGTATTGCGATTAAGTACCATGTGGCTCTGTATTTTACTCTGCTAAATCTTTAGATAAACATTATAAAAATTCCTGACTCAGTGGTTATTTCAGGATTATGTACTATAATGAATGTCACTCATTTTAAATTTCCCAATTAGCAAAGGATTCATTGGTAAGTCATTACTCTTCAATCAGAAGGTAATTGGTAGCAGGGATTTTGATAGAGAGTAACAACTGATAAAACCCAGCGTAAGTATTAGCGTAGTATGAATGTATGGGCCCAAGTGAGTATCTAGTGTATGAATGCTGTTGGCTAATATCGCGCTGGATCAGTTTTCTGGTAATCAGAGGATGGTTACTCTTTGTTAATTGGGTAATGAGAATTATATTTTTATGAACTAACATCCGTATATTCGAAGTTTGTTTTATGTTGTCTAGAATTCCCCGGGGTAAAAAGAATAGCGGATGGTAAGTGGAAGCCATACTGCAGTGAGGTTATCTGCCAGGCAGAATTAGTACTGAAAAGTTAAGCAGGACTTTCAGTACTTGTTAGGGACTCTATGCGTGTGAGTAATAGCAAAAGAGTACGCTGGTGAAAATTTGATGTTATATCACCTAGAAAGGGTAACATTGAAGAAGTAACAGGTATTTCTGGAGCTTGTGTGAAGAGTAAACGGAAGGGTTTTACTCGTAGTGTATGTTAGTAAACGGAAAGGTTTTACTAAGTGTGAGAAAACTATCTTTTCGAATTTAGAAGAAACTGGCACGATAGCGAATGTTTTATGTTGTTACTGAAATTAAGATTTGTAGAGAAAATAAGTTTGCGTAAATTTTTGTAAAGGGAGGGTCAGTTACCGGAGAGGGAGCTGACGTCACAAAACGCCGCGCTGGGATTGGTTGAATCAGCGGGTGTGGAAAGACCCTTGTAAAGGAGGGGTCAGTAGTCAGGAGTAGTACTGACGTCCCAGGTGCCGCGCTGGGATTGGTTGAAACAGCGAGGGACAGAAAAGAGCAGATTGTAAAGGAGGGGTTGACAGACAAACATCACCAAAAGGCCGCGCAAGGATTGGCTCGGAAATAAAAGATAGCAGACATTTGATTGGTCAAAATTATAGAAGCGAAATTCTTAGTGGATAAGGATTGCATGTTAAAACGCGATCCGACTTTAATAGGAATTCGTCAGGATAGGAGATATTTAGGCTTTGCAGAATATAATTTTATACATCGGTACTTACCCAAGATGTACGGAGAAAGAAGAAAAATGTCATTTTTACAAAAGATTAAGAATTATTTTAAAAAGGACAAACCAATCAAAACTAGAGAAGGAATTATTATTCCACCAGCTAAAACGCCCGCCTCATTCATGATGATGGAGAGAGGTTATCATACTTGTGTATGGATGGAGAATTGGATAGAATATACCAAAAATGATGGAATACTAGCGTTTCCCGAAAATGGCACGTTCAATGGGCGAATTCTGGAAAATTTGAGATTAAGGATGAATGACTTAGAACCCAGACCTAGATTAACTCAGTAGGAAGCTTTAGAGGAATGGGAAACTGAGGCATTTGAGCGGGACCGATCTAGGAGTAATAGGGGTTATCCAGAATTTTCCCCCAGATACCTACATGAGTCTAGGAACGGACAGATGAAACAATGGAGAAGGGCAATGATTACAGAAGGATTATATCCATTGTTCTCAGCAGAGGAGAAATTAGGAAGTAAGTGCACAGAAAAGACAAAACATTTAATGAGAAATGAGGAGTCTGAAGACGAATTTATGGAGGAAATGTTAAGAAACCCCCACCATATCAGGAAGGGACAAGTGGATGCACCCCAAGTGCACCACCAAAAACTCCATTAGTGCCACAGGTAATGCATGAATTCACCCCGAGTAGAATACTTCATGACAAAGAAAAGAAGCCCTAGAAAAGACCAGAACAGAATTAATACAGAAAATAACTCAGATAAAAGTACATCCTGATTCGTTGACCATACCTGTAACGATTGGTCCAGTAGTTCCATTATATGGTACTCAGGGAAGCTGTCCTCCACCGATACTTGCACCTACTCCTGTGAATAATTCCAAACCTGAAGCTCCAGTTATAATTGAGGATCAATTTAATGACTGTGAATCCACAATATCACTCATGGACTTGCCTATTCGAGGTACTGTAAATAGCACTCCCAGAAAAGATGTACCTGGATGTTCAAAGGATGTAAGTTTAATAACTTCATCTGGAGCAAAAAGTGCCACCATAGTAACACCTGAAGATTTAGAAAGATGGGTGCAAGGGTCAGATAAACAGTGCACACCTCCGAAAATAATGGACATTCATAAATTGAAAGTCGAATTAGAAGAAATAATAGCAGGAAATGTAGGACTAGAACGCTTAAATACCTATGATGATGAAGAAGAATTATTATTCCTGTGCAGGAGTATCACCAGAAATGTAAGGTTATTCCATGAAAAATTATCCAATTTAGCACTACAGATGGGAATAGAAATAGGGAGATCAAAAGTACTACAGAAACCCTATAGAGCAGAATTTTCAGACAAAGATTTAGAAAATATGAATGCCTCTGGAAGAAGATTACAAATAAGAGAATTAATGTTAGTTTTGCAAAAATGGGGAGACCTAGATAAATGGAGAACTAGGTGGGCCAAGAAAAAGGAAGAAGCACGAACAAGTAGAACAGCATCTGAATATGTGATGAAGGAAACAGAGAAAGCAGACCAAATGTATCCAATGCGAGAAGTTGCGGGAGGAGGATATGTACATGTCCCATGGAGCAGACATGATATTTTGTCATTTACGAATGATTTTCCAAAGTTGAGAGAAAAACCAATTGAATGCTACAAGCAGGTTGACAGGTTTGTGAAAGTGTTGAAGGATTTGGATGGTTTGTTTGACATAGTGGTACCTGCCGATTTGTGGACAGAATGCAAAATCACAGTGGATTGGCCAAGTGATGAATATCCTAGAGATCCGAAAACAGGTGCCCCGTCAAATGAGGTGATGGAAAAAGTATCAGCAGGTGATAACTTACCTGAAAGGGAAAATACCACCGAAAGAAACAGATTGGGTAAAAATAGATCGAACTACCCAAGAAGCTAATGAATCAGTACATTCCTACTATGAGCGTCTATTGCAGGTATTTAAACAGTATAGTGGATTTGAGGACATTGGAGACAAGAACATGAGTCAGTTTGTGTACCGGTTTGTTTACGGTTTAATGCCAGAAATTTGTCAAATGATTAAACAGCATATGCTTTGTTGGCAAGGGAAGCCGATTGATGAGATTTTGAAATATGCAAAATATTGTGGAGACAATATTGAGGATAGACACAAGAAATTGCAGGAAAAAGTGATGTGGGCTCAGGTGAAAATGGCTGAGAAACAGGGAATAAATTTGGAAAATCCGAGTGAAAATCAAGGAAAAGATTCTGGAACGAAAGTGATACTGGGAATGGTGGAAAATTTAGAGGACGAATGAGTAGAGAAGAAGCTAAAAAGAAATTTCCTTGTCATGGATGCGGAAAATTGGGGCATTGGAAGGATGAATGTAAAAAGATCCGGAATAATAATAGCCCAAATCAAAATTTAAATCCACAGACGCAGAATGACTCACAGCAGGGTATAAATCCTCAGTCAGTTGCCACCTGCACCTATTCAGGGTAATGTAAGCAGAGCAAAGCATGGTACAGACATCGGATATCAAGGAGGAAGTGGTAAGAATGATTATATGACATCACAATTTCTTTTGCAGGACGATTTCTGTCAATTCAGTCCATGACGGTGCCTAGGAGAGGGGAAGAAGGAGTGCATACTCGGCGCATCCTTACAGGTAGATCAGTCAGGTCCATATGTTGAAGGGAATGTGAAAGGTAATGATATTACTTTCCTTTTGGACACTGGTGCTACCCGGTTGTGAGGGTTTTCCCAACAATGACTGCACAGTACCTTTAATTTATGACTGCCCCGGATCAGCCATCTCGGGATTCCCACGAAGCCGCGAGGACTATCGTCCGACGCCAGTGAGGGTAACCACGCCCCCTTATCATGTGTCCTTACAGGAGCCAGTTACAAGGTGGGAGTCGCTGGACGTGGGCGGGACTGACTCCGGAACTGGAAACCCGAGGCCGGTAAAAGGAGCCCGAGGACAGACGGAAGCGCGCGGATCCACGGAGAGTGAGGAAGACGAACAGGAGAGCCATACCGGAGAAGAGACGGAGATCTGCGCGAGTCGACGAGCGGAAGCGGACGACCCGGAAGGAGAGGAGGAGTGGAGCGAGGACTGGTGGAGTCCACCGGAGGACGCTGGAGAGCGGCCGCAACTCAGGAGAGTTGCGGCGGAGCCGGTGAGTCCTACTGAAAGAGAGAACGGGGAAGTGGGAACAGGGGAGGCGGGAGAGGAAAGCACACTTGGGGTGGGATAGGGAGCGCCGGGGTATACAACGCTAGAAAGCACGAATACCGAGTCACCTATCTGCACCTCCCGTTTAGAGCATCTGAACCCAACACACCTTTTTAAAACCCCCCCCTATTCTTATTTGTTTACTGCACATCCCTTCCTTGTACGCCGTGTCACAAGACGTATCACCGACCGGGTGTGGTGACGGTTAGCACCAGACAATACCCCTTTGAGGGACTACCACTGACGGCTCCTTCTTGTCTCTTTCCCCTTTTATGAGCCTCCGAACACCCACCACCACCTCAAGAGCCTCTTGGGAGGAGAAGAACGACTGAGACGACCAGAAAGGGGCCCACAGAAGGAGAGGACACGGACTGTGTTACCTGTACCTACAATTACCAACAGTCCAAGCTTGTTAATAAAAACACTAAAGATTGCACACCATATCCAGCCTCCGCGTCTGTGTATCCGGCCCGCACTCCCCCACGCTCACAAGTGGTGTCAGAAGTGGGATTTGCCGGAGACATGGAGGCTGCGATCAGGAAGATGGCGGACAGTCAAGAGAGCTTAGGCAAGGCCATGGAGAGGTTCCTTACGGTCGTGGAAGACGACCGCGACAAGATGCAACAAACGCTTGCCGGACAGAGTCAATCGCAGGAAACGGCCCTAGGGAAGCTTGCCGAGGCACTCAGCCAGCCGAGAGGGGCCACCACACTTCCGTCCCTTGTATTACAGAAGTATGTGAGCGGAGAAGACCCGGATTACTTCTTCTGTAACTTTGAAAGGATGGCCATGGCAGCCGCATGGCCCGCCGATAAATGGGGACAGTACCTGGGACCCTTACTCACAGGCGAGCTCCAAGCCGCATACCAAGCCGCAAACTTGCAAGGTCTCACCCTTATGCGGACATAAAACAATGCATCCTTGAACGACTAGGGATAGACGATGAGACCTATCGCATACGGCTGCGTCAGTTGAAAGAGGGACCCCAGGAGACCCCAAGAGCGCTATACTTCCGCGTGAAGGACTTAGCTGACCGATGGTTGAAGCCCTCCTCGACCACTAAAGAGGAAATCATGTCCCAAAATCTACTTAGAGCAGTATTTGTCCTCCCTACATCCACCCATTCAGAGATGGGTACGCCAACACGCCCACCTTACTCTGGAAACCGCAGTTGAAATCGCCAGTGCCTTCAGTCGGGCGCATGAGATACAGAAGGGGCGGGAGGAAGTTCCCTGGAGAGGCGGAACCAGCGGACCACATCGTCCCCCGAAACCCAATACCTAGGAAACCGGACCATATTACTATAACGCCTGGAACACCCCTTTTAGGGCACCCCCACCCGGACCACAGTGCTACAACTGTGGGGGTCTGGGACACATAGCGCGTTTTTGTCCCCAAAAGGAGGAACCTATGGAGGTCGGAATAGCCCGCAATTATTATTGTTCCCAACATGGGAGATCCCTACCTCCTTATCGGTGTAAGGTATTGGTGAATGGACAACCCTTAACCGCCCTAGCAGACACTGGGTGTCTCCACAGCGTGTTAAGACCCCAAGACCTCGACCAAGCATCAGGAACGGTTAATGGGACAGTGGCCATACAGTGCGTTCATGGGGACACAAAACAATATCCCACAACGCACGTTCGGATACAACACTCCACCGATCCGGGCTCCGCCCTAAAAGTTGGTCTCATTCCCCGGCTTCCCGAACAACTCATCCTGGGGAATGACTATCCACGACTAGCCGATCTAATAAAAGGGACCCCTCCAAACGCAAAAGATTGGTGGAGAGAAGCCCCTTTTTCTCAAGAAGAGGACCCTGAGTGGCCCCCGTCCAAAGCAAGGAAAAGTCGTAAGCAGAGAAGAGAGGAGAAGAAGAAGAGCCATGCGGCATATCCCGTCCGGGTAGAGGAGCACCCCTGGGAGACCGATAGGGATTTCCACGCCACACAGAGAGAGGACCCCGTCTTACAAGAAGCCTGGAGCAGAGCCCTAGAGAACGAGGACCCCCTTCAAGTAGGTCCCTATTTCTTCAAAAGAAACGGACTGTTGTATAGAAAAGGTAGTCCTACTCACCCCGCACAGCTCCTCATACCCGGCCCCTTTCGGGAGAAGGTATTATACCTTGCCCACAGTCATCTATTGGGGGCCATTTTAGTGATGAGAAGACCGAACAAGCCATTCTCGAGAAATTCTACTGGCCAGGCATCCATCAACAAATCCGTACATATTGCCGGAGTTGTCCGATATGTCAGAAAAACAGTAGATACAAACCCTCCCGAGTACCCCTACGGCCTCTTCCCGTTATAGCGGAACCCTTTCAAAGGATAGGGATGGACATAATAGGACCCCTGTTGCCCTCCAGAAGCGGCTGCCGCTACGTCCTAGTTCTCGTGGACTATGCCACCCGTTTTCCGGAGGCCATACCCTTAAGACACCCCAACACCTCAAACATAGCTAAAGCCATGATAATGGTGTTTTCCCGCGTAGGCTTTCCCACAGAGATCCTCACAGATCAAGGGACGCCCTTTGTCTCTAAATTGATGAAGCAGGTGTGTAGTCACCTAGGCATCAAACAAATACGCACTGCAGCATATCATCCACAAACGGACGGGTTGGTTGAGCGCTACAACGCCACCTTGAAGACCACCCTTAAAAACTTCTATCCCTCGAAACACGAAAGTGGGAAGAAATGTTGCCCTTAGCACTATTCGCCATTTGGTGTAAAGTCCAAAAGAGCACAGGGTATTCTCCGTTCGAGCTCTTGTACGGCCATCAACCCCGTACGTTCCTAGATATGGCGAAAGAAACGTGGGAAGCAGAACCAAACCAAAGTAGACCACTCCTGGAATATGTAGACCGGCTTAAAACACACTTGGGGCAAGTCCGTGCCATAGTCCGACAGAATCTAGAGGCGGCTCAGACAGCCCAGAAAAAACAATATGACAAGGGAACAAAAGAAAGAACATTCGCTGTGGGGGATCAAGTACTTCTTATGATGCCTTCTTCAGACCAGAAGATGTTAGGCCAATGGCAGGGTCCCTATACCATATTGGACAAAGTGACCCCAGTAACCTACCGAGTAGAGACAGATCCGACCAGAGCTACCTCACAAATATACCACGTTAATCTACTAAAGAAGTGGATAAGACTTCTCCCTGTCATGTTAGGTCAAGAGAAAGAGAAAAGCCTCCTGATGGAACAGAGCATAGATCAGGACTTACCCGTGGACCTCAAAAGATCCCTCCTAGACGCTCTTTGTCCCCTACAGGGGATCTTCTCCCTGACCCCAGGGAGGACAACAGTAACAGAGCATGCCATCAAGACCCAACCCGGTAAGAAAGTGCGACTACGTCCCTACCGTATACCCGAAGCCCGTAGGACCGTAATTAGGGAAGAGGTAAAGCAGATGTTAAACATGGGGATAATCGAGCCCTCCAAGAGCGACTGGAACTCCCCTATAGTACTAGTACCAAAACCTAACGGCACGGTCCGTTTTTGTATTGATTTCCGCGAAGTCAACAGAATCTCCGACTTCGACGCCTATCCTCTCCCGAGGGTCGACGAAATGATTGAGCGCATAGGGAATGCCAAATACATTAGTACCCTTGACCTCTGCAAAGGGTACTGGCAAATCCCCTTACGGGAACAAGACAGGGAGAAGACAGCTTTTTCTACACCAGACGGCCTATATCAGTTCACGGTGTTGCCCTTTGGGCTACACGGGGCACCAGCGACCTTTCAGCGAACCATGAATCTGGTGTTACGACCCCATGAGAAATACGCAGGGGCGTATCTTGACGACATCATTATATATAGCGAGACCTGGGAACAACATCTCACCCACCTATATAATGTGATTCACGCCTTGGGCTGTCATAACCTCAAAATAAACCCGGCCAAAAGTCATTTGGCCGCCCAAACGGTCAGATATCTAGGTTTTCTTTTGGGGGAGGGTGTCATCCGACCCCAAAATAACAAAATAGCCGCTATCACCCTAGTACCTTTTCCCCGATCAAAAAAAGACCTCAGGGCCTTTCTAGGCCTATTAGGCTACTACCGGAGGTTCATACCTAATTTCTCTCAAACAGCAGCCCCTCTCACTGATTTATTGCAGAAAAGCGCAAAAACCGAAGCCCTATTGAAACAACCCACTCCAGGAATGATCCGAGCTTTTGAGGCGCTGAAAACCGCGCTAACGGCAGACACGGTACTCACCAGCCCTAACTACACCCTCCCCTTCATCTTGCAAACTGATGCATCAGATCAGGGTCTGGGGGCAATTCTTTCACAACGTACCCCTGGGGGCGAAGAGAAACCAATCCTGTACCTCAGTAGAAAACTCTACCCCGAGAAAAGAATTACGCAGTGATCGAGAAAGAGGCACTCGCTATAAAGTGGGCCATTGAGTCACTACGGTATTACTTAGAAGGACGAGAGTTCATCCTCTATACCGACCATGCCCCACTGGAATGGTTAGCTCGGAACAAAGGACACAATGAAAGAGTGCTTCGGTGGTTTTTGTCTCTACAACCATATAGATTCTCTACACAACATCGGAAGGGTACAGAACAAACAAACGTGGACTTTCTGTCAAGATACCCGGTAGAGACAACCCCTACAAGAAGGACGGCTAGGGAAAGGGGATGTGAGGGTTTTCCCAACAATGACTGCACGGTACCTTTAATTTATGACTGCCCCGGATCAGCCATCTCGGGATTCCCACGAAGCCGCGAGGACTATCGTCCGACGCCAGTGAGGGTAACCACGCCCCCTTATCATGTGTCCTTACAGGAGCCAGTTACAAGGTGGGAGTCGCTGGACGTGGGCGGGACTGACTCCGGAACTGGAAACCCGAGGCCGGTAAAAGGAGCCCGAGGACAGACGGAAGCGCGCGGATCCACGGAGAGTGAGGAAGACGAACAGGAGAGCCATACCGGAGAAGAGACGGAGATCTGCGCGAGTCGACGAGCGGAAGCGGACGACCCGGAAGGAGAGGAGGAGTGGAGCGAGGACTGGTGGAGTCCACCGGAGGACGCTGGAGAGCGGCCGCAACTCAGGAGAGTTGCGGCGGAGCCGGTGAGTCCTACTGAAAGAGAGAACGGGAAGTGGGAACAGGGGAGGCGGGAGAGGAAAGCACACTTGGGGTGGGATAGGGAGCGCCGGGGTATACAACGCTAGAAAGCACGAATACCGAGTCACCTATCTGCACCTCCCGTTTAGAGCATCTGAACCCAACACACCTTTTAAAACCCCCTATTCTTATTTGTTTACTGCACATCCCTTCCTTGTACGCCGTGTCACAAGACGTATCACCGACCGGGTGTGGTGACGGTTAGCACCAGACAATACCCCTTTGAGGGACTACCACTGACGGCTCCTTCTTGTCTCTTTCCCCCTTTTATGAGCCTCCGAACACCCACCACCACCTCAAGAGCCTCTTGGGAGGAGAAGAACGACTGAGACGACCAGAAAGGGGCCCACAGAAGGAGAGGACACGGACTGTGTTACCTGTACCTACAATTACCAACAGTCCAAGCTTGTTAATAAAAACACTAAAGATTGCACACCATATCCAGCCTCCGCGTCTGTGTATCCGGCCCGCACTCCCCCCACGCTCACACCGGTCTACTGTGAGAACAGCAGACATTCCAGACCTTCCTCTCTCTGGTGAAGATAGCCAAGTAGTAGGGGTAGCTAATCAAAGGATTAGAACACCTCTTACCAAACCAATGGAAGTTAAAATAGGAAACTTTAGAGAAATGCATCAATTCGTAGTGTGTGATTCTAGCCCAGTAAATTTATTAGGTAGGGATTTATTGTGCAAGATGAATTGTACCATTTTCTGCACACCAGATGGTGTGGCAGCTCAGACACCAGATGAAGACCATATATATAAAATTATGATTGCAAAACAAGGTACAGAAGTAGACGAGATGTTTTCGTTAATAACAAAGGATGAGTTGCCAGAAGAATTAAAAGGTACAGTAAACCCCATAGTTTGGGATTTCACAAAGAAGTAGGACTTATGGCTAAAATAGACCCAGTTAAAATTACTGTAAAAGAAGGTGCAATTTTCCCAAATACCAGACAGTACAAAATGAGTGCAGAAGTAAAAGCAGGAGTCATTGAAGAAATAAATCGAATGGTAGAACAAAACATCCTAAAAGAAGTAATGAGTAGCCCATGTAAATCACCAATAATGGGATTAAAGAAACCTAGTGGAAAATATAGGATTGTTCAGGACCTGAGGAAAATAAATAAGATTGTAGAACCATGTTGTCCCATAGTGCCAAATCCTGCAGTAATTCTATACCAAATCCCTTGGAGTGCAGGATGGTTCACAGTAATTGATTTGTGTCAAGCGTTCTTTTCAATACCATTACATCCAGACAGCCAGTATCTTTTCTCATTTAAATTTGAGAACAAGGTCTATGTGTGGAATCGTGTTCCTCAGGGGTACACAGAAAGTCCTTCTATTTTCAACCAGATACTGAAAAAGTGCCTTGAAAACTAGTGATGCCAGGAAGCTCAGTCTTAGTCCAATATATCGACGACTTATTGGTGGCATCGAATACCAGAGAGGACTGTGTTGTTGATTCCATAGCACTATTAAATCTTTTGGCAGAAGAAGGACATAAAGTCTCACCTGAAAAATTACAATTCTGTACAACAGCTGTTAAGTATCTGGGACACCAAATTGAGAGGGGAAAAAGAAGAGTAACAGCTGAAAGGGTAACTTTAATAAAGAAAATGCAAATGCCTGTAACACAAAGACAAGTGAGAATGTTCCTAGGAATAGTAGGTTACTGTCGACAATGGATACCAGGATTTTCCATGTTAGCTAAGCCTTTAATTAACATGACAAAAAAGAAAGCAAAGGACCCTGTTGAGTGGGAGGATGAAAGCGTAGAAACCTTTGTAAAATTGAGAAATGCCCTATGTTCAGCACCTGCCTTAGGCATGCCTGATTATAAAAGAGAATTTGCATTGTTCTGTCATGAGAGAGAAATTGTGCACTTTCTGTCTTAACTCAGAGACATGGATTAGAAAGACGTCCTATAGCATATTTTTCTGCTACATTGGACCCAGTAGCAGCCGCGTTGCCAGGATGCTTAAAAGCAGTGGCGGCTACTTGTTTGAGCATTGAACAAAGTGAGTCAATTGTGATGGGACATCCTGTAAAAGTGTATGTTCCACATGCAGTTGTCATTCTCTTGACAAGAACCCGAACTCAGCATCTTACTCCTAGTCGGCTGACTAAATCCGAAAGAATCATAATGGGTGCTGAAAATGTGACCATGGTAAGGTGTACTATAATAAATCCAGCAACCTTACTACCAGACCCATATCATGAGAGAATTAAAGATGATGAAGACGATGAACATGATTGTATACAAATTACAGAATTATGCACAAAAACACGCCCAGATATAGAGGAACAGCCTCTTAAAAAGCCAGACAGGGAGCTATTTGTTGATGGTTCATGTCAAAGACATGAAGACGGTAAACTAACTGCTGCCTATGCGGTATGTGAATTAAATGGAATAGTTGAAGCATCCTATTTACCAGGAGTCAAATCTGCACAAGTAGCTGAATTGATTGCGTTGATAAAAGCATGCAAAATTGGGAGGAATCAGAGAGTAACCATATTTACAGATAGCCAATATGGTTACGGGGTTGTGCATGATTTTGGCCAACTATGGATGCAGAGGGATTTCCTGACTTCTTCAGGATCCCCCATTAAAAATGGACAGTTTGTAAAGGAATTGCTGGAAGCAATACAATCACCAAAAGAATTGGCTGTGGTGAAATGTGCCGCACATCAGTCAGGAGATGACTGGGTGGTAGTCGGCAACAGATATGCAGATCTGGTGGCTCAACATTGTGCTAAAACCAGAATGTCAGTCAATAAGAGGGTGGAAAGAATGGGAATCAGCTGCCAACTTATGTTGTATATGCCACCTGAAACTTGGAATGACGTCAAGAAATTGCAAGATGAGGTTGATGAGAGTGAGAAGAATTTGTGGATCAAAGTGGGTTGCTCCCAAAGAGGAGATGATGAAGTGTGGATCAGTGCTGATGGCAGACCAGTCATGCCAGACTGTTTACTCTCACAAATGGCTAGAATGTATCATGGAGACACACACATAGGAAGAGATGCAACGATTAGGTTGTTCAGACAAAATTGGTACAATCCCAAATTCAGGGCTGTTGCAGAGAGTCTTTGCCAGAGATGTCTAACTTGCCAGATGCATAATCCGGGGAGGAAGACAGTAATTGGATTTGGGAAAATTGGAAAGGCAGAGGGTCCATTTATGAGACTTCAGTTTGATTTCATACAGTTACCACCATGTAGAGGGCTGAAATATGTACTAGTCATAGTGTGTCTGTTTTCAAAGTGGGTGGAGGCTTACCCTACTAGGAGAAATGACAGCATTACAGTTGTGAAACTGTTGCTACGAGAGCTCATTCCTAGGTTTGGTTTTCCAGTAACTTTGGAATCAGATAGAGGAAAACATTTTAACAGTGAAGTGATCCAAATAATCTGTGAAGCATTTCAAATCAAACAGAAACTGCACTGTGCATATCGTCCAGAAGCTTCTGGAGTGGTTGAACAATTGAATGGCACTATAAAGTCAAGACTGGGAAAAATGTGTGCATCAACATCATTAGAGTGGCCAGATGCATTGCCACTCGTTTTAATGGGACTCAGAAGTATACCTGACAGAACCACAGGATTGAGCCCACATGAAATAATGATGGGAAGAGCAATGAGACAAACACATGTTCCCACAAACAAACTGGTGAATATATCTGATGATATGGTTCTGGACTATTGCAAAGGATTGGCTGACCTAGTGCGTTCTGTCTCTCATCAGGTTGGAGAAGACGCAGTTTCCAGGCAGCCCGAACAAGAACATGATCTGAATCCTGGTGACTGGGTGGTAGTGAAGAATCACACCAGAGAAACGTGTCTATCACCTAGATGGGGCAGACCGTGTCAAGTCATACTGACAACGAATACAGCAGTGAAGTGTGCCGGATTTCCTAATTGGATTCATGTAAGTCACACCAAGAGAGTACCAGATCCTGAGGAAGAGAATCCTCAGACAACGCCAATCACTGAAGAAGCTGAAGGTTGCCCAGCTGAAGGATCTCAGGTTCGAGATTCCAGAGAAGCGGAAGAAGAACAACCGAGCACAAGTCAGGATTGGATACCAGTGGTAGAAGTTCCTGAAGTATACCACAGAACAAGAAGTCAAGCGAAATTGGAAGAAATTGAAGAAGATCAGATAGGTGAAGAAGAAGCAGTTCAGGAACAAGAAGAAAAGACATTAAGAAGTCCTGAACAAGGTCAGTTAGGGAAAGGAAACTGGACTCAAAACAGTGAAGACCTAATAGTCTTTGAACAGGGACAGACAGGTCTAGAAGAATCCGGTCAGGCTGCAGAAGTTCACAGTGCAATAAGCCCTGATCAGAACAAGTTAGATCAAGAAGAGTGCACAGAAGAAGAAAACGTTGAAAACCATGAACTTGAAGAAATAAACAAAGAACAAGGTCAGTTATTGGAAACTCACAGTGGAGCTGTTACAGAGAAACCAATCAGACCTGAAAAAGAGCAAACAGAAGAAAAAGTAATCGAAGAAAACAAAGCAGTACTAAGCAGTGAAATTAATGAGATCTCTGAAGACGACAATAAAGAAACATTGCCAACAAAGAAAACAAGAAAAGGAGATCATTGGCCGAGTGTCATTAAAAGAGTAAAGTACCACATAACAACCAGAAGTGAAGATCCAGATCAAGTGAATGAAGTAACAAGCCAAACTGAACAACTGAATAAAACTGAGAAAAGAAGAAGTAAAAGACTGAAACTTGTGAATAACAAATTCAAGGGTCCTGACTGGACTTACATCATTCTTGAGGATTTCGAAAGCTCAGAGTCAAGTGAAAGTGGTGACGAAGAAACAAGTACAGAACTGACGTATGTGAGAAGTTGGCCTGGCATATGCTGTCCACTAATTATAGTGGGCACCTTGCACCAGTCCAAATCGACTCTTATGGTAGGTAGGTTAAAGACAACCTTATTGAAAGCTATCCTAGTGGTAGCTGTGGAGAGCAGCCTTCAGGCTAAGTCTTGAAGGAATGTAAAGCAGCTTGTTTTACCAGTCTATAATCTCTTGAGTGACCAAATGAAAGAGCACCACACCAGGTATATATTCAAAATATATGTATTTATTACTAAACACACCCCTCTAGTCTCTTTATGAGGCTAGAGTTCGAAGTACATAGGTTATAAGATCTTAAATCACAGTAATAGCACAAATACACGTTTGGGCCCTAGGGGCGTACCAAACCATATACCAATAAAGTGGTATGCGAACCACGACTGAACTAGACACTAGGCCTAGAGCCTCTAGAAGTGCTTGGACCACAAGGAACCACCCAAGGTAGTGACACAGGGGACCCACGGGAGACGCGTGCAGTGTAAATACACAACCGCGATACGCCGTTAACTTCTATGGAGAAAGTCGGGATCGGGAAAATAGAGGAAAGGGACACTTAGAAGAGGACTAGGACAAAACCCTTTGAGATCTAGGACTTTGAAGAGTCTCTACCCACGGGAGCACCGGAGTACTCGTGTTACCTCACCCAGGAAGCCGGGTGCATAGGTGCCTTTCGGGGTCGGGTTTCGTCGTCGATTCTTATGGCGATCGGCTGCAAAGTGCTGCTGGCGACCAGGAGAAAAGTGTCCGGGTGGATCCAAGAGTGGATCGGAGTTCTGAAGAACCTGAAAGCAGAGGGGACAGAGTCTGGGTCACTAGCCAGTGACCAGGGAGGCGATGGACAGATGCCCACCGACGTCGAGTGCTTCAGATTCGATGACGGTCGTCTTGACTCTTCAGCCACGAGGTCCGGGAGGCGTTGTCGGCGACCAGGAGCAGGATTCGGGCTGTTGCTCGATGTCTGTCGAGTGCAGAGGTGTCGGCGACCAGATTGGACCCAACAAGCCTTGGCAACGGCAAGTCTCGAGTAAGATGTAGATCGTCGATGATGCAGACCAGCAAGGTCTGGGGAACTCACCCAGCAAGGGTAAGTGAGGGCAGGCCTGGAGCAACCAGACTGCCAAGTAAAGAAAAGATTGGCCTTCGTTAAGGGCTACTAGCCAACGGGCTAGCGACCGCGAAGGAGCCTCGTGACGCCGCACGTGGAGCTGGCTTACAGGACACTCGTGGAGTGGGGGCCAGTGATCTTCGGTGCAGGTGGTGCTGGAGGCTAGGGCTACTCGGAGCCCAAAGCACGACTTCTTGGGAGACCCAGAAGATGGTGCACTTGCAAATGTGCTCGGTGTCCAGGGGTCACGGTCTCAAGTCACCCACGATAGCCACGGGCCTCAGCTTTGCTGGGGACTCAGGGTAGCCTCGGGAAGTCTGAGAATCCACCTCTGGTGATGCGATGACTTCGGCGTCCGACGGGAGCTTCAGTGATGCGAACCGGACAGATGCTTCTTTGGTGCCTGCCAAGCAGGGGAGTCACTCCTTGACCCCAAGGGAGATTCTTCAGTCCTCTAATCGTGAGTAGAGCGTCGAAGGTCCAGGATTGTGTTTCAGAGTTTCGTCCAGGTATAATCTAAAGTCCTAGGGACTGGGTTCCTACCTTTATTCTAAAAATAGGGGATGGACTACTCTGTGGCCCCACCTATGGGTGGGTCAGGGCAGAGGGGTGGCTACACCCCTTTCCCTTTGTCCAGTTCGCGCCAAAGCAGGGGCTGCAAGCCCCTGATCCGGTTTGAACTGGGGTATGCACAGGGACACCAAATGTGCCCCCAGTGCAGGACTTCAAAGCACCCGAAAGTGCTCCCGCCCAGCCCCAATACACATTGTCCTGTCTGGGGAGGTGGTCACACCTCCCTGGGACAGGAAACCTATTGTCCAGGCCTCCCCTGCCGGAGTTTCGTCCAGCAGCAGGAGGCCAGACTCGTGTCTGTGGCAGCAGCATCCATTTTGTGATGCCAGGCTCTGGAAAGAAGTTACCGGACTCGTCAGAGTTAACATGCCTTTCCCTCTAGAAGGGTGGAATGCTACCCCCGCCGCCAGGATTGGCGGGGGGTAGTATTCCAAGATGTTTGACACCAAACACGACATGTTTAGGTGCAGCCATTCCATAGTTAGCATTTTACCGCGAGGATATAATGCGTTTAAGAGTATATGGTCAGGCTGCACTACAAACAGCATCAGAGATGGTCTCCGAACGCCGCAGAGGGGCCCTGCTCATGCAGGGGCACCCTCTCACATAGGAACCATGCACTCTGCCTTTAGGATTGATAAGGCCTGCCTTAGGAGTGACTTATAGGTTTATATGTGTGTATGCATTTAGTGATATAGGTAACCTATACCACTGCAAGGGGTGCATGCACCACCTTACCCAGGCTGCAGTAGCAGACCTGTGGTGCCAGTTTGGATGGCCTAGCAGGGGTGGCATAATACATGCTGCAGCCCCTGGCAGGCCTCTGAGGTACCTATGCCCTTGGTACATAGTATACCATATACTAGGGACTTACAAGGGCACTCCAGATCCCAATCAGTGATGTGCCTAAGGCACATGGAGACCCTTTTAAAGAGGAAACAGCTAGGCTGGGGTTCTGAATAGCAGGGCCCCAGCCAGACTAATGTCGAAAACCAGTGAAGTATCAGCAAAAAGTGGGGGTACCCCTGTGAAGCAGATCCTACTCTCCTACAACGTACGAAAAAGAAACAAGACCACCTTGACTAAGCAAAAGAATCATATAAAGAAAAGAGGAAATAGATAAGAAGAGCAATCTTCCTTGTCGAAAATGCCTGACGATAGAGTTGCTGGGAGACCAAAACAGAAATGTTGTAGAAGATGCTGTGCAATATGCATATGTAGTCTAGTAATGGTGCTTATAGTATGGTTAGTCCTGATTGTAGCAGTTCCTTACCTTATGATAATGGACAAAGAGATTAATAATGAAACTAAGGAGAGGACAGCAAACATGAAGGGCAATAGAGTAGAACTAATGGCAGAAAATGAACCAGAAATTCATCATGAAATAGCTGACAACGACACTAGTTTAAACGTTTTCACAAAGTTATTGTTTCAATATGTAGACACAATGGAAGTTAGTAATTGTTATGTCTGTATGAAGTTACCTGAATCAGTAGCAGAAGGATTAACATACCATCACTTACCACTGACATATGGCATATCATGTAGTGTTTTGTCTAGTTTATTTTATAAAACAGGAGACTTCAATATTATTATTCAAACATAGATGTGATATTTTCAGAGGTTCCGATTCGCAAGAGTATGAACCCAGTGCTTAGTAGTCAAGATGCACAGTTTATGGGAGAATTTTTCTTAACAATGAAATCAATAGACATAACACATGCACATAGACACAATCTAACATGTTCTTTACTTGAAGAAGAAAAGATATTTTTGAATTTAGTAGAAGATAGAAGACAAGATTTTCAAAAGAAAGCTTCTGAGCATAAGGCTCATTTACCACCTTGGGCTGAGAAAGAAGGGAGTTACACACCTGGCAAGGCTCAAGCTGCTATGGCTCTGGATTTCGTAAAGACAGGGAAAATTTGTCTACATAGGTTAAAGACTGATTATAACAATGTTTTCATAGGTACCAGTGAATGTGAACACAATTTTTTAATTCTCGGAGGTTGGGGACTCAAAGGAGGAACAGATTCAGTTTTTCCTGGAATCTATTATGTGTGTGGGAATAAGGCTTACTTTAGGCTTCCTGCACGGTGGTATGGAAGTTGTTATTTTGGAATAGTATTTCCAAAGATATACCACGTAAAAAGAAACACTGGGAGCAATGAAAACAATAGCGAATTAATACGTAGTAAAAGAGCTAGTTTTTCAGAAATTGTAGGCGATATATTTGGTGCATTGATACCCTCAGTGGGAATAATTCTGAACTCAAGGAAAATATGTAAATTGTCTACAGTGGTTGATCGTTTATCAACGGATACTGCAGGAGGTTTTCTAATGATTAATGCGGAAATGGTTGCGATTAGATCTATGGTGATGCAAAATCGACTTGCTCTTGATATTATATTGCCAAAAGAGGGCGGAGTCTGTAAATTATTGAAGATGAAAAATTGTTGCACTTATATTCCTGATAAGAGTGCAGAAATTGGAACGTATATACAGAATATAACTAAACTTGAGAAAGAACTTAAACCACTGGAAGTTGATAGTGTATGGGAAAGATTGACAAGTAGTATTGCGTCAATTGGAACCTGGTTTGCTAATGTAGGAAAAGGGCTTATAGGTCAAATATTAGTACCCTTAGCAGGGATAGCAATAATAATCTTGTCAATAACAATATGGTGCAAATGCTGTAAAAAGAATGGAACATATAAGGTGACAGGAAGAGGAAAGAAATGAAAAGTAGATGAAATCGAACTTGAAGAGTGGAGAAGTGAATTATACAAGAAATTAAAAAGAGATTGTAAAAATGGAAAGTGTAAAGATGAGAATGAAGTAATTTGCTAGAAGTTGGCATCTGATTGAGGGTAGTGTTTTGATGGCTCAGAAACGCCATCAGAGAGGGATTGATGGAGCAAGGTTTCATAAATGAAACTTGCTTGTATTCAATCCTCATCACAGTATTAATTTATTAAACTTGTATTGTTAATACTAACCTTTGCATTCACGACACGAAAGGGAAGGAAGCTTGCCTATGTGTTTACTAATGAATAACGCTTGTCCGTAATCCAAAATGGCCGCTATGCGCGGGAAAACTCAATGCGCATGTCGCAACCATATCACATGGTGTGACGTCTTTCTTTGCTTGGTGGGAAATTTCTGCTTCTGCGCAGTGTGTATTAAAATGGCTGCTTGATGTTTTCACATGCTTCAGCTTGCTTTCATGTCATTACTAAATTGTCCTTTCCTAATGCTACTAACACGGGATAGAATTTATAATTAAATGGGAATAGAGTAGAAAAAGTGGGCATACAGTGAAACATTTTATTCTGTGATTTTAATATTTGCTTCTCGCACTTTTATTAGTTCGTAAACTTGGGCCTGGGTTGGTGACCTGAAACTCGAGAGGAAAATGGTTCTGCGCATGTGTCCTGTGTGCCTGCCAAATGAAGTCAATCTGGACGTCGTCCAAGGCCGCGACCCGATGGCCGGAGATGCTGTACTCTTGCCTTTCCTGTTGCATATTGATACATTGTCTATGAAAATTGATTTACATTTGTCATGAGACGGGTGGGAAATAAAGCGAATGTATTAATTTGAAGGGGTGGGAATTTAAAGACAATAGGCTTTACAATTTAGGCCAAATCGATATGGTGCGACAATCCACCCCCTGTCCCTGTCCAATCAGAAGTAGTGGCCCCATATTTTAGTAACATTAAGGGGAGGTACATGGGCGTAGAAGGGTATAATAGAATATAGCATTAGTTAAAGAGCTAGAGCTAGATTCCAGAGAACAGAAAATACAGAAGGAGATGCTACAGAGAGCGTAGCTTCTAGCAGAGACCACAGAACGCACAAGAAGAGCTCCAGACCGCTAAGCTGATCGATTGCAGACTGAATCCCTGTCCAGAAGAGGTCCTGAGGAGGGGGCGGCGGAGTCCATTAGAAGGAAGGCACGGGAGAATCGAGGAGTAGCCGAGTATCAGAGAGGGGAACGACGCAGGCGTCGTTGTAGAGAGGTCACCGGTCCTGTCCTGATCCTGGAGGAAGTCTTTGCTCTTCATCCTTCTTGAGTCCTATTCTTTCCAACTCCTTGGCTAAGGGGTTTGGTTCTCGCACTTAGGTAAATATAATGCAACCTTTAGTTGCGCTGCTATCTCTATCCTCTCCTTTTCCTTAAACACCGTCATTGATTAGCAATAATCATTTCTATGCTTAATCTTGGGTATTGCGATTAAGTACCATGTGGCTCTGTATTTTACTCTGCTAAATCTTTAGATAAACATTTTAAACCTTCCTGACTCAGTGGTTATTTCAGGATTATGTACTATAATGAATGTCACTCATTTTAAATTTCCCAATTAGCAAAGGATTCATTGGTAAGTCATTACTCTTCAATCAGAAGGTAATTGGTAGCAGGGATTTTGATAGAGAGTAACAACTGATAAAACCCAGCGTAAGTATTAGCGTAGTATGAATGTATGGGCCCAAGTGAGTATCTAGTGTATGAATGTTGTTTGCTAATATCGCGCTGGATCATCCCTGTTAGCGTGTTTTGTCTAGGTGCTAGGGACTAACCAGAACAGAATAACAAGGGGCATTGTTTATCGACCTTGCTCACCATCTTCAGACTAAACTCCAGGAACAGACAGAGAGCGCACAAAGCAGACGGTTCTCATGTGAAAGGCATAAACAGAGTCTTGCAAAAATAAAGTCATGTAGTATTGTGCGCAAAAGCAGCACCATGGCAGCAGAGCTCATGCTAGCTTAGTGATGTCAACAATGTCCTTATAGGCCATATGACAGTGCTTATAATCATTTATATCTGTTTCTGTCTTATGGTTGTTTCAGCACAACTATTTTACACTAGAACGATGCTGGTTCAATAGATACTTATCGAAAACATCCCCACCGTTTATTCTGTGTACCTCTCAGAGACAAAGTGAGCATGAGTGACTGAGTGAAAAGTACTGTACTGTTTCCACGATCCCTGAAGGGACAGAGTTGTCATGTTCGATAGTTGCCAGGAACTATTCTCTCCTTGGTAAGAGGAGTTTACAGTGGCACTGTGGGTTAGCTGGTATACAGGTGAACATATCCAGTGGGGGTGTCTGGAGTCAGGCTGGACACCAATCCCACAGTTTATGTTGTCTAAACGTGCAGATCCTATATAGATTTATAGGAACTACACAACAGTACGATGCCCAAAATCCTTTACTTACCGAACGACTTGGTCACTCCAATTCTGTCTTCATTTTCCCAACGAGAACTCTCCGGAAACGCTGAATGGAGTCGTCTGGAGGCATTTTTCCAGTCCTATTCCGAACGCCCAAGTACGATGGGTACTTCCTATGCACCGAATCGGTCGCCACAACCAACACGTCAGAGCATGTGGAAGGGGAGTATTTCAGCTCCGATTCGCTCCTCAACACGATTCCTGCGAATGAGACAGTGCAGCGATGTATCCCATCGCGCATGTCATCCCTACACTCTACATCTACGGGCAATACTACAACCCCAACCGATGCGGTCATCGCAGATGGTAAGTCAGACACCTACCCCCACACAAAAACGCCACTACCCCACGAAAGGCAACATAAGATGAAGCAGGGATATAACTACAGTTACATTTGGGGTTGGGGGAATACTTGCAGCAATGTAGAGGCAAGGGGGTGGGGCAATAGTTTCAGCAATGCAGACACAAAGTGGGGCCTAGGGGGCTAATATCCCCAGCAATGTCCAGCCAAAATTGGGAGGTGGGGGTCAAAGACTCCCAGCAATGCTGAGTTAAAACTGGGTTTGGGGGCTAATACCCCCAGCAATGTATAGGCAATTTGTGGATTGTGGGGCAAATAGCCCCAGCTATGTTGAGCTAATCTGGGGTTTGGGTGGCAAATACCCCCAGCAATGTATAGCCAAATTGTGGGTTGTGGGGAAAATAGCCCCAGCTATGTTGAGCTAATCTAGGGTTTGGGTGGCAAATACCCCCAGCAATGTATAGCCAAATTGTGGGTTGTGGGGCAAATAGCCCCAGCTATGTTGAGCCAATCTGGGGTTTGGGTGGGAAATACCCCCAGCAATGTTGAGTCAAATTGTGGGTTGTGGTGCAAATAGCCACAGCTATGTTGAGCCAATCTGAGGTTTGGAGGGCAAAACCCCCAGTAATATAGATGCAAATCTGGGGTTTGGGGGGAAAATACCCCTAGTAATGTAGATGCAAATTTTGGGTTTGGTGGGCAAAACCCCAAGTAATGTAGATGCAAATCTGGGGTTTAGGGGGCAAAACGCCCAGTAATGTAGATGCAAATATAGAGTTTGGGGGGCAAATACCCCCAATAATGTAGATGGAACTCTGGGGTTTGGGGGGGCAAATACCCCCAGTAATGTAGATGAAAATCTGGGGTTTGGGGGGCAAATACCCTCAGTAATGTAGATGCTAACCTGGGGTTTGGGGAGCAAATACCCCCAGTAATGTAGATGCAAATCTTGGATTTGGAGGGCAAATACCCCCAGTAATGTAGATGCCCATCTGGGGTTTGGGGGGCAAATCCCCCCAGTAATGTAGATGAAAATTTGGGGTTTGGGGGGCAAATACCCACAGCAATGTGTACTTGAACAATGTAACTGGTGCACATGCATCAGTACCTACAGGTGGAGTACATGAACAAACACAAAAACTCATTTTCCATAAAATGCATTCCCATACTGTTGCAGCAAAACTAACTGGCAACTTTGAGGAATGGGAAGAGTGGAGATGAAAGTGCTCTAGGCACCATTAAAAAACAAACAAAGCCTCATTATAGACTAAATTGTCCCGTAAAAACCTGCAACATACTGGGGGGCTGATGCACAAACAAGACAGGCCAGCCACCAACAGCAACTCAAGGACTGTATGTGTGTGTGTCTTTTTTAAAGACATTTTTAATTTTCTTCATTAACGTCATTTTCTTTCGTTCTCCAAACATTTCAGACGGTCGATATAGGAAAGAGTCTTCCGTATATCTTCTAGCTCTATTACCTACGTCACGTCCTATATCAGCACGACTTACACCCACAGTCAAATTAGAACTCAACATACAATTATTTCTCGACCAATCCTAGCGCAGCTTTTATCTACCAACCAATCAGACTCAGGCTCACGCTCGTGGTCTGACCAATGTCAGCGCGGCCTTTTGTGACATCAGTATTGCTCCTCACTACTGACCCTCCCTTTACAATTTGCTTCCAGCTCACGCCCGCTGTTTCAACCAATCCCAGCGCGGCTCTTTGTGACGTAAGTTTACTCCTGCCACTGGTCCTCCCTTCACAAGGTAATACGATAACTTGTTTTCTTTTATTTTTCTAAAATAAAATCCATTAGTAACAACATAAAAACAGCGCTACTCTGTCTGCTCCACCAAATCACGATAGATTATGACTTATTCCAGAATCCTTTTCACTACGAGTAAAAACCCCTGTTTACCCTTCATTCAAGCTCGGGAGAACCTGTTACTCCTTCACTATTACTAGGCCTGGGCGGTAAATTCCGTTCCGCTCGCGGAATTTGCGGAATTTGGGTAATTTCGCGTTCCGCGGAGAACGCGGAATTACCAAAAATTCCGCGATCTGCGGCTTCGCGGAATTTCTTGCTTGTTCGCGCTTTCAAAATGCGTGTTCGCGAGATATTTCTCCCCGAGCACGCAAACAGCGTTCGCGAACTGGAAAAAAGCATCGTGAACGGGCGGAACAAGCAATTCCGCGTGTTCGCGGAACTTTTGCGTGCTCGCGGAGATTTTATACCGTTTCGCGGAGTTTTGCGTAGCGCGACTACGCAAATTCCGCCCACCCTTTTGGAAATAAGACCAAAGTTTCACCAGCGAACCCTCTGCTATCACTCGCACTCTACTTTTACACAATATAGTCCCTAGTAGAACACTGCCAGCTTCTCAGTATTATGACAACAGACGAGTAACCTTCTGCAGTGTGGCTTCTATCACCACCTGCTATTCAAATTCCATTCCCGGGATGCCCAGATATCCCCTGTACCTGTGCTTCTGGACGACATAAAACAAGACACTAACTTCTTTTGTTAAACATAAATCAATAATCAATCTATATTTATCACCAAACTAGTCAATAATAACCATAACTCTGCTACCAGAAAACTGATCCAGCGGTATACCAACAACAGATACTCCACTACCATATACTCACCTGGGCCCATAAACACATAATTAAGTAATCCGCTGGTGTGTCAAAGTTTTATTTATTTCGGAGTAAATGATCACGATGGACCATTAGTTGAACTAGTTGATGGTGATAATTAACATAACTCTTCACTGCACAAAGTTTATCTTCCGCTCTGTCTTGTGAGCAGACAAGCCTGGAAGGGGAGGGGAATCAGCAGCACCAGGCAGGCTGCAGTGGCGAAAAGAGCCCCAGAAGCAGGAGTGATCCAGCGGTATACCAGCAACAGATACTCCACTACCATATACTCACCTGGGCCCATAAACACATAATTAAGTAAACCGCTGGTGTGTCAAAGTTTTATTTATATATTTCACTATATTCAGGATTAGTTATTTAATATTCCCAACTAACCTTTTACTGATCAAAAAGTTCTTTCCTCTGGTCGATGGACCATTAGTTGAACTAGTTGATGATGATACTTAACATAACTCTTAACTATTCTTTTATTTCGGAGTAAATGATCACAGACTCAGGAAGGTTTAAAATCTTTATCTAAATTTAAATAAATGTGAACCATTTCAAAAATACAGTGCAGTCACCATCATTTATAGGAGAGAAAATTTAATTAATCAGATTCAAAGAAAACGTTTACCTCGGATTTCATACAGTAATCAATGCTCAGAAAAGGAGAGGAGAGAGAGAAAAGAACATTCACAAATAACGAGAAATTATATTTACCAAGAATGGTGTGAAAGACCAACCCCCTGGCCAAAGGGCTGGTAAGGGTCCCCCGGGAAAGGTCAGGAGACAAAGACTTCAGGACAGGATTCCGGACAGGATAGTTGACCTCTCTAGAGTACCGACAATTGCGCCGCACCCCTCTCTGACACTCTCTTCCTCCTCGAGATTCTTCAGCGATCTTCTGATCTAACCCAATTAAATTAGGATAGAAAGTTCTGCTTCAGGTTCTGCATTCGGCTCTTCATCAGCAACTCCAGCATCTCACTGCATCATCGTTCAACATTCGCGTTCAGCATCTCCCCCAGCAACTACTACTAACTAACTAAAGCTATCTTAATTATACCTTTTGTTTCTCCATGTTCCACCCACTAAAGTTTCAATATCGTAAAAATACGAAATATGATTGGTCAGGCAAGGGGCGAAGCTTCATCACACCATGATTACCATGTCATTAAAATCAGTTCAACTATTGTTCGCAAACCCATCCCCTTAATTTTTATTCATAAATATAGTTCCCATACGCATTCACATTTTACTTTGAAACATTATTATAACTTTCTGAATAAGAGTCCTCATCGTTGAACTCTTCACCATCCGTTCCCAGGGTGTATCACTCGTGTCCTTGGCTCCCGTTCAATATCTAAGTCATCATTCCGGATTAACTTTCAGTGGACATGCGCAGTCTTCACATCACTCAGCTTAATTCAGTTATGCGTGAGAGGCCCAAATGCGCACTAATAATAAAGTCAGAAAGACAAATATTAATTTCACAAATAAAATGGTTGCACTGTATACCTCCCACCTCTACTCCCCTTTACTTATTAATACTTTTCCCGCATTAGCATTAGTAGAATAGCTTGTTTTCGTTTCAGCTAATCAGATGCCATGCACGCGAATCTTCAAGACTCCATTTTAGTGTCTTCTGCTTATGCGCCAGAATTTCCCTCCAAGCGTTACCTCGTCATACTATGAAGCTGCAGTTGACGCATGCGCACAACAGTTTCCCCGTTTAAAGCGGTATTAGTCCATCTTCATTGTTATCCGTATTAGTACACACATAGGCAAGCTTCACTAACCCGCGTTCATGTGGTGTGTATTAGTTATTCACGAAATATGATTAAAAACATGTTAATGAGTTAAACGAGTGGATCGCCTCCGAGCAAGTCTCTTTCTTATGAAACCTTGCTCCATCAGGAGGGAAGAGGAGGCAGCTGCAGCCCAAGAGGGAACAAAGAGCAGCTGTTTGGAATAAATAAACAAGCTGCGAGGCAGAGGTGGTGTTCTGGAAAGAGCACAGTAGATTAAGTGAACTGGGGGCAGCAGCGAGGACAGAGCAATAGACAAAGTAGTGCACTGAAGCAAAACATATGGTCCACAGTGAAAGGATCCATGTAGCAGGGCCAGTCTCCAGGGCGGAACAAAACAGCTCAAAGGCGGGACAAATGGATGCCATTGACCAACAAAAATAAAGGAATTTGTAAAGGCAGAAAAAAGAACCAATGGAAAGTGCAGGGTGTGTTTGAAATCCATAGACTGATTACCCCATGTCTCGAAGAGACAGTGCAAGCACTGCCTAGGTGAGACCTAAAAAAGAAAAGGGGGCAGGAAAGGAATACACTGATTCCCTAGCACTGGTCCTGGGGTCCTCCTTGGACCCTGCAACGGCAAAAAAGCATTTTTTAAAAGAATTTTGGCTGGAATGATGTCATCAGTGATGCCATTGACCATATCATGAGCAGGGGTGTGCGGTAAACTCTGCTCCACCTGCAGGGTTTGCAGGGTTTTGCCACTCCACACTCCGCTTGGAGCATTGAGTTCGGCTAAAAACTCCGCCAGTCGCAGCGTGGCAGAGTTTACCAGAACCCACCCACTAGGCAGAAGCTGACAAGTGCCCCGATCAGCTCATTCACTGTGCAGGGTAGACAACGCCAGCAATTACAGCTGGGTTTTATGCTGTGACATAAAGTCATTTAGAAAAAAGAAGTTCTGACTGTTTTCAAGACATTATGCCCGCGTCCCAGGGAGGCATTCAGTCTCAGTCACACAGTCTATTAACTGTTCCAGTTGCAGCCACCATCCTTGCAGTCTAGCTCCTGACTTCCGCCTTCTGGGTCTCAGAGGCAGCTTAATCAGTCGCAACAAAGTACCCACCCTGTACCCAATCACAAAAGAGGATAGATGAACAGTGTTCAGATACGAATCACAGAGCGAGCAATCACTGTGGGAGTACAGCAAGAAGCTGCTGCTTGCAGGGAGTGTTGGGAGCGAGTGACAGAGGGCAAGGGATGAAGATAGCCAAGTTTGAGCCCGGAGTGAAAGTAAGCGGGAGCTCCCTGCTCCTCCCAAGCCTTGCCCTGGTTCCGCTGACAGCAGAGTGCAGGCAAGGGAGGAGCTCAAGCGGCTACTACACTCTTGTAAATAAAGTGCCTGCACTGGTGGCTGCATCGGCACTGGCAGCTCCTGTGCCCAGGGAGAGCAGAGGGAGCGGCACTGCAGCCACTCCAGGGGTTGGGCAACGGAACATGAGGCTGAGCACCACACCGGCAGCTCTTCTGGAGATCACCTGACAGCTCCAGCTTACAGAGGCACAACTTCTGCATCCTGGGGCAGCCCGTGAGTTTCTCCTGCCTGCCAAGCGAGCAAGGTAAGATGGTGCTGGTGAAGGGTTTGCCAGGGAAGCAGGGCTGTGGAGGGGCAAGCACATGGCTCCCAGGAGTCTGTCAGACAGGCGAGATGGCATGCTGCACCGGGCACCCCAGACTCACAAGGCAGAAGAGTGACCAGTGACCCGTCGAGGCGCTCTCTTAACCAGATGTGTGATTCATAATATTTGATGGTTTCATACATGTATGTAAGACTCCAAAAACATTGATACAATAATTCATAAAATCTGTTGCAAACTTTAGCCCAAATTCCTCAAAAGACAGATACCGAGATTCTGCACAGCATGAATAAGTCCTCCTGCTGGTCTAGTTTGAGGTGGAGGGGGAAGGGCTCTCTCACTGCAGTTCACACGTGTCATCATCACTACTGTTCCTTTGTCATGTCCACATTCTGTTCACTTCCCGCCCTTGAAATGCCTCTTTTCCTGGCTCTGAACTGCATGCCAGCCTGGACACTGCCCAAGGGATGAATGAAGAATGCCCCCCGCGGTTCTACTCATGGGCCAGCAGAGCAGAACTCGTTTGAAGAAGCTGGCCTGATGAATAGACAGTTTTCCACTGCCAAATGCCCCACCTTGCCACTCACAGAACTCTGCAGAATCTCACTGAAACTCCGTGAGCTACACCCACCTCTAATCATGAGTGATGTAATATGTGAGTTCAGAAGCAGTGCATTGTGGGGGCGTAAGTTATAGTTAGCTCAGGTATTCTCAGTCACAATGTGCAAAATAGTCAAATTGGCACCAGTGGTTGACCAAAGCAGGGCCATAACTACAAAGAGGCTCTGAAAAACTATGAGAAAAGCAGAGTCTGAATTTATCGCCATGTGAATGACCCTACAAAATACATTTAACAATGAAATATGAGCCCGATTAGTACACATGATGAATGCAGTACAAGAGAATACTCTCTATTAGAGAAGATGGCTTATTCATGAAAAAGCGAGGTGTGTTGCGCAATGGTCATCATGGGGTGTACATCGATCACACTGGTACATAGCTCCAAAGCATGATGTTAATCCAAAGCAAATTACAATATTCTACTCTACATATTACAAATGGTCAAATATCACCCAAGTGGGCACTACCGTCTTACTATCACCAGTCCCAGTGATCTGGTTCAGAGACAGCAACAACAGGCTAAAGCGTCCAGATGTTCCAACGGAGGATGCTTCATGTATATATCAATGACCAACTTCAATAGACTGCGAGCATCAGAACTCTGCAGCGTGAATAGTAGCCGTGTGTGAGGTAGACGAAGTGAGAAAGCGCTGAAAGAAGTGAGAAGGACAAAAGAGGGAGGAAAAGGACATGAAGAAGAAGACAGCTATGAAATGCAATTAATACCTGTGAAAGTTAAAAACACTAAACACATTAAAATCATCAAGCAATCTGAGAAAAAAGATTCCATTTATGGTTAGGTTAGAATGCCTCAAATATAATCGTAACAGACTACTGCTTATTCAATCAAATGTATATTCATTCCTCATCGTTCATGAGGTCAGTTGGATCACCCTTGGGCTGTGGGATTGATTTTGTCAAGAGCAAAAAAACTCAAAACATCTACATCACTGTTATGAAATAAAGCACAATGTTTGGCCACTGGGTAGTTTTTGCCCTGATGTGTGATGGCCCTTAAGTGTTCCAGGAGCCTTTTCTTGACCGAATGAGTAGTACTTCCAACATACCACATGTTGCAGGGACAGGTATGTATGTATACCGCAAAATCCGTGGTGCACATTAAGGGGCAGATTTACAAGCCCCTTACGCCACTTTTGCGCCGCCGTTGCGTCACTTTTGTGACGCAGCGGCGGCGCAAATCATGCGCCATGCTGCGGGGGATTTACAACGTGACGCATCTAGGGAGATGCGTCACGTTGTAAAGCCCTGCGCCACATGAAACCTGCGTCAGGTTTCATATGGGCGTGCCGGCGCAGGGGCGTTCCTGCGCAAGGAGCCCCGTAAAAGTGACGCAGTGAAATCTACAAGATTTCACGGAGTCACTTTACGTCCCTGCTGCGTCAAATCCTTACGCCTGCTTCAAGCAGGCGTAAGGAGTGACGCAGCATGTTAGGTATAGGGCACCCCTGAGCAGTACTGGAGTTACGTCGCACTTGCGACACGACTCCAGTACTGCGCCACTCCTCCGCCGACAGATGCGTCACGCATCTGTTTATCCTTGCGCCATGATGCGCCGCATTGTAAATGCGGCGCATCTGTGGTGGCGCAAGGGTAAACTTGAGTCACGCATCTTCCCTGGCGCATCCCTGCTGATTTGCAGGGATGCGTCAGGGAACGTAAATCTGCCCCTAAGTATTTATCAATATAGTGGTCTTCATTCAAAAGGGGCTAATGGAACAGGCTGGATTTCTTGCTGTTCCTGCAGCCTTACATTTACTGCAAACAAAAAAGCCTTTCCTCCTATCAGACAGCCAGTTAGTACTGTTTTTTCAGACGTTGCTGGTGCTGAGTCTGTCCTTCAGGCTCGCACCCTTCCTATGTGTGATCATGGGGTGTTCAGGTAGTACCGAGACAGCCTACCCCCTGTAAGATGTGCAGATTTATTTCCAGAATATCCCTTACCACCTTCGACTTGCTGTTAAAGGTGGTAGTGAATCTCACACCATTTCCACTTTTCCTTTGGGGATTAAATGCTTGTGTCTAGCAATGCAGCTAGCTTTCTCAACTGCTGTCTTCAGTATAGATTCTGAGTAACCTCTGGCCAAAAAGTATTATAGCATGGTGTTACTCTCTGTCAGGAAACTTTCATCTGTACTGCAGTTGCGCTGGCCATGCAACAGTTCACCATACAGTATACTTTGAATGAGAGGTTTGGCGTGACTGCTCTGGGCGTGGAGAAGTGTATTACTTGCTATTGCCCTCCTGTGTAAACTGTTTGTTATGCTATTGTCAATGATTTCCACCTTCACATCAAGGGACTCTATGAAGGGACTGCTCAGTTCCCCTGTGAATTTTAGGTTGAGGTCATTTACATTCAGACAGTTTATAAAATCTTCGGCCTGCTCTCTTGTACCCTTTCATTTGATAAACATATACCGTCTATGAATCTGATCCATAGAACCACATGTGCATTGAAAGCAGTAGCGGCTCCTGGAGGGAGTGCTGCCAGGTGGTGACGCGGGGAGGGTCAGGGTGGGGGGTAGTAAACTCCAGAATACGGCCGAACGGAGGTAAGTAAACAAATAAATAAATAAAACAAATTTTGTTGCGCGCGCTGCATCGCATTTGGCGAAATAAGCACAGTAGAAAAATACACATTGGAAAAGTGTAATGGAGACAACAGAGAGAGATAGCCACAAGACAGTACGTGATAAAATGGCTAGGAACTGGATAACCACAAGTCTAAGGGGTCTATAGAAAATTATGTAGATCCTCACTAGTGTTAAGGACCGTGGGTGCTTTGGTGTTGAGTTCAAGGATGTAACGGGTTTCTAGCTGTCGGAGTTGTTTCTCCCGGTTACCTCCACGTCTCAGTGGGGGTACACAATCTGTAACAAAATATTTAAAATGGTCGAAGTTGTTGTTATGCACATCCTTGAAATGTCTGGCTACTGGGTAAGTGGGATAACTATTAACAATCGCCCTCAGATGTTGGAGGATGCAGAGATGAACCTGTAGTTTGGTACTGCCAACCTACCTTAAACCACATTTGCACTCAAGTACGTATATCGCATACTCAGTTCTACAGGTAAGTCTGTGTTTGATGGTCAGTGGTTCCTTCCTAAAGGTGGCATCGATCTGGGTGATGTGGCTCCCAAATTTACAAGCTCTGCAGCTGCTACATTTGTAGAAACCCTTAATATCAGACAGCCAGTTAGATTTGGTAATGATTTCAGGCCTGCTTCTGACCAAAGAATCATGCATAGAAAATGAACGCCTGTATGTGATGTCCGGACGTTGAGCTACAAGAGGCCCTAGATTTGGCTCAGATTTAATAATCCTCCAGTGCTTGTTGATAACAGATCTGTGTTATATGTGATGATGAGACGGGTGTTGACAGTGCCTGGACTCTCTGTCTCATCCGAATTGTCAGTGGTGTGGGGAATAGTGATGGATCTCCCAATCAAACGTTCCTCTCTGGGTATAGAGTTGGCCCTGTTGGTAGCCGTGGTTATTTTGTGTTTAGAATAACCCCGGGCCCTGAATCTCTGTTGTGCTTCACTCTGACATGTTGTGATATCGTTGGTGGAGCTACAGATTCTGCGTATGCGAAGCATTTCACCATAAGGAATGCTTGCGATCAGATGTCTAGGGTGAAAGCTTGAGGCATGCAAGGTAGAATTGCCTGCAGTGGGTTTTCTGTGAAGTTTGGAGTGCAGTGTGCCATCAGAAACATATAACATGACATCAAGGAACTCTACAGAGACGGTACTTATGTTTGCGTTGAACTCAAGGTTTAGATCATTAGCATTGATTTCAGATATGAAAGACATAGCGCTGTTAGTATCACCTTTCCAGATTACAAAAACATCATTGATGTATCTCAACCAAGTAACAATGTAATTGTTCCATGCATCAGAGTGTCTTGCCATGAGAACCTGCTCCTCCCACCAACCCACATGAAGGCATGCGTAGCTGGGCGAAAAAGAGGCTCCCATGGCAACACCCCTGAGCTGTTGGTAAACTGTTTTGTCCAACATAAAGAAATTATTACGCAAACACCATTCAATGAGGAACAAAATCAAATCGTTATGCTTGTAACAGTGGATTGGTCGTTTGCTGAGGAAATGTTTGCAAGCAGATAGACCATCACAGTGACGAATACTGGTATACAAAGAGCTGATATCTAAGGATATCAGAATGTATTCTTCAGACCATGGGATGTCTTTGACTTTATGAAGGAAGTCACTTGTGTCCTTCAGGAATGTTGGCAAACTGGTCACCAGCTCTTGTAAAAAGAAGTCTACATACTTAGATATGTTTTCACACATGCTATTTCGGGCCAAAATGATGGGACGGCCTGGGACTGGTGATAGGCTTTTGTGTACCTTTGGGAGGAAATATAAGACAGGGAGCACAGGGGAATCATTGTTCAAGAATAAAAATTCATCTCTGCTGAGGATACCATCCGATCTGTAGGTGTTCAAACGTTTTTATATATATAATCTACTGGCGTTCGCCAGTAGATAGTTATTGTTAGGACCTACTTTCCATAGACAAAGTATTTTTTGTTTTAATAATAAATTTGGTGTCATTTAATGAATCTTCACGTGATTTTCAAAACTAGTGTACAACTCACTTCAGCTGCTGGCTGCTGTCAGGAAAGTTTTAGGGTGATCCGTCAAGCAGGGACTGATAAAAAGGGGGGTCCTAAAACAGCTTTTCTACATGCAAGTTTCTGTAGGATTTTTGACATGACTACAGCCCAAATCACTAAACGAAATTACACCAAAATTGCCAGAAAGCTAGATCTTGGTCCAGAAAGAGTGCTTGTTCCAATTTGGTGTAAATCTGTTCAGTAGTTCTGGAGATATCAAAGAAAAAAGATCTATGTGTGTCTAGAGATGGGATCTACTGCTGATCCATCGCAGAGGATCTGCAGATGCACTCACCAACTGCAATGCCGTGATTGGCTGGCTGTAACCTGCAACAAAAGTTGTGGCTGCCATTTTTTGTAATACCATACAGTCCTGGGGGGAATAAAGATAAAATATGTTATAAGGGATAAAGTTAGAGGTATCCTGACCCCATAAAACTGATTGAGGGGTCTGTGAGGGACCCCCTCATGGGGAAAAAAATGCCCTAAAATGTTTTTGGGTGCATGGGGATCTGGAGATCTACCACTCAATAAATAAAAATACACCCCTCACATACCTACTCATATACTCTCTCACTCTCCCACACTCTCCCACACAACCACTCACACTTCTATACACCCACTCACACACCCAAACAGTCACTCACACATCCACTCACAGACCCTGGGAACTGCTCACACACCCACACAGGTGCTCATACACCCACTCACAGACCCACAAAACCAATCACATATGCTGTCACACCTACACAACCACTTACACACCAACTCACCCAGCCATGCAGTCACTCACACAGCCACTCACAGACCCACACAGCCACTCACCAACCCACACAGGCCCACAATCAGGCACTCACCCATTAACACACTCATATATCCAGTCAAATACGCACATTCATACACCCACCCACACACCCATTCACACACTCATGCACCCAATCACAGACCCATAAAACACTCACAAACCCACACAGCCACTCACACATCCACTCAGACACTCACATACCCATTCACATACTAACACATCCACTCACACACCCAGTCACAGACCAACAAAACCACAGACACACCCAGCTACCCACCTACACAGCCACTCACACACCCATTAAATCACTCACACAGAGCCTCATGAACCTACACAGCCATTCACATACCCTCTCACAGACCCGCACAGGCACTCACACAGGCACTCACACACCCATTCACATACTCACACACCCATTACCACACTTATACACACTCTGCCATACCAATTCACAGACTCCTACACCCACTCACACACCCAATTACACACTCAGACACCCATTACCACACATATACACTCTTTCACATACCAGTTCACAGGCTCATACAGCCACTCACACATCCATTTACAGACTCACACACTCACTCACAGACCCACACAGCTACCCACATACCCACTCACAGATCCACACAGGCACTTAAACACCCATTCACACACTCACACACCCACTCCCATACCCACAGACACACTCTCTCACTTACCTCTAACACCCCCATGCACCCACTCGCATACCCAGTCACACACCCATGGTATTAAGTGTGTTGTTGTTTTCTACTGAATGCATGCTTTTGGGTTAGGGATCCGCAACAGATTCGTGAATCTGAGCGAGCAATTAAAAAAGGGTTTGCAAAAAAGAACCAGTGTTTTGGAAAAAGATTGGCTCTGAAAAGAGCCTTTGTGTTTAACATATGTAGATGATCATTATACATTGAACAGGATGCAGTCTTTTAAGTTGTGGAGCAACACCCTGCTGCCTTCGTCTGTGAAATTGACTTTGTCTTTTTTATATATTCCACCAATGTCGAAGAGCATGTTGTGGTCTCTGAGGAATGCAGAAACAGTTTTATTGACATGTTTCCTGGACTCCTCTCTCTGTGGATAAAATTGGGTTGGATACTACCACTTCTGTCTTTGGCAAATGTTGGAGAACACCAAGGCAGTATGTGGGAAAAGTGTTGTTAATTTACCAAAGGTATCCCTCATTAGCATTTCCTGTCTCACCCCTGTAATTGTGCCTAGATCATTGCCACCACATTGCACAATCATGAGGTCTGGATTTTGGCACTCTACAATGCTTTTAGCCAAAGGCGGCAACAGATGCAACTTTAACACTCTCTGGCTAACCCAAGTAATGTCCACATTAGGTACACCTAGGTCCCTGTTAATGCCACTCTTTCTAGCACTTCCTCGAGTGCCAAAACATAAAACTATGGCCCACAATCCAGACTCTGAGAACTACGTGTTCATCATAAAGATGGATGTTAGCCACGGTTCGCTCCAGGTGCCACCCAAAGAACTTGATCAATAGTATCCCCTATGGGGAGCTTATACGCAGCAGGTGCAACTGCAGTAACGATGCAGAATTTGCAGCAGAAAAGAAACGTATGTTAGACAGGTTCCGTATTGGGCGATACAGGCCTGAGATACTGAAGTCAGCCAACTCAAAAGTTGAAAAACTCAAAAGGGAGTCTCTTCTCACTACCAGGGGACCACCCCAAGTGGCAATGATCCCATTAGATTCATTACCACATTCAGCCAAGAAGCTAATGCAGTTAGATGAGTGTTACGCAAACACTGGCACGAACTACACACTAATGGAATAATTTCTAAATATGTGACTACCCATCCCACAATCACGTTTAGAAAAAGTAAATGCCTGAAAGACATGATTTGCAGAAACCTGATCCTGAGAAAAAAAGATGATGGTGGGTATATTAAAACAGCAGGATTTGTGACATGCAAGAACTGTAAAGCTTGTAAATCAAGTGTGAATATTCATTATTTTATTACACCCACTGCCACCATGAATTTAAGATCATGAAAGGGTTATCATGCAAACCTGAGTTTTGCATGTATGCTCTGAAATGTCCATACAACTTTTATTACGTTGGGAGCACTATTCACAAGGTGAAGAAATGTATATTAGAACATACAAGGGTGATTGCCTGCTGTGATAAGCAGTATCTTGTTGCACAGCACTTCAGACAATATCATTGAAGTGACTCCGGGCTGCTTCAGTTTTTTGCAACTGCTCCTAGAAATCCCGTTACACAATTGGGTTCAGCACACAACACCCCATTGGGCTCAACCAGGATGAGGAGCTAGCAGTACAATTAGGGTAATGAGGTTGTTTACTTTCTTTCTTTTTCTGCTTCAACAGAATGTATTTATTAATTGTTTTTGCAGACTTCTCTCTTAGCCTTTTTTACTTTTTATTCTCCAGTGTAATGGTTTTAGTTGTTGCTTATCATCATTTTTTCACAGGTGATTTTTGGGAAGACCACAGAGTCAAATAGGTGTCTGATTAAGTTAGGCAAGAACTATCTTGTTTATATTCTCCTATTGTTTGCTGGAACTCCATTTCTGTTTCATTTAGTTACTTTTGTTTATAAAAATTGTCCATTTCCATGTTGAAAAACCTGGTAGAGTTATATATATCCAGCAAATAGTATGTATGTATGTCTATTGTTTTGGGGACGTTTATCTTCAATACAATTGAGACAAGAACTCTACCCGGAGCTCACACTTTGATTGGCTGGTCTTAACATGAAGAGAAATGTTGTGCCCACCATTTCAGGAAATGAGAAGTTGGTCCCTGTGTCCTGAAAAATAAGGTAAAAGGGGGCAAGGTAGGGGTGCCCTGATTACTTGGACCTTTTGGGGAAATCCCCAGAGGGACTGGGACTAGGGCCAATTGAAAAAATAAATAAATATATATATAATTTTTTCCCATGAACCCGTGGGTGTCCCACAGACGTCAGCATGGCCCCTGGGCTCACATGGGAGCGCAGGGGCCACGCTGACTCCTGCAAGGGTCTCAAGGTATTGTAATTTTTGTTTTTTTTTAAACGGGCAGGCCAAGGTGTCTAAAGTGGGTTGTCTCAAACAGCCGGTTGGCTTTGCAAAGGCCATACATGATGGGGGGTCTGGCTGCCTGCTGGGGGTTGGATGCAGGACCTGTCCACAGGTTAGAACCTGCCGCCAACCACCCGCCATGCACAGCAGAGGACCGTGCATGGCAGAGGTTTGGTATAGGGCCTGCTGCCAACCCCACACTATGCATGGCAAAAGACTGTGCATGGGGGGGTTAGCTGCCGGTGGGGGGGTTGGTATAGGGCTTTCTGCCAACTCCACACCATGCACGGTAAAAGACTGTGCAGGGAGAGGGTTGGACTTACGATTGGCAATAAAACATTACTGTACATTAAACAAAAACTTAGAAATTCACTGATAAAAAAAAGGATAAAGTGACGTTATAGTTAGGTTGGGTTAAGCATATCTTAACTTCCATTGAAATCCTCTTCAATGCACTGAAAAATTAAAGTTTAACGTGAGGTCATATTTAGGGGACTTCATATTTAGGTGAAAATGTCAGTTTGAACTTTAAACTAAAAAATGAAATTCAACAGTTATACTCCTGAATTACACCTGACCAGCAGGGAGAGTGTAGAGAGGTGTTGGGATGGTTCTGTTGGGACTTCTGAGCCATCAATGAGTTAACCAAAACCGATGCCCATCCAATCCCCAGGACAGATGAACTGGTGAGCACCTTGGATTTGACCAGTGGCTCCTGCACAAGATGCCAAGGAGAATACTGCATTTTCTTTTCCAGAGTCGTTACATCAGTTCAAGGTAAAAATAAATCTGCATTTAAATAGAGGCTTGGGTTTGTCAAGAAAGGTTTAATATTCAGAAAAATGTATGTATATCCGAATGATTGTACATGTACGGTCCCCTCTTTGACAAACACTTTTAAAAATAAGCCATTCTGATTAGCCTAGATAGCTTTTTCTGCCGTTGCTCATTTCCAGGAGCCCTAATTAAAAAAAAAAATTGGGCAGGGTGTGCCACACATGTGGCAGTCTCAAATAGCCCCTTGTTATACTTGGCATCTTTTGGCGTGTTTCACCCTCTCCTTTTGCTTTCTGACCTCCCGGTTTTGACTCTGTTTTTGCTGGTTTAGTGTCTCTGCGCACTTTCTCAGTGCTGTTCAGTGTTAAAGTGCAAATGCTCCTGTTATAAATTGTTATTATGGATAAAGGTATCTCAGAATTGCCACTGCAGGGTCTGCATGCAGTATGTAACTGCAATGTCGACCTGGCAAGTGCACCCACTTGCCAGGCCCTAACCTACCCTTTTCTTACATATATATCACCCCTAAGGTAGGCCCAAGGTACCCCTGTGGGCATTGTGCTGTGTTTGTTGCAGGTAGGACATGTACTGGTGTCTGTGACATGCCCTGGTGGTGAATTACAGTGTAATTCGTTTTTCACCACTGCAAGGCTATCTGTCCCAAAAGAAAGAATGGGAGTTTTACTCATAACATCTTATAAGCATACCTTCCCATTGGGACACGATAGGGAAATGGAGTTTAATATGCCTGGACTCAGAATGTAAAAATACATCTTTTAGTAAAGATGATTTTTATGTTCTGTGTTTAAAAATACCACTTTTAGAAAGTAGGTATTTTCTTGCCTAGCCGTCCTGTGTGCCTCTGCTGGGTTTGTGAATTGGCTGTCTGGCTTTGGAAAGACAGGGGTGGGGAGGATCAGTGACTCCAGAGAGTCTGGATGAGTCAGGGCCGGGCTGAATAGACCTGGGCTGCATTTGGAGTGGGGGGGTACATTTCCTTTCACTTGAATGGGCCTGGTCTGCCTCTGACAATGCTGTCTCCACCTCCTGCCAGGAAGCTGCACCAGAGAGGACAGAACTGGTTCTGGCTGGGCAAAGACACTCTTTGCCTCCAGAGAACAAAGGATTTTGGGTTATAAAAAGTGGGGCCCAGACCCCTAAACTTTAGAACTCGCTGGAATGAAGGAACCTGCCAAGAAGAAGAGCTAGAAGAGCTGCTAGGAGGAGTACTGCCCTTTATCTGTGTTGTTGCTTTGTTGGGTTGGCCTGCAGTTGCTGCTTCTGCCTTGGGCAGTGAAAGGACTGAACTTTCTTTACATGTGCTGAGTATCTCCAAGGGCCTGAAGTAGAGCTTGCCTCCTGTACTGAAGTCTCAGGGACTGCAAAGACTTCATCAACCTAGGGGTACCGCTTCTGGAACCTCTGTTTCAGTTGCCGCAGAGAAGGGAAACGCAACCGACTAAATCACCAACTCTTTTGCTGGCTCGGTGTCCTGATGGCACTGCAGAAGGCACCGTCTGCATCTTGCACCGCAAGCCTGGTCTCACCAACGATGACAACGCCGCTGTCACTGAGCCGCTGCTTGCACCATGACCCGTGGGCACCGCACTTTGCACCGCCTCGCTTTACTTCGCCATCCTGGTCTCACCGACGCTGCTGCTGACTTCGACACCCGTGACCGCATCGTGGCTGGGGGCACCGCTCGTAAGATTTACGACACACTGCCTCGTCCCACCCAGCAGTCTGGGCCGACCGATGCTAGCTCCCCCTAACCGGCTCTGTCGCTTGCACGGCAACCTGCCAGCACCGCATAGAGCACCGCATCGTCCTGCACTGTAAGCCTTGGTCACACCGACGCCGTATGCACGATCGTCACTGAGCCGCTGCCTGCACCGCATCGAGAGGGCACTGCACCGCTTCTATTTTGCAATGCAACCGTGACGGTTGCCACGACCGATTCGCACCAGCGTGCCAGCCGCAATGAGAAAAGTACTGTTACCAAGTCTGTCCACGCTTTCGCTGGCCTGTATTGACCGGGTCAGCTGGAACTGCTAGCCTCTGTTGTTTTTAGCATTGCAGTAGCCCCGGACGGAGTGACCGACTCATAAGAACTGTGATTTTGAGGCATTCCTGCAATTTTAAGGATATTTTGCAAAGTATATATATTGTTAAGTACTGTATGTTGGATTCTTATCGTTTTGATCTTGTTTTGGATATATAAAAATATTGGATATTTTTATAAACTGGTGTGGTGTCCTTTTGTAGTGCTTTCACTGTATTACTGTGGGTTAGGTGCAAATGCTTTACACACTGCCTCTGTGATAAGCCTGACTGCTTGTGCCAAGCTTCCAAGGGGGTGAGCAGGGATTATTTCAGGAGTGTAACTCCCTTACCCTGACTAGGAAGAAAGGTCCCTACTTGGACAAAGGTACCTACCTCTGCCAACTAGAGACCCCTATTTCTAACCCCCTTCCCTAAATAAACTTTAAAAATAATTGGGTAAATAGTACTGCGGAATCAGAGCCAGGTAGTGTGATACCCAGCGTGACATCTCAGTGGGCGGTTGGCCGGCTGTGATAGGGTTGGTTGAAGAGCAGTTGGCCACCAGTGGGATGTGCAGAGGAAGAGGTTGCTACTTAAGTTTGGAACCACAAGGATAAAATTTATCAATAGATGTTGAAATGTCAAAAGAACTACCTTTAAAAAAACAAAAAACACTGAAATTCACCTGTTATAGTTTAGTGCATATATTATAGTTCTAACTACAACTTGCAGCCCTGTCATGCACTCCTTATGAACTCAGGGGCCGATTCACAGAACTAATCTGAGACAAAATCCTAAACTTACTACTTTTGGTATTCACAGAAGGCACATACCATTTATGGTATTCACAGAAATCACATACGACTACTAACTTTATGTCCGCACTTGGGCCTGAATTTCCGCACTTGGGCCGGAATTTCCACACCCGGAGCGGAAGTTCCGCACCCGGAGTGGAATCTCCACCTCTGGGCCAGAATCTCCACCTCCGGACCGGAATCTCCGAAATTGAACCGGAACCCATTATTTCATACAGGAAATGACATACAGAAAGTGGGAGACAGGAAATACATCACAGGAAATTGTTGGCAGCCATTTTGTGTTCATTCTGAGTCATCCTCTCTCACAGATCAGATCCTCTGTCATCCTGCGGCTCTTTTCGACCTTATTTCCCCCAAGATGGCTGAGGGTTATGAAGAGAAATCACCCCCTTTCAGTGGAAGGGAATTATACATCTTAGCTGAGGGGGTATACTCAAATATCCTCAGCTATATGGGGGGCCAGAGGACCAGCTGAGTAATGCAGCACGGGCCAGACTATGGGCCGACATTGGTGAGCGCTGCAGTACAGTGGGCGTTCACACCAGGAACGCGAGGGCATGCCGCAAGCGCTGGGAGGACCTAAAATGCTGGGCCCGGCACAAGGCCAAGGAACATCATGTGCATCGTCCTCGCCTCTCGCCACTGTACAGGAGGGTCCTGCGTGCAGCTCATTCGACCCTCCATGCTCATCTGGAGGAGCATGAGCAGCAGAGACCTGGTAAGTGCATTATATGCAATATGTGTCTGGAAGTATCATGTGAGTGAAAACAGAGCTGTACCATCGTTTGTCCCATGCCTCCATTCAGCTATTCTGTGTCTATGCAGCAGTCATCATGAAGCAAAAGGCTCACTGTAGAGCATTGACTGTGCAGGGCAGAGTGCATTCTGGGAGTTGTAGTTTCATCATGACAACTGGGGAATTGAGCCACACAGTTGCATTTGTACAGACATTTGCACTGCCAGCACCTCTAACAGTGAAACAAGCGAATCATAACTGATGTGTGCATTGGATGAGGAATGGTACAGACACTGTCCAGTGTGTGTATGAGAGGCCAATGGGTATTGAATGCTGTGACTTGCATTGCTTTCGGTGAGTTTGGGTCCTGATTGAGACAGATCATCATGTGCCATGGAGTCAAGACAGACTTTGAGATCCTTGCCTCTCTCTTAAGTGTTTCCAATTTTTCCAAGTGTGTCCACAGACACACGTCTTACCCCCCAGTGGCTTGTATGCCATTTTTCATGTACAGGTAGCTGTAACAATGAGACACTACTGTTCACCTGTGCACACCACTACCTGATCAGTCTCCAAAGCCAATATGTGGCACTGGATTGTCAGCTTTTGTGAGGGAATATCAAAAGGTTAGACTCACAACTTAGCAAACCTAATTGCCCAGACCCTATATGGATGTGTGACCCCCAATCGGCATTTGTGTTGTCCCATACAATGCTACACAGCAGATAACATTTTTTCAGACGTAAAAGTGCAGAGACTCCATATCACAGGCCCTTTTCAATACCATCTGGACTCACTCTGATCTCCTTTTGCAGACTGGGTTTGGAACCTGCCCATGTAGCAGTGACAGGACACACAGGTCACAAGAATGCCAAAGTTGAGGGTTGGCCAGTACAGACGTGCAAGCCACCAAGAATCTTGTGAGATGTCCATGTCAGACTCAAATCAGGAGATGACAGGGAAGATACACATAATTTAAGCTCATAAACACTGACAACTGTATAGTGTGATCAGGGGAGAACAAAGTCTGACCTTGACTCATCTTGATATGTGTCTTGTTCTGACGTGTACAACCACTACATAATGATTTGTCTTACATTTCAGTGGACTCAGCTGGCCAAAAGGAACAAATGCAGAACCCGGTCTGGAGCAGGACATCTTTGGTGCGCTGGCGGCTACGACCTCTTTCCACCAGTGAGGAAGAAGAGGATGAGGCGGGACCCTCATCATCAGGAGGCAGGGGCATTGCGCCCACCCGGACTGACCAGGAAGACAACTCTGGTGCTACGGACCGGGTGGAGGCTGAGGACATTGAAGTGGGGGGGAAGAACTGGACACCTCTGGCCAGGGGGGTGGAGAGCTGCTCTCCCCCGGACCATTCACCTGTTAGTTTTGCCGAGGTGTCCCCGGGGCAGGCCACTACGCAACCTGGGCCTGTGTCATCAGCCCCTTCCTAACTCTAGAGGCCCCCATTCCATCAGGGCCTCCAGCTGCATCCTCTGCAACCAGTCCCCCTCATCATAGCTGCCAGGTCGACACCAACATTGGCTCCGAAGCTGAGGCACCACACCCCTCATGTTCAACCCAAACCCCTCCCTGTGTTGTTCCTTCAGTGGCTGTACCAGAGGACTTGATGAGGGCATGTGAGGGTCAGCCAGACATGTCCTCTCGCATCATGCTTCAGATGTGTCTAGAGGTGCGCATGATGTGAGAGGAAATTGCCCAAGCTCTGGCCACCCTCACTGCCAGTGTCAATTCCCTGACTGCAGCCATGTCGTCTTTCGTATCCCAACCTCCTTCCCACACCACCGTCGATGTTTCCCCCTGTCCTTTGCCCCACACTGTTTCCCCCAGTACTCCTCGTGTGTCCCGACCCAGTGTGGTGCCTGTTCCTGCACCGGCCACCCAGGAGCCCGCATCGGACTCAGAGGATCTGGACATTATGGTACTAGAGGATGACCAGAAGGACACAACCTGTTGAACAGATTTTTCTTTGTGGACAATTATTTACTTTTCCCCTTGTAAATAGACTGGTTTCCCTGACGCTCCCTGACGTGTTATATTTATGTTGCCCCACCCCAATTCAAGTTCCCTTCTCCTTCTGCAGTAAGAACATCATTTGTTTTCCTTTCTCCCTTCCAAACGGACTGTTGTTGTTTATCTAACCCCACACTTTTTTTTACATAAAAACTTATTTTGAATCATACTTTCTCTATATTGTTTAACTTCATTGTGAATGTCTTGTACAAAATATGGACATGTATTTTGGAAGTAATCTGCTCTGCACATGAGGGCTTGCTGCAATGACAGGGTTACACTTGTACATGTGTCACACACACACACACATACATCCTCACATCTCTAGGCCACCAAAATTGGTGAACATTAGCCTATCATGACATGATACGCAACAGAGTTGTGACTTGTGAAGAGAATTTATTTTTATTTACACATTTTCACACTGGTCAAAAAGTTCCTGGGATGTGATCAATGGGGATCGTGCTTGCGGCTTCGCAATTTCGGAGGTGAGGATCACTGTGAGGGATCATGTCTGGGTTGTCGCTGAGGCGCTGAGGTGCTGGTTGGTGTGGTGCATCTGCCTTTACAGGGTGAAGTTCATGTGCAGGGGCGGATGGTGTCTGTACAGTTGGTGTTTGTGCGTGGACAGGGGGTTGTTGTGCAGGTGGTGGTAGTGCCTGTTCAGGGGTGGTGGTGGATGTGCAGGTGGGTGGAGTGCCTGGATAGGGGGCAGTGGTGGGTGTGTACCCTTGCTGTGATCCTGTGCAGTTTGTGGTACAGGTGTATGGGTGTGATGTGCTGCAGGCAGATGTGATGGATCCCCTCCCTGCATTGACCGTGAATGGAGACTTTGGATCACTTTCATCATGCCCTCCATCATCTTCATGGCCAAGGCATGGTGTCTTAAACTCTCTTCCCTTTGGATAGATATGATGTCTCAGATATTCTTGCACGTCTTGCCAAGATCTATCCATCCTATCCAAAACATGGGTCTGTCTTTCCACCACCTGAGGGAATTGGCGGAGGGCCGTAGACATGTCTGACAGGGTGGCCCCTATGGCACGAATGTCCTGCCTCACATCTGCCTGCTGTTGGAAGGAGTCCTGCTCCCACTGAGCACCATGGCCATGTGCTGGCCCTCTCAGCAGGGGTCAGCCATGGATGAGACCGCCAGGTCCAAATGCTGGGGGGAGGGTGGCATGTGGAAGCCTGTGGACAGGAGAATGGTGCCCAGGGGATACTTGCACCACAACAGGGTTGGTACTTCCCTAAGATGGTGAAGAGAATGCCTGGGATACACTGTATAGGGAGGAGTGTGTAGGGGAACCACCACACCTCTCCCAGATGTGAGGGCTGTGAGGGAGTCATGTCTGTGTTGGGGTGTGTGTGAGGTGTGGCTGGTTAGCTCCATGCTGGGGACAGGCAATCTTTTGTTTTGGAGGAGGCTGATGCACTTTGCTGGGCAGAGGGTGTGAGGCCTTGCAAAATGTGGGCGATGTGGGAATATTTCTGTCCATGGCATCAGACTCTTCATCCTCTGAGAGGATGAACAGATAGTCACCATCATCATCCAATCCTACATCCTCCTCAGGTACTTCCTCCTCCTCTTGCGCAGTACTTGCAGCCGACATTACTGCCTGGAGGAGCAGTGGGTCTTCCCCTTTAATTGCCCGTCGCTCAACACTGGTGGAAGGTCTATCCTCCTCATCGTCATCATCACCTGGAACACAGAGGTTGCAACAGGATAAGTAATTAAACTAGTATAAGGTCTATGTGAGATGTGCAATAGTCAGGTACATTTTGTATGTCATTTGTGCTTCCCTACCCATGAAGTCACAAAGCTCATTTTAGATTGAGAGATCACACGTTTGTAATGTCCATCCTTTGAGTGTCCTCTGTTCCCATAATCCATTTCCTACATCATGGTAGAACTAAGCTGACAACGGATGATGTCTTGTACAGCAGACATCCTAACTTCATATATTATACACTCACTTATGTAGGTGGATACAGTAGAAGAGGAGGCAAGCAGAATGCAACATTTGACACAGATTCCACATTGTAGGTAAGTTGCCAAATTTTGATGTTTGCCGCCTACACTGGATTTGTGTTGTGCTTTTCAGCCAATACATTTTATAATGTAACTTCATGAAGATTCACCGTAGCAGCCCATACATCCATCACAAAAGTACACAACTGGCATCAGTGCGACCCTCATCCACACCAATTTCAATATGATTTGTCCATTGGGATTTTGCTAGGGAGTTTTCATATCATTGAATTACAATCCAGTTGTGTCTAGTACACTCAATATGACACTAAATACTATTTTTATGTCCAATCAGCACTCACTTGTCATACATTTTGTGTCATCCTTTCACTAGCCACCATGGTGTGATCTGGTATGTGGTTAAATGCTATATCTAGGCCTATTGTGATGCAGGACAACAGTGATGTAAAACACATACAACATACAGTTGAGATTAGAGGGACATTTCATGGGCATGAGCGTTCAGGTACATTATTCTTGGGTTTACTTACCATGGCCCAGCATCTGCCCAGTGTGTGGTCCCTGACCAGATGTCACAGCCAACCTTGTAGCAAAAGTCACTGTGGGTCATGGAATCTGGGAGGACATAATTGGACCTACAATGATGAGTGTATTTGCAACTGTACATTTCTGCTGCCACATGTGATGCACTAAATTTCAGGCACAAAGAACGAGCACAAGCAGTGTGGGCCCTACCGTTGCAGAAGTGTGTAGCACTAATTATCATGAGTGATCACACATTCAACTTGAGCATGGTGGGGTATGGTAGGCAGGAAATGATCATCAGACCCAAATGCAGGTATTTCGGCCTGATAGCAGAGATTCTGGCCTGGAGGCGGAGATTCCTGCCCGGAGGTGGAGATTCCATCCTGGAGGCGAAGATTTCGGTCCGGAGGCGGAGATTCCGGTCCGGAGGCGGAAATCCCGGCCCGAGTGCGGAAATTCCGGCCCGAGTGCGGACGTAAGGTTAGTTAGTAGTCGTAAGTGATTGCTGTGAATACCATAATTCGTAAGTGCCTTCTGTGAATCCCAAAAGTAGTAAGTTTAGGATTTTGTCTCAGATTAGTTCTGTGAATCGGCCCCAACCTTATTACATCACTCATGTTATGTTAAATGGCATCATGGAAGACATCAATGATGATGTCACAAATAGCCATTTCCACCCTACGCAATGCCTGCCTGACCCTTGACAATGCAAGCTTTTGCATGATCCTAGTACCCACTGGAATACCCTTCAGTCATCATGTATGGGTTAACCAATCCTAACACAAGGGAGTAGACCTCAACTACTTGGTCATGCTCGCCGCTCTCATCCTTGCAGCTCCATTGGTGCACAGGTACCGTACCAGTCCTCTTGCCACCACTGCTGCAGTTCGAGTCCCAGTCCCAGTGGTGTATATTCTGTGCATTGTATGTTTTGCTGGGATTGTACTGTTTTTCTTGAAACACTGTGACCAGATTGTTTTCCTCTCTTTTTTATTTCCCTTTTGGTGAGACTGTTTACACTCTGTTGTGCCTGGAATTGTTTTTGCTCTTCTCTGTCAATCTGGTTCACACCAGTTTCTGTGGCGTCAATTTCCACCACCCTGGTGCATTCAGTTTACTCAGGAGCACCCACCGACCCCTGCCCCCACTGACTTTTCAACGGAGGAAGTAGCGAGATCCGCCACAGCTCACCCCCATCCTCAACACCTCCATAACTACAGCCACCTTTCCCGATGCAAAGAAGCACACAGAGATTAAATCCCTCCTCAAGAAACCGTTGGCAGACCCCAGAGAGCTCCAGAGCTACAGGACAATATCTCTCCATCCGTTTGCCCCCGAAGTCCTGGAGAAGGCTATCAACCTCCAACTCACTGATCATCTGGAAAGAACACACTGCTGGACCCATCCCAATCAGGTTTCAGAGCCAACCACAGCACCAAGACAGCCCTGGTTGTGGCAACAGACGACATCAGAGTCCTACTCGACAGAGGAGAATCAGCTGCCCTCATCCTCCTGAATCTCTCTGCAGCCATCGACACTGTCTCCCACCCCACACTCATCAATCAACTACGCCAGATTGGAATCACATATGATGTGCTCATATGGATGGTTTCCTTCCTCACAGGATGCACTAGAGAGTCCTCCTCCGTCCCTTCCCTCGCAACCCAAGCACATGATCTGCAGAGTATCCCAAGGATCATTCCTCAGCCCTACCCTCTGCAAAATCTACATGACTCCTTGTGCAGACATCGTCCGATCACAGAACATCAACATCATCTCCTACGCTGACAACACTCAGCTCATCCTCCCACTTTCAACGAACCCGACCCTGACAAAGATTAACTTTCATAACTGCATGAAGAATGTAGCGACATGGATGAAAGACAACTTCCTGAAACTCAACACAGACAAAACCGAGGTCCTGATCTTTGGCAGACTTACCACCCTTTAGAGCGACTCCTGATGGCCAGAGGTGCTCGGACCTACCCCCATGCTGAAAGATCATTCCCGCAACCTCACATCATACTGGACAGCAAGCTCTCCATGAAACGACAGATCAATGCTGTTGCTTCAGCCTGCTTCCACACAATCTGCATGCTCCGCAAAATCTTCAGATGCTCCGCATTTGCACAAGAAAAATGGTGTCGCAGGCCCTCATCATCAGCTGGCTCGAATATGAAAGGCTCCAAACAATCCAGAATGCAGCAGCCAGACTGATCTTTAACTTGTCCAAGAGGACACACATCACCCAGCACCTGAAAGAGCTGCACTGGATCCCCGTCCAGAAGAGATGCCAGTTCAAGCTCCTGACCCATGCATACAAAACCCTCTACAACCAAGGACCAGACTACAGGAACCAGTGTCTGATCTTCCACCAGCCCTCCAGAAACCTCCGCTAAACACACCTTGACCCTGTTCAGACACCACATAGCTGCTGCTGCCATGCTGGAGGACATTCCTTCTCCCACCTCGCTGCCAAAGGCTTGAACACTCTCCAACTTGGCACTTGTTCATCGCTGAACAACTTCAGAGAGGGACCCAAGACCTGGTTCTTTGACTGATAACTGCAGCACAGCACTTGGATACCCCTGTGGTGATTAGCCGTTCTATAGTAATACAACTTGATTGACAAGATTAAGACAGCCCTACATAGGATCTGTCCTAGGAATTCAGATGTCCACTATCATCCATGTTCTATTGGTTCTTATACTTGTTTGCATTCAAGTAAGACAGTGATCACCCTTGCTTTGACTAAAGAGCTTCAATGTGCAGCATTCAATGACAGGGTTATATATTTCTGTTGATACTTTTTAACAATCCTGCAGATCAGAACTGTTCTCATCGGACACTGGTCACATGCCCTCTATGTGGAAGCAGGCTAAAATTCTGCCTTTGCTCAAAAAGCCCTCCGCTGATCCTAAAATACCAGCAAATTACAGGCCCATCTCCCTGCTACCAGCTCTCTCCAAGGTCCTGGAGAAATATGTGAACACTGTGATCACCGACTACGTGTAAACCAATAATCTCCTCCACGTTAGTCAGTTTGGCTTCAGAGCCAACCATAGTACTTTCACATCACCTTCACGGACTGAGAGCAGTGGGAGCATATCTATCCCCCCTACACATTTGTTTCTAGGATAGGCTCCAGTCCCCTTGATTTTAATTTACCTTCTGGACCCTTGAATAAAATTGTACTGGGGTACCAACGAGGTAATTTTATCTTCACTCACACAATATTTCACAAGGCCCACACACCCGCATGCACAACTGCGGCACCTCCTATAAAAGATCTCCGACAAAGAGCCCTCTTGCGGGGCCCGTGGGGGACTGCAGCGCCACCCCCACGAGGAGCAACGCCCGATGATGAAGCACGACACCCGCAAGGGTGTGTGAGGGCACCATTGTCAAAAGGAGGAATTCCCCTATTTCATTCTTATTCGACTCACTCTAGCTTTAGACACATTCCTTCTCAACAAAAAGTTGTAGACATTTTCCCTTGTTTAGGAACAGTTACCATTCAGTGTGTGTACATTTACTCTTGGGAGCACTGGTACTGGACCTTCTTTTTCTATAAATGCTCCCTGTCCCCCCTTTTTGTAATGTAGAACCATAGTACTGAGTCTGCTCTGTTAGAGGTCTCCGAACAGATTAAGGAAAGCCTTGATGGGGGAGGAAAATCCATCTTGATCCTGCTAGACCTGTCAGTGGCCTTCGATACTGTTCCTCATGATATGCTTTTGGACAGGCTCCAGACTCTAGGCATTGGTGGCTCTGTTTTAAAATGGCTCACTTCCTTTTTGGAAGATAGAGACCAGGAGGTGTGGACTCCTCCCTTTGCAGCTGGAATCCCTAGTCTGAGTGTAGGGGTTCCTCAGGGTTCCATTTTGAGCTCCACGTTATTTAATCTATATATGTCCCCTCTTGCTGCTTTGGCTGAGTCATACGGAGCGAAAATTATTTCTTATGCCAACGACGCTTAGCTCTTATTCACTTGTGACAAAGGAAAGAGCTTTGAGGGAGCCAATATTAAAACCTGCCTTTCTAAATTGTTTACATGGTTAAGAATCAACCAGCTTAAATGTAACCCAGAAAAGTCGGAAATTATTTTCTTTGGCTCCCCTCCGTCGGACAAATGGAGACTTTGGTGGCCTGAAGATATGTCTCCTCCTCTCGCCACTCAACAAATGGTGAAGAACTTGGGCGTTATGATAAACAACTGCCTATCTATGAAAGCCCAAGTCCAATCTGTGGAGAGAACTTGCTTTGGCTTCCTTAGGATGCTGAGGAAGTTCCTTCCACTCCTGTCTTTGGACTGCACGAAATCCGTGGTCCAGGCATTGATTACATCCAGATTGGACTATGTGAATGTTTTTTACCTCGGCCTCCCGGAATACCTACTCAAGCGCTTGCAGGTGTCCTAAAATGCTGCGGCCAGAGCTATTCTCATGTTGAAATCTAGGACTCATATGTCCACACATCTCAGAGGTCTTCATTGGCTTCCAGTAAAAAAGAGGATTAGATTCAAGGCCCTAGTGTTATTCTTTAAGGCCTTCCACGGGAGGGGCGCACGGTACCTTTGCAGGAGGGTTACCCATCTAGAACTTTGAGATCCTTTTCTATGAACCTGGCAGCGGTTCCTGGAATATTGCATGCCCGTTCGGGCAGCATCTTTTTCAGATTTCTCGGAGCCCAGTCCTGGAATGCGCTCCCCGCGTCATTGAGAGCAGTGATGGATATAGCTACATTCAGGAATCTCTTAAAACTTGGCTTTTTAATCAATAAATGAGTACTTCCTAGCAGCTTCTTTTATTTTCCTTTCTTATTTGCATTTGGGTTAGTGTGTGTGGTCGCAGCCAAGGCTTTTTGAAGCGCCGGGACACTCTTTTAAGTATCTGTGCGCTATATAAATGCCTTCATTCATTCATTCATCCATATTATTTCTGCTGAAAATGATTTTGCTGTAGCTCAAAAAATAAATCAACAATTAAACACATAAAAGTAAATCATATTTATATGGAGCTTCATATCATATTTCTGGTGCATCAAAGCACTTTAAATCTTAACTGTTGCCATTGCCCGGGTTAATGGTACTCTGTACTGACTGTGGATTGCGGCTTAGCCAGGCTTGTAGGGTCTTGGTGCTCTGGAGTGCCTTCTGATCACTGCATATGTCAGCAGCAGTCATTTCAGTCTTGCTGATATTATGGCGACTTTGACATTAATCTTATCACAAAATGTTCTGCATCAACTCACTTTAGGCAAGCTGATCCTGATATTGTTGTAAATATTAAGACTTTTCTTTTACTTTCCAGCACTTTCCCTTCTTGCTTACTGTGAATGCCATGTGCTAATCAAGGTAATCAGAAAGGGAACATGTCTGATCATATCAAGTGCACAACCTTTTCATGACATATTTCTTCTGTAAACATAACAATCAGGGTTGTATGAATATATTCATAATATCTAATCATTAAAGCTGACCATTTCATTATTTAGATCATTATCATGAAATAGCAGGATTTTTAGAAGGTTGATAACTGTGTGTTTCATTTTGTTGTCTTTACAAAAGATCATCACATAACAGAGTGAAAATAGTTAAAGGACATGGCTCCATTCTCTGCTGATTGTTTATTCTAAAAGTATTCAACAAGCTCCTGGGTTATTTTATAAAAACTATGGACAGAGAGCTAAGGGTTGAAAGGGTGTTCACACCTGGGACAATGAGACAGACACAATCACAGCACCCACTATACCTGGAGGCTTCTGGGAGGCAATTGGCCTTAGATGGCTCTCTGACTAGCTGTCTCTGCTCATATCAGGCACACTCAGCTGCTTTTGTTGGCTGAAAATAGCAGGGCTGCTATTAAACCGAACTATAAGCTGCATTAGGTATGTGTGGTGAACCATCTTTGAAACTCAGAATAGGATGTTTTACTTGCAAATATATTGGAATTAGTATAGAGCTTAGAAGTAGCAAATGAGGGTGTTTGCGCTATAAAATATATACACATAATGTTGGAGTATTATCTGTTGTTTAAACTCTTCCTAAAATGTCTTGTTGCCTTAATGTTTATCTTCTTTGTGGTTACTGTTCATATCTGGTGCACTAAATTAGGATTTTAATTTGAAAAGTAAATATTTTAAAATATATGTTTTGTTTTCTAATGATCTTTGAACGTGTTGTTCATTTATGAAGAAGGATTCGGTGCTTCACTAACTGTCGTTAAAAAGTTTCATGGAAGAACATCTTAAACATTTCTCAGTGGGTATTGTGTTAGTTGCAGTCCAGCTGGTGTTTCATTTGGGTTGACACATTAACTGCATCCTTTGTGCCAGAGAGTATGGATAGACAAAACCAGGTTAGTGATCTTCACACAAATGTGTGCATTTGCAACCCAGTGAAGAGCCAGGTGGTGTATGATTTTTTTCTGATGAAAATGGCACAGATATATGTCTATGCCCCATAAACAACACAGCCACTATTTGATTTCTTAGGCTACAAAATCCAAGTGATGTTTAGCTCCTTCCTAGGAAACAGCTTCTTCCTCTCCCAATACTTCTCTTGGACAGACAATCACTGTTCTATGAACAAGATGTCTTGAACTGAACCAGGAAGTGTAGGTTAGAGTGGGGTTGAGTGGGAGCAAATCAAATCCATCTCTTTCCAATCCCCACATCCTGGTTCATTTATGCTGATGGGTTAGAAGGGATGGTGGTAGGGAGGATGGGAAGGCCTAGCCTGTTCATCCGCCTCCTCTCACACCCCTCTTTCTCCCACCTACAGAAAAAATGCCTCAAACTTGTGGGCCTGACTTGGTAGGAGCTGAATGAAGTAACAGCTGTCCTTCAACTCAACTGTAATCCCACCCATCACTGTGATCATCATATGGGCCTGGGAGAAGTTTGATAATCTCTCCCAGGTTCATCCACATGTGTGTCATGTCACTAGTGATGTCACGTTGATAGTAATGACTCGGCCAAAAAAATGAACACTGGGCCACCTTATTTAGAAGTTTACCGGTGCCCAAAAGTGATCAGGCACCCACAAACTCTTTCCAACAAAAGTTTGTGCCCATAGGAGAATAAAATATACAGACACTGCCATTGGGGAGCATTAATACAATAATCTATATAGCTTGTATATAAATGACATAAGGGAGTCCTAGGAACACAGATATTATAAGATTGTGATATAGATATATTTATAGATAGTGACATAGATATATATTCACCCTAAGGGCAAGAAAGGTGTTATAAAGAGCTTAAAATCCATTGTCAAAATTACCACAGTTAATATACATCGGTGGCACCACAAGATTATTGTGAAATCATGACAGACAGCAATCTAAGGATGTGCAGTGATGCCTAGCTATGTATTGTGTTTAATTTTGTAGGAAGAAGGACTTCCTCGTCAGAGCACCTCAAAATACATTTCCTTGTGCACTTCTCAGATGCAACACAAGTCTTCTGGTCAATAGCATTATATAGAACTCAGTGATCGATCCCTTTCAGGCCTCTAAGTGCTGTTTCACCCCTCTTGTTGTTATGTTGAGAATACCGGGCATTGCATATAACAGTGATAGCAGGTGAACTATTTCTGCTGCATATTCATAACGTGCATTTTATGCTCACACAAAGAACTATCAACTGAACTATAAGTAGTGAATCATATAAATTAAATTGCAAATACACATCCGTCACAATGGGTTTCTGTGTAACGTTTCGACTGGAGAAACAGAGAAACGAATCTACAACACAGAGTTTCAGAATTCAGAAAGTTCACCTACTGGGTTATGGGCAAAACTAGCTCTCAGTTCGCATCAGTGTGTCTTGCCATGTTGAATATACTACATGTTTATTAGCCCAAATAGGAGGTGAAACAATATAGAGTCATATCTGAATGTGAATATAGGGCACAATCATCTTTGGTCCAAAAAGATGTTCAAAGAATATAACTTGTTCAACAGATAAATATATTTTGGAAAAGTGATTGTCTTGTTGGGAAGATCTGCAATCAAGAGTTATCTAGACAAAGAACTATGGGGCATATTACCAAGGATTTGCGATAATTATCGCAAAGCGCGCTTAGCGCTGTTTTTTTTACCGCCGGCTATCGCTGGATTTCATCGCGGAGATAACGCGTTATTATCAACGCTTATCTCCAAGGCGCTAAAAAATCCAGCGATAGCGGCGAAATCCAGCAATAGCGCGAGTAATCCAGCGATAAATTCACTGCGCTAATGAAAAGCTTGCTAATAGGGAGGTGAGGACTTAACCTTACAATCCACCTCCCATTGACAAGATGGTTAAGTCAAGTTTTTAGCAGGTGTTAAATTCCAGCGATAATCGCGGTTAGCGCAACTTTTTTTATCGCTTCGCGGGCATTGATAATAGGGGGAAGTTGTGTTTGCGACTGTTTGCCGTTGCTTTTAGTTGGGTACGCCTACTTTACATGTCATTAGCGATAATTATCGCTGACATGCAAAGCGGCAACAAAACGGCCGCTATCGCCATTAAGCTGTCGCTAACAGCTGTTAGCGACAGCTTGCTAATAGGGCGATAAAAATATCGCTGCTTTATCGGCAAAAAGTGCCGCTAATTGGCGATGCTGCCCTTGATAATATGCCCCCATCTGTCTGCCTCTATATGGCTTAAAGCTGCTACAAGATCAAAACTCTAAGCTTGCATTGGCCTATGAAAACAGTGTCAAGTCTTGGACTTTCAGGTTATTTTGCATTGGGTTCCATTAAGGATAACGTTTATGTAGGGCTGTGTTGACTACTGGGGTGTCTGTAACAAGCCATCAGTTTTTGAAGAAATAAAAACAATGTGGCTTATTTATGGGGCTTATTTATGAGGAATTGGCGTAGGGCAGCACTGCAAGTTTTTTTGCTGCACTGCCCTACACCAATATGAAAGGGCAGGAAAGCCCCATATTTATCCAATATGGTTCATTCCTGTCCTTTCTCCCTGCGCTGGCTGGCGCACAATTGGCTGCCCAGCGCCAGAGCAGACATCCTTGCACCAGGTTGCAAGGGTGTCTGCGTTGCATTCAGGATTGTTTTTGTGCAGGAAGGGGCACCATCCTGCACAAAAACAATCCAGAGAGGTGTTTTCCTCTTTCTATGTGTGCTGCAGAATGTAGCACAAATCGCAAGAGGAAAAAACAAGGAGAAATACAATCAATCAATCAATCAATCAGTGGGTTTAAAGCACGCTACTCACCAGTGAGGGTCTCAAGGCACTGGGGGAGGGGTCAGCTCAGGTTCAGCCAAAGAGCCAGTTCTTAAGGCTCTTCCTGAAGGTGTGCAGAGTAGGGGATCACCTGATGTTGACTGCGAGCTCGTTCCAGGCTTTGGCCGCGATGTAGGAGAAGGCTCTTCCACCCGCTCTGGTTCTGCGGATGCGTGGGGTTTCTGCTAGGGCAAGGTCGGCGGAATGGAGGCTCCTTTTGGGTACGTGGAAGGATACTCTTTCATTGAGCTATTTGGGTCCGGTGTTGTGGAGGGGTTTGTAGGCGTGGGTGAGTAGCTTGAAGGTTACTCTTTTCGTGACAGGGAGCCAGTGGAGGTCTCGCAGGTGTTGGGTGATGTGCTCATGTCTTGGGATGCCGAGGACGAGTCTGGCCACAGTGTTCTGGATGGTCTGGAGTTTGCATAGCAGGGATTTGTTGATTCCAGCATAGAGGGCATTTCCATAGTCCAGTCTGCTTGTTATGAGTGCGTGGGTGACGGTATTTCTGACTTTGGGGGATCCACATGAAGTTCTTGGGGAGGATGCAGAGGGTGTTGAAGCAGGTGGAGGCAACGGCGTTGATCTGTCGGGTCATGGTGAGGGAGGAGTCGAGTGTGATGCAGAGGTTCCGGGTGTGGTCTGTGGGGTTGAGGGGGTGCCAAGTGTGGAGGGCCACCAGAAGTTGTCCCAAGCTGAGGGAGTAGGTCCAAGGAAGAGGACCTCTATCTTCTCCGAGTTGAGTTTCAGACAGCTGCTGCTCATCCAAGCTGCAATGTCTTTCATTCCTTCTTGGAAGCTGAGTCTCGTGATTTCGGGGTCCTTCGTGAGGGAGAGGATGAGCTGGGTGTTGTTGGCGTAGGATACAATGCTGAGTCCATGCTGTCTGAGGATGGCGGTGAGGGGGCCATGTAGATGTTGAAGAGCGTGGGACTGAGCGATGATCCTTGTGGTACTCCGCAGTTGATCTCTCTGGGTTCGGAGAGGAAAGGCGGGAGTCTGATCCTTTGGGTCCTGCTGGCCAGGAAGGAGTGGAGCCAGTCGAGGGCGGTTCCCTGTATTCCGGCGTCGTGGAGTCTGGCTGCAAGGGTGCGGTGGGAGACAGTGTCGAAGGCTGCATAGAGGTCGAGTAGGATGAGGGCTGCAGTGTCGTCTTGGTCGAGGAGCATGCGGATGTCGTCTGTGGTGGCGAGGAGGGTGGTCTCGGTGCTGTGGTTGCTGCGGAATCCGGATTGGGAGGGGTCTATGATGGAGTTCTCTTCGATGAAGTTTGTCAGCTGGACATTGACGATCTTCTCGGTGACTTTGGCTGCGAAGGGAAGGAGAGAGATGGGTCCGTAGTTCTTCAGGTCTGTCGGGTCTGCAGAGGGTTTCTTGAGGAGGGGCATGACTTCTGCATGTTTCCAGTCATCGGTGAAAGTGTCGGATCCGAAGGAGGCGATGATGGTGCGTCGTAGCTCGGGCGCTATGGTGGCGGCGGCTCTGTGGAAGATGTGCGGAGGGCAGGGGTCCGTGGGGGCTCCTGAGTGAGTGCTCTTCATGGTCGTGGTGGTATCTTTGTGGTGCCCGGGGTCCAGGCGGCGATGGTGGACCGGCTGTCGTCGCTGGAGGGAAGTGTAGTTTCTGGAGTCTGCTCGCTGAAGTTGTCATAGAGGTGCCTTCATTTTCAGGTAGAAGTCGGAGCTGAGCTTGTTGCAGAGGTCCTGGGAGGGAGTGATGTCAGTGGCTTTGCTGGGGGGTTTGGTGAATTGCCAGATGCTGTTGAATAGTTCCTTAGAGTTGCTGGAGTTGGTGAGGATTTTGTTCAGGATGAAGGTCTTCTTTGTGGATCTTATGCATTGGTGGTATTCTGTCATGACGTTTTTGTAGGTGGTCAGGTCTTCCGTGGTTTTGCTGTTTCTAATACCAATATTTCTCCTTGGTTTGGCGCTTTTTACTTGATTAAGTAAATTTGGGGCAGCGTCAAAACCCTTGGGTGTTGAGTGGGAAACCCCACCGCAACACCCACGGAATGCCTCCATGGCACAGAATAAGGCAACACAGCAACTTGCACTGCCTTACCTTACTCCATATCCATGAGGCCATTCAAGGCCCTGCAAAGTAGGTTTGCGTGGCCTCATAGGTATGGTTGAGAGTTTTGTGCCGCCGGAGCATCAGGAAAAGTGACGCTCCTGCAGCGGAAGCCTCTGATAAATAAGACCCACTATGTATACACCACCAGGGGTTGAAGTGCACAGAATCCCAGTCTATTTGGTTCCTTTTAGTCTTATCGTCGACGAATGATAAGCCATTAGTATTGAACTTTCTTCTCCTGGAATGATTTACTCAATAGCACCCATCCGAAATTTAGACAGGTGAGCTATACATTGGAAATTATCATACATTCCAGAAACAGAGATAAATGAAAATCACAGCTAATACATGTTTAACAGATATTGTAAAGAAGGATACATGTACAGGAAAGGATTGTACTCAGCAAATGTAGAAGCCACAGACGGACAGTAACAGGTTTACACAGTAATTTCTTTTCTTGGTACATAATTACTCGACAACACTTGAAACCTACTTTTGTTGATAACTTTTAGTTACATTATGGGCCTTTGTGCTGACCCCTTTACTATGCTTGGGATTCGACTGAATGATTCCTTTTGAAACACTAATACATTTTCTAATGAAAAAGATTGAAGAGCAGATGGTCTTCACCACATCCCATGTTGATCAGGGTTTACAGCTGATATTGTGACTATAAATGACTTCTGTCTTCTAAATGCATCCTAGTGTTGATATCCGGCCTGAACAGAATGACGTAACACTTGGGAATGAATATACAGCCCAGCAGTCCAGCACTGGAAGCCAAGATGGCAAAGATCTCCACAGCCACCATGTACTTGCCCTTAGTACTGAGGTAGGCTGGGAGGAAGGAAACCCAAACGCTACAGAACACCAGCATGCTGAATGTGATGAGCTTTGCCTCGTTGAATCTATCAGGGAGGTTCCTGGCTAGGAAGGCAACTACAAAGCTAGTAAATGCCAGCAGACCCAGGTAAACAAGCATCCCATAGAAAGCAGTAATAGAACCGTTGTCACACTGTAGGATGACCTTTCCAGTTTCAGACTGAGTGTCAGTGGCTGGGTAAGGAGGATAAGTGAGCAGCCAAGTGAGACAAATTACTACTGCCCCCAGTGTGCACACAAGGACCATAGAAGCAGACACCTGAGATCCCAGCCATTTGCTTAACCTGCTACCTGGCTTGATGGCATTGAAGGCAATTACAACAGTGATGGTTTTCCCTAACACGCAAGACACAGCAACAGTGAAAATAATCCCAAATGCAGCTTGTTGGATCAAACATGTCAATAATGCAGGGCGTCCAATGAATAGAAGAGATGTGAGGAAGGCCAGCATCAGAGATATAAGGAGAGTGTAGCTGAGATGCTTGTTATTGGCCTTCACTATTGGGGTGTCCCGATATCTGAGAAAGATTCCCAACACACCAGCTGTGGTCATGGATAGTACAATAGATACCGATGCCAACATTGCTCCCAGAAAATCACCATAAGAGAGATAAACAGTGGCTTTCTTGATACAGCCATCCTTTCTATCCATTGGCCACTGGCCCTCCGGGCATCTTACACAATTTTCCATGTCTGAAATATAAAACATAAAAATAAGATGTTAAAGATATAAATATTGCAAAATAGTTGATCAACAGAAAGCACACATGAAACTGAACCTGACATTTGACATGAAATGCTCCAAAGGTTTCCCCTGAAACAGCTATAGCTGCTCTTGTACTGTAAAGCATGTTAATACTATAGGATCAATACATCATACATTTATGTTGCTGTGGACAAGGTGGCACTTTTACAACACAATCAATTACTGCAGTTTGCTTCCTCTTAATGTATACAATCTGTAGTTCAGTTAAGAAAATAGAGTTTTAGGTACAATCCGATGTGCTAATGTTTAGCAATATGTTGCTGTACGATAGCGATAAATCATTTAATGCTGTGGTGTTACCTCAAGTCAGAATGCACCCCTCTTATTTCATGCATCTCAGGTTTTCCTATTGAGTGAATCATATTCTCCATCTATAGTCTCCATGAAACTACTAAAATACATTTGCAGTAAAGAACTAAGGGGCATATATATCAAAGGATACATTTGCGATTCTCAAATAGCGATTTTTAGAGAATCGCTATTTGAGAATTGCAAAATGCTATGTATATAGGATTTGCAATAAATTTTACGAATCCTACATATTCCTTAATTGCGAATCTCAAATTGCGATTCGCAATTAAGGAATACCTCCCCATTCATTCCTAGGAATGAATGGGAAGAGCATTCTCAATTTGCGATTCTCAATTAGAGAATCGCAAATTGCTGATCAATTTCAAGGGTGCCAGGGTGTCAAAAGGACACCCTGTTGCACCCCTGAAATGAGCATGGGTGCAGATGTGGCGCACATACATGCCCTAAGGGCATGTATGTGAGTCACATAACACTTTGAAAATGCAAAAAGTGCATTTTTCAAAGAAATCGCAACTACCACCAACTTGAAGTTGGTGTTAATTTCACGATTCCTTAAGTCCAAATTGTACTTTTTCTGTGCTTCTTACATTGCATTTAAGGAATCGCAATTTGCGATTCCTTAAATGCAATCGCAAAATAGGGAATCGCATAATTTGCGATTCCTTATTTTGCGAGGGGTGTTTTGTGTCATACATTGGACACTGCAATTTTGCGATGCAGAACGCCTGAAATTCTGCGAATTTCGAGCGTTGTGATCGTAAATACTGCTTCATACAAATGGCCCTAAGGGCCAGATGTACGAAGCATTTTTGAGGTCGCAAATTACTCAGTTTGTAGAATCAGGCCGTTTGTGACCATAAAATACGTTTTTTTATGTACAAACACCAAACCGGAATTCTAGTGAATCACAATTTGGGTTTGTGATTCAGTATTTAGAAGGAGCTAATACTGATACTAAATCTCACTGGTATGTGTTAATGTTTTGCAACCGACTTCCAGTCTCAAAACATTTCTGTTTTACCACCTACTCAAAGGAGGTGTTACCCCATTTACAAATGCAAAGGGGTACAGAGTGGATACCTTTCCCTTTGAGAAAGTTAAAAATTATATTGTTTAAGAGCAGCCAGTGGTCTTGTAGACCACTGCTGACTTTTAATAAATGAAAGGTAAACGTTTCATTATTTTCTTTTGAAACACATTCTAATTTTTTTAAAAAGGTTGTTTTATTTGAAAGCAGTCACCGATATGGTGACTGCTGACCTCAGCAGACCAATCATTCCTGTGATGGATATAATTTCTAATGGGTCTCAACGGCGACCTATCCCATAAATATTCATGAGGAAGGCCGATTTGTGACCCACTAAGAATTACTAATGTAAAAATAAAAGTTTCAAACATTAGGGATGGCAATTTCCTAATGGCGATTCTGAAAAAAATCTCTGCAGATATGGCACTCTCCTGCTCCCTCCTTCTCCCACAATGCAGTGCAGTATTTTTGGCTGCTGCGCTGCATTGCATGAGAATTTGTTAAATAGACCCCTACGTCTCTTAATTCTCAAATGTTTATAGGAAGGGTGTGCTGTAGAAAATGACAGTGATATTAAACGTTTCTACCAG